>CM053411.1:67475160-67706528 GCA_028644305.1 Xerus rutilus | reverse complement strand
TAAACAGAAACAGACTTCTCTGGAGAGGAGAAGGGACCCAGAGCTGGTATCCACAGGAGTGGGAGTGTCTGACCCCTTTCTAGATTTTAGGTTTCCTTTCTTCTCACGCCCCCTCCTCCTCTTATCTTGCCCAAGTGACCAAAAGGATATACAGAAAAGAGTAGCCCAAGTGGGTAATAGCTTGTGTTGGAAAGTGTGAGCCTTCCCCTCCCTGGGAGATGTTAGCAACCAGTTGACAGGGAAGTGCTATCTACCCATTTCCTTTTTTTTTGATAATCAGCTACCTGTCCTTCTCCTGTCTCATTTTCAGATTCTTCTAGGAGTTTTCCTGGGGGAGGTTTCTATTTTCCTTATACCAAGTGGATCGATGGTAGTGCTCTGGATAATTAATTTAAGTGTTTCTTCTTTCTGAGAAACTTCTGAAATCTCCCCCTAGGGCGTTAGCTGTAGACCAGGGCAGAAGAGATGCTGAGAGTGAAAGAAGGCATGGGTAGGACCCAGAGGCACCCGCATGGCTGTCATCATTGGAGAATTTCCTAATGCAAAACCTGGACCAGTACCATTACTTACAGTGGGGTAGAAGTCCCTTTCCAAGACCCTGATCTAGCAATGTGTTTTTTTATTCTTTGAACCAAAGAGAAATGAACATGTAGAAGTTTTCTGGGGTTAAAAATGAGAGTCCTTTACATGGCTGTGCTTCCATCTCTTGCCAGGCAGGAGAGAGCTATGCATCTAGAACTGTAGAACAGAATTTACTATTCTTTCTTCTATCTTAAGAAATTACTGTAGAAATTCAGCCATTCTGTTCCTACTTCATTGGGATATGTATGTGCAAAATGCTTAAAATACGTCTATGAAAATTCAGTTAAATGCACCAACAATTAAATTGGTATCTTTTAAAACTGATTTTTGGATAGTAAAGACTCTCAAACCCTGATGAAGTGGCTAACTCATATTCCCAAGATGTAATTTAGGGATTGCATAAGACCATAAGAATTCTTAGTAAATCCCACTTGAATTTCATAGTATCATGGTCTATCTGTGTTAGCAGAGTTCTTAAAATGCAAGTTACTAGGAGTAAATCCTAGTAAGAGAAACCACAGCAAGCTGACATTTTCTTTGGATTCCTCAAGGTTAAGAGAGATTTGCATTTTTCCTGGGGCTAGGACTGGAGCCAGGTTCAATGTTGACACATAGGCAAACTTCTTCAACACAGAAGGGACTTTAGGAAGTTAAGTATAAACCTAATTATAATTGGAAGAAATTTTATTTATGATAAATCAAGTTAGACCCCATCTCTCAACTACTTTCTTGAGCAGTATCCTTTTGACCCCTCCCTTGTCCGTGCTTGACAGATCCCTGTGGTGTTCTTTCTGCCAGTTATAAAAGCTTTGTTTATGCCCTTAGATCTACAAACTTTTTTATAATTTGATCCATTTACTAATGTCAGTCTTCAATATCCAGCCCTCCTGGATAAGAGGATGGAAAGGAGGCACCTTGGCCTAAAGCTCTCTGCGCAGGTGTCTTTCCACTATCCACACTAGCTGCCAGAACGATCTTCCCAAAGCACAAATCCAATCATGTCACATGTAGTTAAGACCCTTTTGAGATTCTGCTCCAGCACCTTTCAAATAGTTCACCCTAATGCCTTCTAGTTTCCACATTTTTGCTTATGTGGTTCCTTTTGCCTGAACAAACAAATAAACAAGCAAATCAATTTACTTAGCTTTTGTGGCTCTGATCTCAAAACTTTTCTTCTGTAAAGATGTCCATGATTCTTCACCCTCACCTGTCCTCCTCTTCTGAGTGTGCCCAGAGAACAGTGCTTACTGATAGATTATAAGATTCACAAACAGGTGTGTGTGTGCACATGCACATGCATTTTACAGGTATTTTGAGCTTCCCACATGTTGTACAGGGCTAGCTCTTAGAAAATGATGAATCAATTAATTAAATGAAAAGACACAAAAGTCCCAGAGGAACTACCAGGTTTTTCTTGATTTGAGAGTTCTCTTTATGAAAGAGAATGTTAAAAGTGTCCCAAGTTCAAAGGAGTTTCGTTTTGCTCTGACTCCCTAAAGTGGAGATTAAATGAAAACATGCTGAGGCAGGGAGAGTCATTAGGGAGGCACAGGAGTTCCAGACACTGCAGAAGCTGAGGTCACTGGAAAGCTGGGCTTATATGCTTTGTACAGCTTTATGTGACATCATTTTTATTCTCTAAAGGAGAAGCCACAAGGAAAGTGGGTAGAGTTGATTTTCGGTAAAGGTAAGACCTCATCTCTGTCCACTCCTGGGATGAAGTGGTCTGCCCTGTTAAGATGGTTCATTTCATTAGTCAAAAAACTTCACTGAGCAAAGTGATCTTTGCCAGGCCTGTGCTAGGCTCTAGAGATACAGGAGGCAGGGCAGTGCATGGCTTGTGCCTGGCACAGTGTCTACCGGTGGATGCTGATGCTCCCGAGGACTCAATGCCTCTGTGTTCTTTTATTTATTCTTCTTGTATATTTTTTGTAACTTCATCTGTGATCTGTGGACACCGATGATTTTACCTCTATTCCAGATCTATCCCTGAGTTCCAGAGTTGTATATATGATGTCATTTTTTCATCTCCTCTAGGTGTTTCTCAAGTATCCCAAATGCAACATGCTCATGGCTTACCCTGCTATCTTTCTCCAGTGCCTGTTTCTCTTTCCCTGGTTCCAGTAATCGTCATCACCTGACGCTTATACTCCAGATCTTGAAATCATCAACTGAAAAGAGCGTTTGTTGGACCTTGAGCTGAAAGAATATTTTCACATGTATAGTCAGATCTTTGCCTTTTTCTTCATACCAACCCTTCACTTCCACTTCCCCATGCCCAACCTGACTTCAATCTGATCAATTTGATTTCTATTTTCCCCTTCCTCTAGTATCCAGATTGAAGTTTTCACTTTTGCTGTTGGGATATCTTCCTCTCCCCCATGCTCCTAGAGTATTTTCTGAAGTCTCCCATGGCTTCCCTTTCCTACAGAATAAAATCTTAACTTGCCACTCAAGGCCCTACATATCCTGTCTCTGAATTCCTTGTTGGGGCTCCTTCCCATCTCTGCCCTTCCCCAAAATGTTGATATCCAGCAACATACATCGACTTCTTAAAAAATTAGGCCCCAATCTTCTCTTCCATGGTATCTTGCTTGAGGCATTGATCTTGGAGGGAATTTCTCTTGTTCTCTACTGTTTGAAATTCTACACACGCTTGAAGGTCCACCTCCATCCCATGTCTTCTAATTTCCCCATGTCTTCTTAGACTGTAGTAAACATTTCCTCTTCTGTTCTCCCAGAGGGTTTTCTGTGTGTTGTGGTGTGAAGTGCTGGAAGAGGCAGGCTCTATCTAAAGTCAGTCTTTCTGGTTCCACTTCTGATTTCAAATATGATAATACATGATTTATCACAACTGTATGGTCTTGTCTTACTATGCCCTGAATCTGTGGGTGGATATGCATTATGAGAACTTTGCTGCTTGATTCAGATAAAAAGGAAAAAGTTGTTTGGAACACATAAGTGTCTCATGAAAATCAAACCAAACCAAAACTCATGCTGAGTATGATAGAATCATTGTGGGAGTTTGAAAGGAAAGGGCAGGGAGCAGCTACCTATGTTAATGACATTTAGCTAGGGAAGAATACAGTGGCTTGACTATCGTGCTGTAACATCAAAGTGCACCTCTAAATACATTTGGTGCCACTTGTTGGAGTATGTTAGAAAATTGTACCACTTTGCTGCAGCTTTCAAATTATTTAGCAATGATTATTATACACAAACATGATGGCCTAAGGGAAGAAATGGCTGTAGGTAGTGTTAGAACTTCATCTAGAGTCAGATGATGTTTATTCTAGGACAAAAGTCAGCAAACTGAGAAAACAGAAAATAGCCCATAATTTAGGCCAACACAACAATGAAACGGTTGTTTTCTCAGTTATAGTTTGTCTCTCAGATGACATGGAAAATCAACTTTTGATTCCCTCATAAATGGTGCCCACTAAAGTAATATTGACATTTGGAGCCATTCATCCAATGAAAAATAAAGCTACTACACTGCTAAATCTACTACACTGCTGGTGCCATAGAAATGGGCAAGTGCTTCTCACTTGAGGATGTTACTTAGCTCTGAGGCCAAGAGACCACTTCCTCAGCCACCCTGCCAAGGAGTTGCTCCCTTACTTCTGGACTGTCATAGCCACACAGGACATTTATCAGTTTCAGCATTTTTCAGACTGACTGTGTTAATTGTGTTCCATTTTCTCTCTAGACCAAGTGTCCCTTATAGATCTTCAGGCTATTTCTCAAATGTTTTTACATTGTGCCCAACAATGAAATCCCAAGTTTTGTTTTTACCTTTGGCTAACTACCTTTACTTAATGAGGAAAGAGTGTGAGCTATTTCAGCTGGAGTTCTCCCATGCCAGAAAGGAGCAAGAGAAGCTGTGGATATCACAAAAATGAAGCTTGAGGGTCCTTTCTAAGAGGCAAGCATTTGCTGAGGATCTGCCTGAGGAAGGAAAAAAAAAGATGCCAACTGGTTGATGTGAGCCACAAAAGAATGCTCTTTTCACAAAAGAATGCTCTTCAAACCACACAGCTCCAAAAGTCTGGAGGCAGAGGGCAGATATGGTAATGTTGGGACAAATGGTGGAGGGACTGTGCAAGAAGGAAGAACCTGGGGTATATTCCAAGGGTTCAATACCCACTTCCCACTGAGCAGAATCTCACAGGGTCTGAAGGCCTTGTGTTTCATGCAGGCACCACCAGCCACCAATGGGTGACTTGGATGTCTGTGCATATTTCACCATCCTGATGAGCATTAGAAAGTCCTACCCTCCCAGGCTTAGAGAGAAGCTCTGGAAGCCAATGAGAAAAAGGTTAGGGAGTGCATTTTGTATTAGCATGCCCCATAGTCTACCAGGAACACTGTGTTAACTGAGCAGGGTCCCTTGGTGAAAGGCAGCACTGGCTGGAAGGGGCCATACCTTGTCAATAATTAGTTTTTTTTGAGTCTTGATCCTCTTTGAGAATGAGACTTAAAAGGATGATTGAAAGAAATTAGTGTCATGCCAGGGGCGGTGGCACATACCTGTAATCCTAGCACTTTGGGAAGCTGAGACAGGAGAATCGCGAGTTCAAAGCCAGCCTCAGCAATGGCGAGGCGCCAAGCAACTCAGTGAGACCCTGTCTCTACATAAAACACAAAATAGGGCTGGGGGTGTGGCTCAGTGGTCGAGTACCCCTGAGTTCAATCTCCAGTACCAAAAAAAAAGAAAGAAAGAAATTAGTCTTGAGGCTCAGACATTGGAGAGGACACCCTGACCAGCAGATAGGGATAAGAATTCCACTAGTTGTGTAAAGGAGGAGCAGAGGTGAAAGGAGGACAACAAGACACTGGAGTTATGGAGTTGGAAAGATAGATGGAAAGGAATAGGAAATCTTCCCCTGCCTCAGTTGGTTCCCAGCTTGTCTTGGCCTGGAAAAGGAGTAGGTTGAGCCAGAGACCTTGCCTGCTCTGCCTGATGTTGGAGCCTCGCCCAGGTGATGGGTCTGGGAGCAGCGACAAAATTTGAGGCAATAATGGTCTTTCTCTCCACTGAGAGCTAGAGTCAAGCTTGTAAAGAGAGTTGGTGGAGAGGGGACTATGCCAGAGAAAACAGACGAACAAAGCAGAGCCTCACCCAAGACTTTAGGCCAAGAAAATGAACATAGGAACATAGATTTCTTTCTGAAATAAGAGTGTAGGCATAAATGGCAAAACATTTGAAAGCCGTATTGGGGAAGTAGATTATGCTTTGCAAAGAATACTGTGCTCTGCAAGGTCAGTGTTAGTCTTCAAAGTATGCCCCACTTTTTTCTTAAATAAGCAGCCATTGAAGCAGTTTCTTTGCCTCAGTACAGTTGACATTTGGGGGCCAGATAGTTCTTCCCTGTGGGGCCTGTCCTGTGCATTTCAGGGCATTTGGCAGCATCCCTGGCCTTTATCCATTAGATGCCAGTAGTCTCCTTTCCCCTGTTGTGACAACTGAAAATGTTTCTAGGCACTGCTATATGTTTAGTAAGGGTATAAAATATCTCCAACCAAGAGATGCTAACTTAAATGTTCCTGGAGGGAGGATGTTTCTTTGTTCAACTATTTCCTGATCTTGGTTTTTAATTTTTTACCACTGAACTTTTTTGTTTTGTTTTGGGTTTGATGCTGGGGATTGAACTCATGGGGATTGGACTAAATTTTAGAACATCACTTCCCATCTATTCAAGTTTCTTCCTGAAAAAAGTACTAATGGTAACAAGAGATGATATTTTCCCAAATCAGACAGTGAGCAAATGCTAGATAAACCATGTCTTATTTAACTAACGAGTAGTACAGTTGGCATGTTGTCAGCATTATCATGGAGGCAGTGTAAAGGTTTGTTTGATGCACTGAGTTTGAGGTCAGAAAACCTGTAGTCATATTTCTGTCCATATGTGTGGGCTGTGGAGGCTCAGCCTCTCTAAGCCTCCAAATGAATTTAATATGGTCAGGTAGTATGTAACTATGGGTAATCAATTTTTAATTTTTCATTTTTATGAGCCTACAAGACCTATAAAAAGTTGCTACTAGGGAGCTTCCAGGAAAATAGTTTGCCTCTGTCAAAATAGTAATACTTCATGAATTACATCAAGCACAGGTGAGACTAATTTCTATCAATGAACCTATAGAGACAAATAAGTATTTTAAAAAAAAATCCAACGGAAAGAGTAAAATAGAGGTGGGAAAACTTCAAATGGATAAATTTGATGAGTCACATATGAATAATTGCATATATGCTTATGAGGAACACAAAAATAAATGACTGAAGCATAAAAGATATGTGGAAAAATACAAAACTTTGTAAAAAGCCGAAACTGTCCTACTTCATGGGAAATGCTCTAAAAGTGAAACATTACAAGTAAGGTAGGTAAAAGTAGCACATGGGCAGTAGACCATTAAGCAAGTTGGTTATATGCTAATTGACTTTAGAGGGATTGAATTTGGGCCAACTGGACTTAGTTAAATTGTTTTCTTAGAAAACTGAACTGCTTTGTTGACTTTAGAGTTAGATCATTTTGGAGAGTAAAATGAAAAAGAATGTAGACAGATACATGAAAAGCAAAATAAGGCAGTATCAAAGGACAGGTTTCTGTCTCAAGACTATATCTTGTAGACACAGCCCTTAGTAAAACTGAGGCATGACCAAGATGTCTTAGCTGAAGTGTTGTCTCAGTCTGTTTTATGTTGCTATAATAGAATATTTGAGACTGGGTGCTTTATAAAGAAAAGAGGTTTATTTAGCTCTGGTTCTGCAAGTCTGAGAGCATGGTGCCAGCCTCTGCTCTGCTTCTGGTGAGGGCCACATATTGCTGCATGCATAGTAGAAAAACAGAAGGGGAAACAGGAATGTGTTGAAGAAAGGAGACAGAGGAGCTCCCCTACTTTATAACAACTTTCTCTTGCAAGAGCTAATATTACCTTTCCTGTATGATCCAATATCTAGAGAAATACATTAACTCTTCTTAAAGTCTCACCTTTCAATAGCACTACATTAGCAATCAAATTTTGACGTGAGAATTTTGGGGAGAAACCACAACCAAATCATAGCAGACCATTCCCCTAATCTCTCTTCCTTTGTCACTCACCAGCTCCTAATCCTGATTTATTTTTTCTTAACATTACTAATCTCATCCCGAGATTTGTTTATCTGCTTACTCTCTGTCCCCTCATTGCAACACAAACACAAAAACAAATATAAACTCTTTAGTTTCTACTGTCTTTTCCAGGGCTTTTCTTTCCTGCCCTGTAAGAATTGAGAACTTCCCTGTTCTATATAAGCATAATCATTCAATATTTGACCTTTTGTGCCTGGATAATTTCATTTAATATTTTAAGGCTCATCCATGTTGTAGTATATATCAAAACTTTGTTCTTTTTTATAGCTGAATAATATTCCATATGTGTATGTGTGTCGTGTGTGTGTGTGTGTGTGTGTGTGTGTGCCATGTTTTAAAAGTCCATTCATCTATTCAGGGATATGTATTGTTTCCTCCTTTTGTCCATTGTAAAGAATACTACTGTGGTACTATGGACATTGACATATAAGTATTTATTTGAATCTATTTTTACTTCTTTGGGGTTGTTTCCTATAAGTGGAATTTCTGGATGAATATGGCAATGCTATGTTTACATTTTTGAGAAACAACCACTATTTCCCAGAATAGTAGCACCATTCCACTAGCAATGCCTGAGGGTTCTAATTTCTCCACACCCTCACCATTTTCCCCTTTCTAGACTTCAAAGACAATCTCTTGCCATTTCTAGGAAGCAAAAGAATATTCCCAGAGAACATACAAGTACCTATGGAGACTTGGAGTCCAATTTCAGGTACTGTTTCTTTCAGAGTATATTTAAAATTTGTAGAAACTGCTGATGTAATGACTTAATCAGTATAAAAGTTTAAAGACAAGCTTGATAGCTGTGATCCACACGATTTCACTACGTTCACATTTTTCATACAAGTGATATCAACATGGAAGAAGTTGTCTGAAAGAGCAGAGATGGAAAAATATTTAAACAAGCCATTAGTCCTGCCAACTCAACACTAGGGCATCCTGACCACAAATTTGGAACTACAAGAAACAAGTCATAAACCTCTGAACTCTGGGAGTGATTACATTTGGCATGAGAAGAGGCACGGCAGACAGAGCCCCTCAAGCCAGCCATGGCTGATGCTTGGGCTGTGTTTCCAGCCTCTCTGAAAGGAGGGTAAACAGAGCTCAGGAGCCTGTGCAGACATTTTCAGCAGGAAGGGAAAAGGAAGTGTCGTAGGAAAGGGTTACGTACAGATAATGGAAAAGGACAGGCAAAGGAGTCAAATGCTGCCAAGGACAGCTTTGCATATATATAGTGGAATCTAAAAGGAAAGAAGAAAGAAGGAGGAGGAACAGAGCTTTGATTCTAAGAGCTGCCAGACTGGAAATGAACGTGGATGTAAAAACTGAAGTGAGAGAATCCACAGATTCTGTTCTACAAATTGGTACTTCTCCCACTATAATGTGCTTTGGAGTAACTTGGGAATCTTGTTAAAATGTGGATTCTGGCAAAGTCAGTGTAGTGTAGGAATGAGAGTCTACATTTCTAACAAGCTCCCGGGCAATATGAAGCTATCGACCCCACTTAGCACATCCAGGCTATAAATTAAAGTCAAGGTAAAGAACGAATGAAGAAAGAAATGAAGGAGGATGGAGGGGTCATAAACCCCATTACTTTCCTTCCCTGTCATGTTATGGAACCATTTCCACGAAAGATCCTTTGGATTATTTAACAATTTAATCTCCCTAGTTGGGCCCACAACCTAATTCCATTTTGTAACATCCATTTACTTCTAGAGACCATTTACTTGAATCTATGTGATAGAGAGTGATGCTGAGTGTTGGCATGAGTCATTCTTTCTGTTTTGTGGAGGGAAACACCATGGCTTCAGGGCTGTGAAACCCTCATGTCCAAGACTTCAAGGGACCAGCTGGATAGGAGAAACTGCATGGAACCTAAGTGAGCATACATAAGGCATCTGGGGGGATGCCTAGAAATATGTATTTTTTGGTCAACCTGATGAGAATTAGAGAAATATATGGCTTCTCAAGAAATTCCATGTGTGCTGCTCCTTAACAATTAGGTCTTTTTTGTATGTGCATGTTTATAGTTTTGTAAACTAGAGACATACAGCCTTCAAAGTTGCAGATGCTGCTTCTTCTCTTTGGGCTTTTGCTTCTGTGGTGCATTAGTGTCTCGTGGGTCACTCTGTCCTAAGAATATTACTGCTGCACAACAAAGCAGCCCAAAATGAGTGGTGGATTAAGAAAAAGTGGAGGTTAATTTGGTACCTCCACCAAGTAGCTAATTTAAGATGACATAGATATTCAATGCCTTGTGAAAATTGGAGGTATCACATGCCCCCTGAATATTTATCAACCACTTGGTTTTTCCATCCTTTCTAACCCATATTTAGCACCAAGTATATGCTATACTTCTGTTTTATCTGTTCCTTATATGATACCTATTTCTATACTTACTTTCATCTATCTTTATTTATTTGTCCAATATTGTATTGAAGAGTTGAAAAATCTTTTACATAGCCACATTTACTATTTTCCAAAAGGTACTTTGCCAAATATTTGAGAAGCAACCAAGGAGACATACTAAGTGCAATCAAAGACTCCTTTCTTAAACAGATTTCTCTTCCAATCTTGAACTAAGTCATTCTTTGGAGCTTCAGACAGCATGGCAGGGGAAGTCAGCAACATTCTTTCCCATCAAGGCCTGGGAAAGCCTACATGTTGAACTGCCAGCAGAGTTTGCTCATCTGACAGCAAGATGGAAGCTCCTTGGAGGCCATTCTGGCAGAGAACTTACAGGACAGCATGATTGCTCAGAAATTGTCTCATTGTTATAAATGGCACCTGAACACACCTGTACCCTTGAGGTGTGGAAAGTGGCACTCTCATTCAGTTACATGTTAATTCTCTACAGAGTGATAATGACAATTGAGATAAGAATTGGAAACCAATAAAGCCTGTATTCTGCAGTTTGTGCCATCCCCATGTAATTAATGGGCAAGAGCAAGAACTTAAATTGTCCTCATAAAATGAAAATAGTCATTGGAATAAACTTTATTTCCCTCATTTAATGGGAATCATTAGGCTTTTGTTTTACATGGAAAAGGGGGATCAAAGGAATTAAAGACCAATAATTTAAAGTCAAAACAACGTTTTATTACTTTTTCATAATTAAAATAGATCAAGGACTTTTCAGAGTTCAGAAACAAAAGTGAAATTTTTCAGAAGAAAATGTAGCATGAAAGGGAAGAAAGTTAAAACACTGAAATGTCTGTACCTAAAATAATAGTTCATCCCTGCCCCCTAACTCTTGTGTTTGATAGAAAAACAGAGATGAATCATTTTCATTAGCTAAGCATATTCTAATGTTCTATTAGCTAAATGGAAATCTTATTACAGTTCCTAGTGGAATAATTTAAGCTAGTATTTTTTGTGTGGCTCTGCATATAAATATCTAACTTCAGAGTTTTAAGCAAGATCCAAATCAAACAAAATTAGTTAATTTCATCTTTCAGAAAGACATTGTTCAACTAACACACAGGTGTACTCTTTGGAAAGAAGCCAGGCAGAAAATACATGAAACTGAATACAGAGAAATTACCAGAATTTACTAAGGAGCATAGGTTATAGTTTTAATTACTTAAAGAGCAATTTATTCAAATAGCCAGGAGGGATTTTAATCTCAGCTGAAAATGGGTATGTTCCATTTTACTTTCTCCTTATTCTAGAATTTAAATCTTTTTGTGTTTTATTTCCTCCCCAGAGTAACATACTGCTTTTTGGGTATGTATTGTATGCCAATACATACAAAGTTCTTATGAATTGAAATATGGGCAAACAAGAAACACTCACTGTTTAGGTACTCATGATTCACATGTCCAAAATACTTAGGATAAATGATACCCATACCCCTTTGTTCTGCAAATGGAGCTGAAAATCTCTAAAGATTAGGTTTTCTCACAGAGCTTCCAATAATAATACCTGATTACACAAGGAATTGATGTAGTAATAGTTTCAGATAATAATAATGCTTAGCACTTAAGCATTTGTCACCATTCAAGTGTTTTAACTGTTTAATCCTCATAAAACCCCCATGTAGTTGAAGTCAGAAAGCAGTACACTATTCTCACTTTGTAGTCTTGAACTCTAACCACTAAAGTGTGTTTGCGCCCTCCTGGACCACTCGGATCCAGCTGGGTTGGATGAACTGGGAAGAACACTTCCTTCAGCATTTCATTTTGTCTCAAATAAACCATGAAGCTGGCAGAAAACTACTCTTTTAAATTTTTTTTTTCATGATAAATATTAGCTCAATCATTTTAACTTCACAAAAATGTCTAGTGAGTCCCTTTTGTAATCCACATGACATGCTATTCAAAGGCTCTTCCTTCTAATCCTGGAATACTAGGTTAACCTTATTAGTTATCCCAGAAAGTTCTTTTGCTTAAAAGATAGTCCAGGAATAAAATGAAATTAGAAGATTTAAAATCATTTAAACACTATCTAGATAGAAGAATTTGAAATTAATTTTTTTCCAGATTTAAGAGGAAAATAGAATATTTTTAAAACAAAGTTGAAGTTATTACTTGCTTTGAAAAAATTGGTTTGAGAATGGAATGCAATTATTTCACTTAAAATCTATTGCCCTTTTTTCTGAATTTAAAGTTCTAGTTAAGCTTTGGTTTAGAGAATTCTGAGGAATAGTTACTCTATCAGAATAACTATGACAGAGTAACTATGCTATGATAACAAATTATTTGCAACATCCCAGTGGCTTAGCACAGCAAAGGTTTCTCCCTTGTGCTGCCTGTCTACTATAAGTCAGCCAAGGGATGAGGGGAGAAGGGCCTCTGTTCCCGGGATCTGGCTGGTGGATGCTCCCTGCCTCATGGCCTCACTCATTTAGAACACTCCAATTTTACTGATACAAAAATGGGGGCATAGAGAATCAGGACTGCTCTTCTATTACTGGGTCTAAAAATGGTTAAGTATCATTTCTGACCAGAGTCCATTAGTCAAAAGGGCAAATGAAACATGTGGTGGGCATTATTGCCCCTGCTACAGTTACTGTGGACATTTGTAACATTTCATGTATACATAATATTGTGTATATAATATTCATTGTGTATTTATATGTGGATAAAACACATGAGGCATTTACAATAGTATTTCACATGTACATAGCACATATTTCATGTAAATTGAATGCGAAGGAAAAAATGAACATTTCCCTTCTAATTTCCTTGATCGTTTCAGAGAACCTACTGCATTAGAAATCCATTTGTCCAAGTAAATAGCCCAAAGAATAGTAAAGAAGTGATTTTAATGTCTGCTGTGTGGACACTTTGTCCTTTGTGAGTCTGTCATATGAAGAGCTTATCCATGTTCTTTGCACACTTCAACACAGTGCGTGCTATACCACTGAGGTCGGGCCACTGTGTACATTCCATGGCATTGAATACATGTCGCTGTTGTGCAGCCATCACCTACATCATCCTGCCTTCAAATCATTGCAGTCTGGCTGCACCTATGCTCCAGCACTAAAACTGCTCCTGCTGAGCCCCTGATTCCTGAATGTCATGCATTCAGGTCTGATCTGATCCCTTGGTTGAACGTGGCACTTGGTGCTACTGCTTCCTTTGAGAATGACAGCATTGTGGCTTTTCACTCTCTTTCCTCTCCAGCCATCTGGCCATATCCACCCTCCCTCATTGGATCCTCTTCCTCTGCCTTAGATACACAAGCTCCTTAGGGCTCCACCTGCAGTTCTGTGTTCTTCACACCACATGCCCATTGTACCCTAGTGCTCTGGCCAGGCCCTGTGGTGGAGGGCGTAACAGGACAGCCCTGTGCTGAGGCTGAATGTCCTGAGCCCAAGGCCTACTGCTGCTGAGTGAGGCTCCAGAGAATATCATGCAAACAGCTTTCCTCTTAAGGAGCTTCTAGAGTGTCCACATCCCAAGAACTGCAGGGAACTGAAATGGTTGAAAAGCTGAGTAAATTGGAGATTTGGAGACTGACAGCACAGACTAAGAGATAAGTTAATTTTGAAGTTCTTATGGAGCAGCAAAGAAATCCCTGACCAATTCCAGGCAAAACAGATGGCCCGCACATGTGGGACAATGTGTGGTCCTCCCAGTTTTGCACCATCCTCCAAACTCTCCTACATGGAAGACTCAGCTCCCCAGCTGACAGTTGTGTAATCTACTGTTTTATAAAACGGAGTGTCTCTGTGTGCAGGGAAGCACAGTGTGGCTGAAGGCTTTCAACATCCTGGAGGGGAAAGACAAGAGGCCTATGAACAGGTGTAGACAAACTTAGAGGCTGGTGAAAGGTCTCTAGAAACCCACTTGAACAAAACACTAACACAGTCATGCAATAACCAGTAAACAAAAAGCCTGTGTCACCCTGGGTGCTCAGAGATCCTTCTAGAAAGATGGGCCTGGAAGAGCACACTCCTGGGTTTCGCTGACTCAGGGATTGGGCTTGCAGAACCAAAAACAGTCAGTCACCTAATGCCAGAACAGTGAGATCACAAACTGCCTACCTTGCTAGTAACTGTTGCCATCTTAGTGAATCTTGAGGATTTATTATAGTTATAAACTATTGTATGGTGAGGTACCAAAAGAATGAGGAAATGAAAACACCTGGGAATGACTTTTGATCCTCTTCGGGGAACTTCTTTCTCTTGACAATTCCCTCTTTTCTTTGAACACTCCTATAAAGTGCCTCACTCTCTAGGTCTTCCCATCTCTGGCAGATTGAATTTCACGTTCCTCCCTGGTGCTGCCTTTGTACGCCTTTCTGTGATTTCACCATTTACATGTGTCAATCATCTATTAGCCTTGTGTCTCATCCATTGGATTGCATGCTCAATGTGGGCAGCACATCTATTTCTGATGCCTACCATGGTACCTGGCATATAGAATACCCTCAGGAATTTTTGGATGAATGAATGAATGATGAATGAATGAATGAAGATTTGAAGTGTCTGTTTCTCAGAGCCAGTTTGGGAAGTCATTCCCTAACAATGGATACACATTCTTGCTTATAAGTGAAACCAGAGATGTTAAAATGCAAAAGGAAAGTGACTACCAAGAGAGACATAGGTAATTGTGTAACTGACCACTTCAAGAATGAGTTCACACTGTTTTACCAGAAATCCCTATGAAGCATCAGGATAACATAAAATACTGAGCCCTCCTTGGGGAGGACATCTTTGCAATGTATGGTCAGACACACATAAGCACTGAGCTGAACTGGCCATGCTTTGTATTGTTCTGAATAATTTTACTACTAATTTTTCCTGATCACTTTATGGAGGGAATCTTGATAAAAGCATCCTGATCATCTAGCAAAATCACCATAAAACATTTAGGAAATGATTACTGGTTTTGGTTAATGACTATGGCCAATGTTGGTTCGTTTGTTCTGGGTCAGCAAATACCTTGTCTGAAATAGGCACTGGGATTTAATAACCCCTGCCTATATTACCAAGGGATCAGCATATTGGTCCATAGACGGAGCAAAAATTCAGCCTTTTAATATCTATCAAACTAGTTGTTTTTTGTACTGTTAAAAAGATGCTTTCCTGAAGTTCTTATGCTGACAGGGAATTTTGCCCATTTTCTACATAAAAGAAAGCTCCAGCAAAGGGGAGAAGGCTTTCTGGTTGTGTGGCTGCTGGGGCAGAATGAGGAAAGGATGTACAGATAAAAGGGCTAAGTTCCACAGAGTGGATCCCTATTAGTATGGCTGTGAGGTTGAGGGTTTGTCCTGGAACAGGGGAAAGAAACAGACCTCAGCTCCCTTAAGCTTAGTACTCCAGGTTGGCTGCCCCAGGGCTGGGACAGCCTCATTGGTTTTGCCTTAAATTTCGTTAGGCTGTTGACAAATAAACACATGGGAACTATCCACAGCTGGGCACTGATTGCATTTTCCTTCAAAGGCATGGCAGGCCCTGTGTCTTCTGTGAAAAATTATCTTAATCCCTCATTGACATCTAACCCACCTTCACATTTTCCAAAATTTCTTAGTCATGCTTTTCAGAAGGTTTTGATTGCAGCTTTTCTACATGACTTTGCACAGATTGTTGACCTCTCTTCTTTCTGTTCTGAGGTTGCTAGAGGCAGGAGGATAGCAGAGCAGCCCTCCAGCATCTTTCTTCTTTTATTCCCTCCAGGGGTGCTTTACCACTGAGCTACACCCCCAGTCCTTTTTTACTTTTTTTTTTCTTTTTTTTTTTTTTGGTAGTACTAGGGATTGAACCCAGAGCCTTGTACATGCGAGGCAAACACTTTACCAACTGAGCTATATCCCAAGACCCCCTTTTTTACTTTTTTTAATGAGACCTCACTAAGTTGCTGAGGCTGGCCTCAAACTTACAATTCTCCTGCCTCAGCCTCCCTAGTAGCTGGGATAACAGGGGTGTGCCATGGTGCCCAGCTGCATCATCCTCCTTGAGAGAGAAGCTGCCCCATCCTATGTCTGTCAGATAACCCCACCAACCATCCAGGAATCATTTCTGCAGAGGTGGAGCAAGTGCTTCTTTATCAGTTATGTGTGGGAAATCAGAACCTTCTCATTCATATTGTAAGCTCAGGATATCTCTTTGTGTATCTCCCACCTTTCCACTCTGCTGGCTCTGTCATGGGTCTCAGTCTATGTCCTCTCACTCAACTGTACACAGTATGATTAACTAATTTTTCTCCTATGCATTTAGGTTGGTTATATATTATCCTTAGAAGTGTCCTATTGGTTATATATTATCCTTAGAAGTATGGGGAAGCCGGGCGTGGTGGCTTAATTCTGTAATCCCAGCACTTAGGGAGGCTGGGACAGGAGAATCGTGAGTTCAAAGCCAGCCTCAGCAATGGCGAGGTGCTAAGCAACTCAGTGAGACCCTGTCTCTACATAAAACACAAAATAGATCTGAGGATGTGGTTCAGTGGTCGAGTACCCCTGAGTTCAATCCCCAGTATCAAAAAAAAAAAAAGTATGGGGAAATTGTCACTCAGTTTTTCATGTCTTTGATTCAGATGAGCAATCTCAGTTGAAAATGCTGATCAAAGTAGGAATTGGCACCTATCCAATGTCATCCTCATCCACAAGGACAGTGCCTGAGCTTCTTCCTGTATGCAGTGGAGGAACATTTACCAGGAAGCTGATGAAACTTATACATCATGGTCCCTCACTTTTGTCAGGCCCCTTCTAATCTAATCTTATTGTCCCACTTTAAAAATCCTTTTTCTTCTCCCCTACTTTTATTTTAAGGTACTGGGAATTGAACCGAGGGGCATTCTAACACTGAGCTGTATCTCCCCCCATCCTTGCTTTAGTTTAAATTTTGGGACAATGCCTTGCTGAATTGCCCAGGCTGGCCTAGAATTTCTGGTCATCCTGTCTCAGCCTCCTTAGTAGCTGGTATTACAGGCATGTGACCCTGTCCCTGGTTAAGTCTTTTTTCTTAAAAGGATGACCTTTTCTTTCCCAACTGAAAAGGTTTTAAATGTGCTAAGCATTATTCCAAGTGCTGGAATATTGCAATGAATAAAATTTTTTAAAAATCCCCCACCTTTCTGTAGTATATGCTTTAATGATGAAATGAAAACCACAAATAAAATACACTAACATACATAAAATATATACATTTATACAGTGTCCATGTGGCAAGGGAAAGCCATATTGAGAAGCTGAAGTGAGAGAAGGCATGAAGAAAGCTAATGGGTATTTGAGGGTGAGGATTGTAGCAGCAGAGACAGCAAGTAGAAAAGCCCAAGTGTATAATGTAATTTTTTAAATAATTTATATACCATAAAATTTATAAATCTGTATTTTTTAGTATATTCACAAGGTTGTTTAACCACCACTATTACCCAATTCTAAAACGTTTTACTCACTCCAAGAAGAAATGTTGTAATAGCATTATTCGTTATAGCTAAAAAGGGAAAACAATCCACAGATCTATCAATTAATGAATGGATAAATAAAATGTGATATAGCCATATAATGTAATATTATTTGGCAATAGAAAGAAAGGAACTACTGATACATGTTATAACATAGATAAACCTTCAAAACACAATGCTAATAAGACCATCAGAAAGGACCACATATTGCATGATTTATTTACATAAAATGTCCAGAAGGTGCAAATCCATAAAGATAGAAAATAGATCAGTGTTTGCCTGGGACTGAGGAGGAAGTAGAGGTAGAGGGTGATGACTAAGAGGTGCAGGGTTTGTTTTAGCAGTAATAAAAAACTGTTCTAAAATTGTGGTGATGGATGCACAATTGTATGAATATGCTAAAAGCCCTTGAATTGTATACTTTAAACAGGTCCAAAGTATGATATGTGAATTACCATATCTCTATAAAGATGCTTAAAACAAAAGAAGCTCCATGGTATTATTCACTCACTCCCTATACTTTCACCTTCTCTCAACCTCTGGCAACCACAGATCTTTCTTTTAAATCAAAAGTTTTAATTTTGGGCTGGGATTGTGGCTCAGTGGTAGAGCGCTTGCCTCGCATGCATGAGGCACTGGGTTCGATCCTCAGCACCACATAAAAATAAATCAATAAAGATATTGTGTCCACCTACAACTAAAAAATATTAAAAAAAAAAGTTTTAATTTTGATCAAGTTTAATTTATCTACATATTTTTTCTCTTTGCCCTTTAAATATGGCATCCCACTGCTATCTGGAAGTGCTTTCTGATGAGAAATCAGCTGTTCATCTTATTAAATGGCCCTTGTACTTAATGAGTCACTTTTGTTGCTTACTCTTTTTCTTTGGTTTTTGATAATTTGACTATAAAGTATATTTGTGTATATTTCTTAAGAGTTTATCATGCTTGGATTCATTAAGGTTCTTGGATGTGTAGATTCATGTTTTCATCCTAGTTGGGAAGTATTTTAGCTATTATTTCTTCAATTGGTCTTTCTGTCCATATTGGGTGTTGTTGTGACAGTGTTCCACATGTCTTTGAATATATGTTCATTTTATTCATCTTTTTGTTTTTCTGTTTCTTAGATTGAACAAATTTAATTACCTTATCTTCAAGTTTGCTGATTCTTTCCTCTGCTTGTTTAAATCTGCTGTCGTGCCCCTCTAGTGAATTTTTAAATTTCAGTTCTGTACTTTATAATTCTAGGATTTTCTATTTGGTTCTTTAAAAAAGTAATTTCTATCTGAAACCTCCTCTTACTCCTCCTCCTCCTCCCATCTCCTTTTCCTTTTCGTAAGACATGGTTTCCTTTAGTTGTTTTATTTATAAAAATTGAAAATCTTTTGTCTAGTAAGTAAAATGCCTGGGCTGCTTGTATTTACTGTTTTTCTCCCCACATGTATGGAGATATATAGTTTCTTTGCATGTCTCATAATATTTTGTTAAAAACTGAACAAATCAAATACTGGAATATAGTAACTCTGGAAAGCATGTTATCTCTCCTTCCTCTGGTTTGCTGTTTTTGCTATTTCTTTTTGTGGTTGTTTCTTTGGAGACTTTTCTAAATTAATTCTGTAAAATCTGTATTCTTTGTTGTGTATAGCCGCTGAATTCTCTGCCTGGTTAGCTGAAATGTCAGTTAATAATTTGGATAGAGATTTCCTGAAGTGTCTGGAACCAATAACCCTCCCTGTCTTTGCCTAGGGGCTCTGTATATGTGTTGGGAAATGTCTTCAACATTTCTCAGGTAGTTGTAAACTCGGCCTTCACTTCATGCTTTTCCAGAGCCCATGGTGGGCTCAAGGTGAAAGTTTAGGCCTTCTCAGGTATTTCATGGTTATGTGCACAGTCTTACACATGCACATGGTCTTTTAGATTCCCAGAAATATGTCATAACTTTTCAAAGCCCCTGTGGACAGTTCATTCCTCAGGTTTTCTTTTTGAATGTTTTGATTAGCATATTGTCTCCCCCAATTGTTACCCACTGCCTCAACAATACAAAGTTAATCTGTTGCCTTTAATTGGTTTTGATGAATATCCCCAGTGAAAAGTCTTTATATACCTGGCAAGATAGGAAAAGTCTGGGCTGTGGTAGAGCACTTGCCTAACATGTGTGAAGCACTGGGTTCGATTCTAAGCACCACATATAAATAAAGAAAATAAAGCCCATTGACAACTAAGAAAAAAAATTTTAAAAAAAGATAGGAAAAGTTCAATCAAATAACATCAGGTTTGCAAATGAGGTCTTTTAGGGAATCACCACACTGATCAAATAGTAATAGTTCTCTGGGAATCAGGCTTTGAACAAACTTCATCACCGTCTGCCCCTTCCAGTGGCTGCTGGGGTGATGTTTTTACAGTGTGACTTTAGACTGTTGGTTTTCAAGGTTACAGTGGACCTGAAGCATATGTGATAGGAACAGAACAAGTTTAAATGCCTAAAAAGCTGTCTGATCTTTTCCAAAATTCAGCTTTTTTTCTTGAATAAATGCTTCCATGGATACTAAAAGTACTTGGTTTATTTCCAGAGTTCTGAAAAAGTTGATTCCTATCAATTTTTCCTGTTTTCTCATTGCTTTTACAGCAGAGAGAATTTTCAGAGGTCTTTACTCTGCCATTATTTCTGATGCCACCTTCTTTTATTTTGGGGGAAAGATGAAGGATGTGCCATAAGTGAGACAGCAAGAAGTGTTGGTGTGGGAGAGGCTCTGGGGGCTGGTGCATGTAGGAAGAGGCTTGAGATCTTTGCAAAGTATCTGGATTTTGCTCTGTTGTGAGGATCCAGTGATTTTTGAGTAGATGGTGACACAGTATGACTCAGGCAGTAACAGAGGTGCTCTGGCTGCTTCTAAGTAGAGACTAGAACAAGAAATCCGAGGAGAGAAGAAACAAAAGCAGAGCTCTCTCAAGTCCTCTCCCTGGCCTACCAGGCTCTGCATGATGTCACTGATCTGCCCTCTGGCCCCATATTTCATCCTCTGCCCCTTTTGAATTCTGCTCCAGCTACACTGGGTGCCTTGCTTTTCCTCAGATCATGTCCCTGCCCTGGAGACTTTGTACCTGCTGCTTTATCTGGCTGAAACACTCTTCTTACAGATGTTTTGCATGGCTCATTCCTTTAATATCTTAGTTGAAATGTCGCTGTATCAAGGGACTTCATTGACCATTTTATAGGAAAGGGCAACTTCCTCTTTCTACTTCTCATCTCCTCACCCTACTTCATGCTTCCTTGGAGCCTCTATCACCACTTGAAGTTGTTACATATTTATCAGTAGTCTTCATGTGTGCTAAATATTTGTGCAAATTAGTTGAGGAGATCAGGGACTCAGGGGAAACGGTATTAGGAGAAATCTCTCCACTTATAGACCTCACTCCTTGGGTGGTGGTGGAGAAGCCTGAGAGGCAGCAGAGGCTGAGGGCACTGGAAAAGTTGGGCACAGTTCTGGGAATGGCAATCTCCAGAACATTCTGAGCAGTGCCTTGAGAGGAACCAATTGCAAAAAAGATGATCCGTTCTTTGGACAGACACAGCCCAGAACCAGAAAGCAGGACCTGGTAAGCAGCAAAAGGTTGCATTCCAGCCCAGTGAGCCCCCTCAGCCGGGTACTGTTATGCCTCCCACAAACTGCATAACCCTAACTGGGAATTCAGTGACTTTAATTACAACACTGGATTATATTTTAGAAAAGATTTCAAGGGAGCTGGCAGGAGGGCATGGTACTATACTCAACAATCATAGTATAAGATCCCACACATCAAGGTAAGCAGACATTGGCTCTGCTTCTAAGTACCTAGCTTGGGTGTGTTGCTATGGTTGAAGGCATTGCCACCTCTCAAGTAATGAGCCCAAACTTACAAATGAAACATTCAAAAAGTTCTATGCTCAAAAGCTTACCCACTAATCTAAATATTTTTCACATCTCTGCTTTTCAAAGTAAATGGCGTGGGGCATTGTGTGGGGTACACAGGTTTCACAAATCACCTCTCAAGGTCAAAAATGGTAAAGAGCAGGGAAAAGAATCAAGAAGTGAAGCTAAAGTGGCAGCGTTTGGCATAATGGTTACCGTGTTTGCTGCACATGTGGAAGGTTGCTGGTTTGAAGCAACCAGCTTCAAACTGCACATGAAGTGAAGCTAGCCTCTGCACATGATCAGTTTTTCTGTTATACAGATTCTATCTGAAGCCAAACCTGCTTCTAATAAAAGGTGGTTGCTTAGCTGTTATAATACTTACCACATTGACATTTTTTTTTTTTTGGTGGTACTGGGGGTTGAACCCAGGACCTCACATGTGCTAGGAATGTGTTCTACCACTGAACTACATCCCAGTCCCCCTTTTTAAAAAACATTTTATTTTGAGACAAGGTCTTACTAAGTTGCCTTGGCTGGCCTTTAACTTGAGATCCTCCTGCCCCAGCCTCTGGAGAACTGAGATTTCAGGCATGCACCACTGTAGCTGGCCACATTGGACATTTTGACCAGTGTATCAGAAGGCTGTGTGTCTACAGACTGTCAAGCTAGGATGTGTGCTTTTGTAAATGAAAGCCCAGATAAACGTATATGATAAACCTCCAAGTGCCACCTCCTGCCTCTGATCATGATGACCCAGTGCACAGTTGTGAAGATTGCCAAGTTAACCTAATTCTAGACTCCTGTTCATGCTATGGAAATGAATTGCTTAATTACAGAGCTTTCCAGTATTAGCTTTGAGAGGCACTGTTGACATGGTCCTAGGACTCTAGTCTCTGAGGACTAGAGTCCTGGAACCATGTGTCATCTCTCTGAAATTCCTAAGTCAGAGATGGTTTGCTCCCAGTGGAGAGGTTATCTGCATCCCACCAGTCTCATGCTAGATCCATCAAGGGTTCCTTGGTGGGCCAGCTTCCCTCAAGGACCTGTCCTGGGCAGCCAACAACTTCTTCCCTCAACTCTGCTCACTGTTCAGCAGACCCTAGGAAGAGCAGCCATCTCTGATGGTGGCAGAGAAACAATCTATGCATTTTCCAGATACTATTTCACTTTCCTCTTCCAGAGAACATAAGACATTTTTCAGTTTTCTTTTCAACGGGTAAGGCATGCAACTGAGTTTGTCCAAGGGAACATGAGCAGAAGTGATGTGTGGCATTTCTGAGTTAAGGTATTCAAGGCCTGTGTGCCTTCGCCAGAGAACAAATGTTTAAGAGGCATCATTCTGAGATGAAGGACAGAGGATCCCTGACTTATTGCATGGAAGAATATCTTCAAGAAGAGCCATCAAATCCACATAAGTTAGTGTAAACAAGAAATAAACCTGTGTTGTGCTGAGTAGCTGAGTCTACAGGATCATTTATTATTAAAGTTAATTAAGATAACATTGACTAATACAATGACTTTCTGAGACCCCAGAAACAAACTTAATTGTCTGTTCTTTGTGCTGGCTCTTTTCAGCATGCTTTAACTCAACCTCAGGGATCCTAAGGACTTGATAGTCTGTTAGGATGAAGAGAAGGCTCCTGTTAGGAGGGGCTTCTTGAGGTGGAAGCTTTCAGAAAATGGGAAAGATACATATTTTTTTCTCTAGGGAATTGTTTCTTTTTCCATTTCCTTGCCCTCATGGATGCTCTCATGCTTCTGTACTGCCACTCAAGGAGAAAAGACCAGAGGTGGAGAAATTTCTCCCCTGATGCTGCTTTCTCCAAGTTCCTGATATTTCCTACTGGTTCTCAGCTTCTTTAGTGACATTTGTGTTCACTGATGTTTTGCACACATGAGGAATTTTCTTGCATATCCAAATCCTATAAGAATGTGATGTATATATATGACATTTTATAGTACCAACTTATATGGAATTTCTTCTTATAGTTAAATATTTTTCCCTTTCTTCTCCACTCAGCCAATTTAAGCAACCAGGCTGTTCTGTGCTCAACCCATCAGGAAAGAGACAGGAAAGCAGGAAGCAGAGAGAAGAATCATCTCAACATATGTTTCCAGAAGCTGATGCACTTAGAGGAAGAGCAGGAAGGTATGCACTTTGACAGGAGTAATACATTAGTAATGGTGTGTTTATATCAGTGTATCACTTCAGTGAGTCCATGAAGACAGCTTGACCCATTATTGGGTCACATTAGTCAAGTGACCCAAACACGACTGCTGTGATATATAAAAGAACATGTGGTCAGCTTTCATCCTCTCACTCACATGTGAACCCTATCTTTGTTGAACACATGCTGGGATCCCTGATCCCTTCATAGATTCACCTAGTTGCCACATCTGCATTCTTTCAGTGCACATCAGGAATGCTCCACATCACTCTTCATGCCCAGCCCTCAGGTGCCTGATCCTGTCTCATCTTGCTCCCATAGTGAAGTCTGGGAAAACCAGTCAGGACAGAGAAGGTTCAGGTTCTAGTAAAGAGGCTGAGTGAGCAAGTCTAAGAACTACTGGCCAGAACTCACCTGGCTGCTTGTGGAGGGCTGCACATGCCACATGCCACCCTGAAGATTCTACAAAAGACAGCCAGCAAAGAAAACCAGGCAAAAGTCTATACAAACAAGAAGGTGCACATCTGGTTCTGACCATTTCCTTCTGTCATAGAGTTAATCTGGAAATCACCATTACAATGAATTTTGGGCCTACACAGTGTCCCTGTCTTTAATTCCCATCTCCCCACTTCCACCTCTGCCCCAGTCTAGCAGCAGGGTTATTATTACTTATTTGACAGTAAGCTGGTTTAGTAGTGACTCTGAGCTAGAAGTGGTCATCTGCTCTGGTGCTGGAGTCACCTGGGAACTGGGACCGAGTAGGTGTGAAAATAAACAGGTGGAGGAGAATGTGTGTATCTCCTCAGCCACTCTCCCACCACTGTGTCCTCAGGGCTCTGGCTCCAGATGGCTGCTCTTGAGCCTTCGTGTAAGTGCCCACTCTGCATTTCACTGGGCACAGCTTCGTTATTTGCTCATCAGAGCCTCACAACACCCTAAACTGGCTGGGGTGGAATAAAGTTTGGGTGGCAGTGATGGTGGTGGCAGAGAGCCCACCACACGTATCCTCTGACTCCCAGACCACTGTGGGACTAGAGGGGTTGGCCAGGACAAGGTGAGCAGTTATATCCCTGACGCTGTGGGCCAGGTCTACAGCTACTATTGATTTGGAGCAGAGGGCAGCTGAGGGCTACCCGGCTCTTATCTGTCCTGGAGGCTTGGCTGAGGTTCAGTGCCTCTGTATGGTTGTGGCCTTCTAGGGAAAGCCGTGCCCTGGGGATTTGGGACACTGGGAAGGGTCAAAGCTGCCTTCTCTTAATCAACTGCATTGAGACTTTAACAGTGAAGATGAGTAGGAAGAGCCACGGTAGCCCTTCTATAATCAGAACTGGCTGCCAGCCGAACTGATGATAGGTGAGCAATAGCTGGACTCGTGCTGGCTGTGCTGCCTGTGTGACACCTTCCTGCTGAAGCAAAAGCGTTGTTCATCCTTGGGTTCAGGCAGGGGCACTTTTGGTGAAAAATTTTATATTTTCCCCTTGGATCTAACTCAGACCCTCTAACAGGACTTTGATACTTTGGCTTTTGATATGCATTTGAACTATTCCAAATCTTTATTGTTCTCATGACACACTTAACAACACCTTTGATCATCACTTTAAGTATATGACCTCTTTTTTTAAGGAAAAGAGATCACTAGGCATGAGCTATTCTGGTGCCCTGACCTCAACTCCTTACAGATATATTTTCACTCACACAAACACCCACACCACATTCCCTGTGGCCAGACAGGTTGAGGCATGACCTCTCTCTGTTCTCTGTATCTTACCCACTCTCTTTGCTTCTAGATTTAACACAGTTCATCTTTTCTTTATTCTTCATTCTTTTCCTGTTGGTTCTTTTTTCTTAGTCCATAAACATGCCCATGTTTCTTGGGTTTCACACACACACAAAAATAAAATCCCATAAAAATAAATAATAATTCTAAATCCCTCCTTTCTCATTTGGTCAGCTTCAGCAAGCATCCAATCTTCTTTCTTCCTTCTCACTGAAATGTTTTTAAGCATTGTTAATATCCTCCATTTCTTCGATTCCCAAGAATTTCTTAATCTATAGCAGTCTAGTGTTCATCAATCTACTAAGACCATTTTTGTTAAGGTCACTTTAACTTTCCCATTTCCAGAACTGATCAATAACTTTTACTCTCTGTCTCATGAGACTTACCTGCTGCATTTGACCATGTTCCTCACTCCCTCATTTTTGGGGCTCAGTTTCATTCACAACACCTCATTCTCTTGGTTGTTCTGGATCTCTTTGCTTTTTCCTTCTTGGGTCTTCCCCACAAAGGAACATTCTTCCATTCTTCTATAGTTCTGTCCCAGGCCTTTTTAAAAAAATTGTAAACATACATTGTGGGCAACCTCAGCCAGTCCCATGGTTTTAGCTACTGCCTGTGCACTGATGTCTGTAGTTTACACTTCCTCTGAACTTCAGGCTACAGTTACCTTCTGAACATTGCTCCTTAGATGTACCTTAGACATCTCAAATCAACATACACAAATCTTTATTATCTTATTCTATACATCTCCCTTTTTATTAGTTGATGAAACCATCATTCCTTTCTGGCTCAAATTTGAATCCTGGAAATATCCTCAATTCCTTCTCTTCCTTCACTGCTAACAGCAGATGGTCTTCAATTCTTTTATCCCTCAATGTTTCTGAGTCCAGTTCACATCTCACCTTATCTCACCTGGATTATGGAAGTCACCTCTTTATTGGTCTCCTTATGTCCAGTCTGTTCAGAGCAACTTTATTCTCTCCATTACAAGGAAAATACTTAAAAAAATTTTGTGGAAATTTGATCACATCACTCTTCTGCTTGAATCTTGTCCTTGTTCCCAGATGTCTATATAAACCATGCTAAAATAACCTCCATCAGTCTGGAATAATGTCCTCTTTCTCTCCCTTGGCTCAACTGAGTCTGTATCTTCTGTCTGCATGATCTGATCGTTTATGACTTAGACCCATCTCAGGCATCATTTCCCCTAGGAAACCATCTTTCATCCAAGTTGGGTTACAGAATCCTTCTAGGGCTTAGCTCATTGGATTTGCTATTTATACCTTAACTATCTGCTTTCCCATACTGTGAGTTTCCTGAAAAGAGTTATGTCTTATTTATCTCTGTTCCCCAACATTCAACTGAGAATCTATCAATATAATAGATGCTCAATAAATGTTTGATGAATAAATAAAAGACAAAATTCCTCTAGAGTAGCAGCTATCAATCTTTTTTTTGGTCTCAGAATTAGTTTTAAAAACTACTGAGGACCTCAAAGGCCTTTGTTTATGTGAGTTATGTCTACCAATATCTATTATATTAGAAATGTAAATGAAGAAATGTAAAAAGTATGTACCAATTAATTTTAACATAGCTATCATAAGCAAATACCATATTAACAGAATTATATATTTTTATAAAAATAAGTCTCTTTTCAAAACCATAGTGAGAAGGGTGACTTGTTTTACATTTTATAAATTCATTTAAATGTAGCTTAATAGGAGATAAGTCAGTTCCCATATCTACTTTACATTCACATCTGTGCAGGTATAATATTCTGATGAAGTCAGAATCAGCCTCACATAGACCTGGAGTTGGGAAATGGAGACATAGTACATTGATCTTTTCAGATATTTGTGGATATTCTATGGTTCTACACCAACTTGACCAGTACCTAAGAGTTAGTTACAATGTGGTGTCTGACACCTGATTAGTGAACTCTTTTGCACTCTGTTACACAAAAACTCATTGGTCTACCTTGCTTTTTGTATGGAAATTTTGCCCATGTATAGTTTTGTAACATGCTACATTGTTCATTTTGAAAACACTAGTTCACTGAGTTATGCAGATCTTCCAAATGTTGATTGAAGCATTTCATTAAATAATGAAAAATACTGTCTTATTATTATCATGAAATTAGTCTTGATCTTGCGCATCCCCAAGGGTTCTGGGGACCCTAGGGCTCCACGGACTACACATTGGGAACAGATGTGCTAGAATTAAGTAGAATCAAACTCTGGTGCCTCGCTTTGGCTTTTTGCTGCTTAATGTGAAAGAAACACAATCTGGAACTACGTGTTTCCAGAATAATACATACATCAATTAATTTTGGACACATTGAAGCCTGAATTGTGGCCATGACCCTGTAGGGGAAAAAATAAGATGAACTAGGCCACTTCCAGAGAGCAGCCTCTGAGAGCTGATTTCAAGGATGGTTTCATTAAAGCCATAAATGGCATATCATTTTTGCAAGTCCCATTGCAGGGAAACACCATGGAGCTGGTTGAGTGGCTCAGGAAACAATTAGGAGCATTGCTGTTGCTGCACATCAAAGCAGAGAGGACAGATGTCTGTCTGTGCCACTGCCAGTGAGATCAGCTGATAGTTTGTGGGTCGGCGGGTAGTGTCATCTGTGGGCAATGTGGGCCCCGTGAATGGGGCAGAGTGACTGCAGCCAGCCAAGACTGGAGGGGAAGCCTGGGCTCCTGACTTATCAACAGCAGAACTAGCCTCTCTCCCCTCCAGCTGCTTGATGTCGTTGCCTCACTTTCCACGAGAACCAGCAGGATATAGCTGCTGCATGTTCTGTTTGTCCAGGGTTTTATATTTATAAGTTCTTTCTCATTTATTAACTGTTGGATTTTTCACCTAATTGTGGGAGCCACAAGGCAAATGGTATTCTCATGTGTCAGAAAACAGAGGCTCAGAGGAGAAAGGACTCATCCAAGGCCTCAGAGTGAGTCTTTCAATAACTTTCCCCAGGACAGACAGTGGTTAGTATGGAATTTAGGCTTCCAGATTTCAGGTCTCCAAAGCCTCTCTCCACTGTCCTGGGTGTGCATGCTCTGAGGCCTCCTTGGGTCATTAGTGTGTGAGTGACAGAGAGTGAATGAAAGCAGGGAGATAGTGGGAGGGAAAAGGGAGAGGCAAGGCTGTCCCCTTTCAGGTCTGCATGGAAAGACTCATTTCAGAGAGAGGGGAGTGGAAGCAGGGACCACTTATCTCTCACTAGTAAGCTCCTTTGAAAGGAAAGCACGCTTTGATTTGGGGTACAAGGTGTGTGGATACAGCATGCTCATCTGGGTTTCCTGCTGGGTTTTAGAAGGATGGTTTAACAGTCTGTCCCTCACCAGACCAGGGTGCAGTATCTGAACTTGCTGATCTCTGACTCTTCCTCCTCCAGCTTCTGGCAATGCTCATCTGTAGAAGTGTTCTGACTACAGCCTCCCTCACTACACTTCACTAGGTGTCCAGGTCATCACGTTGCTCCCTGTGGACTCTGGAAGGTAACTGTCCCATTTTCCCCCAGAAGCATATCTGAGAGAGAGAAAGCAAGCTCCCGCCCTGCTGCAGGGCGGCAGGCTGCCTGGTCCTGCTCTCTTCTGGCTCTGTTCTCTCACATGGAGCAGCCGGCCTAACCACCCAATTGGCTGAGTTTAGCCATTAAACTCTGTTTGAAGTTTTATTTCCCTCTATTCTTGCTATCTCAATGGGCAATCACTCCCAGGACATTTTGTAACAAATAGCATTTTCTGTTCTGCTGAGAACACAGGCCCCTGGCCTGTAGCCTGGTTCTTGTTGACAGCCAAGCTCATCCCTTTCCCAACCTGAGCCTCATTCTTTCTCTTTTTGGTTTTTTTTTTAAAGTTATTATTTACTTCTGAGGGCCTCAAGTGTACAGCCTTGAGGTTCAGCCACACTGACATCAAAACCTGTCCTCTTTTCTATTTCTCCATTCTACCCCATTTTCTCCCACATAGAACACACTTGTACTGTGTGAAGTCTGAAATTACATGAGCCACATGATACCTTCAACCCTTTCAAGGCCCCAGGGGCATAGCCATGAGTTCCCCATCTCTTGCCAGATATGCAATCCCAACCCCCATGGGAAAGGCTCCCATCTAGCTAGTTCCCCTCTTAGGTGGACCAGCTGCACTCACACTGTTTTTAACCAGATGGGTTTCACTCCTCCTGCAAGCCCTTGGAATTATTCAAACAAAACAATTGCATCCACACAAGGGAACTAGGGAACACCCTGCCCTCCTGTTGCTACAAAGACTGTCCCTCATAACCCCTTTTAGTTCACTCTGCTCCTAAGTGCAACTCCATGGAGTCCTACAGGGTATGCAGTGTCCTTCTGCCCTGTGAGTATATGTGATTCATAAACTGCTGTCACAAATCATAACAGATGGATTCCTCTTTCCCCAAGGGGGCCGAATGGTAGACGATCAGAGTAGCGCTCCAGTGTGCTTCATGCCTGAACTTTTAAACTTTGATCTGGACATATGGATGGTCATTAAAATACGTATAGAGGAGAACCTCAGCAACTTAACAAGGCCCCAAGGAACTTAGTGATACCCTGTCTCAAAATAAAAAAATAAAGGGCTGGGGATGTGGTTCAGTGGTTAAGTGCCCTTGAGTTTCAACCCCAGCACCCACCCCCTGAAAAAAAACCACCTTAGTGTCTTTTACTTTGCATAGGGCATTGTGCTATAAACCTCACTCTCACTTCAGCACTCACTCTCTCTGCCCTGAGCAATTCCCTTTGCTACTTTCTGTTCCTAGGTGTGCCAGTGGCTTTCTCCTTCTGCTCCTGGGGCTTTGGAAGGGCTTTCTCTGGTGAAAGGAATTTGGCAGGCTGGAGGCACAGGGCCTTCAGTCAACGTGGCTGCAGTAGCAGCTCTCTTCTGATGCTGAGGCCTGCTGGAGGTGGTACCTGGGGTCTCCAGCAGGACAAACCTCTGTTGCTCTCTCAGGCACCCTGCTCACTCACCAACTCTTCCCTTTTTTTCCCTGTCTCACTTTCCACCTTTCTACCAGTGCTTCTGAGGTTCCTGCCTGAGGGTTGTACTCAAATCCTTGCCTTGGGTTCTGCTGTTTGTACCGATGGCACTTGAGAAGTCACAAGCTGCTATATGTAAATGTATTTCACTGTGTCTGCTCATTGCCTTACATGGAATCCCAGCATGTCACAACAAGTTACATATGCACATACACAGACAGGCAACAGGATTGCCCTCATGTAACCTGCTTGCAGCCAGAAACTGGTCTGCCCAGCTGCCTTTCCCTGTGGGTGGGTGAGATGGGTGAGTCAGTCTCTTGGGGCACATGCTGTCCCAGCTTAGGATTGCTGGGGCACAGGGAGGATGCACACTTAATCTCCTAAATATTGTCAGACTTCTCTAAAGTGGCTGCACCAGTTTATTCTCCCATTAGCAATGTGTAAGAGTTGGCTTTCCCTGGGTCATAGGTTAGGTTCTCAAAAACAGATACTAAGATCAGCACCTGTGAAGGAGAGATGGGGAGGAAGCTCATGCAGAGAAAGAAGTCAGACGTGGTGTGGCTGACCTTGCGAGAATTTCTGGGGTGAGTGGCACCCATCATAGCATCTTGCTTTAGGTTGAAGTAGCCTGGCCTTTCAATTCTGCTTTTCCCACTGCTTAAGGGGCTGACCCCCAAAACTTGCTGCTGACAGCACACCTTGAATTGCCTTCCTGAACAGGAACTGGGTCACACCCCTACTTGCCCATCTGATGCATGAAAGTGATCCAATCTTACATTGTTTTAATAATGTAATCACTGATGAGCTTGAATGACTATGCAATTAAGAAAGCTGACACACAACAAATGGCTGTTAAAATAGTCACTGCCTGAGCTTTCATATGCTCTCCTCACCAGCCAGGCCATGCTAACCCCTCCATGGGGATCCGTGGAGCTCCCCATAGTCCAGTGTCCACAGGAATGTCTAGCCTGCAGGGCACCTCTGTGACTCTCTCCTGATTCAGCCAGACTTTGTTCTGGTTGGCCAGTGCTGGGGGATGTCTCTTGTTCACTGCTGAGTATCACTTTGAGCAATGGCTATTTGTGGCTTCATTTCTGTGAATGGCCTGTCTGTAATTTTGCCACATAATTTTATGGGGTTTCTAAACCTTATTCTCAATTCACTCAGGCAAATGATTTCAGGTTTCAGGGCTTTGTGAATATTGAGTGTGGGGCAGTAAGGAAGGGTCTGGGGGACCTCTTTAGGCCAATATCCTGCAAAAATCATCAGGTCTTCAGGCCAGGGGCCAAAGAGAGCAAGAGCCCAGGAGAGGGTTGGGATCAGGAGACTGGGCCCGTTGGGCTCAGCAGAGCAGAGGCTGAGCGGTCAGTGCAGGTCCTAGGGTTGTCCTGCTGCACACCTCCCATGTGCTGTCCTGGATTGGAGGTGAGGGCTGCCCTGCCACTGCTTCCACGCAGACTCCAGCTCCTGCTCCATTCCTCTAACAGGGCCCTGGTGGCCCTGCTGCCTACTCTGGTCTCTCTCACAAACACCTGTTTGCTACCCTGAGTCCTGCGAAGGCTTCATCTCTAAACACAAATCTAGATGCAGCCCTTGAATTTCTAAAACCCTGCCCAAACTCCTCATTGCCCATATCATTGAATCCCTCAGTCCAGCACCCCAGTTCTCCCTCATCTGGGAGAACTCTCATCCGTGTCCCAACTCTCATCCCTTTCCACCCTCACTCACCCACCTTTGTTCTCTCCTCTGTCCCCAGAATTGCTCTAGGGCTCCTGCACCCCTGCCTTTGCTCATGTGCTTCCTTTTATCTCCATCTTTCCCTTCCTGGGCAATTCTGGCTAATGGGTTTTTGCCACCTCCTCTATGAGGTTTTCCTGACTCCTAGTGGACAAAACGAATGGCTTTCTCCACAGGTTTGCCCAACAGGTGAGTCTTGAGGGGAAAGTGAAGAAATTGACCAAGGGAAGAAAGAGGAACCTGGAGAAGGATCTTCCAAGCTGAGGGAAGCTTGGAAGGAATGTGGAATGTTTGGGCCTGGCCAGTGGTAGATCAGGAGGGCTTCCAAGGATAAGGATCTTCCAAGCTGAGGGAAGCTTGGAAGGAATGTGGAAGGTTTGGGCTTGGCCAGTGGTAGATCAGGAGGGCTGGACAATAAAGTGTGTGGTGTACCTGGTTGGAGTTGAGGACTGGGTGGGGGCCACCAGAAATGAAATTAAAGAGATGGGTACAAGCTTTGCAACTGACGTGTGACGTTCTTTCTAGCAGTGGGAGCCGTTGATTGAATCCAGTGGCAAAAGTGGGGCCAGCCTCTAGCTGGGGTCATCAGCCCTACCCTGGGGGGCCATCCCTCTCAGCACACTGCATAGCCAGAACTTTTTTCTAGAATCCTCTGTCACGGTAAGCTCCCACCAACCCTGGGCAAGGGGACTGGCCTTCTCAAACTCCTGGAAACTGGAAGCTTTGTTAATAGTTTTGTGCCAAGTGTCCTGAGACTTCTGGTTCAAGGATATCAGGACACAGTTTAAGCCTTGAATGTGCTCCTGAGCCTCACCCACGTTCACCACATTAATGTTGCCCTTGCCTGAGTGGAACAGCCTGAGGGCAAGGGGTGGGCTGGAAACCCTCTGGCTGTGGGGAGATTAACATGTGGTGGAAATTCACCTCCCTTTTGTGTTTCTGCTGATCGCACTGTTTACTTCAAATGGGTTCCAAAACTCAGATTCTAACAGAGGTGCCAGCAGGATGGGAGAGAAGGGCAGTGCCCACACCTGAGCCCAGAAAGCCCCAGAGGGAAGAGCTGGTGCCGGCGGCCCCACAGAAGCCTGTGTTTTCATTACTAAGCAACTTTAGGAGCAGTGTATTTGGAGGGGAAAAAAAGACGGTGGGGTAATAAGGCTGTAATAATGGGTGCCATGTGGAGGGAAGGCAATGTTACCCAGCAAAGAAATAGAAAACATGGTTTATATTTTCAACAGTTGGAGAAAGAAATGAAAACTGAATATTTGCTGCACCTGTGAAAACATATTTGATCATGATGGCAAGTCCAGCATTCTTAGTGCAGGATTCATATTTCATAACTCGTGTTCAAACAAGAAAAATGATTATAATGTTAAGTATTTCCTGAGTTTATTTTGATGGATGACAGAATAAGTACTGTATCTTTCACTCATTAAAATACAGATTGGTGTAATTTAATAAATGAACTTAATACACAGATGTTCCAGGCTGTTTTAGCAGGGTGTATATTAATCAACTTCTTTATATATGATCCTCTTTTATATTTTTTAAAGAAACTTGCAGGAGCCAAGAATTTATTAGATTTGCATGCTCTAGGATGAGTATCGGATATCAGGTACATGCAGGAGTGTATTAAGATGAAACAGAGCCAGCGTCTGCAGAGCAGCAGGGCCCCACAAAAGTTGTCCTTTGGCTCCTGGCTGGCTCTCAGAGTCGCCTCTGAACCCCAGTCCTGAGCCAGATCTCTGGTAGCCATTGAACTTGCCTGTTGCTGCTGCTGGGTTACTCAGGGGTATCTCCAGTGGACCAGATGGATTGGTGACCTTGTGCACTTTGGTGGCCTAGACCAGGCAGTGTCTCTGCCCTGGAATGAGGCTTGCAGCCCAGTGGGGGCCTCAAGGGTTCTTCTTTGATTCCTAGTTCTCCCCCAAAGCCTCTCAGCCCAATGCTACTGTCCCTTCCCTCCATCTCTCTTGGCAGCATGTTTGGGGCTAATACTTGGTTCTGTTTGAGTTTGTTTCACATGAGGGAAGCTTGTCTTGCTAATAAGATCACAAACCTCTGAAAGCAGCGGCTATGCCTTCTTCATTTCCCACCACCCTGCTTTGTGATGTCAGCTGGTTTGTACTGAATTCATGTATCAGAGAGCCAGGAGCAGTCTCCCACTGAATCTGTCTTTGGAAAGTGACACAGAAGGCCTGGTTCCGCTGTCCTGGAGGAAGCAGGATGGGAAGGCTCAGTAGTGTGAGGACACTGTATTAACTTACCTTCCTGGCTCCAGACTGTCCCTGCAAAGGAGTGAGAGTGTGAGTCTGGGAGCTTCGTTTCAGTTGCTCTCTTTTCTCCTTGGAAAATCTTGTTGAAAAGTAATGGAATGGGGGGCGGGGATTGTCTCTGACTAGTACTGGTGGCAGGGAGGGCTGGGGAGGTGTCTTGGGCTGGGTGGCACATTTTTGCGATCTGTCTGCTCTGTCCCAGATCACTTGGTTTGCTTCTCAGAGCACCTTGTATACTCTTACTATCAGCCGCAGGATAGGGACTCCTTCAGGATTCAGCTCACCCATGTCAGGGCCCTCATCTCATTAAGCCCCTGTGCCTTCCTCACGTAACCCAGGTAGACAACCTGTGCCAGGACACTGGCAATTGACTTCCCTCCAGCTTTTCTCAAGGATGGGTGCTCACTGGTGTCTGCAGCCCAAGCCCCACCCCTATTCCCCCTGCAGACTCTCTGTACCCCTTGGTGGTTCATTAATCACATGGGCAGGTCCCGCTGGTGGGTAGTGCCTTCACTGTCACATGCCTGTTTGCAATAAGCTCTGGCCATAATCATTAATCATTCATTGAGGCTGTGGTTAGCGGCCCTCAGTCAAGGGGATGGTTTCAGGTTTTCTGGACTAAGTGCCTCTCCAGCAAGCATCCTTCCCAGCTCTTTCATGTCCAGTCATTTGAAGTTCTGTGCACACCAAGCTGGCCACCAAAGCCAGGCTTTGTTCTGCGTGGTTGCTCTGAATGCTTCCCTCAGGGCCAATGGAGGAAAGTTCTGGGGCCCAGCCCCACATCTCCACAGGCAGAGAGAGCTTGAGGTGTGAGTCTCTCTTGAGCACTTCCTGAGTGCTCAGTGCTCTGACATGCCACAGGGGATGGGGGACCCAAGCAACTCAGTCTACCTTCTTTCCTCTTTTTAGGGACAGTTCTTATGCAAAAAAGGTGGCCAACAAGACAGTATTTATTATGGTCAAGAGGACTGGAATAGCCCTTCAGTCTGTGGGTTTCTTACAAGGGTAAATACTCAGGCTGGGTGACAGAGGAGAGAACCTGTAAGAGCAGCTCTAGGTGCATGGGGCAGCTGTGTGGCCCTGTTGTACCATCTGAGCTGGGCTCTGAATGCAGCCTGAAGCCATTCTATAATGACCTATAAACACAGGCAGCAACAAAGATCTTTTTGCTGGGAGGAATTTGAGCAAAATGAGCTTTATGTTCAACGTAAAAATGACTGTTTTCTTCAAAGTATGAATATGATTGGAGTGTTTCATGGAGAATTTCTACTCATCTTTCCAGATCCAGCTCAGATGTCAGCTCCTTCTTGGAACCTTCCCTAAAGAATAATTGCCCCTCTCAGTGGTCCCTACACTGTGAAGCCTTTTTTCTTTTAAAAAATTTTTATTGGTAAATAATAATTGTGCATAATAGTGAGATGCGTTGTGACATGTTTGTACTTGTGCATGGCATAGTTTGGTAAATTTCATTCCCTAGTATCTTCCCTTATCTTCCTCTTCCCTCTTGCTGATCCTCTTCATCTACCCTTTTGGCTTCCCTTCTATTTTTATGAGATCCTTTTCCTTTTTTCTCACCAGCTTCAACTTATAAGAAAAAACAGGATTCTTGACTTTTTGAGTCTGGCTTATTTGGTTTAACATGATATTTTCCAGATCTATTTGTTTTCCTGCAAATGATATAATTTTGTTCTTCTTTATGGCTGCATAAAACTCCATCCACATTGGAAAGCTTTTGATGATGTTTTTGATGTACAGGGAGCTTGCTGTCTTGAAGGGTAGTGGGTGAAGACCTGAGACTTGCTTCTGCCACTCACTGACTTTGTAAACACTTCAATTTTCTCTTTTGTAAGAGGAGGAAAATATTGCAAAGAATTTTGGGTGGCAAAAAATAAAAAAAGTAAAATGATGAGAGTAACATGCCTGCCACTGACATGTAGTAGATGCTCAGACAAGGTGAAACTGTCTCTCTCATCTGATTGCCTTCTGTCTGCCACTCAAAGGAAAGTTTTCCACAAGAAGAATATGAGATCCACAGAGTGGAATCCATGTTTCTGGTCTTCTCTGCACAATTTTGATCTGGCACAATAACTAGCATGGAGCACAGGCGCCCACCCCTAGGACCACCTTGCAGCCTGCCTCAGCAGAAGCCCTTTGTCAAAGAGAAGGAGTGAAACTGTCCAGGGCAATTTGGAGATGTAGGAATCAAGTTTGTTTGTTTATTTTTCTTATGAATATTCTGATTAAGCCAGAAACTTCCTGAAGTCATACAATTCTCCTATTCCCAGAGAAGGATTTGAATATAATATCCTCTTGCTGGAAGGAAAATTAGAGATAATTAGTCCAGTGGTTTCAAACTTTGTTAGGACCTAGAACTGTTTTTCAAATGAAATTTTATTGGAAACCTTAAGCAATGAAAGCAGACGAAGCATTATTTTATGGATTTATGCATATTTATCATTAATAATAAATTCATGAAATATTGACAAATGTATTTATTTTGTAATTTCAAGCTTATAAACAAATATAATGAATCACCATGATGATTATATTTATTGATAATCTAAAACTTTTTAATATATTTATCTTATGAGTGAAAGCTTATAATGAATAGAAAGGTATAATAAGGCTATTTTGATCAGTACAAAAATTTTGAAAAATTGATCTTATTTCAACTTTGGAATCCAATTTATTTCTGTTTGTTATTTTGTTTTCACTGCCTGGAGATAATCCTAATTGCTTTTGTTGGAATGTGTCTCCAAATTTTTTGTGTGGAAAACTTTATCCCCAAAGTCATATGTTAATGATATTTGATAGTGTGATCTTTGGGAGATAATAAGAATCAGATGAGGTCATGTGGTTGGGCCTCTACAATGGCATTAGTGGATTTATGAGACTCAAGCTGGCAAGCTTGCTCTGCCTCACCATGTGATGATCTCCGCCATGTTATGATGCAGCATGAGGCCCTTACCAGATGCTGAGCAGATGCCAGTACCATGCTCTTGAACTTACCAGCCTCCAGAAGCATGAACCGATAATCTTCTGTTCTTTGTAAGTGATCTTGTTTCAGATATTTTGTTATAACAACAGAAAATGGACTAACCCTAGTCTTGGTATTGACTAGATACAAATGATTTGTTTTGTGAAGTTCATCTTTCCATCTCAATGTCTTTCAATGACTCAGACAAGTGAAAGAGGAGCTCTGTGTTGAGACTTCCACAAAAACAACTAAACATGGTCACATACATTGTTGTCAAGTTTTCAGTATTAGGGATGGCTATTCCATCTACTGTATTTTCAAATCATGGTATTATTCATGACTTAAAATATTTTTTTAAATTTTTTTTAGTTGTTGATGGATCTTTGTTTATTTTATTTATTTATATGTGGTGCTGAGAATTGAACCCAGTGACTCACGCATACTAGGCAAACGCTGTACCACAACTCCAGCCCCTAAAATATTTTTTTTAAAATATTTTTTAAATAGAAAAATTTGAAGGAAAAATCTTAAACCCCACGAAGTTACTTCTTGGGTCTATAAGGTCTGAATTACATGGTATGAAACCACTGATTGCATTCACCTCTATATATCACAGGTGATTAAACTGAGGCCTGATATGTGACAAGGACATGCCAAGGCCACACACAGAATTGTTGGGCTGAGGTGAGAGCTTAGGTCTCCTGCATCCCACTCTAGGCCTCTCTTAACGATATTTTACATATGACTTTCCTAATTTGTATTAGTAAGAAAAGCAATTTTGGCCTGGAGTAGTGATGAATGCCCAGGAGGCTAAGGCAGGAGGATTGCAAGTTTAAGGCCAGCCTGGGCAACTTAGCAAGACCCTGTCTCAAAATAAAAAACAAAAAGGGCTGAGGATGTGGGTAAGAGCACCCTGGGGTTCAATTCTTAGTACCACCCCCTGCCAAAAGTATTTTTGATGTTTTATCTTTTTCTTTCTTTTCTTTTCTTTTTTTTTTGAATGTTAGAGAACCCAGCTCTATAGTTTGGCTTATATTTCAGGTCTTCTTACATTCTTACATCCATGAAACAGACTGCTTACTGGAATTACCAGTATAACCCGGAAATCTCCAACAGTTCTTCCCATCTCACCAAGAGAGTTCTTTCCTGGTGATAGATAATTGAAATGGATTTGGCCAGTAGGGCCTGTATAGTAATGCTGACTTTATGTTTGTTCATCTGTCAGAAGAATAAAAAACAAAGCTGGTAATTTGTGTTAACTAAGCACCTTCATTATGAGAAACTCAAGGGAAAGGGTGGGGATCAGAACATTTTTTCATACAGCTGTCCCGGATCCTGAGGATGATTTGTGTCTTTAAGGAGAAATTCTAATAATGTTGAGCGTATGGAAAAGCTTAAGGCAAAGATGATGGGTTATTTTCCAAGTGTTCAGGTTGAATATCAAGAGCTGTGCAGTTTCCTTTCTCAAACTTCTGCTGTTCTGGCTAGGTCATCTCATATTGTGCCTCCCTCAGGCTGTGGAAGTGACCACCATGGATTCCCAGCTCATAGACGGCACCTCTCCAGTGAGCCATGGGTAGGGAGTGAGTCTCAGAGAAGGCACTCAGATTGCCCATTCTTCATCCAAGGAGGCGAGAAAAGACCTTGCTCTTGAGAGTGCTGGGTGCTCACTCACAGCTGCTGTAGTCTTCAACCTCTCAGTCCTGACTGCAGATTTTATCTGGCTCATCACTCAAATCCGGACGGCATCTTAAGGGCTACCTCTCTGATCTTAAAGTCATCCTGTCTGGGATTATTTTTACCAGTAGGGATAGCAAGCTAATGGTCCCCATCAGATCTCTCCACCTGCTTACCCAAGAAACCTGGAGATCCCTTCTTAGGAGACAATCTATTCTACCTTGCCTAGGGGCAGGAGTACAGATACCTTAGAAAAGGGAGATAAAGGTCTGATGGTCATGTTGGTTAAGTGACTGGTGCTGCTCTTTCTTGAGAAATGACTTTATGCAAGGTATCAAAAGCATGAGGGCCTGGGAGGCTAGAACTATAGGACAGGACCCTCCAACGGAGAGGAGGGGAAATAGCACAGTTGGAGGAACTCATGAAATGAGCTGCCTGACCTACTGCACCCTAGGAAGGAAGGTGAAGAAAGCCCATACATGGGCATTTATGGGGAGGCTGTTTTCTGCCTCTTGAGACAAGGAGGGCCTTTGCCTGACAATCCTTGGCTGCCAAAGGCGAGGGATAATTCCTCAACTTGCAACAGAGATCCTCTCTTCATGTAAAGGTTCAGAGCTGAGCTTTCTTAAAGAGCCAATTTTAAACAGGATTTGACCCAAATACACAGAAAGCAATTTACCCTCACACCTCTAAGAACACATCTATTATGTAAAGCAACATTCTAATTTGGTCTCAGAGGTCTAATTGGGTCTCAAACAAAAATAAAGAAATTATTTTTTTCCCAGTTACAGAATAAGATGTTCCTGCCATGTAAATGACCCTTGCTAATTCTGAATGATGTTACATTTGTCTTATAGATACAGGGACTTACAGAGAAGGAGGGAAAGAGGATGTGAGTTTGTTGGTCTTTGGCTCTGGAAACCACATGTGACCTTGAGTTTAGCTGGTCCAGCCTGGCTAACACTACTTTGCCGAGTGATGTACTGTAACCCAGCTTAAAGAAAAGCGGCATCCTCTGAGACCCGCACGTGCATCATCACAGCTGCTCCTGCCTGCAGCTGTAGATGATGAGTCCCTCCCACACCCCCACAATTTCCTTGGTTGATTAAGAACATCTTCCCTGTATCGCCACGTCTCTCAGACATTTGGACAGGAGGGCACAGCTGAATGCCTTTCTCTTTATTGAATGCAGAATTTTCTTTCTCAGAAGTTTGCACATGAAGAGTTAAAGGTAAACCTGACAAATAAATGGGTCAATATATTTGCCAGTGAATCTTTTTTTAAAAAATCTCTTCCTTTTAGGGCCTTGATTGACCTTTATGTGTGAGGGGGAGGAAATGTCCCCAGGAAATCGCAAAAACCTTAGAGGAAGCTGACAAACTTCCAGGAAACTGGGGTTTTGTTTGTATTCTGGAGACAGAATAACAGATGGACTTTGACATACTTTAGACAGATGAATATAATCTTAAAAGGGTTGATTTCCTACTTTTTTGGGATAATGTCTTTTCACTGGTGGTGTTTCAGGTCCAGGCTGAAGCATTTCAGGATATCATGGCAGGGTTCTGGATGGACAACAGTTTTTAAGAAATTATAAATAGCAGTCACCTGGAAGCAGCCCTATTTGCCAAGACAAGCCACCTAGGGTCTCACCTGTGGTTCTCATTTGTAAGTCAGGATAATAAACAGTCCTATGTTACCTAAGGAACACTGGAAAACATCAATGGAAAATAGAAGGCCAAATTACTCAGCAGCAGGAAGCCAGGAGAACATGGTAGAGAGAATTTCAGGGATGCAGGCTAAACATGAGGAATGAGAGAAGGTGAGAGCAGGAGAACTTGCATTAACTTGGGAGAGAAAGACATTGTTTCTGCAGAGATAGACAGGTGTTCACTTGGAAACTTGGCCCCTCATGCCACCCTTCTATTCAAGTCTTAGAGACTTCCGGTCCAACAGGAAGGAAAAGCAGCTGCTGGTACCATGCCAGTGTATTAATCTCCTTAGAGTTCCCTGAGCATGTGACCAGAGGCAAAGTGTGTAAGGCACAGATGTCAGCTGAAGCTTCCACTTTCCTGAAGTCCTTGCTGACCAGTTCCTTCTGTGCTTCGAGGCAAAGGATGCTGGGATATCCAGCGAGAACAGCAGCAAGGGGCTCTGCCACAAGAGCACAAGTGGCAGGAGTCACGAAAGCTAGGGTAGGTTCTGAAGTTGGCTATCATGAAAGCCACCTCAGTGCAGCCTGGGCCCAGAATCCATGTGAGCACTAGTCTTCAGTGTTAAACTGGCTTGGCCACAACTCAGGATCACAAACACCTATTTCAAGTGAATCAATCATCAAAGCAGAGGCTATAGAATTCCTGAAACCCAAGTCAGGTCTGACTTGAGGGCCATAATACTTCTGAGATCTCAGAAACGCTGGGCCGGGTGTCTGACTAGTGGAAGTGCTCAATCCATTCCCCCTTTCTCCTCCCTCCACTCCCAGAAGAATCTTAGGAGGCTGGTCCAGTTAACTCCCTAACAGAGGTCAGAGCTGGAGCTCTCCAAGGTGCTGATAGCCTAGGCCAACTTCCCCAGAGGGCACATTACACAGCAAATGTGTCTTGAAGCCCACCCAGGATACCTGGGGATCTTTCTTTGCCTGGGGACCTATGTCTTGTGAGTAGGAGGACCCTCTATAGTTTTGAGTAGAAATTGCTGCTTAGGCTTCCCAGGTTGGTATGGAATAAATGTTCTTAGTAGACCGAGAATGTAAGGATGATGTGCCCCAAAGATGCCTGAAAGAGCCAGGCTTGGCAAAGGCCTTGGAAGTAGCCACCATAGAGCTATGTGCATACCAGTTTATTTTCATTACCTCTGGGAAATAGCAAAATGCTGCTTGTATCAAGAGTCTCAACATGGATGGGCCGAGATGGGTGTGGCCACTTAAAGCATCTTCTTGATGGACAGTGGGTGTAATCAGTGAAACCAATTATTAGTAGCCCTAATAATAGCTGGAGATGATACTGAATTAGGACAATAACTTTATTCCTGGGACAAGCCAGAGAAGCCACACTAGAAGGACTCAGTGATCACTGGATGTGGAGGTCACCCTTGACTTCTGAATTCATTGCTTGGGAAATTGTATAGATGGGGACTACTGTCCACCAGGAGGAGTGTCAGATTGTAGGTAGAAATGGCAAATTAAATTTATATGTGTTGAGTGTGAAGTGCCAAGGTGCTTCCAGAGAAGTTATCAAGTAGGAGTTGAATAGACATTGCTGGAACTCAGCAGAGAGGTCTAGACTCATGTTAGAGATCTAGGACTCATCAGAAAAGAGGATGTGGTTTAAGAGAGGGCAGATGAGATTAGCCAGGGGCAATGTGTTGGGTTAAGGGACAGGAATGTAGATCACAGAATTGTGGTAGAATATCTACATCTTCTGGGTGTTCTGAGGCTGAGGGGCCCCAAACAGGCCTGCCACAAGGCTCCCACCAACTTCAAGCCACTACAATCACTTCTTACTCTTTTCTGACCACAGAGAACTTTCTTTTTTGACACTACAAGATTGTACCTTACACAAGGACTTTGCATTTGTTATTTACTCTGCCAGGAAGCCTCTCTCTGCATCTTCTGTGGCTGGTTCCTTCTCATTATACATGGATTAGCTCAAATGTAAACTCTTCAATAAAAGTCTTCCCTGAGAGACTTATTTATATAGTAGTCATTATTGCATATCTCTATAGAACAATTCTCTTTATTTTCTCTGTAGCACCTATCATTGCTGAAAAATTATATTCTATAATTGTATACTTTTTACCATTAGTTTTTCCCAACCCAATCATATGCTTCTTGAGAGTATAGACCTCATCTGCTTTGTTCACTGCCATATCCTCACTTCCTTGAACAGTGCCTGGTAGATAGTAGCTACTCAATAAATAATGGTGAATGAATAAAAGAATCATATCATATAGAATATGAAAACTAGAAAATATAAGATTTAGTTCAATAAACATTTATTGAGCATCTATTCAGTGCCAGGAGTTGGAATACATAGTATAAGTTTCAATAAATAAACTGTCCCTAGAATCTAATAATTTATAACCCAAGGAGGGAGATAGACATAGGAGAACATACTTTTAAAAAGAGAAATCCTACTAGAGAAATGAATATAAGAAGCTATAGGAATTCACAGAACCTAGAAATCATGGGAGGCTCCTTGCAGGAGGTGAAGGCTGAGAGGCTCCCTGTATGAAGTGAAGCCTTGAGGGAAGAGTCAGAGTTAGCCAGGTGGGCAGCTATAAATATGGAACATTGAAAACCTAGAGCATAGTCCTGGAGGAGACAAGAAGCAGCAGCAAGAGTACTGGGATGTGTTTGGAAAGGAAGAGAGAGGTCATTTTCTTGGATATTAGGTGGAGGAAAAGAAAAATTAGTGTGAATATGGATAAATTTGTGTGTTAAGTATAGATACAAGAGGAAGCTATGGGTATGGTTCCCACATGGTAGTCAGGATTCTGTAAGTGTGAATATAACTTCAGAATTCATTTATCCATGAATGCTAGCATCAGTCAGAAGAACTCAGATTTGGGTTCAATAGAACAAAGGATGACCTGGCAGCAACTGTCCAGGAATGGACAGGCCTGCCAGTGAGCTCCTCTCCACTTGCTCTGAGCAGGGCCACTGCTGAAGGCCTTGAACTTTGAACTGGACATTTTAGTGTATTATCCTTAAGTTCTTCCTGAGGAGACTCAGTATAGTGAGATTGTTCCCCAGGAGGTGAGTTCTAGAGAAAAAGAACCAATAAAAACAGCCTATAGTATCTCAACCTCTTTCTCTATCGCCTTCTATCTGGATATTTATCTACTAATTTACATGAATTAGCTCATATGATTGTGGAGGCTGGCAGGTCCAAAATTTGCAGTGTCATCCAGCAGACTGGAGACCCAGGAAGAATTCATATTGCAGCTTGAGCCTGAATGTAATCTGGAGACAGAATTCCTTCTTTCTTGGGAGAGGTCAGTCTTTTCTCTCTTATGGCTTTTAATTCATTAGATAATTGTAACCACTCATATTGTGGAGGATGACCTTACCCAAAGTCCACAGCTTTTTTAACATTTTTTTATTTTTTAAAATTTTTTTGTATAAAATATTTTTATTTTGAAATAGATTTACAAAAGAATTACCAAGCTAGCACAAAGAACTGCTGTGAATGTTTCCTCCAGGTTGCCCAAATGTTAACCATGATTATCATATTTGCTTTGTCATCTATTCATACTTTTTAAAAAAATTATTTATTTATTTATTCTATTGAGGTTTACATGATAGCAGAGTGAATTTTGATTCATTGTACACAGATGGAGCACAACTTTTTATTTCTCTGGTTGTATGTGATGTAGAATCACAACATACATGTGGTCATACATAAAGCTAGGGCTATGACGTCCATCATTTTCCACCATCTTTACTGTCCCCCTGCCCACTCCCCCCTCCTACTCCTGTGACCAAAGTTCCTCTATTCTTCTATTGTCCTCCTCCACATTATGGATCAGCATCCACTTATCAAAGAGAACATTTGGCATTTGGTTTTCTGAGATTGGCTTACTTCACTTAGCATGATATTCTCCAACTCTATCCATTTACCTGCAAATGCCATAATTTTATTCTCTTTTATTGCTGAGTGTTATTCCATTGTGTATATATACCACAGTTTCTTTATCCATTCATCTATTGAAGGGCATCTAGGTTGCTTCCACAGTTTAGCTATTGTGAATTGAGCTACTATAAACATTGAAGTGGCTGTGTCACTGTAGTGTGCTATTTTTAAGTCTTCTGGGTATAGACCAAGGAGTAGGGTAGCTGGGTCAAATGGTGGTTCCATTTCAAGGTTTCTAAGAAGTCTCCATACTGCTTTCCAGATTGGTTATACCAATTTGCAGTCCCACCAGCTACGTATGAGTGTGCCTTTTCCCCTGCAACCTCGCCAACACTTATTGTTGTCTCTATTCTTGATAATTGCTATTCTGACTGGCATGAGTGGAACTGAGGGTGGGTCCAGGCCTCACTTGGGCAGGGTCTCATGCAGGGGTTTCTGCAGGCGACTCTTACCGTGGGTGTGGGTTCCCCTGTGGCTGGCAGCTAGTGGACTCTGAACTCCGGTCTGCCTTTGGCTGGGCTCCCTTGGAGTTCCCTGAGGGCGGTTTTGGGCCCTCTGTTGCATTTCCCCTGGGTTGCAGGAATTCTGGAGCAGAACTGGGGGTGGGCCCAGGCCTCACTTCAACATTTTTTAAATTTTTATGTGTTTTTACTGAGGATCAAACCTAGTGCCTCACATGTGCTCAGCAAGTACTCTACCACTGAGCTATAACTCCAGCCCAAGTCCACAGATTTGTATGTTAACTGCACTTAAAAAATACCTTCACAATTATATCTAGATTGGTGTTTGACCAACTATGTGGGTGTAACACAAAATTAACCATCAGAAGGGGGTTCTACTCCCATCCACTGGGAGCCTGTTCGCACCCAGGTCAGCTGCTAGTAAGTACACACTATCCACCTGTCCTTTCCTAGTGGCTTCAGTGGCCCTGACGGTCCGCCCTCCTCACACTATTCAATGCAGACATATATTTGGGGATGGAGGAGCAGGGCATGTTGGTACCTTATCAGAACTTTATCTGCATCCCATCCAGTTGTATCTGCTCATTCCAGCCTGGTCTCTTCAGATTCCCCTGCCTACTTCTCACTTCAGGACCCTTTTCTCTGATACCCATTTTGGACACTCTGCTTGAGGATCCTTTGATTTTGGTGTTGAACACATTGGCCCATCCAGCAGGTACCTGATCCCTTAGCTTCCTTTCTGTCCCATTGGCCTCATAGGTAAGGGAAAATTACAAGACAGAAAAAAATTATCATTTCCCTTTCAATGTTGGAAAATTACAAACGGAGAGGAATTACGTTACTTGCCCAGAGGATCTTTCAGAGAAAATCTAGTGCTGCCAATAATGGGGTTTTCTGCATAGTCACACCATTCCCCATCTGTGTCAGAATCCTCAGTGCATTTTTCAAGCTTAGTGTCCAAGGCATCTCCACCCTAATAAGAATAAGGTGTCCTGGCTGGTTCCCAGCAGGGGAAGGAGCGAATAGACACACATTCCTTTGAAGCTAGTTTCAGATCCTGGAATGCTTTACTGGAAACCACACAATCTCAGGAGACATTCATCACCTCCTAAGGCTGCCTTTAGACTAGGTCAGGACAGGGGTCCTGGACCCCTGAATGAGACAGTGTCTGCCCTGATCAGTGGCTTCCTGTGTGGTGGCTGTGGATTTATTCAGTGGCCCTGAGCATATCTGGCTGAAATTCAGAACTCCCCACCTCCACTACCCTATCATCTCTTCTCTCCTTATCCTTCCCCTTTCTTCATCCCAATGAGTAGCTCATATATCTGCAGGACTGAGATTTGTTCATAGTATGAGTGTAGGGATTCAGTCCTTGGATGTCAGGACAGAAGCTCTAGGGCCAGAGGCACAAGTAAAGGAGCTCTACTCCTGTCTAAGAACTGCGATACAGTTTGACTGCCCCACTGTTCATTGAGGCAGAGGTGAGCGCTGGACAGGAACCTTGAGACTCTGACCTGATTCTGCCACTGTTCTCTTCCTGGTTCACTCAGGCAAGTCACAAGGTCAAATGTGCTACTGGGGTTTATCTTTTCACTTTTTCTGATTAAGAGTAAGTTGAGGCTTTAAGAAGTTATAGTACTAGGTTAAGGTCCCAGAGAAAGATGGTGTTAAAACCACAACTAGAAATAGAGTGACACAACAATATACTTCCCATCATTGCCCACATCCCTCTTTAATGTCTCTGGACCTCAGATTTTCTCAACTGTCAAATGAGGGCCAGTAGAATCTACCTTTCAAGCCATTGTAAAAATCAGTTGCAATCATGACTAGAAAAAGGTCCTATAAGGCAAAAGTGTTGAGTTTTGGGGGGACTCGTGGCTTCTAGGAGTGGCACTACTTATATGATATGGGAACAGACATAGGTTGCTGTCCTACATTTGATGCAATCCAGCAAGGATGTAGGTGTGAGTTGCCAAAAGCAAGCACGTGTGTATATGAACCCAGCTGGTCCTCATGAATATGTCCATAACTTTTAAAATACAGAAATACTTTTTAAAAAATTTGTTTTAGTTGTTGATGGACTTTATTTTGTTTATTAATATGTAGTGCTGAGAATCAAACCCAGTGCCTCACACATACTAGGCAAGTGCTTTACCACTGAGCCACAACCCCAGCTCCAGAAATACTTTTTATCCCCATCTCTCTGGGTGCCTTTCTGCCACTTTGGCCACTTTCCTAGTAATTGCAAGACCTCCCCACCATCCAGAAATCAAAGGGTAAACATTGGGCACAGCAGGTCTCTAAGAAGCCTGCTCCAACCCCATTGCCAATTAGTACTCATTCTGATTCCTCAGTGCCCATATCATATCCTATATTTTGAATACCACTGGTTTTGGGTATCTTTGGATATGCAACAAACCACCCTAAGATATTATTTATTATTGTTTTCCAAAGTTCCATGGGTTAGCCAGGCTCAGTGGGATGGTTTCTCCTGGGGGTCTCTTGTGGGACTGCAGTCAGATGGTGGCTGTGGCTAAAGGCATCTGCAAGTCCAACTTAGCTGAACATCCAAGACGACTCCTTGGCTAGCACTTGATGCTGGTCATCCACTGGGCGCTCAGGGGGGTTGTCAAGTGAAGCACCTACATTTGGCCTGTCCAAGTAGCTTAGCCTTCTCATGACAGGGTGGCTGATCTCCCAGTGGGAGCATCCCAAGAATGAGAACTAGCATGCCAGAGGCTGACAGAAGAATACCTTCATGCCATCTCCACCAGAATCTACTTTTCAAGGAGATCAAGGACTCTCCCAGATTCAAGGTAGGGAAAGAATGTCAAATTCACACTGAAAAAGAGCAGGTGGAGTGGGAGATGTTTAGTTTTGGAAAATACAATCTGTCCCAATCACTGTGGTCAAGGTTCACTAGGCTACAACTCGGTCTGTCTGAAGTCCCCTCTGCTTATCACCTTATATGCATCTCTCCTTTGTTGGATATGTTTTATGTACTAGGATGGGAGCATCTGCTTCCCTCCCTGGGAGCTCCCTCTCCTACATTCTTACCTCTCCTTTGGGGAAAAGAGTTGGAATTCACTCTCTTACACCAAAGCCTTCCAAAGAGAATTGGGACCTGATTTTCATCAACTACAACATTGGCAAAACCATTTCTTGGCCAAACCAGAGGATAATATCAATCTCAGGAGTGTGAGAGAGGCCAGGGAGATTTTTCCTCCTGTGTGTGTTGGCAAGGAGAGGAGTAGTATGGAAGGAAGCATTGTTATCAGGGACTCTTGGGTAAACTTTGGCCCCTGCCAGAGAACTGAGTTCTGAGATGATGACTGAACACAGTGTGTGTCCCAGATGAGCTATGTGAAAGGGCTTTGCCTTCTCTAACCAAGTCCAAGTTCCACATCTCTGACATCATATCCTGACTTCTTCATGCAGGGTTCATGTTCACCTGAGCTGAATTCTTCATGGTGTCTGGATAACTCCTGTTGTTGCTCAGAAAGACTGCCTCCTCATGTTCTGTGAACAGGTCAGGACTTAGGGTCATCATCAACCATCATTGATACTGAAGATGTTTTATTTGCCTCATTTCCTTCCCCTCATGTGAAATGTGGCTATATCTGCAATTTATGTCTTTGACATGTACTTTCCTAGCACCCTTTGCCCCATCAAAGCCCTTGCCAAGCTGCCTAAGGGAAGAGAATTTGTTTGCCCTTCTGTTCAACTGAAGAAAAAGTAAGTAGCTTTTGGTCTCACTCTCATCCACCCATGCACTTTTTAACTGAGGGGAAAAATATGTTATTCATAAAGAAAAACAAAGAATGATAAATCAAAGGACCTTATAAAATATACTAACATGAATCCACCCTTTTTTTCTTGATAATTGAATTACAGTGACATCAACCAGAATCTGCTGCTTACGCAGGAATGCCAGCCTCCTTCGGTTGTTTTTTATTGTTTTTTTTTTCTTCTTCTTCTTTTTGTTCTGATCCCATAAAGTCCTAGCTGAGTGTCCAAGTGCTTCTATTATCTCTAAGCCAGCTCATGCTGTAATCTTGTCCACAATTTCATTACTCCACCTGAGTTAGACGCTTCATTAAAATGATGTCTCTCTTAGAGTTATAAACGACAAGCGACCTTCTAACAAAATGTGGCCGCCTTAGATGACAGGAAAGAATTAAATGTCAGGGAGCAGGATGGTAAGGTTTTGATATTTATGAAGGTCAAAGCAAGAGTGAGTAATATAACAGAGCATTCCACTTGAGGTCAGAAACATGTTCCTGGGTCCTACTGTTGCTGCTGTAAGAAATGAACTTTCTGTAGACTTTGCTTATATTGCAAGGTTGTGGGCTGTTTATGGTTTATATGAAACCACCACCATATTTTAATTCTAATTGGATGACTGTTTAGGGAAAAAAATCAGTAAATATCCTGAAATAACTCTTTTCTTAATGTTCCACTCTAAGCAATTATTCACTGGTTAATTGGCATGTTGCCAAAGAAGAGGCCCCAGGAGACAGGCGGCTTTGCTCATCTGAGACGCTCTGTGCTTTGTCTCGGTCGGATTTCCTGTCTTTGCAGAACTTGTCTTTATCTCTTCAAGTAACAGAAGAAGTCTGGTTTTCAAAGCTAAGCTGAGTGTAGTTCTCTGGCTTCAGGCTGCTCATTGGAATGGGAAAGGACTTTTAGTTTGTAGGCATCTGCATTCTGATGGTACAACTCCAAGATCTGGAGGTTTTTGGAACAGAAACCAAGGGGTGATGAAAGACGCTGAGACTCATGGGTGTCCATCCCAGGGCCAATAAGTTTGTCCCCTTAGATCCCCTGCATCTTGGGTATTCAAGGGCAGAGTCACCATGTAGGGTTGTGTAGACTATGTACCAGGGCACCCAGACTCAAGGGATGAGCAGAGGATGAGTTTTAGCTTGTGCTCCATTTGCCAGCCCTGGTGCTGCCATATCCATTCACAGCAGGAGTAGGCAAACTATGGCCTATGAGTCAAATCAGTCCCACCACTTGGTTTGTAGATAACAATATTTTGGAACACAGTCATGTCTATTTGTTCATGTATTGTCTGTCTGTGCCCAGTTGAATTGTAAAAGAGACTTTATGGTTCACAAAGCCCCAAATATTTGCTGTTTGACTCTTCATAGAAAAAGTTTGCTGACAAATGATCTAGAGGTAAGGGCACCTTTTCTCTAATTTGCAAATGGCTCTGATTGCTTTCCACGTTGGAGGTGCACACTAAAAATAAGGTTCCCTCCACTTTTTTTTTTAACTGGCACAAAGTTGGCTTATGGGCTGGAAAGGCCCTAAGGATGAGCTCTCAGGCTTACTTCTGAGGACAGAGACATCAAGGGAGCCAGACCTCCTAGCTCCACACTCCAGACCAGCATAGGCCATTGCTGGACTTTGGAGCTGGCTCCAGGTAGTAGAACAGCCTTGGCCGTGTTGCTCAGAGAGGCTATTTGGGGAGCAAGAGGCTGGCTGTAGCAGTTCCCAGAGGTAAAACAAAAGCTTTCCTTGTTTCCTTTCCAAATAGCTGTAAAAGAGAAGGTTTGGTTTTGGATCTTCATCATTGGCCACTCCATAAAGAAATGCAAACCATCTCATGACTTATCACCAACCCCTTGTTTACACAGCAGGGATGATTGACACGGTTTATTTTTCTGTGGTTTTTCTTCTAATCTAAAGTGAAACATGACCTGGAGAATTCACGGAGTTCCCTTCACCTCTTGCAACCCAGAACCTGCAAGGGAGGTGCTGTTGGTCCTTTTCGTTGCCCAGTGACTATTTTCACATGTGTGAATATTATATGTCCTACTTAGATCTGGTTGCACCCACTGAAAAGGTCTGGTCAGCTATGCCTGAAAACTTGTCTTCTTCTCCAGGGAATCAATGGACAAAACAAGACAAGTGATTGTAGAACATAAGGCTGGAAGGGAATTCAGAGTTGTCTTATCTTTTGACAACTGTGGGATCCCTTCACTGCAGATGAGAGTCAGCCCCAGGGAGGTGCAGCAGCTTCCTCAAGGCCCCACAGGACTTGGTGGTGCTTCCTCTGGTCAAATTTCTACAGATGGGATTTGGAGTCCAGGTAGGAGTCCTTCATGGTAGGAACAAGTGACCATTGTAGTCCAGCTAGCAGGGAGTGGGGATCTGGTAAGAACCGTCACATTAGCAACTCCAGCATGCCCAATATGCAACCTTTCACAAAGCCCTCCTCACCAGTGACCTCAGCTGGTCCTCTCATTGTTCTCCAAGGCACACACAGATCCATTGTTTGTAGTATATGGCTTAAAGATCATGTTTATAAAAACCTATCTGGATGGGATGGGATGATAACTCTATGGCCTAACTATATTAAAGGGACAGTACAGTGGATGCTCTGTGATTTTTTGGCAAAAAAGCAGATGAATAAAATGCTCCAGTCTTATAACCTGTGCTATAACCTGCATTTTTAAAAGTTGACCACACAGAACAAGAATGGCCCAGTTAAAGGAGAGGCCATGAGCATGTGCCTGGGAGTCTGAGGTCGAGGAGTTGAATCCACGATGAAGAGGCTACTCTCAGATGACAAGGGGCTTCATCAGCCAGGATGCCACGCCTGGAGATATTGTCCCTCTCTGGAGAAGAGAGACAGCAAGCTGATGGGCTCCTGTACCCTAAGCCAGGCTCCTTCTAGGGGCTACAGCCCCTTTTGGTAGACTCCAAAAGACATGTCCTTCCTTTCCCTTCCTTCTGGTCTTGTGCCACCAACCTTTTGCCTATACCTTCTTGTAGGTGCTGTGAGCCCTAGAACTTGGGTAAATTATGCAGAACATATATAACACCAATATCTGTTCTGAGCTTGCTTTCCTGAGGACTCCATGTGGTGCTGCCTTCTCCCATACAAATACATGCATGTGTATTATTCATGGAACTGGCAATGGGATCTTCTGTGGGAGGGTGCTTAGCTATTTTTCATCTGTCATCTTTCTCATAAGAAAGACACATCAACTAGCCTTACACAACTTAAGTGAGCTGGAGGGATATCATGGCTCAAAGGACACACTGAATTCTGTGTGTGTCTTCCTTGTGAGGACTTTCTCAGTCCTAAGTGCCTTCACCAGGTGAACTTCTATGCAGCCAGCAATATGAGACACTTGAGCTGAAACAAAAGAAGGTTTGAGGTTTGGGAAATGGGGCCTTGGGCCCTCTTCCTGGAACTCATGCCTTATTCGGAGTCCTGGCTTGGGGAAGCCTCTCCTTATCTGGGAGGTTCCCTTGGGCTCCTGGCCATCTCACTGGCAGGGGAAGTATTTGATGGTCTATAGTCTCTTCCTGCTCAGCAAACTGTTATTCAGTGTGGGTGTAAGAAACATCCAGGTTGTTTGTGAAATCAACCATCAGAGGTGATATATCGAACTCTGTCCTGAGCACCTCTCAGGCATCCAATCAGAAGCAATTCTGGAAGGAAGGTTTTTCTTTGTAGGGACAGCAACTGATTGGTCCCTCAATTTCCCCATCACTGCATACCTCTTCCTTCTGCTGTGAGTTGGGTGCATCATCTGATTTTGGTGGAGACCACATTAGTCAAGGCTCCAAAGCACCAGAGCTGCCACCTCTGATCTAAGAACCAGAGTGGTAGTTCTACTCCTCGTTAAAAGCGAGGAACTCAGTCTCATGATTGTGTCATCTGGAAGAGAGAGTTTTCCAGGATTTGTTTCTCCTTAAATGAAAGTCAGGGATTACAAGGTGCTGCCTTGTTCTGGGAGGGCCAGATGTGAATATAGTTCATGGGAGGAGAGAGCAAAACAGAGTTCAGCCTTTTAGTGGGATCATAGATATTTCTTAAGGACTAAAGTCCTGCACCATGGAGATTAGCTCAGGCATGGAAAGCAGAGACATTCACATGTACCAAATCTTTTTCTGAGTTAGCAAATTTTACGCAACGAGCCTATGCTTTCCTCCCTCTGCAAATAAGTTGCTGACGAATGAGCATCGTCTCCTGCTCTTCCCAGTCCCATTCACAGGCGCTTGACTATCCTTCCTTTCCCAGGCCTCCTCTTCCTCAGGAAGTCTTCCTTGTGCATCCCAAGTCACAGCTCTCTCCTCTCTGATGGTCCACTCTTTCCTTGGTCTTTACAGGAGTGCTGGACTCAGTGAAGACTGCATGACCAATGGCTCAGCTTTGCATCCAGGCTTCTCCTAGGAAGGCTCCCTTTCTCCTAAGCAACTGCAATTTGTAAACTTGGTCAGGAGGCAAATGGAAGTGAGGTTATGTGTAAATGAAAACATCTCAGCCATGCACCATTCACTTGGCCCCTGCAAGCACCCTGAAGTATGGTGTGATCCAGACCCCAAGCATGATGGATGGCTCTCTACTCTTCCCAGACTTCCCAGAGCCTTCTATCTTACCATGGATATAATGGAAGGTTTTAGGTTACCAGGCTACATCTTTGCTAAACTCTTCAGTATTTTAAAGAAATCACCCATTCCAACAATTGTACATCTTTCCCCTTAACCTGATGTCACGATCACAGTGATTTATACCCCCATTTCCTTTTGATTTCTGGGCTTTGAGGACTGGCCCAGAGGGCCTTTGAGCACTGAAGATGGAGTTAAGAGGTGAAGGGCTCTTGGAGAATACAAGACAGGCCAGGACATTTGTTTCTCCAAAGACCACACATAAATGATTTTTAATGTGTAACCCCTGGATTGTATTCTCTTGTGCTATTAGATATCAACAAACATCTCTGAAAGCAAAAGCAAGATTAATGCCAATCTCTTGCCATTTGGTGTGAAGGCTTTTCCTCTTCTTTTTTTAGCTTCAATGTTTCTGCTTCTGACAGTGTCTATACAGTTGAAAGACATCTGAATGATAAAAGATGTTTCTCCCTGGTGCCCAGAAGCACGGGTTCAAAGATCAGCCTTTCCAAGACCTCATAACTCCTTAATGGCTGGCATATTTGACAAGCTTCTTCCTAGAAGAACAGATCAACTCAAAGAAGATGGAACTTGCAAACACTCATTTGGGTTCTCACTCAGCATGGGAGGGCACCAGGATATATTGGCTGGATTGATTAGATGATTTTGAGGGCCAGTGATGATCCTTGAATTGCTCAAGGAAGTAAATAGAATATGTGACCCCTGAAAGTAATAGGAAATTTGAAAACAGGACAATAGAAAGCAGAAATTTCTAATTGTCAAAGGGCAATGTTGCCCACAGTCCCAGGGAAGATAACAGAGGCTGACGGAATAGTCATCAGTGATGTTGCAAAGAGGTTTCCTATAATGCATGAGCCCTAGGAAGTCAAACGTACAGTGAAAACTACACACACACACACACACATGCACACACACACACACACATCTGATAAAGATCTGGCTTTAAAAAATTTAATCATAATGTTTATTTTTAGGATAAAAATAATAAAGCAGGAGGATGGAAGAAAGAGTGGTACAAATTTAGAAGTTTAGAAGACCTTTGATTATCATGCATCTTGTAAAAGAAGTGATGTTTGTTCCTTCAAGATGGCAGTAGTACTGGTAATCTTGGTCAGAAGTTGATGCTTCTTTTCAGCTCAAAGGAGAAGTTGATCCTTCTTTTCAGCTCCTGCCTGAACAAAGTCAAGGAAACTCCTTCTAGAAGAGAAGAGTCCACAGGACACATCACTCTTGGAGACCAGGAAGACTGGCCTGGGTTCCCCACTGCCATTCACACACAGTTGGCTCCAAATGTGCCTGAGGATGATCAGAAAAGGGAAGCTGCCTGTGGCTCTGCATGGCAGACCTCAAAGACCATCTGATGCCCATGCCCTCCATTACCTCCATCTCACCCCCATGGAGCATCTCCTCATCTCTTTGAGATAATGCTGGTCACTTGGTCACAGTCCACTCCTTTGCTGCTACACAAAGGGCACACTCAAGCAACCCAACAATAAAACAACTTGAAGGGAGACCAGCTGTACTTATAAATAAACATCCCAAGAACATTAATCTGCTGAAAGTTTTTATGAGGGGAAGCATAAAATTTCAAATAAAGGGCTAATGGGAAATATGTCCAAAATGTTGGAATTAGTGATGCTCTACAGTAGGGAACAGCCCAGCTAGATCCATAAAACAAAACATAACTAACAACTGATTGAGTTTTAAGACCCCCAGCCCTCCACTCCCACACCTGAGTTGTATATTTTATCTGAAGGGCTGTTTCATGTTCCAGAATCAGCTCTGTTTGCAAGTGAGCTGTCACAGTTTTATGGCCTCAACTTTAAAGAGCAGGACATTTCTTTCCTGGAGAAGAAGGCTAATAGGAGGTAAAATGCAGGGATTATGGGCTCTCCCACAAGTCCAGGCTAGCAGATGAGCCTCTTTCTATAATGGAAATGAATGTTTTCTTTGGACTCAGCTAAGAAGATGCTTTTAAAACATCCCTGGGAACAGGAGACATGTGCCAGGCCAGAGAGCAGATGCATGCAGTGAGGAAAGCAGGTATTCAGCTCTTGGGAGTACCTGCTCCACTCCCCACTTCAGGACAGGTCATTTTGAAAAAATGACAAGGTGATTTTCTTTTCTTAGAGTAAAAATGGGAGATGGTATATGGTTAGCATTTGTTCCCGCCCTGCCTCATCTGTTGATGATCTACTTTCTTCCCCCTCTCGGGTGATGTGAGATCTGTTTTGCATTCTTTTCCTCCTTAACTCTGTACCAGGCCAGTCTGGGATGAAGGGTAAGACCCTCAGCCCCACTCTCCATGCCCAAATAACATCCTTTGCAGCAGAGAAGAGCTTGGATTGGGATCAGAATGGGCTCTGATCCCTACTCTGCCATGTACAGGCTCTGCTGGGCTCCAGGCAAGTCACTCAGCTACCATGAGAGAGGAAGGAAACAGTCACCAATATCACAGGCCCCTTATGGGTGTGACCTGATGTGGCCCAGCTGGCAGCATCTGTTCAGGCGGGGTCACACTGCTGAGGCTCCAAATCCTGACTAACAACTGATTGAGTTTTAAGACCCCCAGCCCTCCACTCCCACACCTGAGTTGTATATTTTATCTGCAGGGATGTTTCATGTTCCAGAATCAGCTCTGTTTGCAAGTGAGCTGTCACAATTTGACACTTAATTGTTGGTCAAAACTTTCCTGATTATGAGCCTCAGTTTTCTCATCTATAAAATGGGGTTAAAAAGAGGACTAAAGGAAAATGCTCAGAAATTGTTCAGCAGAGTGCGTGTCACACAGTGGGTACTCCGTGACTCCTTCCTGGGACTGCAATTAACAGGCTGTTTTGCAGATGGTCTTATTCACCCAGAGACGTGCTGGCTGAAGTCTAACAGGAAAAACCAGGCACTCCATCCCCTCACTGCCCTGCTTGTGGTGGGTGCTTGCTCACTCTACTTGTGGCCCATCTGTGATCTTGGCTTACCTCTGCCTCTCAGGCCAGCTCATAGGTTTTGGGCTCCTCCAGTGAGCTCTATTTGCCAAGTCTGGGCGACTCCCAACACTGTCTAAAGATTTGGCTTGTATTTCCCCTTGGCTGTGGCAGCCCCCAGATGCCTTGGAAAGTGTCTCCTGTGCTAGCTCTATTCCCTGCAACCCAAGTGCAAGCTCCAGTCTGCTCAGATGCTCTCAGGTGCGTCAACTTTAACCCCCCACCATGGGAGAATAAAGTATTAACAGTGGGGAGGGAGAAGTTAGTTCCTCCTGGATCTTTTTCCTCTGTTCCGTGTGTGTGTGTGTGTGTGTGTGTGTGTGTGTGTGTGTGTGTGAGAGAGAGAGAGAGAGAGAGAGAGAGAGAGAGAGAGAGACAGAGATTTCATCACCGGCTCTGCTCCCCTACTTTGACATCAATACAGAACAGAACAGACACAAACAAAACTAACACACCTGTTCACAGCCATGGAAGAATAACAGCTCTAAAGTTAGCACCAGGGGGATCAAGTTCATGCCCCATTCTCCGTGAGATGCGTAGGTGGATCACTCCTCTGTGCTGAAATCAGGTCCTCTTATCATCTTCGCCTCATTTCACTCCCATGTTCTTTAGTTCTTCTCAATTTTAGGGCCCCATTTCTTGAGCAAGACTGAAGTGGAAATGGAGGACAGCGTGGCCTAAACTTCTTCATTTCCCCGTATCTCCCATCACAGAGCAGAACCTTAATGAAGATCAAAGGAAGGAGGCCCAGGCCATGTTGGAAATGCTCAGGTGAGGGAGTCTCCAGGTTGTCTCCTGCCCCAGCCTCTGTCTCACCCTGAGGGACCTGAAGGAGAACTGTCTAGCTGAGCCCAATCAAACTCTAGCTCTGTAAGAAATAATTATACTGAATGATGATTGTTTAGAACTGTCAGGTTGGGTGGCTTGTTGAGCAGCAATAGACACATGGATTGCTAATCATTTATACAGTTCTCTTGACTATTGAAATGATCTTAATGGCCACAAGCCATGCTCATTAGAGAAGTTTAAAGTGCTACCACCAACTAGTAGTGGTCAGTGAATCCAGACTGCCAAATCACTTTTGCCCAACCTGCATGTCAGGCCTTGGGACTGAAAGGGACCTGGGGCTGAGGGATTCTTCTGGCTGGACCCTGGCCTGGGGAGGCGTTGGCTGTCTGGCCCACCCTTCTCCAGCAGAGCTGGGAAGATATCCAGGGCCAGCTGTGTGCTTTGGAAAACGGCTTCTCTGATTCCTCAGCCCTCTCCCCTGTGCAGGAGAGGATCAACCTCTAGTTTCACACCCTGGAACTCCAAGTACCAAACAAAGTTCAGTGTTTTTCAGGTGCAAGTTCTTTTTTTGGCTTTTAGCAAATGAGTACAATAACAAGCTAGAATATGCAGGTCCTGGGGGGCGGGGGTGAATCTGGAAACCACAAGAGTAAAGCGTTTCCAGTTACCCTCTGGCCTGTGCTCAAAGTTCTTACTCTCCCTGAAGAATGGGTGTGAAGGCTCAGGCTACGCAATGGTCTGGGAATGGAGATTTGGAAGAGAGCACCGAGGTTCCCCATCATTACAATACACGCCTTTAGCCAGCAAGCAGGTGGTCAGATGGAAAGGAGGGGAGGGAAGGACTGTACTGAGGGTGTGTGATAAGCATGGTATGCTCCTTCAAGATGCCTTGTCCAGCAGCTGTTGGGCTGTGCTCATCCATCAGTCCTGCTATGGACTAAATATTTTTGTTCTCCCCAAATTCATATGTTGAATCTCTAATCCTCAGTATGATGGTATTGAAGGTAGAGTGTTTGGGAGGTAATTAGACTTGAATGAAGCCACAAGAGTGGAGCCCCCATGATGGGATTATTGCCTTTATAAGAAGAGGAAGAGACAAGAGTGTCCTCCTGCCACATAAGGATACAGCAAGAAGGTGCCCATCTGCAAACCAGGAAGAGGGCCCTCACTGCTATACCAGACATTGAATCTGCCAGCGCCTTGATCTTGAACTTTCAGCCTCACAATTGTGATAAAAACACATTTGTCATTTAAACTGTTAAGTTTATACATATTATAACAGTTTGAACTGACTGAGACAAGTCCTGTGATCCTGGTTTTACTTTGTCTTGTGGGCCTGGATGAGCCCAAGTGATCATCTCCTCCATTCATGTCTTCCTACATCCTTGGCTTGGGACTTTCCCAAGGCTATGTGACATGGACTTAGCCTCTCCACTTTTGCCTGCAAATGTCCAATGGGTGGTTAAAATCAAGATTAAAGACTTAGCATCTCTGCCCTCCCCCCCCATTTGCATCTGTCCTCTTTGCTCTGAGTCTCCTTGGATTCCAGGAGCAACAGGTCTTATGGATAAACATCTTGTAAGTCAAACTTGCCTCTCAGGCAACAGCAACTTTCTTATTGCTGACAAGTCCCCACTTCACCCAAGATAATGATGGACAGACTACATCTGATCATTATCACCTGCTTTGACAACTGTGAAGAGCCTCTAAGTATGCAAACCCCTAGCTCTTACCCTTTTTCTCCTTTCTAGGAAACCTCAGGATCACAGTCAGCCTCTTGAAGAAAGGGCTAAGGACCTGGGTCCCTTTGTCCTTCCAGTGTAGCTGTGCTGACTAAAACTCCTTTCCTGCTTTTCACCATTACCTTTTCTGTTTTGTTTTTGGGGTGAGTGGATGGACCTGATTTGGATCCCCAGAGTCAGACCTGTGTCCTTGGACTCTGGTAACAGTCACAGAGCTGGTAAGTGGCAGAACTCAGCATAATGCAACTGTCCTGCCATGGCCAAGCCTTGGCTTTCAAATCAGAAAGACTTTGGCTTTCATTGGTTACCATGTCCATCTACACCAGGGAAGCAGAAAACAGTCAGTTACCCAGTTAAGGCACAAAGCAAATCCCAAGGAGAAAGGGAATTTCTTAACAAGAATCTGTTCTCTGTAGGGATTGGGAATCCCTAGATGTGTGCTTAGGATTCCAGGCTACTTTGTAGGAATATAGCCAGAGATGTAAGCAAGCATGCCCTTGTGTAGGGGAGCCCAGTTCCCATGTAGCTTTTCATAAGCAGCCCAATTTTCATGGTTTTGCAGACAAAATAAATTCAAGTTCTAATAGAACTACAAGCTGTGTGACTTTGGGCAAGCTGAGCTGCTTAATATCCTTGTGCCTGTTTCCTCACCTGTAAAGTGAATAATAGTAATACCTCCCTCATGGGATTGTTGCAGGATTTTGCCTTTCTCTCTCTCTCTCCCTCCCTCCTGCCTCTATCTATCTTAGAGAAGTCCCTGGTTGTTAATTGAAGTGCTTTTGTTTCTATTATTTGCATTTGAATTTTAGTTTTCATCAGAGCCAGCCTTGGCAAGCTTACAGATTGCAGAGGGTGCAATGGTGTTTGCCAGCATGGTGTTTGTTGAAAAGCTGAATTTGAGTGTTTGATGGCCACATACTCTCCAGCTTGCTTGTTCCCTGATGCTCACACCCCAAACATTTATGGTACAGAACAGGCCCCTGTGGGTGCACCCCACTTTTTTTTTTTGTAACTTCTGGTGTATGAGGGAGTTGAATTGGACAGAAGAGGGCATAGCATACCTGGGGGTCAGGACCTCTGGCAAGCAATCTACTCAAATCAGCAGAGTTGTTTTTGGAGTGCACTGTGGTAGGGGGAGGCCACATCCCCTTCCCTGCTCTGATATTCACTCTGTGACCATGGCAGAGATGACAGGGACCAGACAAATCTGCAGTGGTGCTGCCCATGTACAAGCCTTCAGGTATGCATGTGCCCAGGGTGGACCCCCAGTTCAGAGGTGTGCAGCACTGGCTTTGTGGCTGCTGTACACTTCGTGACTTCTTCAGTGGCTCCTTCTGATTCCTCTGTGATGGTGCGTGTTCCTGCTCCTGCTAGGGCCATGTGTCGTGGTACTTGCTCTTCGGTGGCATCAGCAGCTCTAGGTGTGGGGTTCTGTGACTGAGGCTTCCCACTGATGAATGGCCAGTGTGAACAATTTCTTTTTGTTATGGTTTCCTACAGGGTAATCTCTGAGTTCATTAGTTTGGGAGGGTTATTACCACAGTAGCTGGGAGGGAAATAGTCAGGAGGCTGTGGGCTTAAATTCCCTTGGTCTTCACTAAAGCTTTGAAACAAGCATTATTAGCAGCAGGCTATGTGCTTCCCCGTTCTTGACTGCCTGTCTCTTCCTTAAGAATTTAGCAGTCCAGCTGGGCATGGTGATGCAATCCTGTAATCCCAGGGACTTGGGAGGCTGAGGCAGGAGGATCACAAGACGAAGGCCAGCCTCAGCAAGTTAATGAGACCCTTGTCTCAAAATAAAATATAAAAAGGGCTGGAGTTGTAGCTCAGTTTTAGAGTACCCTGGGTTCAATTCCTAGCACCACAAATAAACATAAAATTATACCTCATATAAAATTCAAAGAGAAAATTCTCCCAGTTTCTTTTTCCATAAGCAACCAGTATTAACAGCTCCTTACATGATCTTCTACAAGGAGTCTGTGCATTTCTAAGCACTTATGTTCTAGTTTTTCAAACAAGCACTATTATTTTATACAAAAACTCTGTATTTCATATTTCATATCTTGAGTATTATTTCATGTTAGAACATGCTGAACTGCCTAAACATAGTTTCAGCTCTATAATATTTCCTTACACTGATATACCTCAATTTATTTAATTAGTTCTCTACTGATGTACATTTGGGTTGGTGGTGATCTTTTGTTTTTATAAGAACAATGCTGCAATGAATAACATATAAAAATTAGTAGGATTGATACCTAGAAGTGGGCTTATTTTGATACCTGTTGTCTCACTGTCCTCCAAAAGTTGTGGGGTCTCCCCAGCAATGCATGAAAATGCCATTGCCCCACACTCACACCAACACAGTGTGGTGACAGGTTGTTCGACTTGTGCCATCTGCTAAGTCATAATGATATTTCATTGTGGTTTTCATTTAGATTCTTAAATAATGAGAGTGATTTTGCATCTTTAATATGTATGTATTTGTGTGCACATCTGAATTCCCTTTTCCATGAAGTCTGTTCATTTCCTCTTCCCATTTTTCTATTGTATTATTGTTATTTTTCTACTGATTTCTCAGGACTTAGTAGAAGTATGTGTGTTGGGGGGTGGATTCCCCTTGTCCATGCTTTATATTTCCAGGTGACAGGACATCAGTTTATGTCCTGTCTCATTCTAATCTCTTCTACTCATTCATTCCAACTGTGGGTGAATTTGGGAGGAGGAAGTTGTGTGCCTGGCTCAGCTACTTTTGTCTCCCTGCTTTAGGAATCTGCTTGTGGAGCACACTTGGTGGCCCCTGACTATGCCCTAAGTTTAGAGGCAAAGGTCCTATGCCTTCCAAGTGAGGTCTTCAGGCTTCCAGAGCTGTTCATGACTTGATGAGTAGATCTGCTTCATTCTGGGATTCAGTACTAGAAGGAAGTCACAGTCTTCAATGGCTCCATTAGTAACAAAGCTGATTTTTTGGATACTGATTTGCCTACTTCTTTGTTGGTAGAGAATTGTGGCAGGAAAAGTGATGCTATGTATTAGTCTTCTTGCATCTCAGAAAATATGTCCGAGTATCAAAGAAATTAATTTTTTACTTGATATAAATTTCAAATATGTATTTTTCTAGTTTTTCATTTATCTTTTCACTAATGTTATTATTGTTGCTTTGTGTTCTTTGGTGTTTTTCTTATTTAGTAAAATCTAGATAAATGCATTGATTTTGTATTTTATGGATATTGAGGGTTTGTGTCATGCTCAAAAAGCCCTTTCCTATGACTAGATTATAAGATATATGTGTTCTGTTTTCTTTAGCTAAGTACCTGTGTTCATTTTTTTATGTTCAAGTCATCGTGAGATCCTTCCTCCCTGACATGGCATGCTTCTGGAGCCTGGACTGATCCTGAGGGAATGGGATCTTGGGAGCTGTCAAGGAAGGAGGGACATGGGGACACAGGGCCTTGAATCTTTGCTTGGTCTGTGCTGCCTGGGATGCAGTTACAGGTCCAAGCACAGACAGGCCTTGGGAGGTGCCCAGCGAGCCCTGCAGCAGCATGCCTGGAGAGGAGGGACAGTTGGAGTTCCTTCCCCTGGAACCCAAAAGGGAAGGGGGTCACTCAGCCCAGTGCATGAGTTGGGTATTAGCAGGACTAGAGTCCAGGACTTCTGACAATAAACACAGGGCTTGTTTTCCAGACTCACTGGAATCCAATCCCACCTGGTTCCAGTGGACCCAAGAACTCCCGGTACATCATGCCCAGCTTTGAGACTGATGGGCCTCCCAAAGGAGACCCTAGAAGGCCTTTCTGGGTGGCCTGGACCTGGCTGAGCTCAGAGGCTGTCTCTGCTGGAGTGAGTAGAAAACCAAAGCAGAACTCTGTAGCCATAGCCTCCAAGAGAAAAGTGAGTAGCGATTCGCCTCCTCCCTTTTCCCTAAAATCAACAACAGGCTGCAAATGTGGGATCACTTAGAGACCAAAGTCTTCCTGCATCGGGGGCTTGTTACTCTCCAAGTTCTTTTTACATGTTCTCAGGGAATATACCTTCCGGGGAGCAGAGCGGCATGTGCTTCTCTCCTCTCAGTCCCTCGAGGCTCAGCAGACTGAAGTCCACATGCATGAGCAGCTCTGGTTCTTCTCACCTGTCTGCCAGCAGCCCCTCCCTTCACCCACCTGCCCATCCTCCACTTGATGAATAGATCTGCTTCATTCTGGGATTCAGTACTAGGAGGAAGTCACAGTCTTCAATGGCTCCATTAGTAACAAAGCAATGACAACCTGAACTTGTCATTTTTCATAAGCATAAATAAAGCATAATTAAATACTGGCAAGTTCTCAGGTCCTTCTCTGATTCTTTTTGTGTGAAGTAGAGTGAGTCTGGATGAATGTAAGAATGCCTTTAGTATATGTGATTGTGTGCGGTGTATATTTAAATTTTATATATTGAATCTTGTACTGTCTTTTCTAAGTGCTATGATCAATTCTTTGTGATCTTCTGTTGTTTCTTCCTAGCCATCTTCCCTTCCAGCTCAGATAGCTCTGAATATCCTCTATCCAGTCCTCTCCACACAGTTGTATAAGCTCTGCATTGCCCAACTCCATGGGGTACCATTGATTTTATAATCTATATAGCTAAATGTTACTCCTGGAGCCAAGGACTATGGCAGCCCTGCCTCCATCCATTGTGTGGTCACGATTTACATAGGCAATTCTAATTCCTTTGTATAATTAATGACTCATATGTAATATCCTGGAACCACATGGAAATATTTTTTGGGTTACCTGCTGTTCCATATTATCCATGCTTAACTCTTCCACGAATGCATATGATTAAGTTACTCCCATTCTCTCAGTTGAACTAAATCAAGGAGATAGGAGGGAAATAGATTAAGCTGATCCACACTGAGGTGTGAGTGACTGAGATGCCACTGGACCCCTGGAGATATGGAGGAGGTGATTCCATTTCTGAGAGGAATCTGACTGACTACAAGGAAAATTTCAACTGTAAAATTACAACTAGATGGGCAGAGGAGTGGGAAGATTTTTTGCCAAGGTGTGAGAGAGATTTTAAGGCAGGGTTTTTGATTACCCTCAGGCCCATCAACTGTGCAGCCAAGAGGCTTGAATGGAGTTTTTCTGTAGTGAGTATTTTCAGTATTTTGTCAGTTTGGGAAATTCATGATCATGTGAGCCTTCTGTCTCCAGCCACAGAAGCAGAAAAGGCCAGGGAATTGTGCTATGTGACTCTGACTGAGGGAGATGACAGACACCTGACTTCCAGTCAGTTACCTCTTCAGAACTGGAGCCAGGGAGGCCAAGAAATAGGAACCATTTAAAATTGTTGCCAGCAGAAGGGAGACGTGCCCAGGGCTCAGTGCCTAGAGGGAGTGGAGACAGATGAATGTCCAGCAGGGTGGACTTGAGTATTCTGTGACATGAATTGGCATGTTCTACCTTGCTGTCCTGGATTCCAGCCTGATACCTGGTCCTGGTTCTCCGAATTTCCTGTGGATCCTGTAAACCAGTTGATTGATGTCTTTCCTAGTGTTATGGTTTGGATGTGAGGTGTCCCCCAAAAGCTCCCATGTGAGACAATGCAAGAAGGTTTGGAAGAGAAATAATTGGGTCATAGCCTTAACCTAATCAGTGAACTAATCCCTGATGGGATTAACTGACTGGTAACTGGAGGCATGTGGGGGTGTGGGTAGAAGAAGTGGTTTATTGGGGGACGTGGCTATGGGGTACATATTTTGTGGAGACTCTCTGCTTTCTGATCATGATGTGAGCTGTTTTGCTCTGCCACACTCTCCTGCCATAATGTTCTGCCTCACTTTGAGCCCTGAGGAATGGACTCCGCTGTCTATGGATTGAGACCTTTGAAACCCCTTAAATAAACTTTTGCTCCTCTACAATTGTTCTGGTTGGGTCTTTTAGTCAGCAATGAAAAGCTGACTAAAACATCTAGTGATCCACTTCTCTCTAGGTTTGTCAGTCAGTTTCTGTTATTTGTAACCAGGAGCCCTGAGAGGAACCCGTTTTTATTGAAGTCAGAGTGATTCTCCATCATAAGCTGATAAACTGTTTGGGCTGCGGGGCAGGGAAGGAAAGGAAAGAAAAAAATAAAAAGGAGAAAACAAGTCCTCATTTGTGGCACTTGGTGTTTGCCACTTTTTTGTTTTTTGCATTACTGGGGATTGAACCCTGGGTGGTCTACCCTGAGCTATATTCCCAGCCCTTTTTATTTTGACACAGGGTCTTGCTAAGTTGTTGAGGCTCGCCTCCATTTTGCCATCCTCTTTCCTTAACCTCCCGAGTTGTAGGAATTACAGTATGAGCCTATACACCAGCCTATACACCAAAATTGCTCTTAATTTTGAAATTGGGAAATACCAATTTTGAAATACTATTAAGCACCTGCCTGGAACATTACCAAATATTTAACCATTGGTTGTCAGAAGCCACCACAAGCTGACCTCAGCCTGGCACTGCTGAGTCTTGGAACCTGAGGACTGCACATGGGGCAAGAAAAGCGTGGTCAGATTGTGGCTTTTGTAACCAGGTTACAGCTTTGCTGGACCCTGACCGTATGAACCTGAAGAGGCAGATGATAGGCAGAGGTCAGTCAGTGACCTATGCATTAGAGATGAGGTAAGGCCCAGGTCATTGGGCATCTCCTCTGGCCAGGAAGAACCTCTTTCCTCTATGTATAGGAGAAGAAATCTGTCTTCAATTTTTCTTTAAACTGTGATCAACTATTAAACAGGATTCTGTGACTTGGGGCCAGTTGCTTCTTCCATCCAGGCCCACGCCAAAAATGGGCTATCACCTGCCTTGCCGTGTCAGAATGCTCTGCTAAGCAGGCCTTTTGTGCTGAGACCAGGGAGAGATGGCTCTGCTGGGACAGCCTCAGGCTTCCAGGGCGAGGCCCAGGGGTTGAGTCTCAGGAGAGGCTTTTAGTGTGCATAATTTGTGGCATGTGCGTGAGGCATGCCTGATGTGTCTGTGTGCTGTGTTCCTATAGTGGAACTGGGCCCTGGGGATGTCCCGCCCTTTGTGGCTCCAGGCATGTGTCTTGGATTATTTAGCCTCAGCGGGTGAGCAGACGACAGAATCCTGTTTTAGAGGACATGAAGAGGATCTGAATGATTAATAAGAAAAGGATGGTCAAAACATGCTACGAGAAACCCACAAAATGTCACTGGCATTGGCTAGCCTGTTCCCTCTGGCGTGTGTTGACAGGGTTTGGTAAATAGTCTGATTAACCCATGTCCTTTTGTGACCTAGAAATTCACAATTGGGATTTAGGTTTGTTCCTGGGACTTAATGTGTTGACCAGTTGCAGAGAGAAACAAAGGGGGCACCCTTAATTTCCTGACCCACATCAGAAAAGCCGTGTAAAGAGCTCAAGGGCCTCCAAGAGCCACTGGCCTACACACACCGGCAAACATTGTCCTCCGTGGAGGTCTGAAACACCTGGTGCTTTTGCCCTGGTGGGTCCCCAGCCAACCTGATAGAAAAGCCTGTAATTAGGGCTAAGGATGAAGCTCTGAAGACCTCGGGTGATAGTACCCATGGCACTCAAGTCTGCTTCAAATGCCTGTTGCATTCTTTGCCTCTCAAAAGCGTTTTCTCAAGATTAAATTATACAATACTAGAGATAGAGGTCCTCAGTAGCAACTTTTAAATGTATGAGCCACATAAATCTGAAATGATTTCATATCAATTGTCTTCCAAAAAGTGTCATAGTTAAGCTCACATTTGCTGGTACCACAATGTATCTCAGCACTCCTGGGCCAGGGTCTCCCCCCAGAGCCCTCCAGCCCCCACCCAGCACCAGCGTTGCCTACATTTGAAGCTGAAGGGCAGTTGGGATGAGGCCCAATGGGGCAAATGGCCAGTTGTCACTATCTGCAATGGTCCCAGATAGCAGTATGAAGCTTGCAGGTGAGGAGTCCCCTATGCTTAAAATTTTCCCTGGGGCCCAAGGGGATGGTCATCTGAGACTGCTTTACAGGGCAGTACCAGACTTCTGGGCCTGGAAGTGGGTCTCTAACAGACTCACCTGCCTCCTATTTCACCACCTGCTTCCCCTGAGGCCTTTTTCTGAAAATTGTGGGCATCTGCATTCTGAAGGGAGCTGTTCCCTTATTCTGCAAAGAAATGGACAAAATATTATTTGGTTGTAAAACTGAGAAAGAAGGTGTGTGCTTAAGACATGTGTTTTAGGGGACAGGAAAATTCCCAAATCATTCACTTTGCCCATTAAAAAGCACATGAAAGGAATAGTCTTATAATTTTGACATCAGCCAAAATTACTATTAGTCTGAGCTTACAACTTTCAAGGCCTAAAAAAATAATCCCCTTTTCCCCAAAATAAACATTACATATGCTTAGCAATGGGAGTACAAGATTATAGAATTTGGAATTGGAAGGAATCTTAGGGTTTATTTTGCTGATGAGGAAACTAAGGCCCAAGGAAGGGTGCTTCTTGGCTGCAACAGAGACAGAAGCCAGGATTGACAGTCCCCAGGGCATAAGGTGGGGCCCCACTGCAGCAAGGTGTTCATGTGTGAACTTGTCTGCAACAAGAGGTGGGTTCCATCATTGTTTTCTATTTTAACATCATAAGGCTTTGGGCACAGACTGTAAGGGGGTTATGTGACTCACTGCTTCTTTAGATTTCCGTGCCACTTGAGAGACTTGAAGTCATTGGCTTGACTGTGATAGGGAAAAGCTTATGTTGATAAGTAGGGTACTTAAGCTCCCCCCCCCCACCCAAAGGACCAGAGAGAAGATGGGTTCTACTTGGAAGAGAAGCTCTGTGAATTTCTGCCACATCTGCCTCCTCAGGCCAGGTCTGATCTGTAGATCCCACTGGGTCTGCATAGTATGGTGGATTCCTGGGAATGATTGCCTCCAGGGATGTGTCTCCCAGCTCAGCTGTGCCTGGGGCCAGTGGGAACAAAGACCCAGAAAGGTCTCCATTTGAGTAAAGTAATGGCTTTGTTAGGCTTACAGTCTGTGCCCAAAGCCTTATGATGTTTAAATAGAAAACAGAATGATGGAACCCACCTACTGTGGCAGCCAGCCTTGTGGCACCTGGAGCACCCCAGTCACCTTACTAAGTTCCTAGTCTTGGCATTGTGTTTGGCAAATGCTTAAAAAGAAAGAGAGGGGCTGGGTTACCAGGCCTCTGACTGCTGTTGATTTCATACTCCTTACAGCTCTTCCATACATTGGAATAGATCAACCTATCCAGAGACACCATCAGTAAGGGACAGTAAATTGTGTTCCAGGTGAAGAACTCTAGATAGGGAAACTCACAGTCTGGGCAGGCAAGAGTGCCTGTACACAATAGATGCCTAATTCACACTTGCTGAGTGAAAGAGAGTTGGTAAGGCAGCAAAGAGGTTTTTTGGATTTTAGGGAAGTCTGTTCAACTATCTGTGCCCTAGCAGCTTGAGTTTCCAGAACAGCCCTTTCCTGACTGTTCACCAACCTCAAGATTTTGCACCCCCAATGTAGTAGTCTCAAAGATTAAAATCCTTGCTGGCTTCCAGCGACTTTCAGCAGTGATTCCTACAGCATGTTCCATGTGATATTTATCACATGGATTTTCCTTAAAAATTAGCTTGGGGGGTCACGCATACCATGGGGGAGGCACGATATAGGTTGGCATGCTTCAGGTCCCTGACAGGTCATGCAGAGAAGAAATTGTTTTCCCAAGCTTGACCACAGATCACTAGCCCCTGCCTTTAGTTCACTTAATACCTAGTAGCACAGAGCAGAGTAAGGGGCATATCTTGTTGACATTAACTCATAGGAGAAGGGCCAAACAAATTCATCTGTACTCAACAGAATTTTTGAAATGTTCCCTGACGTAAAGGTTCTTCCTGTTTTACCGCCACATTGCTCCTCCTGCCTGTACCCTGTGGACCCTCTTTTTTGGGCCTATTGTGTTCTGTGGACTGAACTGAGTCTCCTCCAAATTCATATGTGGAAGCCCTAGCCCCCAGTACCTCAGAATGGGATGGTATTTGGAGATAAGGTCTTTAATGAGTAAAGATATTGAAATGAGGCTATGAGGGTGGGTTCTAACCAGACCTGACTGGTGCTCCTAAGGGAAGAGGAGATTAGGAAGGACACACAAGGGAAAGGCTAACTGGGAGCCATGGAGTGAGGCCTCAGAAGGAGCCAGCCCTGCACACACCTGGGTCATAGGCTTCTAGGCTTCAGAACTATGACAAATCAATTTCTGTTGTGGTCCTCTGTGCCACGAACTTTCCCCAGGTGGACTCCAGAACTGAGCATGCAGCACACCATGGCACGCTTATGCTTCCTGCTACTTCTTTCTGTAACTAACAAAACCAGTAGAAGACAAAGCAATTCTGTCTTTCAAAACCTCTCTCAAAAGTCTCTGCCAAGTCATCTGACCTCGATCCATCCAGCTGCATGAGTCTCTCTCAGCCTGAGTCTGTGGAATCTCTGGCCGGCATCTCTCCCCCTTTCCTCTGTTAGGGAAGATTTTTGCATCCTTATCCTTCCACCACCCTGTTTGATCTCTGGGGATAGAAACAAGTCCCATGTCCCAGTACCTGGTGCAGCACTCATGACTTAAGAGATTCTCAATAATAATTTTCTGGCAGGAGTGAACCTGTTTGCTTTTGCCAAGTCAAAGGGAGAACCGAGTACCTTGTACCGGCCTGGCATCATTCAGCTTGTGTTGCAGGGACCCCAGTCACACCTTTGCTCTGGATCTGGGAAGAGGAGCCTTCTGAGCTGGACCCTGAAGGGGACCGAAGAAGTATGAGAGCCATAGTGAGAGTGAGGGAACAGAGAGCTTCTGTACCTGAGTTTTCAAATAATTGTGCTTTTTGACTTGAATGCTCAGGAACATTGGGCCTTGGATGCAGAGGGGACGCAGTAACCAGAGGATGAGGAGGAGGATGGTGACATGCCAGCTCACCAGGGCATGGGCTTGGATCCCTGGGGGAGTTCCTCCCAGTGACCGCATTGGAGCCAGAAGGCTCAAGTGTCTGGACAGTGGCTGAAGCTGGGCCCTCCCTTGGGAGGCCCTCGGGGGTTAGGGCAAGTGCTAGGACACCAGAGCCGAGTGGCCAGCCTGCATGTGGGGTTTGTCATGCATGGCAGCAAGGCTCACGACTCCAGGACCCAGCCTTGGGAGAAGCCCTCTGGAGAGGGAGCTTTGACACCCTCCACTCTGATCTGAACACAGGTTTTTAATTTCCCAGTAATTTGCCCTTTCTCCCTCTCCCTGGTTGGCTTCCCTGTCACTTCATTTCCTGCCGTATTCTCATCTTACAGCAAAGGTGAAGAGAGTTGACCTCTTCTTGCTCCAAAGCAGAATAAAATGCAGAACAGATTTTTGTGAATAAAAATAGGCCTGAATACCACCAGCCAGTCCCTTTGGCTCTGTTCACCCATCTGGCCTGGCTAGCTCCCGCTCCATTGGACCAGCCCTCAGGCAGAACTGCAGAGGGAGGCCAGAGCCCCAGGGCTGGCGGCAGGCAGAGGCCACATCTCCCAGCAAGAAGGGCAGGACAGAGCCACATAGAGGTCAAGCTGGGTGGCTGCTGGACAACATTATCCCCTCCCAGGGGGCACTGTGAGTATAAAAATCTCCTCTCGGGCTGCCCTCACCAGTGGTCCAAGGAGGAAAGATTGAAATGTCAACACCTAGTTGGGAAGACATGTGTATCTGGAACAATTGGAGAAATTCTAAGAGAGATGCAAATTCCCAGGATAGTAGAGAGGGCTGTGACTTAAGGGCCAGATAGATCACCAGTCTGGTCCTTGCTCTTTTGCAAAGAACTCATCTCTATAAACCTCAGTTTTTCATCTGTGAAGTGGAGACAAGTTTCAAGAATCCGCAGGTAGATTATGAGGCTTAAACAAGACAGCAGGAGGAAAGTGCTGGCACATCATCTATGTGTCCTTGTTATTCAGGTTTTAATTTGAGCATCAGTGAGGCCATCTGTGACCCCATCGCTGCTTTAGCCTCTCAGAAGCATCATGGCACCCTATGTCAATCCTCTACAGAGCATGAGTATTTTCTTATTTCTGCTTGAGAGTATTGTCTGGTTCCCCTTCCTAATGTGAAGACTTTGAGAGCAGGTTCTCAGCCTGTGTGTCGGCCACTGTGGCATACCACCCAACCTGAGGCACAGAGGGGGCACTCAGTAATGATTCACTAAATAAATATATACAAACATGATGACTACTTTAAACAATTCTGTCTAGGTGACTTTTTGCCATGTGAATCTTTGTTTTACCCCTCTCTATATTTTCTTTCCTTGTTATCAGGCTCTGGGCTTCCTGGTCTCAAGGGAGATTTGTGGTGAGGCTAAAAGCAGAAGTTGCCTGCAAGACACTTTCCTTTCTGCAATTTGTTTCCAAAAATTCTGAAGTCATGAGAAAGAGTACACCAGATTCCTGGAGGGTTTGAAGAAAGAGTGCAAAAAGAAGTGAGGAGGTGGGGAGCAGAGGGGACAGGACCTAGCTAGATTTTAAGTAGAAGTGTGAGGGAAGAGCACTCTTTGACATCTTCCCTCTCCCAAGTCCCAGAAGAGATTTTTGAAGACAAGAGGGGCAGGAGAAAGCTCTGACATTTCTGTGCACAGCAGTGGAGCTCTATGTATCTATGATAGCATCCTAAGGAGGTGGCCAGCACTCAGAGAAGGTGGGAACCTCGCCCCAGAAGTTCCCCAGGAATGGGAGTGGCACCAGAACAGCAGAGTGTACTGGTGTGATGGATGCCTGTGCACAGCCATCTAGGACTGCTGACCAATGACCTCAGGGGCCTCCCTGGTACCCAGATGCTACTTAAAACTATCAAAAAGATACAGGCTCTAGAAAGATGGAAGTTAAATGAACTGAGTTACTCCTCCATATTATTCAATCACCAAATCTTTTGATCAGATGGTCTAGGATGTGCCCTGGGTCTGTGTTTGGAGAAAGTCAGGGGTGGATGCCATTAGTGTCCCTCCGGGTGTTAAATGCTACAAAGGCAGGATGCCCTGACCCACCATCACTCCTGGGCTCCACAAGGCTCTGTTCAACCCAGGGTATCATACCTATAAACACTGGAGGAACTTATGTATCAGGTGTACTTTTTCTCAGGTCTTTATTTTTCTACAGCACATCTAAATCTCATACAAATTCACCTTGTGCCATCATCGGTGTCATACAACTTTGCCACTTCTCAGGGTTCTGTCTCCCTTACTTGTGTCATCTCAGAACCTCAGGCCTTTGCAATTCTGGAGAGGCTAGAGCCAAGTGCCTCAAATGTAAGTAGTGCAGGGCAGAGACTCCTGGCTCAGGCCATGTGACCCATCAGAAGGTGGCCAGCTCCATGCCTACTTTGCCACAGAACTTCCAGTGGGCTTGGTCTCAGAGCTCGGCACCCACATCTCTAAAGCGGGTTCTGTTGCTCCTGGGCTCTGCGTTGGAGTGGGGTAGTGATCCCTTCCCCCCTCTAGCCTCAGGGTTTTACTACCTGGGGGCTGGACACCTACCTTTGCTCTTCAAAGAACCAGTTTCAAATGCCTTCCTTACTAGACAACACTAAATGATTCTCATTGTGGCCTTGGGTTTCTATGAGATCTTGGTCTCACCTCATTTTGTCTTCTCTTTCGCTGAAACACAGAAAATATGTCACAAGTTCTTGTTTGAAAGGAGATGACCAAAATCTGTACTAGCTTCCTTTCATTGCTCTAACCAATCACCATGACTTGTTGGCTTGAAAACACCAATGTATTCTTTTATGGTTCTGTAAAAGTTTGACATGTGTTGCATTGGGCTGAAATTAAGGCGTTAGTAAGGGTGTGTTCTTTTCTGGAAATGCTATGGATGAGTCCATTCTTATGTCTTTCACCCTTTCTAGATGCTGCCTTTATTCCTTGGCTCCTGGCCCCTACTCCAAGTTCAGATAGAGCAGTATAGCATCTCTCTAACCTGCTCACAAAAAGAAAGTGGCATTCTATTTGGGGAACAGACAGGTGAGCCAACATATCTTATGTGATAAGTGAAGAATGGTCTCAGGGAGAGGGCAGGATCAGAATAGAGACCAGTACCTTCAGGGGGGCAGAAAGGCTTCTCAGAGGGCATCACTAAAACCAGAGCATAACTCCTCTGGAAATACCTGAAGGCAGTGCTGGATATAACTCATTGTCTTCTTTCCCTTGAGATTAAGTTGACTGCTTTCCATCTTGTGGCCATATAATAAATATCACTTGCAATGAACCAGTGACTCTTTCTCAGTCGTTTTTCCCCTGGGGACCACCATTGCAATAGGAGATCAGGGACTGGTTCCCAGCTGAGGGCTGGACTAGCATCTTCAAGATGGAGCCCAAGCCTGAGGGCTTGAATGATTTTGTTTATTATTACATTTCCTATCCTGCGCCCCCCCCCCCATCAGAGATGAATACAGGGAGTTCTGTGCACAGTTAGGAGGCCTTATCATAGATTCCCCAAACATCAGGGAATTCAATTTAAAAACTATCCCTTGGATTCAAGCAGGACTTTAGGATCAGTTGTGGATTGATTAATGAGAGGAGTTTCCTCCCTTGACTTTCTTCGTACAATAGCATGCTGGGAGGAAGAAAATGGAACTGAGTGTTATGGTTTAGATATGAGATGCTCACCCTCCCCCCACCCAAAGCGCATGTGTAAGGTAATGCAAGGAAGTTCAGAGGTGAAATGATTAGATTATGAGAGGTTTAACTGAACTGGTGGATTAATCCCTTGATATGGATTAAGTGGCTGGTAACTGTAGGCAGATAGGGTGTGGTTGGAGGAGGTAGGTCTCTGGGGGCATGACTTTGAGGGTTATATTTTGTCCCTGGTGAGTGGAGTTCTCCTTCCTGATTGCCATGTCCAGAGCTGCTTTTCTCTTCCACACCCTTCTGCCATGATGTTCTGCCTCATCTTGGGTCCAGAGCAAAGAGCTGGCCATCTATGGACTGAGACCCCTGAAATCACAAGCCCCAAATAAACTTTTCCTCCTCAACATTGTTTTTAGGTCTTTTGGTGACAATGTTAAAAAAAAAAGTCAACTAAAACACTGTGCAGGCAAAATACAGAATCTCAGGAAAAACATTCTGGCAAGTTCTATTATATGTGACTGGGGGAAGGGGGCTCCAGACTGAGTTGGTAGACACCTGAGTTGGCTGCAGTGGGGACGTCATGGCGGCTCTATCTTAGAGCCCATTCAGAGATTCTGGCCTCTCGTCAAAAACTTGCCCCTGCAGCTTCTGCCTGGAGAGCCCTGAGCTGAGAACATCTTTTGGCTCTCTGCCATCAGGTTGTCCTATCTTCTTCACACAGAGCTTCAGGATCAGGACTCCACACAGGTCTTGGGACCTGAAGGCTGCAAGTGAAGCCTGATCATATGAGGTCTGAAACCAGAGATGACCTGCTGAGACAGTGCTAAACTCTCAGTGGTGAGTTAGTGTTTGCTAATGAAGCTCAGTGGCCAGTGGAGGCTTCTGTGGTACTTCCCCTCGGCCATTATTCCCCTTCTCATACTGGAGAGACTCATCATCCTTAGATGCCCTGGAGCTCTTTCAGGCTTCCAGGGTGACAGAAGACTGGAGTATTCTACATTCCTTGGAGGGCTGACCTCTAGACCACTCTTTAAACCAGAACTAGCAACCTATTAATGGGTTGTGAAATCAGTGAAGTGGATGGAGATCAGCCCAAGAAAAAAGAAAAAACGAGACATAAAACTAAGGAACAGGGGTGTTGCTTTGGTAAAACATGTTTCAGTTTAGCGTATGATACATAGTATACTGAATGTGGGTTGCAATATGAGATGCATTTCTCACCACGGGTCCAGGTAAAAATGATAAGAACATCTCAGCATCTTTGGGGAATTTCATATTCCCTGGGGAGAGATGAAGAGCTCTGATCAGGTAACTTCTCTAATTGTAGAATAAAAATGCATAAACCATCTACACAATGTCCTTTTCCTGAGACTTCGGGGGCAAGTGGAGGAGCATTGGCTGGGATTCGGAGGCTAGGGTTCTGAATTTGAATCTGTTGCCTAAGTACTGTGAGCCTAATTACACTCAGCTTTCTCTCACCCATGTAGACATTACACTGTGTGTACTGCTGCCCTCTAGTGGCGAGCGCTGTAACTTGCGGCAACTGCGATTTTTGTCAGGTTTATTGATGGCAAGTAGCTATCCAGATTCTCTGGTCAGGGGAAAAGGTGAATATCACTTGCAGGTGAGTGTGTGGTACTCATGTATATGTTATTAGGTCTTTCCAAAAGCTCTTACCATTCAAATGCCCCTCCATGAGATATAATACCCTGTGATGGTGCAATGGGAGTCACCTTTATAGTCAAGAATTTGATGAAGTCCACCTGCATTAGGGCACTTTGTCATAAGCCATGTACTCTGGATGTACCTGACAAGTCTGAACTGAATTTTTTTGTTGTGTTTTGTTTTTGCCAAGAGTGGACCAGATGTTTAGAAAGTGTAGCCTATTTTTCTTGTCACTTTCTTTTGCCTTTTTCTTTTCTGATGCTATCTGAGCCTATTTGTACTCCTCATTAAAGCTCTAATTGATTTTCCCTCAGTCTTTGGCTCAACCTCTTGCAACAAAGAGACTTTCAAAAAAAATTTCTTACTTAGATATCATGCTGCATTATTCTGAGACAAATGTCTAGTAAATTAATTAAAAGGAGACCAAATGTTCTCTGGCATTGTCCCTGGATTGAAAGGGCTCGGTTGTCTTTAGAAATGTGGTCCTAAAGTCTCTCTAAAGTTTGAAGTGCACTGGTCCAGTGCATCTTCAAATACCCTAAAGCCAATATCTTGGATCACTGCATTCACTAGGTACTTAATAATTGTAAGTTTAAAGTTAAGTAGGTAAGTGAGTGGGTAGAGTCTCAGATCAGTTTCTGAGATACAGAGGCACAGGGCACAGTGCATGGTGGATGAAGTGGATTGGATGAGTGGATCCCGCAGTTACTAGGCAGACTCTGTCCGCCTGGAGCCACATCAGGGTATTTAATTGATGAGGTCAAAAGACTCAAGTAAACATTTAGCAAAACCAGAGTCAAAGTGCTTTTTCAAAACAATCATTTAGATTACTAAACCACTATCTTATGGGGGTCAGAGATCTGAAGTAGGGAGTGTTTTAGTTTTCAACGATTCACTTCCCTTCCGACTTCAGGAATCCCCATGATGGTCTGGTTTTGAGGACATTACCAGTCAACCGCAGCCAAGCAGTGATTAGCAAACGCCTGCTCCATAGACATAGGTCTGACTTCTGGGCTGAGTTCAAAGCCGAGTCCTTAGCTTAATGATAATACAGGATTAGCTTTCTTTTAAAACTTCCCATGCTGGAACCATTTTGGAAAAAACACAGAAATATTCATGGATGTTTCGGGGCATAAGAGAAGATGTGGAGAAAACTTCAAGTGCATATCTGAGTTCTGTTCATGTCCCCTTGAACTGTGGAGAAAATGTCCATCCCTTATTCTTTTCATAGGAAATGGTCATTATTTCTGAAGGGACAGGACAAATCAGGGGCTTTAATTCCTCCTAACATGTATTAATGTGCTGAGTTGGTTCCAGGGCTTACAGAACTCTGGAGAAAGAGTTATGGCCTTGCTTGTCATTTGTTGCAATGCTATTTAAAGGAATCTGATTAGAGATCTGGAAGAAACACTAGAATTCTACAAAATAACTAAGACCAACATTTCCCAAAGCTGTGGGCAGGCACCAGTGGAAGCATACAAGATGAGTTTAGCTAAAACATGGGTAAATAGTTTCGTGTTAATGGTTACATCTTTATTTTAGCACATTAAAAAGACATACAACTATCACAGCTTATTTGGGATTTCATGAATAGTTTTGCTTGGGAAAAGACTAGAGAAGTCACTTAAATAAAAACAAAATGAAATAAAAACATAAGAAAACAAATCATAAAAGAAGACATGTTAATTTAAAGGTAATAATAACAACAAAACAATAATAATAATAATGCGAGAATTGTGAGGCTGGTACCTAAACAATGAAGTTTGAGGAATAAACTTGAAGGGAGCATTAAGTTTGATTTTTTTTTCTTTGCAATGCTGGGCTGGAATCCAGGGCCTCACTTATGCCAGGCAGGTGTTCTACCCCAGCATTATGTTTTTGCAGTAATATTAGGAGAAATTCTGTAGTGTTGATACTGCTGGTTACCAGTGACAAGTTCTGCTTCCTCACATGTTGAAGTCTGAATATTAGAGAAGCACACTAAGGCAAGCATATAAAGCAGGGTTTATTTTAAAAAGGGGTAACATAGACTTCTCCCAGGAGGGAGAAGGGAGCCATAGCTGATATCCTGGTATCCCAGGAAGTGGAGGTATTTTGCCTTTTTATATGTCCTATGCATCCTTTGTTCTCCTGCTCTCTTACCTAATCTTTCTCCTTCCTTCTTACTTGACTAGGCCCAGGAGATGCTCACTAGGATGGCCAAAAGGTGAGAAAGAGATGGACAGGAGGAAGGGCCAAGGTGGAGTGATCTGGGCAGAAAGGGGGGCAATCCCTGGGACAGGTTACCATAGCAACAGGTTGGAGCAGGGGCAGGTTATCTTGATAAGGGTGGATGAAGGGCTCTGAAGGCATTTCAATCCCTCAGGGGCAGTTTCCAACTTCCTGGACTCACTCAAATTGGCTCCTTGATCGACCTAACTCAATTTACCTATCTATACTGACTGCCTGTCTAATTTTGGCTTCAGTATGATTCTGCAGTTTATTTGGAACAACTAATCGGAAAATACCATTTACTTGGGACAAGGCTCAGACACCATGGTTGTATTTGGAGGACACCTTGGAAGTGTGGCCACTCTTTGCTGTCATGGGGAGCATTGTGATAACAGGAAGTTTCCAGAGCCCAGTATATGAGTCCACCAGGGAAGATCCCAAGCAGGAGAGAGGGTGCACTCAGACTCCCTGTTCAGGAGAGTGGACTTTCTTCCACACTGGAGCTCTGCAGCCCTCCCAGGGTTGTGGACGGCTCTAGAGCCTTCTCTTCTGTCCCACTGAGGGTGCAACTTATCACTAGTGATACCCAACCCCGTGGTAGCCAAGCTAACGGGTGAGTTTCTTCTCTGCCATCTGGGACTGCAGCAAGGATGGGAGCCCCCATGGCATGTCTTAAAGATGAAAACAAGGAATTGCTCTGCCTTTTCTCACATTATTGAGGCTTTAAGGATAGAGAAGTGGCCTGGGAGGGCACTTAGAGGACAGCTCCACTGTCCAGCTTCCTTTTCTGTGGACTTGCATCATGAGTAATCTTGAGAATCTGCTCCTAAGTTTGGCCTTGCTCTGGATTCCTGGGGGATGGAGAGGTGGGACCAAGGATGCTGGCACGGGGGAGGCAAGAGGAGGCCTCACCTTACTGAGCGCTCTAGTGGAGAAGGGACTCACAGAGAAGGGACCCCAGAGCTGGTGCTGGGGATGCCGTTTGGTGGTCTGAGAGTCACTGATTGCTTTCTCTGTTGCAAAGCCTTTGATTTCTACCGGCTCATGTGGACACATGTGGGTATTCTTGGTGGCCTGGCCATTGAGCATAATTAAAAGAAATGATTGGCTTTCTCTTGATGCAAACATCTGGTTTTACTTGAAACAAGATGACTTAGCTGTTTCAGAAACATTCTTGTAACCCTGGATTCACATTTTCTTCTTAAAATATATATTTTCTCTGTTCAGGCAGCATGTTAATGTAAACACTCCGTGTAACTGACAACCGACAGTTTAAGAAGTATGTGGGGCTGCGAGCACCGGAGCGACCGCAAGAATGATTGCGTTTTTGATTTGATCACTGGAAATCTGTTTCAACAGTCACTCTGATTTAAACAATTACTCTGATTTATACTCCAAACGCTGTAATTTGCAGAAAATGTAACCATGTGAGGACATTTTTGTAGAGTATGTCTTGGCAACTTTGTTTTCTTGTGATGTCATTCTCTTTGGCCTCAAGGAAGCTCAGAGGGAATCGAAGAAGGAAAAACAGGGTCCTTCTTTTGATGTGCTTTCTTGACTGCCAGAGAAAGGGTTCTGGTCTTCCTGGCTTGCCACTCCTAGCCCTGATGCTCCCAGCCCCCAAGGCCAACTGTGCAGTGTTACAAATGACATTCAGGAGAGAAGCAAGACCCAAACCTCTTGAAGGTCAAACAATTATATCCAGGAGATAAGGTGGCAGGTTTCCTTGTCACTTTCCTGTCTGCAGTTCAGGCAGGCCAGGTGGGATGCCTATTCACATACTAAGTTCACTCTTCAAAACTCAGAAAAGCATGAGATTTAATCCCTTCATTGCTCAGAAAGGAAATCAGCTATGCTGAACGTTGCCCAGGCTCTAGAGCAAGCTTGTATCAGACGCAAGTCTCTGGGTTCCTGATTCATTGCAAGCTTGCAAATGTAGGCAGGTAATTGCAAGTTGGTTCCATTTTGTGTAGACAGAATGTGTCTCAATTAAATGAGAAGACTTAATTATAAAAAAATTAGGTAATCCATGTGTTATAGGGTCCAGGGAGCTAGTATTTAAGCTTTAGTACTATATGTATACTTACTCCCACCTCAACCAACCCAGTGGGCCCAGTACTGCTGGGGAAAGAGCCATGGAAGTGTGGAAGGAGCTTCTTGGAGGAGGAGGTATCATGCTTTTGGCTTGGTACCATGACCCATGATGCTGGTGAGGTACCTTGCCTCTCTGACCACATCTTCCTAGACCATCTGTCTCCAACCCAGCCCTGGCCTAAGAGAATGACAAAGAGATGATTCTATTTAATGTTCATCTCCTTGACATCTGTATGTTTCAGTTACTTTTTCAGTAACTTTTTAAAATCCACTTATGTGGCTCTCATTAAGTAAGTACAGTTGTGACTTTGAAATCATACAAAAGCTCATGTAAGACAATGCAAGAAAATTTAGAGTTGAAATGATTGGGTTATTGGAGCCTTAACCTAATCAGTGCATTAATCCATTTGAATGGATTAACTGGGGGGTAACTGTAGGCAGTTAGGGAATGGCTGGAGGAAGTAAGTCACTGAGGGTATGCCTTTGGGGGTTAGATTTTGTCCCTGATGATCAGAGCTCTCTCTTTGCTTCCTTGTTCCATGTTCTGAGCTGCTTTCCTCCATCATACCCTTCCACCATTATGTTCTGCCTCACCTCCAGCCCAGAGCAATGGAGTTGGCCAACTATAGACTGAGACCTCTGAGACCATGAGTCACAAATAAACATTTTCTCCTCTATGTTGTTCTTGTCAAGTCTTTTGGTCATAGCAATGAAAAAGCTGACTAGAACCCTGCTGTTCCTGTAAATGAGGGGGGACCTACCACTCAGCTCCTCAGCACAGGAATTGGCCCACAGGCAGCACTCAAAACCTCTTTTACAAACAGCATTGGACTGGCTATTTGACTAATTTATCATGGGATAACATGTTTATCATAACTTCACTGACAATGAAGTTATTATTTCTTTATTTTCCTAAAATGAATCTGATATTCCATATGAGCTCTTATTCACTGGGTGGTAGAGGAAAAAATAAAAACAGATTTTGGTCTAATTCAGTAATTTAAAATTCATCCTTTTATTTAAAGAGTTTCTTCCTCCTTCCTTGGATTTCTTTTTTTAAAAATTTATTTGTTCTACTTAGGTATACATGATAGCAGAACGCATTTTGATTCATTGTACACAGATGGAGCACAACTTTTCATTTCTCTGGTTGTACATAATGTAGAATCACATCATATATGCAGTCATACTGGAAGCTAAGGCTATGATGTCCATCTCATTCCACCATCTTTACTGTCCCCATGCCCCCTCTCCTCTTCCTCCCCTTTGACCAAAGTTCCTCCATTCTTCCTGTGTCCTCTCCTCCATTGTGGATCAGCATCCACTTATCAGAGAGAACATTTGGCATTTGGTCTTTTGGGATTGGCTTACTTAGTTCACCATAATATTCTCCAACTCCATCCATTTACCTGCAAATGCCATAATTTTATTCTCTTTTATTGCTGAATAATATCCCATTGTGTATATATACCACAGTTTCTTTATCCATTCATCTATTGAAGGGCATCTAGGTTGGTTCTACAATTTAGCTATTGTGAATTGAGCTGCTATAAACATTGAAGTGGCTGTGTCACTGTAGTATGCTGTTTTTAAGTCTTTTGGGTATAGACTGAGGAGTGAGATAGCTGGGTCAAATGGTGGTTCCATTCCAAGTTTTCTAAGGAATCTCCATACTGCTTTCTGGATTGATTGTACCAATTTACATTCCCACCAGCAATGTATGAGTGTGCCTTTTCCCCCACAACCTCGCCAACACTTATTATTGTGTGTATTCTTGATAATTGGCATTCTGATTAAGGTGAGATGAAATCTTAGAGTAGTTTTGGTTTGCATTTCTTTAATTGCTAGAGATGTGGAACATTTTTTCCTATGTCTATTGATTGATTGTATATCTTCTTCTGAGAAGTGTCTGTTCAGCTCCTTAGCCCATTTATTGATTGGGTTGTTTGTTTTTTTGGTGTTAAGTTTTTTGAGTTCTTTATATATCCTGGAGATTAGTGCTCTACTTGATGAGTGTGTGGCAAAGATTTGTTCCCAGAATGTAGGTTCTCTGTTCACTTCATTGATTATTTCTTTTGCTGAGAAGCAGCTTTTTAGTTTGAATCCATCCCATTTATTGATTCTACTTCTTGCGCTATATAAGTCTTGTTAAGGAAGAAAGGTCGTAATCCGACATGATGACGATTTGGGCCTATTTTTTCTTCTATTAGGTGTAGAATTTATATATATATTGAATTTATATAGCGCTTTGGGTAGTATGACCATTTTGACAATATTGGTTCTGCCTATCCAAGAGCACGGGAGATTTTTCCATTGTCTAGGTCTTGTACAGTTTCTTTCTTTAGTGTCCTGTAGTTTTCATTGTAGAGGTCTTTTACTTGTTTTGTTAAATTGATTCCCAAGTTTTTTTTTTTTTTTGAGGCTATTGTGAATGGGGTAGTTTTCCTCATTTCTCTTTCAGAGGATTTATTACTGATGTATAGAAATGCATTTGATTTGATTTATGGGTGTTGATTTATGTCCTGCTACTTTGCTGAATTCATTTATTAATTCTAGAAGTTTTCTGGTGGAATTTTTTGGATCCTCTAAGTATAGAATCATGTTGTTGGCAAATAATGATAGAGTTCTTTTCCTATTTGTATCCCTTTGATTTCTTTCATCTGTCTAATTGCTCTGGCTAGTGTTTCAAGGACTATGTTGAATAGCAGTGGTGAAAGAGGGCATCGCTGTCTTGTTCCCATTTTTAGAAGGAATACTTCCAATTATTCTCCATTTAGGATGATGTTGGCCTTGAGTTTAGCATAGATAGCTTTTACAAAGTTAAGGTATGTTCCTACTATCCCAAGTTTTCTAGTGTTTTGAACATAAAAGGGTGCTGTATTTTGTCAAATGCTTTCTCTGCATCAATTGATAAAATCATGATTCTTATCTTTAAGTCTATTGATATGTTAATTGACTTCCATATGTTGAACCAAACTTGCATCCCTCTTGATCATGGTGCACTATCTTTTTAATATGTTTTTGATGTGATTTGCCAAAATTTTATTGAGAATTTTTGCATCTATGTTCATCAGGGATACTGGTCTAAAATTTTCCTTCTTTGATGTGTCTCTGGCTGGTTTTGGTATTAGGGTGATACTCACCTCACAGAATGAGTTTGGAAGGATTCCTTTCTTTTCTATTTCATGAAATAGTTTGAGGAGTATTGTTGTTAATTCTTCTTTGTAGGTCTTGTAGAACTTGGCTGAGAATCCATCTGGTCCGGGACTTTTCTTGGTTGGCAGGCTTTTGATGGTGCCTTCTGTTTCCTTGCTTGAAATTAATCTGTTTAAGTAGTGTATGACCTCCTGGTTCAGTTTGGGTAGGTCATATGCCTCTAGAAATTTGTCGGTGTCTTCAGGGTTTTCTCCTTTACTGGAGTATAAATTTTCAAAATAGTTTCTAATTATCTTCTGTATTTCAATAGTGTCTGTTGTGATATTTTATTTTTCATCACAAACTTTGGTAATTTGGATTTTCTCTCTCCTTCTTTTCGTTAGCTTGGCTTAGGGTTTGTCAATTTTGTTTATTTTTGTTTTGTTAATTTTTTGAATTGTTTCTTTTGTTTCAATTTCGTTGATTTCAGCCCTGATTTTAATTATTTCCCATCTTCTACTTCTTTTGGTGTTGGTTTGTTCTTCTTTTTCTAGGGCTTTGAGATGTAGAGTCAAGTCACTTATTTGTTGACTTTTTCTTCTTCTAATGAATGAGCTGCAGTGTACAAGATGCATACAGGAAGAGAGCAACAGCATGGATCTCCACTATGTGCAGGGGTGGTCCTGGGCCTGGGCTCTCACACAGACCTGTGGGGGCAGTCCTAGGCCTGATCTTGGCCTGGACTCCCTCAAGGATTCCAGGTAGTGGGTCTAGCCCTGGGCCTGGGCTCTAGTAGATCAGCAGGGGCTTTTGTGCTAAACGGAGGGGGGGGGAGGTCCTGGGCCTCAGCCATTGGGGTCCCCAGAGGCAGTCCTTTGCCTGGGTCTGGGTTCCCTTTGGGTCAACAGATTGGTGGGTAGCAATCTTGGGCCAGACTTTGGCTAGGCTCCCACGGAGGTCCCTGAAGGTGGTTCTGGGCCTTGGCCTATGCTCCTGCTGGTTGGCAGGGGCTCTGGTGTGAAACTAGGGGTGGTCTCAGGTCCCACTTAGGCCATGTCTCCTGCAGGGGTCCCTGTAGGCAGTCCTTCCCCTGGGTCTGGGTTCCCTTGTGATTGGTGGCTAGCAGTCCCGGGTCTGACCTTGGCTGAGCTCCCACAGTGGTCCCTGAAGGTGATCCTGGGCCTTGGCCTGTGCTCCTGACAGTTGGCAAGGACCCTGGCCTAAAGAGTTTCTTTAAATACCCTGTCTTTCAGCTTCCTTCCTTTTCCTTTTGGTATTTGGGTATGTGTTAGTCAGTTTTCTGTTGCTGTAACAAAATGCCTGAGATAATCAACTTATGAAGAAGAAAGATTTATTTTGGTTTACAGCTTCAGACTATGGTTGCTTGGCCCTGTTTCCTTTGGGCCTGTGGTGAAGCAGTATGTCATGATGGGAAGTGTGTAGTACACAAGGATTCTAGCCTTATGGGAGGCAGGGGTGGGGTAGGTCCCAGGGTCCCAATATCTTCTTCAAGAGCAAACTCCTAATGGCCTAAATTCTTTCCACTAGTCTGCACCTCTCAAATGTTCCAACATTTCCCATTGGTGCCACAGGATAGTGACCAAACCTTTAAAACATGGCCTTTGGGGGACATTTGAGATCCAAACCATAGAAGTGTATGTGAGGAGGGAAGAGCATGTTCTCAGATCCCTGAGGTATTGATAATCTTCTGATTTTGGAGGCAAGGTCCCTTGGTCTTGTCATTGACTTCCTTTCTGGTTTTGGTGGCTATAGTCAACTTAATGGTCAAGCTTGAGATTCTGCGTCTGCAGTTGATTGCCCTTCCTGGCTGACTCAGGGTTTGCTGCATTCCCCATATAGCTCTGACCTGAGCAGTCCACCCAGTGTCTGCTGTGGCGCTTACTGTGGTGGCCCATGCAGACCCTCAATTCTCAGCTCAGTGGCCATATAAATCCTGCTTTGATAGCCTCAGAATGTCTGGGTCCCAGATATGCCAGGGAAACCAAAAACATCTCAGATAAGGTAACCCACGTTTATGAACTTCCTTTAGCTCTGGCGTGCTGTACAATTAGATATCCTTTGAAATGGTTGCCACCATGTTGATAAAGGGTAGACTTCAAGGAACTTACCCCAGAATCCCAAATGTGAAACAAAACAAAGAAGTCTGTTCTTCTTGGATCTTCCCTCTGATTTTTCAACATACTGGAATCTGCCTATCTCACTCCCAGATTTTCTGCTTATCTTTCCTTATTTCTTGAATCTCTTAGACAAAAGGGGTAGATTCCTGGTTTTTCACTTCCTCTACACATCCTTCTTTTGAATTGGGCAGCAAATGTCATGGCCTATTTAGACCATAGAAAAAAATCGCATGAACAGCATTTCTTCAACTAATGTGTGCATTACTCTCCAAATTACACTTGTATCCTGCTGGACCTCCATGAAGACTCCCAGATTTGAATAACCAGTTTTCTTCTCAACCTTTCCACTGGAAAATCTAATCAAATTTTGACTTAAATATCACCAAACTGAACTTTTTTGTTGCCTCCAATCCCAAATATTTTTCCTTTACGCCAAAGCTTTTCAATCTTGGAGAATGGCTTTATCATCTATTCAGCCGACCAGGCCAAAAATTTAAGAGTAGTTTTTGAGTCCTCTTTTTCTCTCACATCTATCATCCAGTTCATCAGCAAATACCATTGCCTCTAACTTCAAAATATATCTTGTATCCAAAAGTATTTTTCATCATATGTAAGTTATCTTCTGCTAAGATACTATCTTTCTGACTTGGACCACAATGACAGCCTCTTAACTGGGATTCCTACTTAGAGATGAGGTTCTCACCCCATAGGAGACATTTGGCAATATCTGAAAACACTTCTGATTTTACTACTAGGAGCAGCAGTGAGTGGAACATGCAACTGACATCTAGTCGATAGAAATCAAGGTTGATGTCAGAAATTCTACAATGCACAGGATGGCCCCCCATAATGAAGAATCATTTAGTTAAAAGTTCAACAGTGCAGAAGTTAAGAGATCCTGCCCTGGACTTTATTCTATCCACACAGAGGCCAACATGACATTTCTGAAGTATAAATTAGATAACTCACTCCCATTTTTAAAATAATGAAACTTTCTACTCTAATAAGAATAAATCTAAATTATTTAATTATTTAGCAGTCTACAGACCCCATAGGACCCTTCTCCCATAAAATATTTCTATTTCCTATTTCTACCTTCTGCCCATTTACAATACTCCAATAGTAAGAGTCCATTGTTGCCTTTAATTTTCTAAACTTGCTCTTGTCTTCAGGCCTTTCGCATCTGCTATTCTGCTCAGAATCCTATTCTCTGGATCTTCATTTTATTGCTATTTCCTAACTCAGATCTCAGCTCAAATTTCACCTTCCCAATGAGTGTTTTGTGAGTTCTCTGTAAAATAGGCCTTTTGCCCACCCCTGTAAAACACATGCACTCACTCAATTTCATTTTCTTCATAGTACTTATCAATACCTAAAATTCTCTTACTTTTTATTGTTTCCTTGTGATTTGTCAATTTATCAAAGATAAGAATATTCTACTAGAACAGTAGGAGCTCAATACATTATGCTGGTTTCTTGACTGATTGGTTGTTAGTATGTTGAGTAGAAGCGAAAGTGATTTAGCACATCCTTTCTCTTTCATCAATGCCTAGCTTTCAAATCCATTGTTTTACTGTGAAATCTTATTTCAATAATATGAGCTGAACATTAACTCTACATTCCTGCTGTAACAATACCAGACATCTCATCCCCAGCCACCCAGTAAATACATGTCTTGGCTGAAACAGAAAAAGGTCATGCACAGAGAATACATATATTATATATACACTATATATTATAATATATATTATGTAATTAAAATATATATTTGTATAATATATAATATATTAGTTATAATTAATATAATTATATTATATAATTATTATTTAATTTCATAATTATATAATGTATTATATATAATATATGTACATATATAGTTAATTTTCAAAATAGTGCTTTGTTGCAAATGGAAACATACAAAGTGTTCATTTATTATTAAAATAATACCCCACTCTCCCTTTTATTCCCCTAGTGGGTAAGAGGATTTTCCTGTGCTGGTTGGCCTGTTTGCATTGGCCCTGGCAACTGAATGTTGGTCAGTTGCCCCCTTTTCTGCCACACAACTATTATCTAATTCTATTTCTATGTTGGTGGAAAGGTTTTGTGTTCTTGCAAATTAGCAGAGAATGTGCAAGGCAGACATGTTAGATTCTCAGAATCCACTTCCAGTAACAGGCTCCCGTTTGCCTGCAGCTTTACCCACCCAGAGAGGGGAGGCTGTGTGAGTGTGCCTCTTGGGCATGGGTGTATATCCTGGAGACTGTGCAGGGTTGCATGTGCGCATCAACGGCACATCTGTGCCCATCCTGGACCCTAGAGGCTAAAGACTGAATATGGGAAAGGATATAAGGATATTCTGAGCATCAACACAGAGAAGGATGGCGGGAGGACGTGTTCACTTCACAAACCTAGTTTTGGCCTCTGGAGCTACTTTGATATGGGTGGATGGCAGCTATTTATAGTTTTTTAAAAAAATAATTTATTTGCAAATGACCTAGGTTCAAATCGCTTTTTGGTTTGTTTCGGAAACGTTACTTAATTGTTCTGAGCCTCCATTTCCTGATCTGAAAATGATCGCTGATAATTTATTATGAATGGTCCTCCAAATATCAGAAGCTCAATACCATCATGTTATGCTCGCTGGCTATCTGTCCTTGGCTGATAGTTCTGAGGCCTTTATTACCCAGATTAGGATGTGTTGTTGAGAGAAAATCATGGTAGTTTAGAGGATTTGTTTTGTAAATGGCAGGTGCTTCTGGCAGAAGAAAAGGACACAGCCCTAAGGGGATGGGGGCAGTAATGTAGACAAAGCCAGAGAAGGCTCAGATGGGGGCAGTTTTCTTGCTCATTCATGGATCCAGGGGCCTCTGTGAGACAGCAGTAGAGAGAAATGGAAGGATGATCTTTAAAAATAATTTCTGTGTGTTACAATGGCAATGCCTCTTGGGTATTGCCCTGAGGGACCACAATGCTGATGGTTGCTGTTCTCTGTCACTTTGATGGCCAGACCAAAGTTTCTTTCCTGAGACAGTCTCCTTAAAGAGAAGAGCCAGAAATCTAGACTTTATTCAAATTAGACCAATTTGTAGTTGTTTCATGGACTGAATGTGGATTAGCATAATTCTATGTGTAAACTTCAGTGTGGGACTTGGTATACATTAAGCACTAAATAAAATTACAATGTTTATTGTAGAAACTTGCAATGAGGATATTAATCTGTCTTATTTCTCAAAAGACTCACTTGAGCCTCAGGAGTGTGCATTCTCATTTATCTAGCATTTACTTTTTGCTGCTTAATTTAATAACTTTTTATTGGTATGGATTTTCTCTTGGCAGCCCATAGCCCTGCTCAGAACTGCTTATGAAACTAAGACTGACTTCTCAAGTTTGCTTGGAGATTCAAATGAGGCCTAACTTTAAGGGCACTAAATTCCCTCCCCTAGGAGCAGTTGAGTCTGGTTCCTTTGAAATATCTTTGTGCCATCACAAGAGGGATAATTATGACGGGGGAATTGTATAGATCAGCTAGGCTCCCACTATGCAGCCTGGCAAGGGTGTCCCAAAAATCCTTCCCTTTGACTTATCCACCTTACTCCTTACTCCACATGCCTTGGGCTTGCTCTGTGGTTCTGCAGTCATGATCTAGTTCTTCAGTCTGACAAGCTTGGGATCAACTTAGTCATCACATCCGGCATGATGTCTCAGGACAAAGCATGAACCAGGCAAGGACAAACTAAGATAGCCCAAGATACCCCAGGATCTGGCACAGCACCTGACTCCGCAGAAAGGCTTCCTCCAGACTTGGCTCCTTCCTGCCCACTGTCGTCCTCGTTCTCTGCCACCCCCACTCCCGCACCTCTGTAGCTTAATCCTTCAAGTACCTATTGCTTCGTTCTCACCTTGTTCCTTGTGTACTGATCTCAAATGTTCTTCCAGGGGCAGGGCTCCATCTTTTCCTGAGACGCAGCCTTGCAGAGGGGAAAAGAGCCCAAGCACCGGCAGCAGATGCTTGGAGTTGAATTCCAGCTTCATCACTTCACAGCTGGTGAAGGGATGGTCAGTTACTGAGAATTTTTCATGCCTCAGCTTCCTCACTGGTGGAATGGGGTACTGATGCTATTTGTTCCATCCAGTTGCCATGAATGTGAGTTAATATTTTATTCTGCTTGGCATGAAGCAATCACTATGTAAATGTTTGTGAGGATGATGATGATGATGATGATGATGATGATTCTCTTCCCTGTGACAGCAGCATCCACACAGCCCTGGGCACAGAGTTGGTTGGTCTTAAAGGATCTGTTGCTTGTAACAGCTTGACCAAGCCAGGCTCTGAGGGGTCTATGGGAGGGAGCAGCAGTCTCTGAGCTGGCTTGTGAACAGTCATGGGCTACCTCTAGGAAGGAATGCTAGAGAATGAGTTTAGCTATAGTGAGTAGCTAAACTACTACACAGGGCTGGCAGTGCTGAATGCCAGTCCTGAGGGCCATCAATGGGCCCATATAGTGCTGAATAGCCTCATATAGTAATACCTAATGACATAAGGGACTCTTTCCTTTGGCCATAAACTCTCATTTCTTTCTGGGAGTAAGTTGCCCATGTTAATGTGAGAATAACCAAAACATCTTTCAATCTAAACATTTGGCAGTCGTTGGCCAGGGTAGTCAATGGACCAGGCAAGGGGGGTTACTTCCTGCTGGAAGGCTCTGTGCCCTCAGAATAGTAGTGCTATCACACCAGATATCTTCTGAGGCAGAGGGGAATCAAAAATCTTTTAAAAAGTCTCCATTTCCTATGTCAGAAAGAGGCCAGGCCCTGCTGGGGGTGGACAGGGCGGGACACAATGAGCACAAAGCCCACAGAGGGAGGCTGTTACACTCTGAGCTATTTGGATTAAAGCAAACTTCATCTGCATTCCCATTTTCTTTTTCAATTGCCTGTTCCTGAAGGTTGTGATTTCCTGACTCAGGTATTTGCTGGATGGACAATAACCTCATGGGAGAAAAGTGAGCATTTGGAATAGCTAGAAAAGAAGGTTCTAGGTGAAGACCTGGGTTGGAGGCTGAGAGTTGCAGTGTGAGAGTAGACCTCTCCCCAGGAGGGCTATCTCCAGGTTCTTTCCCCACAACAGCTGTGCACATGTGGCAACATGGATACTCCTAATGTATGAATTTCTTACTAATGCTGACCTGACCCGATGAGGAGATTTAAGTGTATTGTGTTGATTCTGGCTCTCTCCAAGGACCTGAAACCCTTGTGATGGTCAGACAACCTAAGCCACTTTGTTCCTAATTGCATTAGGGACTTTAACTTTTATGGAAAGACAATCTGAGTTATGTTCCTGGGAATGGCTGGGTATAATGCCAACCTTAGGCAGTACAGGTTGAAAAGAAAATCCCAGTAAGAGGGCCGAGATAATGACAACAGAGTCATCCACAGGACAGGCAGGGAGAGTCCTGTAGGATTGGAGCAAGGAGGAGGTACAGGTCCATGGGCCTGCAGCAGTGTCCTCAGTCTGGCCAGCTTGGATGCAGCTCTGATCCTATTACATGGTGAACAGTGAGGAGTTATCCAACACTAAGTACAGAAAATCACATAATCTTGTATTAAAATCTCGGGTGCCCTCCTCTGCCAATTGTTGAGGCTTTGACAAGCCTCAATACAATGTTCCCAGTGGGATAGGGATGGTCTCTAGGAAGTTGGGGTAGATTGGATATTTTATGATCAACAATGACTTGAGTAATTTCTCATGATGGCAGCAAGATGAATATACACTGAGGACTGGCCACAAATGCCAGAAGTGCAGACAAAGCATAGTTGTTTTTTTTTTTTTTTAACTTTTCAAGTATAAGAACACTTTTTAAAAATGTGACTTAAAACAACTATTTATTTAATTCATGATTCTGTGGGTCTACCATTTGGGCTAGAATCATCTAGGTGGGCCAGGCTTAGTGACTTTTTGTTGGGATCCCTCTACATCTGTGATCTGCTGCTGGGTTTGCTGGAGGATGGATGGTTGGAAAAGGCTCAGTGGAATGACCCTTCTGAGATCTATGTGTTCTCTCATTCTCCACCAGGTTAGTCTAGACTTTATTACATCATGGTGGTGGCAGGGTCCTAAGAGAGCATCTAGACATGTGCAAAGACTCTTAAGGCCTGGGCTTGGGATTTTTGTAACATTACCATCTCTGCATTCTATTATTTAAACCAAACCACAAGGTCAAGAAATAGATTCTACCTTTTAATGGGAGAAGCTGCAAAGAATTGTGGCAATTTTTGCAATTGACCACAGGTGTCCTCTGTACTTCTGCTAGCTTTAAGGATTTGCTTGTTGCCTTTTGAAGTCCATAGAATCATTCTTGAAAGGAAATCCGAGAAGAGCCCCAGTGTTTGAGAGATTATAAAGATTCTGTTTTAATGTCAAAAAATTTCCCAAGCTCCATAGAATAGTTCATGGACTTTTACAATCTAGTGTTTGAATAACTACTTAACAACTAGAAGTTACTGTGAATTTCAGAAATTTCTGAAATAAATTTTAATCATAGAAGCATCAATATGCATTAAAACTGGTTTAAAGTTCAGATTGAATATATGTTAAACCTTTAGTCATTGCTCAGTGTACTAAGAACCAAATGGATCCCTTGTAGTGCCTCTGAGACATGATAAAGAACCACGTCCCCTAGTGTGGGTATCATTGTTCTAGATCAGATGAAGAATGGGCTGAACGCTGCTTGGTTCTGCACATCCCTGTCTCCTTTGCTAAAAGGAATGTGCATTTATACACAGTTGCTCTTGAGAGACTGCACCAGAACCTGCCCTACACCCCCAACTCCCAAACCCTCATCTCTCAAGCCAACCAGTGAGGTCTGAAAGTCCATTGCAAAAAGTCACATCCCAAGTTTATGATTTCCAGGGTGAAAATGCAATTCTCCAGGTTCTGGTGACACAGCCTATGACCACCATCACTGGATTACTCTGCAGCAATCAGCAAGAAGATGGAGCAGAGTTGGGTGCAGTGGTGCATGCCTATAATCCCAGAGGCTCATGAGTCTAAGGCAGGAGGACCATAAGTTTGAGGTCAACCTCAGCAACTTAGAAAATCTGTGTGAAAATAAAAAATAAAAGGCTTGGGGATGTGGCTCATGGGTTAAGCACCCTTGGGTCTAATCCCTAGCACCAAAAAAAGAAAAGAAAAACAAGAACATGGAGCAGGTGGCAGCAGGCTGGCTCAGCCACTATCAGGTCCTTGCCCCTTCTCTGGACTTCTGGTTTCTTCTCAAAGACAATGGGTGTTAAAAAGGCCCTTTTAGGAAGGTCAAGACTGAAATAGGTGAGCCCCACCATTACGTATGACTATAAGGCACTAATAAAACATTTAAAAATAGACTTAAACAGGTGACAAGGAGAAGGAGGGCACAAATAAAAACTGGCTCTCATCTCTTTATTCTTTCCCAGCCATCCCTCTGTGACAGGACCTGATCTCCCAAATGATGGCACAGCTGCCTTCTCAGTGGAGAAACCTTGACTTCGAGAAGCGGTATCTTCCTTACTGGTGGGTCCTTGCTTTGTCCTGGGGTCTTGACAATGGGCTTAATTAACACACAGGCATGTTGGTGAGTGCTTAAAAACCATGTGGTCCCAAACTCCTGGCACATTCGGGAGAAGCAAAGGCAGGAGGCCACAGAAAGGGAGCAGGGAGGACAGCAGGGGACAGCAGGTCTTAGTTGGAGGGTGCTCTCTTTCCCAGTGGGTGCCTCAGAGACCTGGTTACCTTTTTGTTATTTGGTGCCATGAGATACTTTACCTTCCAATGTACCTCCCTTTTAGCTTATGCCAGTTTGAGTAGAGTTCTTTTATTGGCAATCTTGGTAGCATTGATTAAGACACATTAATTTACAGGTTTTGACACACCCCTTTGATATTTGCCTGTGCTGGGTTCTGGTAGCTGCAATATTTGCCATGGACTCTGCTCTCCTAGCTGAAGTCTATATTGGAGACTGACATGTAACAGATAATAATAGTGTTGTAGGAAAAAAGGAAAACTAAAAATATATGTATGGAAGGGGCCAATAAGAGCAGAAAAGGAGATGATGTCAAAGCTGGGCCTTGTTGGGTCACTAGAAGTTCAATAGGAGTATAAGACCAAAAATGAGAAGTAAGATAATAAGTTGAATAATAATGAGAAGTAAAACAGGATGTTTTCAGGACAGAAGTGAGGGAGTTTGGCATTGCTGTGGTGTAGAAGGAGCGGGAGGGAAGGCTCTAGAGCTGAGGCCAGCAGGCAGGGCCAGGCTGCCGGGAGTGGCTCAGAGATGCCTCCCCAGCTTGCTCTATGGCTTTTGGGTGTTGAATTATGGAGATATAAACAAGAATAATTTTACTCCTTATATTTTCATCAAAGGTATAAGATTAAACATTGTTGTCATCTGACCTGAGAAAAGACCATCACCAATTTACAAATCAGCATTCTTTAAAACATTCCTGCCAAATGCTCTCAACATTGAACAAAAAGATTTCTGAATCAGGGGAAGGTGGGAACAGGCCCTTTTAATAAATGGCTTCCTTCCCTGCCACCACAGATCCCCTGATTTCATAAACAGATATAAATGCTTAAAAGCAAGAAGAGGAAATGGTATAAATGTCCCTATGTTAGGATGCCATCATGAGACACCTGAGTTACTTGTCTGGTTTGCTGTCTTAGTTTTAGGACAGCAGCAGGAATATGTACTGAGGTCTGCAACATGGGTCTCTCCAGCTAAGAAATGCAGTTCCAAAGCCACTTCTGCAGCGAAGACTCCCAAGGGAACTAGGGGAACGAATCCCATCCAGCTCTTTTAGATAGTCCCACTGCTCGTGCCACCTCTGTCAGCCAAATTTACATGAGTGTTGGGTGTAATATGAACTATGGAGCAGCCTTTAACTCCCATTTTCCTCTTTCAACTGCAATATTAAAAGAAGCTTTAACATTTCCTACAAAAGTGCATTTCGGAGTTCATGTTTCCTCCAGAGGGGCTGCTTTGGATGAGAACAACTCTTTTCAAGCCTGATTGAATCCAGGAAGTGCCTGGGAATTAGGCAATGCCAGCAACATGCAGCGAGCTAAAAACCTGTTCTAAATGGTTTTTCCACTGCTACACTTTAAGTCAGGAGATCAGTCTGCAGGTAGTTACTGAACGCTTACTTTCTGACAGCCTCTGGATACCCATGGTCCTTCCACAGCCACTCCCTGTGCTGTCATCCCCACCATTGGGAAACGTCACCATGACATCAAGGTTATCACCGCCATAGACTCCATGAGCCCTCGCTCTGGGGCTTGTCCTCTCCTGGAAGAGCTAATTAACATGGAATACACACTGTCTGCCTCTCTCTCCTCTTCCTCATAGTCCTACAGAAATAGTAGAAGTGATCCCTGTGGTATCAGATAGAATGACTTTCCAGAACCTGTCCCTCTGGGAGCGGGCATGCAGGTCAGGAAGCTACAGGGCCCAGCTTGCAAACAGGAGACATTAATCTGCACTGCAAACCCTTGAATCCAGAGGCTCTTGATTAGTTGTGGGAATCATGGATACAGAAGCCATCTTCCCTCCGTCAAATATGGAGTGATGTTTGTTCACTGATGGGGCCAATAGGTAGAATTTTTGAATTTCAGCTCTGTTGAAAAATTTAGAATATGAGGATATTGAGGAGAAGGCCAAGGAGAGTGAGCTCTGTTCCTAGAAGAGTGAGGCAGCTGAAGGGTCCATGTAATTTCTTAGCCTTTGGACGTGGGTAGGTACCTGGTGGCAGAAAGCTGTTGTGGTGTCCCTCCCAAATTCATACATTAAAACCTAATCTCCACAGTGATAGTATTGAGGAATTGGATCTTGGGAAGTGGTTAGGCTGTGGGGTTCTGCTCTCAGGAATGATAGAAGATACCTGTGAGTAACAAATTCCTGTGTTTGTACTTAGTCTAGGGTATTTGGTTTTAACAGCTGAGTGCACTCAGATGCAGATGTTCCAGAGACTGTTCAGAGGACACAACTGGGGTGACTCTCTATGTCCTTTTGGAAATAAAACCGTTCACCTTGTGAAGACCAAGTCCTGCTCAGGGAGATGGTGAGCTACTGTCTCTCTAAAAGTGTACTTCTCAAATGGGGGATTTTTCCCTCAGGGAACATTTGGCAATATCTAGAGATATTTTTGGTTGTTATTTCTAGGAAGAGGGTGCTGCTAGGCACCAAGAGAGTAGAGGCCAAGGTGCTGCTGAATACTGGAGGACACAAAACCAAAGAATTATCAAGTCTTAAGTGTCTGTGGTGCCAAGTTTGAGAAACCCAGCTTTGAGGGGAAGGTCCAGGCAAACTGCAGTGACTCAGGCCCGGACTCAGTAAAGTGAGACCAGAAGAGTAAATCTACCCCATCCGAAGGCCTGGAACAACTTAACTGGATGCCCAGCTTTGAAAGCTGGAGGCAACTTACACAGGAATAAACCAGACAAGTTATAGAAGAACCCTGATTTGTTAAATTATAAGTGATTTACTTCCCACTCACTGTGCCAGTGGGGCATCCAGAGGGCATGAATGTAATCAGCTTCCATTGAAGTTTCTATCAGACATGGCCCTGGGCTCTGACTGTTGTGGAGAGGAGTTAGTTTCAAGGAAAGATTTTCTGCTCATTAAAAAGTGAAGTGTCTGGGAGGATGGCCTTTAGCCCTGCCATAGAGGAGGCTGGCTATTTTTAGGAGATGTATGGTAGGAGATTTGGGGATTTGAGTCTGCACACATGGGTGAAATACTGGCTCTGTAGCTTGGGGTCCCAGAAGCCACAGCTGGCTGAGCATGTTCCCCATGGCAGATATTCCTGGTTTGGGCAGGACACTGCAGCCTTACCTTCCTTTCCATCCACATGGACCAGTGGCTTGTGTTGTAAAATAACAAGTGCTCCTTCCCTGGACTTGGCCTTGTACCTGGAAGTTACTCTTTCATATTATACCAACAGATGCAGAGGGCCATGCCCCTGTACCTACTATCCTCCCTCCTTCCTGAAACCCCTCTTCTACTCTAGGGAGGGTCATGTTATCATGAAGAGCCTGGGAAAGATTCCACGTAACTGCTCTCTCTCTGTTTCTGGCTATGCCTCTTGAGTGAGATTGAGGAGACTGATCCCTGAGAGGGGCTCAGATGCTAAGCTCCTTGAGTACAGTGGAGGGACTCGGTATTATTTGGCTTAGTATCTTTAACCCCAGTGAGTGCAGGAGTGGTCCTATATGAAGCCTGGCTGGCTGGCTGGCTGGATGAATGAGTGAAAAGGTGAATGGATGGATGGGTGAATGGATATTTAATAACAACTAATTTTTCAGGGTGCTTGTTGACCATATGTGGGGTATATGATAATCCTGCCCCCAATTCAGATATCTCCCATCTCAGGCTTATCTCTGGAGGATAGGAGGGTTGAAATGAAAACCAAAGGAATATCAGAGAGAGAACCATGCTGGGCCAAAGTTAATATTTCATATCTACTGGAGCAGTGGATAGATTTGAAAAAACAGCAGTCTTCTCAGAGAATTATGATTCATTGGCAGATGCCTCTGTAGGTGCCCAAGGCTGCCCGTGGCTGGAGGAGACTGAGATGAGCAGGGAATGGTGCCTGCCTTGCTGAGATGTCCTGTCTAGGTGGGGAGTAGATCGCAAACATGTAAAAAGTTAAATAGTCCTACTAAGCATTTGGCTTGGTTGACAATTATTTGATTACAAAAAAAACAAAGACTACTCCAGTAAACCAAAGCAAAACAGGATGAACAGCAAAACAGAGTCACTGAGTAGAGAGTTACTGCTGGTCTCCTGGAATCTGGCAAATTTTTAGCCTGTCTTGCCCTCTGGAACCTCTCCTTTGCTTCTCTCAGCTCCAGACACTCCAGAGCTTCCTCTGCAAGGCCCTTCATTTCCATTCCCCAAGACTGACAGTTTTTCTAAGTCTTTGGGTTGTGCTTACCTATATGCTGGCCCAAGCTCCACATGGCATTTTGTGCCAGTATGTCAAACTTTTGTACTCTATTTCTATATCTCTTAGTTCAAATTCTGGAGAGAGGAAGAAACCTAAGAGAGAGAGTAATCAAATTGGTTCTGTCTTCCACACCCCATTTACCCAGGCCCACCCACAGCTATGTGGAAATTCACATGAAAGGGGCATGGCTTGAGGATAGTCGAGGAAGGAGGGGTGCAAGTGATGCTGCAAATACATGTTGATTAATGAAGGAAGTCTCAGGAGTGTTGACTGACCCCATGACATGTGGGAAGGACCTTAAGATGTCAGACCCACGAGATGAAGAATGTGAAGAGAGAGGGAAGCTCACTATGCTGGATGATGAGAAAGCCAATTTTAGGTCCACTGAGTTTGACACACTCCAGAATAGGCAGGTCAGTGAAGTTCATGGTGGGGGCAGAAGCTGAATGTATGCTCCCCTCTGGGCATGCTGGGATAAAGGGCAGACAGGCTCCCAGGATGCAGAGATGAAGATTCTTCTGAGAAAAGGTGAGACAAAGATTACTCACTGAGGGGAGAGAATCAGACCACATGGTTTCCTCTAATCCTGCTCCCCAGGAAATGTGTTCCAAGTTCTTTAAGAGAAGAAACTGTTGAAACAGGAGCCCCCCCAAAGAATTCCACTCATTGAGGTCATCTGAATTTGGCTGGAAGCTGAGCTAATGGTTGGGAAAGCCCCAACTTCAAGAACAAATCCGAGGCAAGAAGGTAAAGACAGGGGGTGGGGGGCATTTGAGGTCACAGGAAGTGACAGCAGGACATGTTGAGTAACAATAAAGGAACCAGGTAAACTGCTGGGTCCTGGAGGAGGGTGGGAAAGGCTCAGGGGCTTGGAACCCAGTGATTTTCCAGGATGGAAGCCCAAGGTCATAGGTCACTGCCACTCTAGTGTTCCCCAAGACTACATTAGTAGCTCAGAGGGAAGATTGAGCCTATCACCTTCCTAGGAATGTTCAGGATAAACTTTGCCTAGTACCAAAGGAGCTGGTTCAACTCAGAAAATTTTTTTAGGGCTGACCTTATTCCCAGAGGAGAAGAAGCCCTTCTTCTCTCATAGAAGCTCTACAATGGCATGTTAAGAAGCTGCTTGTTCCCTGGAAAAGTCATTCAATTCAGGTGACAAGAATGAGGAGGGCAGAATTGCTGGCAGCTGTCCCCTGAATCTGGAAGTTCTTGGGCATCCAGCTTAGAAGTACCTGTATGAACACCAATCTCATCACTTCCCTGATTTGAGCCATCCCTCTGCCCCTTCTCCACCACCAAGGGTCCTGGAGATTGTAAAGAAACTATAGCTATAAATGCCTGTTGGTGCTAATTGATCTGTCTGAAAAGTAGAACTGAGTCTTTTTTTTTTTGGTTAAAAGAATAATTTTAATTTCACATGTACTTTGCCAGAATAAAGGGATTGATTTGATTTTTTAAAAAATTTATTATTTGTTTTTCATTATACATGACAATAAAATTTATTTTGACATATCATACATACGTGGAGTATAACTCTCCACTTTTGTGGTTGTACATGATGTTGAGTTAGACTGGTTGAAAGTGAATCTTTAACTGAGACCTATCTTAGAATTTCTGTGGCTCCCAAATAAATATGTATTTGTCATGATGATGAACTTGAAGCCCAGAGCCTCCATGGTCAGGTGGACAGCAGAGGGGTAGACTGAGAATCCACTGGCATAGCCTGTAGCAATTAAGATCACATATTTTGAATTGGGTCCACAGCCCAGCTTCACCACTTACTACTAGCTGTGTGTCTTTGGGCAATTCACCTAACCTTACTCACTGAGCCTCAGTCTCCTTAGTGGTAAAGTGGGGATAATAATAATACCAACTTCAGAGGGCTGTAGTCAGGGTTAAATGAAAACAACACAGGCAAAATACTTTCCCTTGGACAGCTCACTACTATGCACTCAAAAAACATCAGCTGTATTAGTGTCAGATTCCTGGTGCTGCATTTGTACTCTGTGCCCTCTCTTAAGTCCAGTGCTGGTGGTGTACAGAGGCAGGGAAAGCCAGCTGCCTGGCTAAATAGCATCTGGGAAAACTCAGATTTGGAGATGCTAGCCAAAAACATTTATTTCTAGCTAAGCACCTTGTTCATCCAACTACAGAGCATGGCCTAATTATTGGAGACAAATTCACTTCATTTTTCATCAGGAAGTATAGTCAGGGGAGGAAATTGAGTTGTGACTTTGTTTCAGCACAAGATGCAAAAATTGTCCTTCTCCATAGGTGCATCTGCCCTCCTAGTGGCCCCGTGAAACATGCAGGAACTGAGAATCACTTAGGGTCAGTGGGGGAATTGATACTCTTTGAGAGAGGGCTGAGAATAATGCAAATGTCATGTGATCACTGCTCCACATAGTTCCTTATAGAAGGAACAAACCAATTAACTAATGGAATGTGGAGCATCTAGGGGAACTGCAGGGGCTCCGAGTGGCCAAGAAAAGCAGCAAAACCAGATCCCCATGTGGACAGGGGATTTAGTTCTGGCTAAATTTGGCCAGAACTAAAGCTCTAGTGGCTTCCAACTGGCTCTGCATCCTTCACCTGAATTCTTCATCTTTTCTTTTTAGCATCCTGGAGAGCATGTCCCTCTTTGAACTTGAAAGTTTCCATACCAGGGCCAAACCCCATGCACCATTCCTCCCTTTCTGGAATCTTGAGTCTCTAATCACTGGTGGCTATTCATTCATGTCCCTTCTGTGGCATGTGTGCCTGGAGCTGTCTTCTCTGCTGAACTGCTCACTCAAGCTGAGGATGCTTCATCTCTCCCAGACTTGAATCCAAAGACAAGAGTAGATTTTCAGTGGGTGCCTAGTGGACTAAGTGAAGGATCTTGGGGAAAGTGTGGAAGCATTGATTACCAAGTTCTGTCATGGATAGGGCTGTATACAACATAGGCTAATTAGGAATTAGTGTACAGTAAGTGATTTAGAAATGCTTGTAGAGTGAATAGCCAAATGGGTAATGGGTAGAATGGAGAGGAGAGATGTCTTGCTGAGGGTCACACAGGCAGTTTGCAGCAGAGTATGGTTTAGAAAGTTGCCTTTTGATTGGTACTTCTTAATTCTTCTCTTGTGTTTATTTACTCTTATCTGGAATCAAAGCACCGGGTTGTGGGTACTCAATGACAGTGGGAGAGGGGACAATCTGGTTAAGGCCAAAGTTCTTTCTCCAGCTATTTGATTTGGTCAGAAAGAGATACACAAGGGCACAACTTAGGGATGAGACCTCTGCTGAAAAGAGGCGACTAGGCCAGGGAGATGCCTGGCCTCTCTACCACTCAGACAGAAAATGTTGCAAGTTTCAATTGGGATTGCCAGTCACATGCATTCTTCATCCAGAAATCATTTCTTAATCAATGACTGCACTCTTTTTTTTTCTTTCTGGTATGTAGAATCACATCTGGAAATGATCTAGCCCCATAAATTGATGCTCAGGAAGATGATTAAGAATTCTGATTGTGCCCAAATAAGTATGGAAATGTTTAATAAGGAGCTAGGGTCTTGGGATGCCTGTGAGGCACATTCCCGAATCCTCATCCTTGTGGTCTGGACTTCACTTTGGGCAAAAGTGACCAAGTAGAGGATTAGGGAGGTGTTGGTTCAGTTTCCCTGTCCCATTCTGGGGTGGAGCAAGGGCTCTTGCTCCTCTGCTTGCCTTTCTCCTGTCCTTGGGGAGTGCTTGTTCTCAGAATGGAAGGACACATGGTGGTCACTGTGCTGGCATCTCACAGAAACACCATGAGTACCCTGAGACCTGGAGGCTGCCATCCTTCTTTACCCATGGAGTGGTAGGATGGTGAGCTAAGTTGTTTCAGAACCTGAAATCCATGGCTGTGACTTATACAAGATCATCATAAAAGCCAGAGCCCTGTCACTGGATGTATGGTGTAGTGCTTTTTGTGCATGGAGCTCTTTGGAAACCGTGTTCTCCTCTGCAGATCCCTGGGGTGGCTCTTCTGGTCATGGGATGAAACTGTAGAAATTTGGAGGAAGCAGATCCTGTAGCCATTGTACTTCAGAAAGGGAAGCATGGGTGGTGGGAAAGGAGGGAGCAGTACCTTGCCCTTTATTTCAAACCCTGGAGAACATCCAGAATAAGGCCCTTTCTGGAAGTCAAGGATGGATGCCACCTCTTTTCCTATAGTTGTTGATGAGTGGTCTCCTTAGTCAGGGTTCTCAGTATCCCCCATTTTTATCAGTGCCTAGGGATCCAGGCTCAGTTCCTCGGTGTCCTAACACTATTAGTAATGGTGAGTGCTTGTTGAGCATTTGTGGTGTGCCAGCTACTGCACTCACTGCATTATAAATGTCTCCTCATTATATATTTGCAACAATCTTATGGGATAGTTCCTATTGTGATTGCTCTTTTACAGATGAAGAAAGTGAGGCTTAGAGACTTAGAAGCTCCTGAAGTGCTAAAACCAGTGGAGTGCTTGGGCTGTAGGCCATCCACTCCAGAGCCGACTCACCCAGTAACAAGGCCACGGTCATTTAAGGCCTCTTAAAGTCTTCCCAGTGCCATTCTTTGGAAGAGGAACAGATGAAGTATCAAAGGATGCTACTGTAGTTGTGATTTTTTTTGAACAACATTTTCCCAACAGGCCCCACATTTGACAGGTGATAAATCTCAAACACTCAAGACTTTGAGTAGCCTGTCTTGCTGCCCTGTCTTCTCTTCCTGACTTTGTAAGAAAGGCAAGCCCAAAACCCTTGAGAGAGTTTGGGTTTAGAAGTCACTTTCCACCATATAATTTCCTTCTAACCAGAGAAATGCTGGGAGTGTGTTCTGCTGGCTTGCTGGGCAGGGCCTGGGGAGGACCCTGTCCTTGCAGAACACCAGAAAGACACAAGGAGTGGGGAGAAGAGGACCAGCCCATGGCCTGGGAGGAGGATAAGGCACAAGGCCAGGGGCTCGGGAACTTGAGAAGGTCTCCGTCCTTTAAAACACAGGGCTTTAATGGCCCTCTTCAGAACCACACCATGCAGAGCCTGGAGTGGTATTGGAGAGAGGCCTGGTTGTGCGCAAAGTGTTTAGGACTAAATTAAGTTTCTCCAAGTTCACACATTGAAGTCCTTTCCCCTAGTGCCTGTGAATGTAATCTTACTTAGAAATAGGTCTGTGCAGAGGTAATGGTTAGGGTGAGGTCCTTAGGGTAGGCCCCAATCCGATATGACTGATATCTTTGTAAAAAGTGGAAATTTGGACACAGGAAGCCAGGAGAATGACACAAAAGGATGAAGGAAGAGGTCAAGGTGATGCTTCCACATATCAAGGAATGCCAAAGACTTCCAGCAACTACCAGAAACTAGGGTGGAGGCCGGGAGCAGATGCTCCCTCACCACCCTCAGGAGCTAGACCTGCTCACACCTTCATCACAGATTTCTGGCTCTCAGCACTGTGAGACACTGAGTTTCTACTGCTGAAGCCACCCAGCCTGTGGGGCTTTGTTAGGGCAGCCCTGGGAATTCCATACATGAGGTACACCCAGGAAGGCAGCAGGAGAATCCAGGCTGCTCTAGCACTTCTGAAATGTTGACCAAGCACATACATGAGCACAACAGTTAAAACTCATTCTCAGACTAGTTTTATAATTTCTGACTAAATGCATCAGGAGAATTTTAGGCCAAGAAGGCAAAGACTAGTTTGGTGTGAGCCTAGATGGGCCACAGGACTCAGGTGTTCATGCAAGCCCAGAGAACCTGGCTTTGTGCTCAGTGACTTTAGCTATTCTCGGTCTGCAGAAGGTGAGGGAGGGGATAGCAATCACATTACTAGTGGGCAGAGGTCAACAGTATCAGGAAAATGAGACTTGCATTTCTTGAGGAAAGGGGGCAATTGACTTGGAGTTTAAGACCTGCTGGTTTGGGACTGAGGAGGTGACCTCAAGTAGAGAGGCTGGGACTTTGGAGCATCACCGCACAGAGTCCCATTCTTGACAAGCCATCAGTGAAGTCAGGAGGGTGAGACGAAGCAGTGAGGGACACTTGCAGGGACTTGATGACATCAAAGGGGCAGGGGGAGAAGCCGCTAGGCAGAAGAGCAGAGGGGCCACCAGTTTGAGCCCAGAAGCCGCTGTAAGGCTCGGTATTCTCTGAGGCTTGAAGGGCTGAAGCTGCTTTTGGGAAGCCTCAGTTTCTGCCACAGAATCTGCTTTCAGGGATTGGCCTGAACCAGTGTGTCTGCTCCAGCTGCCATGGAGGAAGAAGCTGCGTGCTTGTGGGGAAAGGCCTGCAAGTGGACCAGTGCCTGCAGCAGGCACACGAGCATATGTGGGGCAGAAGCCCACTCAGGAGCCTGCACAGAATAAGACAGCCACATCACCAGCTCCCCACCCTGAGGAGCACCAATGTGGGTGGAAAGAGAGAGGACAGACACACAGCTGGAAACGCTGCTCTGGGAGCTTTGCTATATGCCGTGACTTAGGAAGTCTGCCATGCACCCCAGAGATGGGAAAGGGTGCCTGGCTAGGCTCTCCTACCTCACTCACCCTCTCCTGAGTCTTCCTCCTGAGTTTAAAGAACTGGCTTCTGTGGGTCTAAGGTGCCAAGGAGAAAGGCCCCAGTCTTGGCCAGAGCAGTAGCTTCATGAATGAACCTCTCCTGGAGCTTTCAGCCTTTTCTTCCAGGGAGGTAGCTCTCAGGCCCATTAGGGGCTTTCTGCCCTTTGGCCTCCCTTTAGTAGAATGAAGGAAACTGAAGATCAGAAGCAGGAGGAGGGTGTTGGGGACAAAACTGCCCACACTCAGGTCCATTATTTCTTGATTCCTGTCTATGTGCCTGATGGCTAATGTGTACTTTTCTTTAGCTACCCAGACATAAGTTTGGTGGTGCCATGGCTTTTTCAAGACATCATTGCCCAGGTATTGGAAGGCATCATCGAGCAAAATGCTGGAAATAGGCAGCACCTGACTTACCCAGAGCAGGGCCCACGGCCTTCTACAGAGAAGATAGCAGTGCTCACTGCTCTAAGAGATTGAGGGACATGGGGTCCTCCCCTGGTTGGTGTTTAGTTTCTGCACTTTCAGCCTTGGATGACTATCTTTTCATGTGGGCTGAAAAGCTAGGGCTTTCTTTATGTGCTGTGAACATAAAAATGATAAGAAGCTTGAGAGGAGAGATGTGAACACACAGCAAACACTAGCACACATAAAACTAAGCAAAGCAATGGGCTCCTTCCACTCATTGGAGAAAGCTGGAGTGAACTTAAGAGAGTAAACACCAAGTAACTACCTTGATCAGGGCCTTGAAACCAGAGCACCACAATCAGGCTTTGATGTAGCTGTCATGCTGATGGATGGATTTTATGTTGTACAGACTCCCGATGTACTGAGTGGGCTGAAGTTCCATAGGTGTGTTCTTTAGGGACAAAAGGTGATCGAAGAAATGACAGATATTACCAAGGTGAGTTCAAGCAACACTTGGTACTTGGCTTTTCCCATATTTTTCTATCCCTGGCTCAGGAAGGGGAAAGAGCAGAGGTATAGTTCACTTAGATGGTTTGTCCTCAAGGTTTCTTCTGGCTGGCTGGGCCTGGGCCCCACTGGCAGGCAAAAACAGGGACTGTAGAGATAGGACACAGGGGACGCCCTGAATTGTGAGATTGAACAGTAAGGCTAGGGGAGAAAAACTCACTCTTTAGAGGACTTAGGGGGTCAGAGTAACTCTGGAGTCCACCTTACCTTGGTCCTCCATTCCAGTGTGTTCGCATGGTCTGCTGCTGAGCATTTGGGGCACATTTTGTGCTTTAACTCAGTTTTACATCTTGGTTTGGAGCCTGCAGTGAATCTTTCCCTGATTTTGGGTGTTGTTTATGAAGGATCAGCCTCCTGATAAGACAGGCAGTGTCTGATATTGCCTCTTTTGCCCAGAGCAGCTTGTAGGTACAAAGGGAGGATGGAGGAAAACACAGGGATGATTCCAGTCAACTCCACAGAAGTAGGTGCCATCCAAGGAACTCATTATCTCTATTCCTTTCTTTCTAGCAAGACGGCACAGGAGGAGTTGGCTCTGGCAGTGAGAGGGGACATGGACAGGACATAAAGGCATTCAGGAAAGGGTCTGAAACAGAGACACTGTTGAGTGTATTCTTCTGGACGCCTGACACAATCAGCAAGTTTATGGAGTCATTGCCTCTGTTATGGAGCAAGGTCTGCTGCTCAATGCACATAGAAACCTGGTTTGTGCAAAAGAAAAGAGCCGTATTGTAGGTCGACTGAGGAAATAGGAGGCACATTCAAATATGCCTCCCCAATTGGCTAGTAGCAAAAGGATTTAAGCAGCCAGGGAAAGGGAAATAGAGGGATGATTGGTTGTAACTGGGAGTCTCGGAAGAATCTGCCAGTCCAGGTGGACCTTATAATTGGGGAGTTTCCAGTCACTCCATAATTCTGGTCCATCCTGCAGCTGTTGATGGCCCCTCACTTCTGATGTAGGTCTGCAGGACCCTGCTCCGGTTCTTCAGGTTCCACTTGTCAGAGGCTTTTGGTTTCACTGGCTCTCAAGGTCATTTTTGGTAGGTCCTACAGTTTGTGCCTGTGAACAGCTTGAACAGTTTTTAGGAATAAGTAAGTTGCCACTTTATGACCTGGCTTCACCCACCTCTGTGCCTGGTCCTGTGCCCAGTGTGAAGATGTAGATGTTGGGAGATAGTCCTGGGCACATAGGCCAGGCACAGGGTTCTTCTCAGGCTGTAGGCAGGCAGGTGGCCACGATGATGAGGGACTTGGTCCAGGGGCAGCCACCCTGGTGAATGGTTCCCAGGGCACAGAGAGCTCTGTTTGTCTTGGAAGTCACGCTCTGGGCATTCCATCCACTAGTGTCACCTCTGGAATTCCAAGGGACCTCTTTACGTGGAATAAAACAGACAGCACCGTGAGACTGCATGTGCACGTCCCCAGCCGGCAAGACTCCAGGCCGGCCCATCTATGGAGTTCTCTGGGTGAGTTTGATCTCAGGAATCTTTTGCCAAAGTCAGACACTTCTTGGAGAAACTCAAGCCTGGGGCCCTCTTGGGGGGAGTGTGCCCTTTCTCCAGCAGAGACCATTGTTGTCTCTGCATCCAATATGCAGACACTGCAGGCCTTTCCTTAGTGGCTCAGCTGCTGTTCTGGCCATAAAATCAGATGATTCTGGAAGCTATTCTGATAAACTGTCCAAGCAGGAGAGATATGTGTGGTTCTGGGGCCTATTGCCTTGTGGTGGCTCTACCACGAGAAGTCACAGAGGCTGGAAACTGTAATATTACTGTGAGATAAGGAGACAGCTCTGTAGATGGAGCTACTTAAGCAGCATGAAGAACTTTATGGGTGATTTTTCTCTCCTGTTTTCCTGGTGCCTAAAGGAGCCTGTGGCTCATAGTAGGTGCTCATTAAATGTTTGTTGAGTGATAGATTATGTTCCATCTCCTCTTCTGCTGTGTCTTAGCACTGGGTCACACTGGCTGTAGTAAGAGGTAGGGATCTGAGGAGTCGCCCATCTGTGCTCAGGGCTGACCTGCACAGTTTCTTTGAGAACAAAGTACTATGATATCATGTGCTGGGAAGTTCTATAAATGTCCCAGGAAGACCGCCCTCACTGAGTGTCTTGGAGTACCCCCTGGAGAGCAATAGGCCAGCTAAGGAGTGCCACAGTACCAGGGCTGGTGTCAAGCTGGTTCAACTGGTGCTCACTTCATCTCCTTTCTGACAAGGGGCTGAATGAATGTGTGGGCTTCTCCAGAGCTCAGTGTGGCTGCTGGCAGTCGCACTTGCCTGCCTGTAATTGGGTGGCATCTATCAAGCAGAGCAACAGTGTGTGCCAGTTCTGTGTGGGGCATTCCAGGCCAGGGTTATGAGGACTTTCCCTTGACCCTCTGATGATTGCGGCTAAGCTCCCCTCTGCTTCCAGATACTAGCATAGACCTTGGTTTCCACAAAGCAGCTAAGAGAATGGCAGGGAGAAGAAAGAAAATTTCAGGAGCAGAGGCTGACAGTGATCCTCAGAGAGGTGGGGTGTGGCTGGCACTGCTGGGAGGCATTAGGAGGGAGGCTGAGCTAGGAGTGTGTATGTGTGGGGTGGTCTGTATATCTGTGTGTACATGCAGGTATATATTCATGCAGATGTGTGTATCCATGTGTGTGCATATGCACAAGCCAGTGTCTATACACAGGCATTTCTGCATCCTTGTGTCCCAGGTATGCACTCACAGGGCAGGTGTTAGTGTAACATGTGCTCTTACTTGCTTAGGTTATCATCACCAAGGAGTGACACTCTGAATTCTTAATGCCCAGCTTCCCACAGGCACTGACCAATAAGAGTGGACACTGACAGTAACTCAGTATTGGCTGGAGTCACGGGAGGCTGAGAGAGTCCCCTGGGAGGGGCCAGAATAACAGGTATGGGGAACATTTGGGGAGCTGGAGCAGTCACTATGAACCAACTGGCCCAAATGTACTTCAATATTTTAATAGCTGGTGGCCTTCCTGGTGCCAGTGGCATGAGCATCAGTTTTTGTTGCCACCAAAGCCAAACTTGGGTGAGTAATTAGGAAAGTAAGTTCTGGTTAAGATGAGTTTGATTTTCAACATAAGGAGTGACACAACTTGATTTGCATGTTAGATACCATGTTAATTAATCTCTTATACAATTGGCATGACCATGCTCACCTTTATGTAAGGTTGGTGTAAAGATGGAATGAGAACACTTAGGTGCTGTGCTGGACACGAGAAAGTTTATAATTTTACTGCTATCATCGTTTTTATTATAAAAATGACACAGCATTTGTTTTCTGGTATGGTTTTGGAGAGGATGTAAATGTAGATTTTAAGCCCAGTTGGCTATTTATAAATAAATCATAAATGTGGAGCTACTTAATTTCTCTGAACCTCAGTTTCCCCATCTGGAAAACAAAGATCACGCTGTGTCACTGTGGGTTTGTCATAACACCATTGACACTGTCTTGCAGTAAGTGAGCTATAAAAGAGTCCTGTTTTCATCCCTCCTGAAGATGGTGGCGATGAGGATGACAGTAGTGCTGAGGGGACCCCATGCCAATCTTCCAGAGTCTGAGTGCCATTAGAGATGACTTGGTCCAGATGCTTCATTGCATAGAAGGACTGCTGTGGTCTGGATAGGTATGACAGGAAACTGGCCTCAGGCTTCCTGGGGCTGTGACCTGAGGGACCCACTGAGGAAAGAGAAGCTTCTAGGTGGGTGTGAATTTCCCCACTGTGTGGAATCCTAGGCTCCACAGCTAATGGTGGGACCTTGTGAGATATGGTACCAGGTAAACTTTTATTACTTTTGATAAACTTGTAAGTTGGTCAGCACTGATAACTTGTTCCCATTCTTCGTGTGTGTGCTGTGGCAGACACCCTCTGTAGAACCTGGACTACTAGTGACTTTAGGGAGAGAAAAGAAGAGAGTTGGGTATCATGGAGCTCTTTTCCTCCTGGATGGAGCAGTGGCATGTCTGGCTTATCCAGGTCAGCCAGATGTGCTGAATCAAGCACCTAAGAAACCTCCTCTCCACGTTGTGAAGCCTGTATTGATGCTGTTGCTAAGTTAGTGGCAGAGGCAGAAACCCAGTCAAGACAAGGCCTCCCCAGGTACTGAACATTACAAAAAGCTATTGTTACTTTTGGGTGATGGTGAGGGAAGTAGAGGGAGGTATTTGATTGCTACTCAGGAAGTAGCAAGTTTCTTGGAGGCAGATTATCAGAGGGAAAAAAAGCAAGTATGTTATGTCAGACATTAATCAAAGCAACAAACACATACTCATTTTTATATTCTTCACCAAACACTCTGAGCCATGTACAATTATTTCCCCCATTTTGTATATGCAGAAAAGCTCAGTAACCTGCCCAGGGTCCCCTCAGTGCCAGGAAGCAGGAATTAGAATCAGGTGGTGGGTCTCTGAAGTCTTTCTGCACCCTCAGTTGGAGGATGGGAGGTAGGGCAAAGCCTCTTATTCCCCTTTGGTAAGATTTGGGCTGAATGCTGAGAAATTGTGGGTATGGACATTTCTTCAGGCAAAGAGAGAAGCCCAGGAGCTTCTAGGAGGGCGGGAGGCTCTGAAAGGCTGCTGGCACTGCATTCCATGGCAGCCATGTGCAGTTGCTTGGAGAACCCCGGGGGAATTCTGGGAGCATCATTAATCATGGAGTGGCCCCCCCTCACAGGGAGTGGCCCACCTCGCCCTGAATCTCCTCTGTCACTTGCCGAATGCTCACCTAGAAAGGGACTGCAGGAGGGGAGTGCAGGAGTGCCACCTTGTGAGGGTGGGCTCCTGGCATCCTTGAGGATGAGTGACCAGGACCGCTAGGCCCAGAGCTGACCTACAAGGTTTTGCTAAGCCCTGCCTGGGGCTTAGGTCCCAGTTGAGGGCTATGGAGGGGACAAGGCCTGTGAAACCCAAGCCCAGATGCAGGAGAGCACAGGTCACATGGGCAGGAAAATAGAAGGCTAGCAGCTCAGCAAACAGAGAGGTCCCTGAAGGGTGGGAGACTAGGGGTGAGGGACAGCTTATCAGAGGAGGGTGATACTGGAGCTTTGTGGGGACACATCCTATGAAAGGGAAGCGAAGGAGTTGAGGGCTGCTGGCAAAGCCCTGGGAGCTACCTTGGTGGGCCCCTTTCCTCTATGTCAGGAGGGCTGAGCACTGCTCAGGGAGGGAGGCATCTCCTGGTGCTGGTTGCAGAGTCCCTCCTGTGGGATTGAGCAGGGCTGGGCTTAATTTACTTATTCTGTGTTTGTCTCACCAGTCTCTCTGTGCAGTGCGTGTAAGAGCCCCCAAAGCACTTGATAGGCACTTGAGGTAGATGTATTGAGGGAACAAAAGAACAAAAGGACAAGAAGGCAGGTGTTTCCTGCCCTGACCTTAGTGTCCTAGCAGAGCCTGACTGGGGCAGAAGGCCTGGCCAGGCTTGTAGGAGTTCAGAGTGGCCCTTCCCAACCCCTCAGATCTCTGCATCCGTGTCTGAGGGTGGGGCTGTTCTAGTGGAGCTATAGTGGGTGCTCTTCTGCCTGGGATCTCCATGGGGTCCAGGGCCCTGGGGAGCCCCAGCACCCTTCCCGCCATACCTTCCCACCAGGTAGGATGGAGGAAATGCAGGGATGTGCCAGGATAAAGGCTCAGCAACAGTGTTTTACTCTTCAGCTTCTGGGGAGCAGGCCTTGGTGGAAACTGACCAGCACCATGGGATTTCCTGGGAGACAAACCATGGGTGAAAGGAGGCTGCCACCCCTCCCCCTGGGGAAGACCAGAGAATATTCAGACCCACCTTCTCTCCTCTCCTCTCCAGAGTTTGCAAGTGTCTAGGGGAGGGAGCTTATCAGGTTTGTACAACCTGAAGTGTGTTTTTCTATCTGTGGGCAGTTGGAAAAGCCGGTGGCTATTTCCCTTCCCAGTGAACAGTGGGCTCCTCCCTCCTGCCCCTCAGCAGGCCTGAAGCAAACAATGGCCCTGCCAGAGCCAGACCACTGGCAGTGGGGAAGGGAGGGTGGCTGGATTCTCAGGGGTCTATAGGGCTTGGAACCTAACTTCCCTGGGGCTGGCTTATATTCTCACCTCCAGCTTTGTATTTGGCTTAGGACGGCTCACATTATACTTTCTCACTTAATTTAACAGCCATAGAAAATATGCTCTTTTTGCTTTCTTCATCTTTTTGACCTGAGATCCTGTTGGTGCCAATTTCCTTTTAAAATAATTCATTACCTGTAGGCCACTGGTGTGAAATCCCAGGGGTAGCCCCGCCGACCCTCCCTCTGTAATTCCATGGCCTCCGCTCTTGCTCGCCCTTTCCTCAGGGCTCCTCGGCCTCTGTGTTTATACACTAATGTTTTTTCTCACACATTCATTCTGTGGCTTTCCTTAATTTGGTGTCCTGCTGGGTGCCAGCGGGGGACCACTCAAACATTATGTCAGTGATCTCAAAATTGAACCCCAGGGCTTTCTTCTGCCAGCGGCCTGAGCAGATGTGTGGCACACTTTATTAACTCAAGTACCCACGAGTTGAAAATTTCATTAGTTTGAGGGGAGGGCTAAGACCCATCAAGAGACCTGGTCTGGACAGATTCTTTGTGTCAACCTGACCCCTGGCAAAACGGATTATTGTTCTAAGTGAGACAAGTGACCTAATGTTCTGCCTATTATGCACACATGGTCTGTAACCTTTTAAAATATGAGTGTGGGAAAACAGCACATTCTGCCACATCCCTGACTGCAAATTCCTGACAGGTGGTAGCGGCCTCTTAGCAACGCCACAAGGAGCCCGGAATTATCCAGGGGCCACGATGGATGGTTCCCTTAGGGCCAGGTATGGTGTGGAGTCCGGAGATTGCCTGTTGGGGAGGAAGGAGCCCAGGAAAGCAGAACTCAGTCTCCAGTGCCACCCTGTGACAGGTCAGGGGACAGCCTCAGCCTGGTAGGGAACTGGGAGGAGCAGAGGAACATTCAACTTTTCCTGCCTTGTCAATGTAAGTCTGGGCTTCCTAGTGGGAATGGAAGATGGACAGGGCATCTGGGGGGTTTTATGTGTAAAGTTAATAACAGCACTCTGTGCTGAGTTTGAGAGCAGCTCTGTCCCAATTGACAGCACTCTGCAAAAACCCACCTGCTCACCTGGGTCTGCTCCCCTCCCCATTGTTCTCAGTGGCCTCATTAGGCACATGTGGCCTTAGCCTTTAAAACAAGTATGGGAGAATGGCATTTTCTGCAGCATCCCTGATCATCAATTCCTGATAGGTGGAAACCAGGATCTGGTGGAAAAAGGCAGACTTGTTCTATACAGTTTGTCGGCTCTGGAGGAGCCTGTGAGAGACAGAGGAGCCCACTCTGGGCCCAGGTGTATGTGCGGGAATGGAAACAAGGAGGAACATGGAGCGGGCAGGGGGCATACTGAGCATGGGGAGGGGGAGGGGGAAGAGGGAAGAGGTTCTAAACACAGGGCTTTGGGAAGGAAGGCGGGAGCCAGGTCAGAAGAATGGAATGGGGAAGTCTTCTGGGGAGGAATGGGGAAAGGAGTGGGTCATGAGTGGAGTCTCTGGGAATGCTAAGAGGTGCTTGTCATTGTCCCCAGCAAGCTTGCTCTGGATCGCATAAGGGGCTCAGACATAGGGTGGTTCCAGGCTGAGAAAGAGAATGCTCAGGCAGTGGTTCTGGTAGCCCCTTGGTCTCCAGTGGGGCCCCCTAATGGAGATCCAGCCTTTAACAACCCAGCCCTTGAGGGGTGGATGAGAAGACTAGAGACTTTAGACTGCAGCTTCAAGGTCTGGGCTCAGCTGTCACAGAGTCTCAGTGACCTGGCCTCCCGGGGAGCTGAGGGTAGGGCTGCACTGGCCCCTCCCTACCTTCTGACAGACACAAAGCAGAGCTGGTTGTAAAAACTTAATTAAATGAAATATTTTAACAAGAAATTCCAAGAACAGAATGCCCTGCTCATAAGCAAGGCATCACAAAAATAAAAGCTGACAGAAATCGTGTGTTCTGTCCAGCAAGAGAAAGTTTCTGCAAGAAACAAGATAGTGCGGAGCTGGCCTGTGTCAGACAAGCAGCTGAAATGGGCTAGTGGTTCCCAGAGGCAGAACTGTGACCACCTGACTGGGGAAAGCTTGGAATCCTGACCACAATTCATGCATTCAAAGCTTTTCTAAGCACCTACTATGTGGAGGCTCTGTGGGCACAAGCTGTCAAGTTCATGAGGTGCTCCAGAGGGGGAGTTACAGAAGAAAGACAAGGAGGGTAAGAGGGGTGGTGTGACAGGGTACCACTGAGGCAGAGCTGGGACTAGCACCTAGGACTGCTGACCTCTAAATCCAGGCTCTTTTGCCTCTGAAGTCCTCTTTCAACCCCAGCTCAGGTGGAGAGGCTCTGGAGAGGGGGCCCAGCTGTGCGTGCAGTTCTGTAAAATTGCAGCTGGTGCTGAGTGGGGCCACCTCCAGGGCTGGAGGGTGCTGTCCAAACTTCCTGGGGGAGAACAGCCAGACCCTGTCCTCACAGCAGAGTGAGGTTGGGCTGAGACCTTTGTTCCCACACTGAAGCCTGCACGACAGACAGTAACTTGCTAGGGACCCACACTGGTCCTGCCAAGGTGCCGGGTCTGATGGGCCCTGCCTGGGCTAGACACAGAGGAGACATGGACCTGAGGGACAATGATGGGGCGCAACAGTGGAGCACACGGCAAGCCCAGGAGAGGGCTGGAAGGTCTTAGGAGGCTTCCTGGAGGAGGTGGGACTTGAGGAAACCCTGGAGGGGTTTCCTAGCAGGGGAAGCAAGGAAAGCCTGAGAGTAGGTAGCAGGCATGATATGTCAGCAGGGGACAAGAGGAGCATGTCCTAGTGGTGAGAGTGGACTGTGGGTCAGGAACATGACTGCCCAGGTCCATGCTGCCCTCTGTAGGTGTCAGTCACAAGAGGTCATGGAAATGCCTCCTGCTCCCACGTCAGTCTGGAGCCTATGAGGAAGATGTATTGAACACACAGCAAAGTAACTCGCTAGGTTTCTCTTGATTCTTCAAGTGTATACCCCGATTTTCCAGGTCCTAGTGATTGTGTAAAGTGAGGCAGGGCTGTAATTGGCACAGAAATCACATTTTAACATAAGTGACTATTTTTACAGCAGAGAATTGTGTGCAAATTCCACACCCCTACCCTGCAATGGTCACTTACCCTTTTTCTTCCTGGGCATAGAGAAGGAACAATCAGAGAACATTCTATCAGGGACTGGAATCCATAGGGCCCATTTCCTTCTGGAAGTTGCAGATTTTACCAATTTTGCCCTGTGGGAAATTTTCATCCCAGCTCTTGGAGAAGAGTGTACATGGGCCTATCCTGACCCACCTGCCTTGTCCCAGGAAAATTGCTTGACAATTTTTTGTTAAAATGGATTCCTTTAAAAACATGATCATTGTTCCTGTGTTATGTGTAAAAGGAGGAAAATTTTTATTTTAAGGCTGGCTGCAGTTGGAGCCCATTGGCCTAAAGGGAAGGCAAAATGTTTCCTAGTTTGAGGACTAGTTGCTTTTCTTAAAGGAATAGTGGAATGGGCTCATGGCTATTGTCACCCGGAGAACCCATGTGAGAAAGCTGTCGCCACAAGAGAGTTCAAATCGTTCAACAGCAATGGAGTTTTCCTCTGGTGGGAAACATGACAGACAGGACATGGGAATTTGGGGCAAGCTGAAGGAGTGATGGACAGGGCACTGTAGAGTCAGAAGTAGATGGCACACAGGGACAGCCATGTGTTAGGGATGTCCTGGGAACCTCAGGATAGTATGGGGGACAGGGCCAACAGCTTCTTTTGGATGTTAAAGAGGGGAAAGAACCTGGAGGCTGGAGAACCTGGGCAGACCAGGCAGCCAACACTTGATGGCAGTGATTTGGGGTCTCTTATTTCTTCATATATTCTATTTGTTTAAAGTAGGGCATACTTAGTCAAATTTGATTCATGGGTTGTCAGTACCAGGAAGACCATAAGGATGGAGGCCTAGAGAGGAATCGTGACCTACGCAAGAGCACAGAGTCCATTGCATCAGCAGCAGATGGGGCCGAATGCAGGCCTCCTGACACCTGGGGAGGAACTGTTCTAGGGAGAGGCCCCATCAACTGATGAAGAGCTGCTGGGAAGCCATTTCTCCTGGGGTGTCCCAGAACTCAGAGTCCCCATGAGGGGCCCAGAAAAATAAAGAAGTCCTTGGAGAAGGAGAAAGCAGTTAAGGGTTGGCAAATTCAATATTTGGATCATTCCCACATCCATTGTTATTAGGAGCTTGGAGCTTATGTGCATTCCATCAAAGCACCACGGCTTTACCTAACATACAAGGTGAGGGGAGATCCCACATTCCCAGTTTACATCTGTACCTGTCAGGGAGAAAGAGCCAGCTGGGAACACCTGACCAAGGCAGGGTGCCAGGGAAGGGGAGTTGGGGTAGAGAGCAACACCTAGGCTAGCATGGCCGCAAGGACCCAGAGGCAGGAAAGAAGGTGACCCAAAGGTACCAGCCTCAGTGAGTGAAGGGGGGCCTGCCCTTATCAGACACCGTGATGTGAAGATCCCTGACCAAGTGACCTAAGGTTTCAGAGAAAGCAGAAACAGTTGGAAGAGCCATTAAAAACGGACCAAGTGAACTGCGGCCTCGTTTTATAAAAACTAAAATCCACAATTCAGCATTGCCTGGGGCAAAGGAAGTAGAAGGGGCTGGCGTGGGGCTTGGGAAGGCAGCAGGCAGGCATGGTGGGACTGGGGCTTGGGGCAGGAGGCCAGAACTCATGGAGTGGGGCAGTTCCAGGGCCCAGAACAGGTGTACAGGAAAGAACGGAGACACTTCACCGCCCTGAGCAGCTCCTGCAAGCCTCACCTCCTTGGAGAACAGAGATCATATCTCTCCAAAGACCAAGTCAGCCTCCTGGTACTCCAGTGCCCCCAATCCTCCCAAGCCTCACAGCTGCACCTTTGTGTGAAGGGTTAGTCCCTCAGTGGATGGACAGCCTTGTGCTGGGCCAGGTGTCTCAGAGGCAGCCACAGAGGGGGAGGATTGTTTCAGCAAACTCAAGGAGCCCCCAACAGGGAGCCCTTTGCCTACCCAGCCATAGGGTGAAACACCAAAGAAAACCAACAAGGTCCTAGAAGAAGCCCTTGGAAAGGACTGGTTGATTTCAGAGTTTGATCTGGGTGGCAACATAGGTCAGGAAGACAAAGAGACCACACAGCACATGGCTGGATGGCTTCAGCAGTGCTCAGAGCAGACTGTGAGGACCAAGAAACATTTTTTGTTGGGCCTTGAAGGTTTTTCTTAGAGAGACTAAAAAGAGCCAGTTATTGACCTAGGAGTCAGTATAGTAGGATCCCAACTCATTCAATTTATCTGGAATGAGTTATTTTTTGAGCTTCCATTTTGGAGTTGAAAAAACTGAGGATCAGAGAGGTGAAGTGATTCTCCCAGAGCCCCACAGCTAGTAAAGGACAAACTTGGAACTCACATCCAGTTCTCCCTCCCAAGTGTGGTCTGCTCCCCACTCCTCCCTCTGTGCTAGTGATCCCAGGATCCCTGTGAGTTCTCCTCATTTGGGCCTCTCCCACACTGAGGGTCACCTCCAGCCTCTCATAGCAGGGTCTTGTTCACTTCTCTGTCCTGAATGCTCAGGACAATGCCTGGCTTAGAGGAAGGACTTAATAAATGCTACCAAAGATCTGAAATAGTTTTCCTTTGAAGGGAGAGTTGGATCCTTTAAAAATTCCAGGTACCCTTAAGAGGAAAAGGGAAGCACAAAATAAAGTGCTTAATATGGGTCAGGCACTTTTTCTTTTTTGTTTTAATTAATTAATATGATTTAATTCATAACATAATAAACACCCCACAACCCCCAGTGTGAGAATACCAGCATGATGATAATAGCTCCCATCAACCTGTGACCTGTGAGTCCTCTCCATCCTTTCCCCTGCCTCACCCCAGCCCCAGGCATAACCCATCCAGCATCTTGAGTTTATCATTCCCACACTGAAACTATAATCCTAGAAAACACAGTGTTGATTTTAGTTGATTTTAAATTTATTACGAAGGCATCACACTGTACTTAGTTTTCTGCACTTGGCTTTTTACTTTACATTCATCTATGAAGTTATGTACAAGTGTGATTGTATGCCATTCATTTTTACACAGTTTGTCCATACTCTGGGTGCCAGGCTCAATATACATGATCTCACTGGACCTTCATAACAACTGCATAAAATACAAAGGAAGGACGGAGCGGCTCAATCTATCAATCCTCTCATGATTTCCATTTTAAGGATGAAACTGAAGGTTAGAAAATTTGAGTAACTTGTTTGAATTTGCATAACAATGAAGCTTGAATTTGGCCCTGGAGACTTCTTTTGAGAAGAGGGGTATGTATTGGCTTCGTGGATCTTCCCTAGTCTGTTCAGTCTAGCTACAGGGCAGCTCTCTGTCTTTCCTCTGCTGACCTTTCCATGGTCCCAAAGCATCATATAGTTACAGAAATATTCAAGTGACCTCAGCTTCCATCCAGCTAGTCCACCCCAGTTCAAGCTACCTCTGGAGCTGTTCTGAAGCTTTCCTGAGCTCCATTACTCTTTAAGGACCTTGGTACCAGCCTGGATGGGTCCCACTTGGTAGAAGAGAAGGCAGGATGCAAAAAGCCCCCTGGGTCGCTGGGGGAAGTTGGTGGAGCTGGGCTGTTTACAGCATTGTCCTTTGCTCAGGCCACTGTTTAGGTCAGCACCTAGACTCTGGAAGCCTCTGATATGGTTTGGTGTTCCTGCTGCACAGCTGACAGCCTGAGCCAAAGCTTACAAACAGGAGTAGGGATGCAGGTGTGCAGCTCAGGAACCAGGCTACCTCCAAGGCTTGCATCATCCCTCTCGCCCCAAGACTGGGCCTCAAGAGTGTCAATACCAGGGGAAAAAGTGGACACAGGTTGAGAGCTTAGTGACTAGTGCCCTGCATGATTGACTTGAAACACTTCTCAGAATTGAGGAGGCAGGAACCAGTTTAGAGGAAAAAAGAAAGTAAAAAGAACATCTTCTCCTTGAGGAAACACATGTACCTACTCCACCAGCTTTTATGAGGCCCTGGAATGTTATTTGTTGGTGACCACCCGACCATCCCACCAACAAATGGAGCATTATGAGGGAGGTGTATCTGACCTCTTAATATGAAACATACAGGAGATGAGCTAAGAGGTGAGGTCTGTTTCTGCACATTTATCTCTGGTTATTAGACACTTTTAGAGTAAATATCTGTCCACTCTATTTCCCATATTACAGGTCCCATTTGAGGGCTATTTTGACCCGTTCTCTGATTGAATGGGGACAAAGCCTTAAATTAGAGCCCAAAGGGGGATCTAGAGCGGGAAGTCAGAGGGAACTTTGGTCATCTCAACGAAAAAGGGGGACTGGGGTCTTCAAGTGAAAAACTGAAGAAAATGGAGATAAATCTGAAGGCATCTTATGAAGGCTGGAGATGTGCCTCAGTGGTAGAGCACCTGCCTGGCATGCAAAAGGACCTGGGTTTGGTGCCCAGAACTACAAAAAAAAAATATCCTGTGGTACACAGTCCAAAGGGACTCTTTCATTTTAAGATTTATCCTGGGGGCAGTCCCACATCTGGGAGTCAAACCAAAGCATATACTTTGATCAGGCTTCCAAAATTCCAGGAACGTGGGATGGACTCCATTATTTGATTTCTCCTTTGGTTTTAAACGTTGATAGTTGTTTTGTAGGAGGAATATCTATCTTTATTGCAGGACTTTCCATGTCACCTCAAAGTATATTCTCAGGACATGTACATATCAACTCACTCTTAGGACAATAGGCAGTTAGTTGTACAAGAGGAAAACTTTCTTTTCTTAAACATACATGAAATTAATATGATAATTGGTTAAAACTGTCCTTTGTCCCTATTCCTTTCTCTAACTCACATCTCCAGTTTTCCTGCTAGACAGTTTCACCTGGACACACCACAGCAAATTGAAACTCACCATGTGATCTCATAAGAGATCCAGTTGTGACATTCTGTGAGTCCTTACACTAATCATATCCCTTTGACACATTCACCCTGCTTCTATTGTGGCCCTATAACTCTTCATTTTGCACAGGCTCAAAATGTCGTAGCTCTGAGCTCTGCTTTACTCATTGCTATGGACTGAATGTGCCCCGAAGTTCAGGTCTGGAAATCTTAATCCCAAAAGCAACAGTATTAAGAAGAGAGACCTTTAAAAGGTGATTTGATCATGACAGCATTGACCTTATGGATGGATTAAAGTTGTTATCAAGGGAGTGAGCTAGTGATAAAACAGGGGAATTCCACATGTTTTCTATTTTTTCTCTTGAGCTAGCTTGCTTTTCCTTCATATTATGATAGCGTAAAAGCCTTTGCCAGATATTAGCCATGCTCTTGGACTTCCAGGCCTTAAGAACTATGAAAAATGATTTTATTTTCCTTATAATTATTCTGTTATATCAGCAGAAAATTAAGACACTCCTTCTTCTTACTGTTTTTCCTCTCTCTCACAACCCCTCCAATTCCTGGCTCCAGTGACTTACCCAGGCATCTCCATTTCTAATGGCTTTTTTATTCCTCCTTTGTGTCTTTAATACTCAGCTACCTGATCCTGCCCATTCTGCCTTCATAATGCTATGTTTATCCTACCCCTCCTTGCCATTTCTGACACATATGACTGGAGCAAGGCACTCATCAAGTCATAGGTGAGTCCATCTTTTACTTGGACCAGATATAGTAGAAGCTAGTCATGAGCACCTTGTATGAGGGATAATAATCAGGGAGCTGGGCAATGGGTTCTGTATGACTGTATAATCATTTTGAAGTTAGTATGTTTCCCTCATTTCAGTTCCAGATATAGATATCATCTCATGAGCCAAGAGGAACTTAAAAATTAAGGTATAATTCCTTCCCTTTAAATTAAGCCACGACTCCAGGCATCCTTTCAGTTTGCAGACTCAGTAGATCCTTGTTGCTCTCAGCTCATCAGGAAAACTTGCAGAACTAATCTGGAGCCACTCATTTTTTGTCTTGGGAACTGGACCTAAATTTCCCCTTCTCTTATCCTGAAATGACCCCTCATTTACCAACTCATTCTTTCATCCATCCATCCACCCAGCCATCCATCTAACACTTTCCTTGAGTACGAGATCCATAGGCCTCCATGTATCCATTCTCTGTAGATTCTTTCTGGCTCTTCAGTTCCAGATAGAAGAATTCTCCAAAGGTACTAATAGGCTATGTGTTTCCTTTTCCATATAGTGCTTGTGAATTTTAATAATGGGCTTTATTAAGACAACATAAAGGCTTTATGGAAAAATCATAGAGGTTGAGATATTTTTGGATAAAAATGGGTCATTTCCAAAGAGACATTATGTAGGACTTGGAGGCAGTAACCTCTAATTTGTTATTCCCTGAATGATATGCTCTGTTTTTCAATGCCATTGAGAGCAATGTGCCACTTAATAGCTACTCTTACTAAAAATATTAGTGATAGTTGTGTTGCACAGAATATTTGCAGCTTTACCTTATGAGATCTCAGGCTGGAAGCTATGACTGAACTTTTCCAGTGCTTAAAATTGGAGCTTGAAGTCACTGCGTGTGTCAGGAGACACTCTTGGGTTTTGATTACACTTTGATTATTATTAGATATTGCATTTGAAAAAATAAGAAAGTTCAAGAACATAAATGCATGCTTGGTTGCAGAACTTTTAGGAATCCAAGTACCCATCCCTCCTCTCTTACCAATACTTCTTTGCTTTGAATGGATCCTGGCAGAAGTTCAAGGAAACTTCTGGGGTCCCTATTTCCATAAAACTCTTAGGGCTGGGACTCCCTCATCATCCCTATTGGGCTAAATGAAATAATGGACCTTTTGGTGTACCTCAAAGCCTAACAGCCTTGCCTGGCAAAAGCAGATGGGTTGGTAAGAAAGATTGTGTGGCACATGAACACAAATGATATGCTCCTCATGAACAAATTATGTAAAAATATATGTAAGTACTTTTTCCTTTTCACTTGGTAAATACAGTTCCTGAGATCAACTTCTTTTTGTTAGGTGACAAAATATTTCCTTTTACTCTATTGCTTAAATCACTGAATATGTTCTTCTAGAGGCTTTGAAATGCCAGAACATTTGAATTGATACCCTCATTCCACTGTCTTTCAATACAAGTAAGTCATATTGATACACAATAAAGAATTCATTTATTTATTTTTCCCTTCCCATCAAGTTTAGTAAAATAGCTCAGATCCTGATTTTCTTTAACTTGCTAAAAATGTCATTTCCTAGAGGTCAGAGACCCCCAGGGCGCTCATACCAGCTTCAGTGCAGGTCCAGTTCCTAGGGAGTTCTGCCTATAGTCAGCTGCCTGCTGCAGGGTTGGCTCAATGTGTGGTTTTATCAATAGTTTGGAGTTCCCTCTACTATGTGAAAGTTTAATTGGAACAAATGAAAAAAAATGAATCTTCAAGAAACGAAAAGGTGATAGTCAGTTCTCCTGGAGCAAACCTTATGTAGGGACTTACATCATTGGCGGTGGCTGACTGCAGCTCTGTTAGGAACTCAGTGATACATCTTAGGAACATGGTAGCTTTGAATGGACAGGTCAATCAATCTTGTGGCCTCAGCAATGAATTTTTCATGGTAATCAGAAAGTTGTTGTGAAAAATCCTGCAGTTTAGATCTGAACTGGTGGTGGTAATCAGAAATGATTTCCTTCATTGCGGTGGCCCAACTTTTGTTTCCTGAGTGGTGGTAGAAAGCTCTTCAATCTTCTCTTTCCCATTTTTATCTGCATCAGTAAGGATGCTAACATATCCTTGGAAAGCTCTGTCTACAAATTGTTCAACTTGATTTGAGAGTTGAGAAGCAAATTCAATAGCAATGGAAGTATATTTGGAATGGAAGTCCTTAAGGGCAATTATAAAGTTCTTGATCAGATCCATTACCTTTTCTTCAAGTTCATAATATTTCACCATCCACCCAACCATACTCGCATCAAAATATTCTTCACGAAGAGCCTTTATATACTGATGAATCTGCTGTAAGTTTTGAGAACTTTGCTGAAGTTGGTCTTGAATAAGTTCATTGAAATTACTGAGGATGTCTACACTTCCTTGCAGAATATTAAATGCAAATTGAACATAATCTTTGAAGAGTTCTTTCTTATGTAGGATATCATTAATGAGATAAATAGATTTCATCTCTTTTAAGATTTTAATGTTTTCTTCTATCTCTTGAAAAACAAAAATTTGTAAGTAGTCCTGAAGGACTTTTAGCAAATCTGAACTATTGAGAGTGGAAAGGTCATTAAATATCATTGGAATGTTTTCTGATAAAGATTCCAACTGTTCCCTAAAATTCAGAATTATATCTTTTGGTTTAGAGCTTGTTGAACAAAAAGGAAATTTAATCTGTAGGTCTTTGATCAATTCAGTTTTCTCTACTAGGTCTTGGACATAGGAAAGCAGTTTGTCTAACCCACTTTGGATATTTGAACATGCTTGGAACAGTAGCTGCCCTACCTCCCTTAGGACCATACTGTTGAGTTCATCACTAGTGTACATTCCAGCTTTCCCTGGGAGATGGAATTTGTAGAACCTTAGGAAATCAATGAATGAGTCAATCAGATGCTTAATTGCCCTATGGTACTCCTGGGTAATTTGTAGTAAGCTGTCAAATGCCTTTTCCTTTATTGTCTGGAAACTGGCCTGGCTCTCCTGAGCCAACAGTTCCTGGTACAGATTCTGGGTCTTGTCCTTCCACTCCTGGTAAGTTCTTGTGGTGCCATTGGCTGCTTTCTGAAATCCCATGGCCATCTCATCAATTTGCCTCATGGCCTCTTGATAGGCCTGCTCAGCACTGTTCTGTAGACTTCTCCTCAGCTTTGCAGAAACATCTCTCAGGTTGAGTCCTGTGTACTCCTGGTGGTACTTGTTGACATAGTCATAAAAGGCCTCTGTGGCCTTGGGCACATTGTCTTTTAGAGAGCTTAGCAATCTGGAAACTGCCTCTTCTTCTCCATTAAATTTGATCTGAATTCCCTTATCGGATTTCTGGTACCCCCACTCAGTTTTGAATATGTCGAGTTTTTTCTCTGCAGAGGACTAAAACCAGAAAGAGAGGGGGGAGGGAGGGAGGAAGAGGAGGAACATGTTTTCAATTATCTGATTATATATTACACTAAAACTTCATTAGCAGTTAAAAGTAAAGATCAGAGGATATTTCATATTCTGAAGGGGATTTATCTTTCACATGTCAGTTTGTGTGTTTGTTTTATGGTTAAGCAAACCCACTGTTAATTTCTCTTTATCATATTGCCTCAAGGATAAAAAACATTCTTGGCATTTATACAGGAATACTTAACATTAAGGCCTTCCTAGGACTAAAAATGGGGATAGAAGGGGAAGGATAAAAAAGAAGGAAGAAAGAAGAGGATGCAGAGGAAGAAGGGAAGAGGCTGAAAAAGGCACATTCAGGGAAAGAAGTAGCAAAAATGGGAAAATGTCCAGAGCCCAACCAGCAGAGAGCCAGAGTACACATCTCAGTATTCATTCTCCAAAGCCTATGGCAAACCTTGGTGATAGAATCAGGTTAGGTCTCTCTCTCTGGTAATGTCATCTTTGATTTGGCCCTAGTAGAGCTTATAAAAGACTGAGTCCTTGTGTCTCATCAAATAATTCTGTTATGAGGAAGAATTCTGAAGATTCAAGAGACCTCCAGAAACCATGATTTAGGAGATGAGAGGGCTGTGGCTGTGGCTCAGGGATAGAGTGCTTGCTTAGCATGTGCAAGGCCTGGGGTTCAATCTCCAGCACTATAAACAAATATATAAAATTAAAAAAATAAACCCAATGATGAAATATTGGAAAGTGGGGCAGATGGTGGGGTTGTGATGGGGATGTAGCTCAGTGGTAAAGCACTTGCCTAGCATATTCAAGACCACCAAAAAAAAGAAAAAGAAAAAAAAAAGAAAGAAAAAGAAAGAGAGAGAGAGAGAGAGAGAGAGAGAGAGAATAATGTGGGTGATGAGGCATAACCCTTATCTTTCTAGATTTTCCAGGAAGTAATAAAATAATAGTGCTAATATGATGTCATGTGTATGACTAATAATTAAATTCAATGAAGGACCCATTGTAAGACTTTCTGGAGAATAATTCCTTAGTGAGTGTCTTTCATCTAGTTTGAGAACTCTCTGAAAGAATTGTCTTAAATTCATTGACAAATTTCTAGAGACATATGATCTACCCAAACTGAATCAGGAGGACATACACAATTTGAACAGATCAATTTCAAGCAAGGAAATAGAAGATGCCACCAAAAGTCTACCAACCAAGAAATGCCCAGGACCAGATGGATTCTCAACCAAGTTCTATAAAACCTTCAAAGAAGAATTAACACCAACACTCCTCAAATTATTTCATGAAATAGAAAAGGAGGGAACCCTTCCAAACTCATTCTATGAGGCTAGTATCACCCTGATATCAAAACCAGACAAAGATACATCAAGGAAAGAAAATTTCAGACCAGCATCCCTGATGAACATAGACGCAAAAATTTTCAATAAAATTCTGGCAAATTGCATACAAAAATATATTAAAAAGATAGTGCACCACAATCAAGTGGAGTTCATCCCAGGCATGCAATGTTGGTTCAACATATGGAAATCAATAAATGTAATTCATCACATCAATAGACTTAAAGACAAGAATCATATGATTATCTCAATAGATGCAGAAAAAACATTTGACAAAGTACAGCACCTCTTCATGTTTGAAACAATAGAAAAACTAGGGATAGTAGGAACATATCTCAATATTGTAAATATCTATGCTAAGCCCACGGCTGACATCATTCTAAATGGAGAAAAACTGGAAGCATTCCCTCTAAAAACTGGAACAAGACAGGGATGCCCTCTTTCACCACTTCTTTTCAACATAGTCCTTGAAACTCTAGCCAGAGCAATCAGACAGATGAAAGAAATTAAAGGGATATGAATAGGAAAAGAAGAACTCAAACTGTCACTATTTGCTGATGACATGATTCTATATTTAGAAGATCCAAAAAATGCCACCAAAAACTTTTAGAAGTAATAAATGAATTCAGAAAAGTAGCAGGATATAAAATCAATACCCATAAATCAAATGCATACATAAACAATGAACTCATTGCAAGAGAAATTAGGAAAACTACCCCATTCACAATAGCTTAAAAAAAAACTTGAGAATCAATTTAACAAAAGAGGTAAAAGACCTCTACAATGAAAACTACAGAACACTAAAGAAAGAAATTGAAGAATATCTTAGAAGATGGAAAGATCTCCCATGCTCTTGGATAGAAAGAATTAATATTGTCAAAATGGCCATACTACCCAAAGTGCTATACAGATTCAATGCGATTCCAATTAAAATCTCAATGTCATTCCTTATAGAAATAGAAAAAGCAATCATGAAATTCATTTGGAAAAATAAGAGACCCAGAATAGCCAAAGAAATCCTTAGCAAGAAGAGTGAAGAGGAGGCATTACAATACCAGACCTTAAACTATACTACAGAGCAATAGTAACAAAAATGGCATGGTACTGGCACTAAAATAGACATGTAGACCAATGGTAAAGAATTAATATTGTCAAAATGGCCATACTACCCAAAGTGTTATATAGATTCAATCCAATTCCAATTAAAATCCCAACATCATTCCTTATAAAAATAGAAAAGGCAATAATGAAATTTGTTTGGAGGAATAAGAGACCCAGAATAGCCAAAGCAATCCTTAGCAAGAAGAGTGAAGCAGGAGGCATCACAATACTGGACTTTAAACTATACTACCAAGCTATAGTAACAAAAATAGCATGGTACTGGCACCAAAATAGACATGTAGACCAATGGTATAGAGTAGAAGACACAGAGACAAACTCACTTAAATACAGCTATCTTATACTAGACAAAGGTGCCAAAAACATACATTGGAGAAAAGAGCCTATTCAACAAATGGTCTGGGAAAACTGGAAATCCATGTGTAACAAAATGAAATTAAACCTCTGTCTCTCACCCTGCATGAAACTCAATCCAAAGTGTATCAAAGACTTTGGCATTAGAACAAAGACCTGTGCCCAACAGAAGAAAAAGTAGGCCCAAATCTTCATCATGTTGGCTTAGGGCCTGACTTCTTCTTAGGACAAGACTCCTATAGCGCAAGAAGTAAAATCAAGAATCAATAAATGGGATGGATTCAAACTAAAAAGCTTCTTCTCAGCAAAGGAAACAATAACATGAAGAGTGAGTCCACAGAATGGGAGAAAATATTTACCACAAGCACCTCAGATTATTAATGTCCAGGATATATAAAAAACAAAAAACACCAGGAAAACAAATAACCCAATCAATAAATGGGCTAAGGAAATGAACAGACACTTCACAGAAGAAGAAATACAACTGATCAACAAACATGTAAAAAGTGTTTATCATCTCTAGCACTTAGAGAAATGCAAATCAAAACTAAGATTTCATCTTACGCCATTTAGAATAGCAATTATCAAGAATTTAAGCAATAATAAGTGTTGGCGAGGATGTGGGGAAAAAGGAACACTCATACATTGCTGGTGTGACTGCAAATTGGTGCAGCCACTATGGAAAGCAGTACAGAGATTCCTCAGAAAACCTGGATGGAACCATTTGACCCAACTATCCCACTCCTCGGTTTATACCTAAAGGACTTAAATCAGCATAGTACAGTGATGTAGCCACATCAATGTTTATAGCAGCTCAATCCACAATAGCTAAACTATGGAACCAATCCAGATGCCCTTCAATAGATGAATGGATAAAGAAATTGTGGTACATATACACAAGGGAATATTGCTCAGCCTTCAAGAAGAATGAAATTATGGCATTTGCTGGTAAATGGGTGGAACTAGAGAGTATCATGCTAAGTGAAATAAGCTAATTCCAAAAAACCAAAGGCCAAATATTTTCTGTGATAAGGGAATGCTGATCCATAATGGGGCTGGGGAGGAGGGAAGAATGAAGGAACTTTGGAATGTGCAGAGGGGAGTGAGGGGAGGGGTGGGATGGTGGGGATGGGGAGGACGGTAGGATGAGACAGACGTTATTACCCTATGTGCATGTATGATTACACTACTGGAGTGACTCAGCACCCTGTACATGCAGAGGAATGAGAAGTTATGCTCCATTTGTGTTCAATGTGTCAAAATGCATTCTACTGCCATGTATAACTGATTAGAACAAATAAGAAATTTTTAAAAAGGAATTGTCTTAAATTATCTGTCCCAGTTTTCTCCCTGCTTTTGGGCATGGGTAACCTGTTGGTTGGGACTCACCTGAGGGTAGAAGTAGAGGTTCCACCTTACACTATGGTTACCTTCTTCTCTCTGGTCCAGGCCCACAGTACCTATGGCTGGGGAGGCTGCCCAGGAGGCCAGGTTTTTCTCATCTTCTTGGTAGCGCAGGTGGAATTCAGTGAATGCTGGGCTGGTGATATCCAGGCGAGCCTCTCCTTCCCAGTCCCTGAAAGCAGAAAGGCAGCTGGGTCACAACATGAGGGGCACAGGGAGGGCAAACATCACAATGAGCTTTGAAAAGGAATGAAGTTTCAGTAAAAGTTTCATACTGCAGTCCTTTGTATTTGCCCTCTTCTTTATACTCTGCGCTGAAGTCACGATGTGCAAATGTTCCTTTGGTCTTACAGATGAACATGCTGTCTTCAACTTTGTGAGTTCCCACCACTATAGGGGAGAGAGTTTACATTTTGTTAGGTGAATAATTATAGGACACAGATATTTTCATTGGGAAACTTGGGAGAATTCTATTTTAACTGAACACCTAACTTACATGTTTTCAACATGCAATGTATAGTCCATAGCGTTTTAAAAGAAAAAAATTTTTTTTTGGTGCTGGGGATCAAATCCAGGGCATTACACATGCTATATATATGCTCTATCACTGAACTATACCCTCTGCTCTATAATCTATTTAAGTAAATAGTGAGAAGACAATGTAAGTCCTAAAATCATTATAGAAAAATCTATTTTCTTTGAAGCTATCCTTGAATGGCAGTTTATTTTCTACAGTTTGTTTTTTATGTATGGCGTATATATGTATCTCCTCTTTTAATTTTGCTAAGAGAGTAATTGTGCCTCTGGTCATTACTAAATACATGATCACTTATGACTTTCATTAAGAACATAATATCTAGGAAAGGAGTCAGGTCATTTTCTTACCATTTAGGTCATATTCCAGGAACTGTAAGGTTGAACTGCATGTGGCATCCAGGAATGTTTCAATATGATCTGCTTTGTTTTTCAAACCAGCACTCCAAGTGGTATTATACAGGGGAGAGGCCACATCAAACCGTGCAGTCAGTTCTCCAAAAACAGGAATCCAAATTCCAGCAGGTACAGAGAATTTAATGGAGGGAACCTCAATAGTCTGCTCAGGTATGATGATGGGAGGCAACTCAAAGTCTGCAATCTTGTTGGTCACCTCATTTAGATCCAAAATTACACTGCCAACTGAAATACTTTTTGGAAGAGTGAACTGGGACACAGTTAACTGAACTTCAGGTACAGTTATCTCAAAAAAGGGAACTGAGGAGTTTTCTAGTTCAGAATATTTTGTTAAAACATCAACTTCAGGGAATTTTATTTTGGGTAACGTTGGTAGGTTGAATGCAAATGGTGAAGTTCTTAACTTTTTATAGATTTTCATTTCATTAAAGTCAAGTTTATAAGATGGAACCTGAAGATCTGTAAATGGGACTTGGAATGTAGGTGTGACAAAAACTGAATTTAGATAATTCAGTTTCAACCCAGGGATAATGAATTTATCAGCCAATTCCTGCACAGGGACAGAGAAAAGATAGCCACTGGGATTTTTGGTGTACACAAGAGCAGTTGAACCATGAAGATACTGTCTCCTGCCAGTGCTGGTGGTTACATCCAGCTTTAGGAGGTCCCATAAGCTCTTGTCATATACTGGTAGGATGACATGTTTGAGGTATGATAGGTGTCCTTTTAAGGATCCTGCAATGTCCAGGCGTGCCTCTTCTTGGTCATTGGAAAGCTGTACATTGTTCTGGAGAGACCCAGAAAGAACCTGGACTTCACTTTTCCAGCTGGCCTTCTGGTTCTTAGTGTTAGCATTCAGAATCACTTCCTGGCCAATGTAAGGGATGTCAAGGAGGGAATTGCGCTGACTTGCACGAACGTGAACAAGGGCAGACATTGTCCATGGGGAGAGTTCCAGGGTGGCTTTGCTTGTGTGTTCTCCTTGTGTGAAAAAGACGTCCTGCAGCTGTAAGTGATTTTTTGTATTGTGTTCCCAGATGGCATATATGCGTCGGAGATTGGCTTCTCCAGCAAAATTTTCTTTGACTTCAAGGTTCCAGATACTATCAACTTTGGAAGCCCCTTGCAGCTTCAATGATGACCGAGTGCCCTTGGAATTCAGGTAAGTACTGGCCTCACTGGCAATAGTTCCCAAATATTCCCATGAGAGGACTGAACCCTCGACATTTCCTTTAGTAGATGATTCAATGGAAAAGTAGGAGGTGAGGCTTTCTAAGCTGAGCTTGTGGTCAACTGCTCCTTTAGCAGTAGAGTACAGCTTTGGAGAATTAAAATCATATTTTAATTCAACGGATGAAGAGAGAGTAGGTTTTGACTTGGTATTGCCATTAAGTTCTTGCTTGAAATTCATTCTCAAAATTGGAATGTGGACTTTGGCAGTTGTTGTCACTGATGCTTCCATGTTTTTCTTGGTTAAGCTAATAGTGCTATCGTGACTGCCTTCCACAAATTTGTTGCTGAGAGACAGAGCTGTGGCTAGCTTCAGCCCTCTTTTCCTTGTCAAACTTGAAGTGCCCTCTAATTTGTACTGCAGTGCATCAATGACAAATGAAGAGGAAGAAAGAAAATGAGCAACAATATCTGATTGATTATAAAGTCCAACATTGGTATTCAGTGTGATGACACTTGATTTAAAGGAAAAATCATAAGTAATATTGCCCAGAGCTGGAATAAAAATATTATTTATGGTACTCAGTTCCTTGAAATCAGGGAGAGGAACCTTGAGTAGACTCCTAGGGACATGAAGAACTGGCAGCTCAAGGGATGGGAGGACAAATGTGTATGAAGGCACGTAGAAGCCAGACCCCGGGATGGTGAAATTGGGGGTGCTGATCACTTTGGGGATCACATGACTGGAGGCTGACATCTCTACTGTGAATGGAGACACTTCCATGTTGATGACTGGTAGAGTGTATCTGGGAGTCTGAAAGGTCCCGGGGAGCTGGTTGAGAGATCTTTCCACTTTGTACTCATCAAACTTACTTTTTGCTTCATTATAGGATGTAGTGAGAAAATCTAAGGCATTGTCTCTGACTTTCTCAAAATGTCTCTCAAAGGAATTGATAAACTCAAAAAACACACCCAAAGGAATTGCAATGGAATGCTTATCTTTGTTTTTTTTATATCGAGCCTTTACACTTAAATCAAATGATTGCTTTGTTGTTTTCAAGAATTCCTTTAAGCCTGTTTCTTCCCATATGGAGAAATCTTTCAGCGAGGGTGTTGTGAATGTTGTATAAGGTAGATTTATTTCAGGAATCGTCAAAGGAATGTTCAAGAAATCCAGGTTGGCATCTCCATTGATCCCTACGTGGGCTTCCATGCTGTGCTCATTGTTCATGGCAGAGAAATTCTGATTGTATTTATACTGATTGAACCTAGCACTTGCTTGCCAACTTGCTTGCTGGGTATGAGGACTCAGGAACACTGCATAGTTGTTGAGGAAGTCTATCTTCCCTATCAATTTTAGTGGAAAACTAACTTTCAAATTCCCTTCATTATTTGTGGATGCAGTAATTTCAAATGGCTGTGCTGAAAAGAAAAGAGAATTTTTCAAAGTTCCAATAACTTTTCCATTTAAATGAGCATTGTGGATGCCAGTGATGTCTGCCTTCCCTTCTTTGAGCAGTACTATGCCATTAGCAGTTAGAACACTGTGGCCCACATGCTGGGATTCAACTTCAGACTTAATTTCAAACTTAGAAGAGTTAAGGAAGCCAGATTCATAAGTGAATTTTTGGTTTACTCTTAGATGTTTGCTGCTGATATTATTGGACAACCCAAAGGAAGTGATGGGTCCTTCCACAGTGAAGCTGATCTGTGATTCATGTATTCCCTCATCTGAGAAGTCGAGACAGGCCAGTTTCCATGACCCTGTTCCAGAAGAAGTCCATGTTAAGTGTCCAGCTTCCAGCAGTGTCTTGATATCATTGTTCAGGCCAACCTTACTGGACAAGTCTAGTTTGGGGATGTTTAACTTGTGGAAGTACTTTGTGTGGCTGTCCAGTTTAAGCTGGTTGTTTATCTTGACAATCACACCATTATTAAACTCCAATGTATTTTTTTCTGTGTTTAAACTTGCTATTGTATCTGATTTCCCTTCAATGGAATTTCCAGAAAATAGTATTTCACTTTCATGCTCTGTTCTCAGGTACTTGCTGGAGAACATCACAGATTCCTTTAGAACCAGTGGATTAATCTTAGGGTCTGAGAGTTGTGCATTTGCTTGGAAATCAAAATTGAGAACTTCAAATTTGGACTCTCCTTTGGCAGTGATGGAAGCTGCAATCTCTGCTTTGTGCTCTGAACTCGTTACGTTCTGTATGTTAGCATTTGCATCTAATGTGAAAAGAGGAGATTGGACTTTCAAAATGCTATTCAGCTTGCCAAAAGCAGGTATTCCCACTGTGTGTGAGATGTGGGGAAGCTGGAAGTCTGGTATGTGAAGGTCAGGAACTTGAAAATCTTTCAGGTTGAGATTTGGGATCACAAATTCTGGAATTGTAATTCCTGGTAAATGGAAGTCTGGCAGTGTGAGTAAAAAAAAGGGGGTGTCTTCCATCTTCAGATCCCTCAAATACACTTCCGGAAGTGGCCACTGCAGCTCACTGCTCAGCATTTGGTCAATGGTTCTGATGATCTTTGCTTTGATTTCTACTAAGTCGATTGTAAAGGAAGGAATGTGGAAGGTGTTGAGGATAGTAAATTCTGGAGTGGAAAACCTGGATGGGATTTTTATATCTTTCAACTCTTTGAAGTTTATCTGAACTGATGGAATCCTCAGATCTGTCAGGGGAACTATGAAGTCAGGAGTCTGGAAGGTAGCTTCCTGAAGAGCACGAAGACTGACCTCGAAGGCAGGCATTGTCCCGAGGATGGTCTGGAATTCAGGAACAGTAAACCCTTGCTCCACCAATGCTTTCACGTTTTCAACCCAGTCTTGGATAGAATATTGCTCTGCAAAGTCAGTAAGGTTCTTAGCAGCAAGAATCCACCAATCAGTAATGTAGGTGACAAGTGTATTATAAACCTGGCCTACTAGAGATAGGTATCGCTCAAGTTCCCGCTGGATGTCCATTTGATAGATTCGGTCTCGTACATCTTCTAGAGTTTCTTGGAATATGGCTTTCATGTGAACCAAAGATGTGGAACTTAATGCATCCTGTAGCCAATCAATAAATAGAGTTATTTTGGCGTCTTTTAGCTTTCCCCAACCGATAGACACCATGGCCTTGATGTCCTCTACAAACAGTTTTAGTGCTTCAGCTTTCTGTGGCAGTTCTAGAGCCTGAATTTCACCATTGATTCTCTGAGTCACCTCATGGATTCTGTTATTGGTTTCATTTACAAACTGGTGGTAATCGAACGATTTTAGTTTCTTTACCAACATGTTAAGCAATCTGTTTACTTCTTCAATGAATTTTTTAAAAGACAATGCTTTAAGCTGCTTGACTGCATCATCAATAAACCCAACCAATCTCTCATAGTAATCTTTTATCTTAATCTGCTGTAGAACATTGCTTAGTTTTTGAACAGTCTCCTTCAGCTTATATTGGTGGGCCAACTGTACTGATTTATCCATTAAAATCTGGATTTGTTGGTCTACTTCATACTTCTTAATTAACTCATGGACTATGGCTCTAAAAGTATTGATTTTCTCAGTTACTTCAAAATCGTCAATAAGATTTGTAACAAAGTATTTGACATGTTCAATAATGTCCTTTATACTTTGAAATGAAATTGTAGTTCTCAACTGATCTAAAAGGACTCTGACATCAATAGCCTCAACCTGTTGTTTTAACTCTGTGGCAAGGTCGTCGATGTCTATATTCTGAATATGTGTGTTCAGCTGCTGCAATTTTTCTTGTATCTGGATTCTGATTTGATACTTGGTATCCACATTTTGAATCCAGGAGGCAGCACTACATCCAGTTTTGTCAAAATCAATATTTTCAATAAATTCATATAGATCATGGATTGTCCTTATTAAATGTACACAGATATGATATTGTTCATTAAGAATCTTCCATTTTTCTATGATTCGATCAATAATCTCGGCAATAGCAATTTTAAAATCACGTAGGTCATAATTATCTTTAATATACTGATCAAATTGTATCACATATGTCTGAAGTTGAGAGAGTTTTTCATTAAAGTTGATTTTGGCATTATCCCATGCAATTTGTAGATCATTTTCTGTAATTCTATAATTTTCTGTGAAAGCGTTTAGTTTCTCCTTGGCACTGGAAACTTGTCTCTCCCAATTAAGTGCATTCAGATAGTCATTAACTTGCTGTGGGAGTCTGTCGAGGGCTGCTCTATATTTCCTCACAAATTGATCAATATTGATGCGTTTCAATTCTTTCTGAATGGTTTCCAGAGCAGTTACAATGACTATTCGATTCCTCTCCAGATATTCTGGCAGCGTTTCAAAGAATGGGAGGCTGATGGTGTGAACATCTTGGTTCTTATCATACTTTACAAAAGCAACAATTGTGAATTCTTGGGGCTTGTCAATAGCATCTTTCATCTCTAAAGCATCAATGACATTGATGGGCTCACTGAGTAAAAATGGCACTTTAATGGGGGAGTCTAGCACAGCAAGGTCAGCCAGGGCTCGGCCACTAAGCTCCACACCAATTTTGTCTTTAGTGTTGTAAGCTTCAAAGTCCTGGCTATACTCATTGTTGTTCAATTGGGTCTTGAGTTTCCAGGTGCTTGTCTGCTCGGCTGGAGTGAGCAGGGCACTGACTTTGTGATCAAGAGCTGTACTGATGCTTTTGCTGGACATGAGATGACTAGTGGACCCTTTGTAATCATGAGAGAAAGTAAGGGCCAGCGGTTCTGCTTTCAACAGGAATTTGCTGTAGAGTTGTCCAGTGTGCTTTCCCCAGAGAGCCAGTTTTCCATTGCCATTTGTATGTGCATCGATGGCCATGGTGAATGGGGCCATTACAGAACGGAAAACATTGCTGAAATGCAGAGAGTCTGAATTATAGTTTGTACTCATGTCAATGGATGACGCCAGCCCAGCAACGTCCGTGTTGAGCCTATGGCTAAACTCTACACCCTGAATCTTAGCTATAGTGTTTGCTTTATAACTTGCTGATAAGTCAGCATAAGAAATGGTGTAGATATGTTTTATTTCATCATTTTGGTAGGCTCCTTTGAGGTTACCAGCCATGTTCAGCTTCAGGGGTTCCAGCCGTAATTTCCCATTGCTGGTCAGATCCAGAGCACTGTATCTCAGGTCATTGTTTAAAGTAGTTACAAGAGAAAAGGGCTGCAATTGTAAGTTAAAATTCTGCTTGTAAAACTTGTCAGTGCTATAAATGTTGTCAAGTTTTGAAGAGAAGTCCAGTGATAAACCTGCAATATTCAAACTGTTAGCGTGGTCCAGTTTCATCTCAGCATATGAGCCCATCATGTCATTTGAAAGCTTCAGTCCTTCCTGGCTGATTTTGAAGTTGAAAATGTTTTTGCTATCGACACCCAGAATCATGGCCTGATAAGCGCTTCCCAGTGATACTTCTGTGAGGGCAGCTTTTCCATCCAGGCTGAATTTTGCACTGTGCTCTCTGAAGCGACCATTCGCTGTTAATTTCATGGATGCCCCAGAGAGGTCAAGCCCTGCATTCAGCTCATTCTCCAGCAACAAGGGACTGTACTTCAAGCTGGTGGTTGCACTTGTAGATAATCCATCTCGGGCAATCCTTAGTGTGGCCTTATGAGCACCAGTATTAATTTTGTCAGTGCCCAAGATGTCAGCATTTAATTCAACACCATGGGAATTCAGTGACCCGGAAAGCAGGGTGAAGAACCTCAGTGACTTGTAGTCAGCCTGATACTCGGAACGTAGCAATGCATTTTCCTTAGAGAAGGTCAGATCCACCTTGTTAAAAGTAGAAAAGTCCTCATACTTCCCATTGCTGTCAGATTTCACAGTCAGCTCATAGTTCTCATATTTCAGGGAAGCGGTGTTTTTAAAGATGCCACCTTGCAAATCAGAAGTGGAGGTGAGGGAGAAGATTCCATCATTGTATCTTCCAGTTATCTGGTTGGTGCCCTGGAGGTAGGAGGAGTTAAACCTCAGGTTAGACTCTCCATTTAGCTGGCCAGTGGTAGAATCCCTCTGATAAGACAGGTCATATGTGCCTTTAGCATAGAATGAAGAGGCTTTGAATTGCCCATCAATCTTGATGTCTTTGACATACAAATGTTGTTTCTTTTTTGAGTCCAAATGGACTGAAGCAGACATCTGTGGTCCCCAGGCACTAGATGCGTCAAATGTTAGTAAACCTTTTGAGGCTGGGTTGTTTCCAACTTTTTCTACATGACTGAATTTGATATTTGAATCCAGAAATTTGTGGCGTAGAGACCCATCACAAGATAATGTAAACATACTCCTTTGGTCATAAGCTGTTTCTCCAGATCCTAACGTAAAAATTAAAGACATTGGTTAAATTAAGTAAAAAATGTACAGAACAATCTTTGTTGAAAATCTTTCAATTAAAAAGTCTCATTTATCTGGGTCAGTTGTGTAGTAGTCTCCTTATCTATAATGCAAACATAAAATTTGTAAGTATAAGGTATTCCCCCAGGAAGCAGATCTTTTTGGGCTCCCTTCTTGAAGGTTTCACTGTACTTTATACAAGTACACCCCTGTGGCACTCATGCTGAATTATGATTAATAAAATAAACTAGGTGCACCTTATTATACACCCTACCATACATAGCACTTCTCACACTGAATTATAATTGCTGGTTTAGATACTCCTTTCCTTATTATTACCTAGGAGTATATCAAATACATATTACATGTTTCATAAATATTCCTATGAGCTGAGTGAATGAAAAGACTTCCAAGTAGCAAGGAAAATAAGAAAGCCCGTGTCCTTTCCTTCCTAGAGGGGGCTCTCCCTCCAGAGACTACAGTGAATTAGCCCTGTGCACCCTTCACCTGAACATAGCTCACCTTGAATGCTGTAGGAAAACATGTCAATCACAGAGCTGGCCTTCATGTGGTACCGGGCCTGAAGGGTGAAGTGGTCTTTACTGGTGTTGCCACCAGTATAGGAGGCAGACCAGTTGTACAAGTTGCTGTAGACATTTGTGGAGAGGTCCAGAACACCCAAAAGAGGTACTTGAAGTTGATACAACTTGGGAATGGTAAAAGTGGGGACTTGGAACTCTTGAGATGGCAGATGGAATCCCACAGACTTGATGTTCAGGGCTGGTGTCCTAATGGTCTGTAGAATCTTCAGGTCTTTGGAGGATTTGCCACCAAAAGGCACAGGAATCTCAATTTTCACATTGTTCTTGTTCAAGGTATATTTGACCCGGCCATCACTGAAATGAACAACATCCTAAAGTCAGACATCAAGAACTCAAATCTCTCTGCCATCTGATCTTCCAAGCAATACTGTGTCTACTCCATTTCCAAACCATTTTTCATTGCACTACTTCCCATGCCAGATCTCTTTTTCTCCTCTACCTGCCCAACAAACTCTTTCAAAGACCTTCTAAGAGCCATCCTTAGCATTTCCATCCCACCTAAGTCATAACTAATTTCTCTCATTCTTACAGTGATAGAGTCTCTTACACCTATCTCATAGAAAATATCCTAATTCTGCTTATATAACGAGTTACTTGCTCATTTTTTGATGTCTGCACAGTGTCTTCCTGGGAGGAAGAACTATACCTTATCCAGTTTCTATCTCCTCACTGCACTTAGTCTAGTATTTTGCATGTAGTAGATCCTTGGTACACATTCGCTAAACTGAATTGAGGTAACTTGGCATATGGAATGTACACAGGAATAAAAGGCAATAAATTCGGGTGAGAGCTTTAATTTCTACTAAATGGTAATGTTATCTTAGTGAGTTAGTGTCTCTGAGTCTCTGTGATGTGTTCTGCATACTGGGGACAATAATGTCCTTCCTGCTGAATGCACAGAGATGGCCTTGGATATCAAATGAGAAAAAAATACCTAAACACACTTTGTAGTCTTTTCAATACCATACCCATGCAATGTACTAACAGGATAACTTATAAAAAATAAGTAAGGCAGAGGGGTTTAGCTATTATGTGCAAATACACTGTTCATTTTATTGCTGTAAAAGGATCCTCACTTTCAGCAGGAGGATGGCTGATGACAAGTTGGGCCCTGTCCAATTCATAGGTCCTGAAACACCAGCAGTGCAGGAGGGTTCCTGAGTCTTCTGTGCTGCCATCTTTCTCTTTCTCCTACAGTCTTTTTCCATATGGGTGCTTTGGCAGACTTTTGCCCTTTCACAATAACCTGGCCTATTAAACTGCCCCTCTGCCATTGACCATGGGAAAGTCCACATGACGTAGGCTACTTATTTTTTTAACCTTGAGGAAAATACAGAGATCAATTAACTTAGAAAATACTCTAGTTTTTTCAGCTCATGCTCTGATATTTTATTTTCATGAAATAAGGCAAGCAAAGCATTACATATATATATTTTTGTAAATACAGAAATGGACTGAACAGTTTGGAACCTGACTTTTTGGGTAAGGGTTAAGTTGTGTTGCTAAACTGAATCTCTCAAAGAATGCTGCCTTTATTCAATGCTCAATGGTGGTTCTGACCCTCCAGAGTTCAACAGCAAGCCCATAGTCAATAATTCCTCCAGCTACTCTTGAACTCTTCACAGTCATACAAGTGTGAGTATATCCTGATCTAGAACAAGTGGGTGTTTATTTGTGATGGAAGAAAGTTGAATGCCTTTCAAATTCAGATTGTAGTGAATAAAACATCTTAGGAGGAAAGGATCAGAATTCCTCAATTGTTTTGTAGGTCCTTCCTGACTGAGTTGACCTTCATGTTCAGAACTCATGTCTAATAATGCAAAAGTACCACAGTATTTATGCTATAGTTTTCATCTCCTTAAAAATGCTTATATTATTTCTCTTAAAAATTAAATACAAAAAGTCACAATCATGCTATGTCAAATTTTCCACATGGTTTGCATGGTTTGAGAAACTTCTCTGGTTTCTTCTTTTACCTTTTTAAGAAGAGGTTTTCTGGGATTTGGAAGTCTGGTAATCTCATTTTCTGGAGGCTCAACTCTGTCAGGCCACTGAGGTGATCCTGCAAAGTCTGGGCATACGGAAGGCTCTTGGATGCCTTCTGAAGCCAGCTGTTCGTTGCCTATAAAACGATAGATTTTTAGAGCAAGAAATGGGACTGAGTGATCCTCAAAGTGAAATTAACATTAGGTGATAATCCAGATTTGACAGGTCAGTTATCAAGTAGAACGATGAAGTGAAAGTTAAAAATAAGTCACAGAGCTGGGCATGGTGGTGCATGTAATCCCAGTGGCTCAGGAGGCTGAGGCAGGAGGATTGCAAGTTCAAAATCAGCCTCAGCAGGGGCTGGGGTTATGGCTCAGCGGTTGAGCGCTTGCCTCACATACGTGAGGCACTGGGTTCGATCCTCAGCACCACATAAAATAAATAAAGATATAAAAAAAAAAAAATCAGCCTCAGCAACTCAGCAAGGCCCTAAACAACTTAGTGAGACCCTGTCTCAAAATAAAAAATAAAAAAGGCTGAGGATGTGTGACTCAGTGGTTAAGCACCCTTAGGGTCAATCACTGGTATGAAAATAATAATAATAATAATAAGTTCTTACAGAAAATTATGAATTTGGGCTGCCAATTACTGATATCTTCTGATATTTTAGGAAAAGAATATATAACATAGACTCCTAGCCAGTGTCTTGAAGTCTCTATTCATATGTTTAGACACAGCAAACTTTTGCTTATAGCATTCACTTGGTATTTATCATATTTAGCTTTGTGTAACTGGGGAACTAGGCATGCTTGATATTTCCTTTCTCTCCAGAAATCCCTTGGGTGCAGGAAGCATGCCTTAAGGATCTTTGGACAACCTCCTCCATCTAACTTAAGAGTTAAGGATGTGATTAGCACTTATAACCACGTATCTATTTTGCTGGTTGATTTATACTTACAACTATTAATTTGGATCCCATATGCCGGAAAGTCATGTCTGTTTGAGGCACTCTGTGATCCAGGAGACTATTGGCATGCATCTGCAAGGTTCTAGTATAATCAGAGAGATCCACTGGGAAATTGGAGGCAACTTTTTTGGTATCCACATTGGTACCTGTGTTCCATTCAAATTCAATCTTCTCATCATCTGAAAAGGCACACATGAAATAAGTGTCAATGGAACAACACAGGTCAGCCTGTGTCCATGGTTTTTGGCAGTTACAATGAAGTACACAATGCCCTTGGAACTGCTTGTGGGGGAGAAGAGGCACATACCATAGCGCCAGGCTAGTCTCTTGGAAACTGTTGAGCCATAAGCTGTAGCAGATGAATCCATCTGGAGGAGCAGTTTGGTTGGGGACCAGCGGGTCAGGATCTCACTTCTGGCTTCTGCTTGTAAGCGGGGTATGGAAATGACACCTTTGACTTTGCCTTCTTCATTAGTATCATAACTATGGAAAAGAAAATCATTGGGCATCAGTGATTTTTCCATTCCAAGGAAATATATAAAATTCAACAGTTAGAAGTTGAATTTTTTAGTGATAAAAGTAAGACACCTAAATGGATAAAAAAAGAAGACCATAGACAGATCAAATGCATTAACTTCAAGGCCAATACTCAGCACAAGTCCTGCGACTTTGCAAGGAACAGATAAACTTTTGAAAATTGTTTCAATCTGCTTTGCTGTTTACGAACTCTTGGCCTTGACTACATGACATTAAACTGCCCAGAGCTACCATTTCCTTGTCCATAAAACAGGAAAATTCATATCTACCTTGCAGTTTATGGTGAGGACTCAGAAAAGTTTTTAGTGTACCCAGCACAGTATTTTATAAGTGAATAGTAAGTGCAGGATAAATAATAGTAAAGATCCAACCAAAAATGTGCAGACGGTCAAGACATTGAGGACCCTATTTGCCAAATTATAGACCAGGAATGCATCTGTCTTGGTGAGTTTTAAATCTGGGGGAAGAAGGGAAAGAGCCACCAGAGCCTGCAGCTCAGGTTGGATCCCCGACACCTTCCTTACCTTATGTGGCCCGTAAGAGCGACTTCAGTGATTTTCTTGTTCTGAATGTCCAGGGTGAGTTTGTAAGACTTTTTGTCCTGAGAAGATTCATCACTAACTCTGAGGATTGTCCCAAGGTCAACATTAAGATCTGGAATTTGGATTTCACTGAATAAAGTTCTACTCTGCCGATTATATTTAAACATCATGGTAGCCTCGGTCTGCTTTACACCTGAAAGTGTACAAAATAATTAAGAAGTGTGTGCTAAGATGATCTGGTTAGGAAAAGGAAGAAGAGGAAAAGGTAGAGAAACCCTAGGTACTCAATGTGCTTAAACAAGGACACAGTTCAGGATTTTACCTTATATTTTTAACTCTGTGATATTCATAATTCATTCAACTTGCAAGTATTTACTGATGGTGGATTATGTGCTAGGCACTGTTCCTGGCATTGGGGAGTCCTGCCCTTATAGAGTTTACCTTCTAGTGAGAGCTGTGCAGATGATAGGCTAGCCAATTACCTGCATCAGATGGTGATAAATATGAAAAGAAGTAAAACTGGATATTAAGATGAAAGATAGAGATAGAAGAGAAACTATTTAATATGTAGTGGTCAGAGAAGTTCTCTCTGCTAGAGGAATATGTGGGCAGAGACCACAATGAGATTTTGGGGATGCTCCATGCCAGTTCTGCAGGGAGTCTTCCAGGCAGAGGGTCAGATATGCAAAGGCTCTGAGGTGAGGAATGTTCAGCACATTCAGGGAATGGAATATGGCCAGAACCTGACTGCTTTTCATTTCTCTTCTGCTACCACTCTTGCTTGGGCACTGCTTTGGACACTCCGAACATTCCCTAGGCTCATCTGTGTTGTTTTTCTCCTTGCTATGGATCTGACAGCACGAATATTTACTTGTTTGGTTGTTTATTATAACTTCCACAAAGGTAGAGACTTCATTGTTCAATGTTCGAGCCTCAGCTCTCAGAACAGGCCTGATACTTAATTGGGTCCTCAGTCCATATTTGTTAAGTAAATTACATGAAATATTTCTCCTTGGAGTCCTGAACCTGAGACTGAGGGTAGAGAGGCAGCATCCACTTTTGGGATACTCACCTTCTGCCTGAATTAGGAACTTCAACGTGTCCACCAAGGCTCTCTCTTCTCTCTGGAGTTCATAGATTGCACTGGCAGAATACTGCTCCACCTCTCCTGTAGGCTTCAGTTCCAGCTCATATCTAAAGATGTTACAGTGCATGATGTTACAGATTTCAATGCTGGTAATAATATCCCGCAACCATTCAAGTCTCAAGTGCAATAAAAATAAGGTCCTTATTTTAACCTTATCTCTTGCCTGTAACTAACAATGATCCGTATGATCCCCTTCAGTTCTTTCCAGAGCCCAAGACAAGGACATATCCTAGGATTCCCAGGGCTTTTGGACAAGAAGAGGAACAGCTGGCTGACTCTGTCAGCAAAAGCTGACAACAAGCGATAGGGTGGGGGTGTTGAAGACAAGGGACCCTGAGCACTGTGCAGGCTTTGAGCTTGCTGATGAGCTCCAGGAAGCTCATACCCATGGGTCTGGAGGCTCGGAAACTCTGACAATGAGTTAGGAGCAAATTGGAATGTGCTCTGATCTTCTCATCCAGTACATGAAGGGGAAAGAAGTGTTAGCCATATGACCTTTTCTTTAAATGCCCAAAGGATGGTGCAAGCCCCTAAGGCTGGTGACACATGTCTACAGCAGATGGAATTTTTCTCTTTGCCCTGGCAGGTGGCCACAATGTAGACAGCAAGCATATTCAGGCTGGGCACTGGGCATCTCTTACCTGGTGTCACCTGTCAGTGGGTAATAGGAGGCAGATTCTGTGGAGCTGGCGTTGGAGTAAGCTCCTGTGGTGCAGAAGTTGAGCCCAGTGACAAAAGCCCTGCAGGTTGACCAGGACTGCCTGTTCTCAATGAGAGGAGGGATCACTTCTGTTTTGGTGGTAGAGACCAAATGCAATGTGTTGCTGGTGAAGAATGAAAAATCCAAGTTATCTTCAAGTCAGGAATCAAAATGAACAGAGATCAGTAGAGTAGAAGTGGGGAACCAAAGGGGAGGGAGGTGGGAAGGGAAAGGGAACAACTGGAAAATTAAATTGACCAAATTGTATGAATATACCACATGTATGAATATACCACAATGCATTCCAATTTTATATATAACTATAATGCATTAATTACAAAATAAATTAAAAAATAGAAGGAAGACTAATAAAGTAGAAGAAAGGGATCGGGGAAGGGAGGATGGGAGAAAGGGGGAAAGTGCTGGGAACTGAAATGGAGAAAACTATGTTATATAAATTCATAAATATATCAAAATGAACCCCACTATTATATATAACTATGATGCACTAATTTTTTTTAAAGATTTAAAAAAATGAACATCACTGATTCTTACTACACACATGCCCCCTTTCCTCCTATCTACCTCTGTCCATACCCACCTTATTTGATTTACTGAGAAACAAATAGTAATAGAAAGATCATCAAGGTGACTAATAATCTTGGTGACTCTTATGCTTCAGACATTGCACTAAGTTCTTTATGTGTGTTACCTCTGATCCCCACAACAGCAGGCATGGATTCTCATTTTACAGAGGAAACAAAGGCTCAGAGATGCCAACTAACTGGTCACTGGGACTGAACTTAGGGTGCTCCATCCTTCAGATGATGCAGGGTAAAAGGAACCCTGTGTGTCTTTCATGTGAAATCTCTTACTCTCTGCTGGCTTCTTTTTACCCACACCAAACATGCACAACAATCTTCTCCCATTCACACACACACACACACACACACACACCTTTTTCTTTCCCTTGTCACCTTCTCTTATATCCCTATCAAGAGGGTGTTGGCCTTTGTGGAGTTCTTCCAACATACTTCTTGCTGAACTGTGCTCCAAATGTCCCCCTTGTCATGTTTCTGAAAATGCTTTCATCAATATTTCCAGTCCTCTTTTAAAAAAAATTTTTTTAGTTGTTGATAGATCTTTATTTATTTATCTAAATAAATAAATCTTATTTATTTATTTACTTGTGGTGCTGAAAATTAAACCCAGTGCCTCACCCATGTGCGGCAAGCACTCTACCACTGAGCCACAACCCCAGCCCTCTCCAGTCCCCTTCATGCTCTGAAATCTAATGATTCTAGTTAGGCTTCATCATCTCTGACCTCTCAGGAACATTCAGTAGACTTGTTAACTTATGACTAGAGTAAGATGCGGAGTTTCATCCTCTGAAAAGATCATGGTACCCCCTCCTATATATGTACTTTAAATTAGTGAAAAGACAAAGAAGTTAAAAATGTCCCCATATTTTCCAAGGATACTTTAATTGAAATACCCTGTTCTTTCCCCATGTTGTTTTCTCATTTTTGGTGGTGCCCTAAGACCAGCCTTTGCTGATGGGCTGAAGTCTACATACCTGCTTTGGCTTGCCTGTGGCCTGTTCTACCCTCTAGTCCCTTCTTCTTCTAGATCTTTATGGCCTTGGTTCTCTTCTGCCCCTCTGGTCGCACTCTACACCAATAGCTGTTTCATCACACCGCTATATACTGGTTATGCCCAACTCCATGTCTGAGCTCAAGCCTCTTTGCTAGGCTCAGAGTCATAGGTTCATTTGCCACCTAGATAGTTCTAGTTGGTTGTTTCATAGGACATAAATAAAGCACATCCAAAACTGAATTTATCATCTTTCTCTAAAAGAACAGCTCTCCTCTGTAGTCCCTATTTAAAATGAAGTGCACTCTGCCTCCCTTCTCTCTTTCTTTTCCCTTACCTCCATATCCGGTCAAGAATCAGGTTCTCCTGATTCAGTGTCCATGCAATTTCAGGCACCTCTCACTCCTCTGCCCCTGGCTCTCCCCCCAAGCAATTGTCACTTCTCACACATATATATTTGCAACAGACTCCTTAATGGTTGCCAGTCTTGCTACCTTTTCACATTTTCCACTTTGAAGTCAGAGTAGTTCTTCTAAAACACCAGCCTTGTCCTAGTTATACTCTCCTTTTCAACTTCTTCGCCTTTAGAAGAGTCCAGGTTCTTTATGGTGGCTTACAAGGTGGGCCATGGTTGTCCTGGACCACTTTCTCCCCACCAACCCCACTTATGCTCTCCGTGCACCTTAGTGTACTCAATTTCTTTCAGTTTCTTGAGTTGTTTTCTTTTTTACTAGGCTGCTATACATGCTTTTCTCTTTGCCCAGAACACTCATTCCTTTCTCCTTTGCTTGGATAGGTCTTAGCCCTTGATAACAGATCAAGTGTACCTGTGTTGGAAAGCCTGCTCTGACTCCCTCAGGCTTCAGAGTTTTCTGATGCTGCCTCTAACCTAGCCCTCACTCCATTGTTGCTGTTTCCTCAGTTGTATGTCTTCCGTGTAAAGTTAGGCTCTAGAAGGCCAGAGACCTCAATTCAGATATTTCTGAATGAGCAAATTTGATATTTTGAACACATTAATTTTCTCATTCAGAAGTAGAATATGTGTTCAAAATATCAAAACTAAGGTCAATCAATGGTAGAAGATATTGAAAATGGAATTCTCAACAGAGGCTGAATCCTATAATCCCTCATGGATTTTCATGCTTTATCCACTGAGCTAGCTACCACAAATCAGAATGGCCTTTGGTATTCTTTCAAGAGAAAAATGTTCATTTTTCAAGGGAGATTTCTGTAGAGCTAGTGCTTCTTCTTCATTCTCTAAGCAATCAACAACAACAACAAAATCCTCCACAGCAGAGTTATGACCAACTATACAGTAGATCTTAAGTCTCAATGAAAGATGACATAGGACAATTTAGTAGAATGTAGAAAGGCAAATTAATTTTTGTGTTTGCATCCAGGCTAGGTTAAAATAGGCAATCAAGAACCTTCCTTCCCTCTCCTCTCCTGCTTCTCTGGGACCTGAATTTTCCCTGTTGGTTATCTAGCCTGACCAAATCCTACAGATATATTCTCAACTCTTTGAAACTGGCCAGGCACACCTGGCTGAAAGAATTACCTGCCACTAAATAGCTTGACTGGCCTCTTTGGAGAAGGAATGATGAACTTCAGTTGTCCAGCCTTCAGGGTCACATGAGCCTCCAGGCCTGACTCATGGAAGAAGTTGGTGTTCATTTGGACACTGCTCTTAGCCAAGTCAGGAAGAATGATGCCCATATTTGTTACAAACTCCACGGCCACAGAAGGCTTTACCACCAGGGCAGCCTGCATCTGCCAAGTCAGAAAACAATCTATTTAGTATTTTTAAATACCTCAGCCCTCTGGCTGTCAGATCAACCACCCTTTCCCATCTCTGGGTAAATAATCTTTGGATAATGCACATCTCAGGAAACAGTATTGTGATTTATTGAGAGGAAGAAAAGCCAAGTGTCCAGTTCTCCAGAGCCAGACTTCACTATGCAGAACTAGGAAGCAACTTAGTTAAATTTAAGTATAACTAGGTAGAAAGATGACCAGAACCCTCATTTATGAAGAGAACAATTGAGTTTTCATTTTATTGCCATACCCCAACTGGCAATGGTGAGGTGGTGCATGCTGGTGGAACCCTAAAGTTTTTCATAAAAATCAATGAGATGAGTATCAGGATGAGGTACATTGTTGTGAACTAGAAACACATTTTGAAAATGTGAAATATTTAAAAATTCCTCCCCGCACAAGAGGAAAAGAACAACACCTACTTGTTTGCAATCAATGTAAACAAGGTCTTACATTGGCTAGTTCCAGTTTTACTCCAGCCGTGGTACCAGGGGTGATGACTCCAGATAAGGACACTTGCAACTGTAACCCCACTCCAGTGGGAAGCTCAAAGGCATTGTCCATGAAGATATAGTGTAGAAACAAGTCACTCTTTGAGCCTTCCCTTATGGCCTGTCCAATCTGCAAATTGAACAGGGGAGAGCAAATTAAGCCTTCTATGAGTGAGTTTTGTTTAATGCAACCTCCCCAATATCAGACAGTAATTTCCTCTTATCCAGAAAAGAAGGAACTAGCATATTTAGCTGGCTAATTTAATAATAAAGGTTAATGATTACTTACATCAATGCATTGGGATATATGCAATTGCTCTGAATTAAATATCATGTCATTTTTCAACTGGTGGTTCAGAAAGTACTTAGGAATACTGCAGGGCCTCAGAACCTTATAAGCTCCAAGTAAAATCTATGGCATAGCTTAATTTTGTTTTTGTTTTTTTAAAATCTGAATGTAAATGAGAGTTTACTTGAAGTGTATTATATTTTGGTAAAATTAATTTTTGAAATGAAAAAGCTCCTGAAATGATGTACATATTAATATACATGAGTTTTTGTTTTGTAACATTTCCACAAAACAACTCCAATCTGTTTTCTTAAAAACCAACATGAGTATTTATTTAATCATGGGAGTAAATTTTCTTTTCTATTAGTAAATTAATTATAACAAAAACTGTGACAAGTATTTGGATAGTGGGTTACAGTCTGCCAAACACTTTTTTTCTAATCATTATGTCCTTTTAATATTAAAAGTAGTCTTCATCGCAGGTAGAGGAAGATATACTTAACATTGTTTCCTTGAAGATCAAGTGAATGCTCTTATAAGTACAGCTAACATGATAGATAGCTTCATTTCTTTTCTTTTTTTTTCCTTTTTTGGTACTGGGGATTGAACTCAGGGGTACTCGACCACTGAGCCACATCCCCAGCCCTATTTTGTATTTTATGTAGAGACAGGGTCTCACTGAGTTGCTTAGCGCCTCACCATTGCTGAGGCTGGCTTTAAACTCATAATCCTCCTGTCTTAGCCTCCCAAAGTGCTGGGATTACAGGTGTGCACCACTGTGCCCAGCTCGAATAGCTTCATTTCTGAATGTACCAATTCCTTGTTAGCTAAAGATCTTCTTCATCAAAATTCAGAACAAACTTTTATTTTTGAAGGAAATATAGGCACTTTCTTTGCTTTGTGTGGCCAGGATCTTAAAAGAGTCTGAGAGATCTAGGAAGAGCACCTGCTAACTATGAGCCATCTGAGGGGCCTGGTTACTTACCATGTGGTGGATTCCCTGAAGTGTTTGAGCACCATTCAGCAGTAGCCTTCCCAGGAGCTGCAGGTCTTGGAGCCTGACAAAGCCAAGCTCTTCTCCCAAGATGCGGAGGTAGGCTCTGGCTTCTGGGATTTCTTTGGATCTCAAATCATTGATCAGCTTTTCAATGATGGGCATAATTCCATTTACCATGTCCTGGGATTTTAATAACACAGTGTTGAGTGAGATGTCAACTTTGTCTGAGACCTTTGGATTTCTGAGGTAGGGTCTGTCTCCTGTGGCCATGACTTATCTAAATACAATACCTGGAAGTGGGGCTTCAGGGCAGACATTGGAATCAAACTCCTGCCTTTTACTGAAAGATAATTTGTTTAAAGAAAGAGCAAAAACACCTGAGATCTTTTCAGGATTATTAGTGCCTTCAAAGCTGTTCTTAATTTGAAAAAAAAAAGAAAGCAGGAATAGTAAGGGGAATCATCCCTGGTCTCCAGGATTCCAAGATCCATAGAGCTCCTCAGGATTAAAAGACCTCTGTCCTGCTCTCCTACTCAGCCGTCTCTGCTTCAACTAAGGAAGAGTACCAGGGTTTTCTGAGAAAATGTAGTTTCCCTATAAGTGAGCCAAGAGCTTGAAAAACACCTGATGGCAGGCCTGTTCTTCTTAGATACAGGAAGAATTTCATAGACTGATGCACAGATATTGTGAAAGAAAAGAAATTGCTAGACCCAAAACAGACCAAAGGCCATTGGCTTCAAGTGGAGGTTGGCAAATCAGAAGATGGAGATGAGACCATCAGGGAGCATCTGGGAGCAAATTACTACCCTGTTCTTAACCTTGAATGTACACACAAGTCCCCCGGGGGCTTATTAAAATGCAGATTCTGATTCAGTAGGTCCTTGGTGGGCTTAAGGTCCTGCATTTAAAACAAGCTATCACGTAGTGCCAACCATCAGACCACACTTTAGATAGCAAAAAATTAAAGAACAAGAAGCTGCAGATATACAACTTAGTATCTACTCCTTCACTGGGGACTCATTGCCAGCCTCAAAATGGATTTTGGACCCATTAACTAGTGCACTGATATCAATGACAGTCAAAGAAAGCAACTAGTAATGAAATAAAAATATCAATTTAAAACTTATAATAGGAGCTTCTTATTGAGCATCCAAGACTGGTGTCAGGCACTGTGCTTAGCATTTTATGTGCCTTATTTAATGTAGTCTTTAAATAACTTTGTGAGGTGTGGATTATTAATAGTACCCTGAGGATGTAGGAAAAGACATATATAACATTAAGCAACTTGCCTGGGATATACAACTCAAAGACTGAGGTTAGAATCGAACCTAGGTCCCACACATTAGACTTTTAATCATTTTTCTAGAGTGCCCCTAGTGAGTCTGGTTCCTGGACACAATGCATTTTCATGAGGCCCTTAACTGCTGAGGATACTGGCCCTTAGCCTTGTAGGGCTGGTTAATACACAGCCACAGTTGCTATTTCAGTTAGATAGGACCTTGATGACTTCAATAATGTTTTTGCAGTGACACCCAAAGCTTTCCTTGAGAAAATACTTATCCAATACATACCTGCTCATGTTTATCATCTTTGATATAGTCAAAGTGGTCCACCAAAACTTTGGAGACAGGATCAGGGACTTGACCATTGACCCAATATAAGGCCTTGTTGACACTGTCTGGGAAAAATCCTTTCTTCCCAAAAAGAGCTTCCAGCGTTGGCTCAAAGCCTTTTCCTTCTAAGCCAATCTGAGAAAGACAATCAAGCAAGAATATGCCACTGGGTGTTTTGGCTATACATCAGTCTCCCATTCCCCCTTTTATGTCTATTTAATTAAAAACGCATTTGATGAACACTGCAGGGAAGGAGCTGGGCTTAGCATTTCACAGAAGTTGTCTATTTAAATTCACTAGACTCTTGAAGGGTAGAATTCATTTGCCTATTTCTAGAAAAGACAAGGATGAGAGAGGATAAATAATTAAACTGAGGAATCAGCTGGGAGTGGATTTGGGATTTGAACGAGAAACAATTGGCTAGCTCAAGGATTTCGTTGGATTTTGAGTTGAAGGGCTTCTCTGAGACATCTACATTTCCATTAATGTAAAGAATTATGTTTTAGATGACCCCTAGTGGACAGAGAGGAAGGCAAGGAAGGAAGGAAAGAAAAAGGCCTCAAAACGAAGGTTCCAATCGCCTAGTGATTCTTGCTCTGCTCCTCCCCAGGCTGGTGCACAGCTCCCGCGACTTTGTATTTATGGTGTACAGACCAGGCAAGAGAACTTGAGACTTCTTTAGTCTCACACATACCTCGACAAGGTCAGTTGGAGCAAATCCAAAGACAGAGAGGGTTGTTTTCAGCATGCTTTCTTTAGGAAGGTAATTATTCGGGTCAAAGATAAGATTCCCTTCAATTTTGGCTGAGACTGGGTCAAGAGATGGAAGAGAAACAGATTTGGAAAGGTGATAGTTCCGGGAAAATTTTCTGAAGTCCATGACAGTTGGAAGTTGAGATTCTTTCAGGGCTTCTTTTACTAAGTTTTTCAGGCTAGATGAAAAGAAAGGATATACTTTGAGCCAGCATACCATGTGACTTATTTATCATCACTTGCATCCTGAGTAAATATAGGTTTTCAATTGCTACTAAATTATATGGGTTTCATTTGCCCCAAGACTTTGGCTCAGGGTCTGTTGCACACGCACACGTGTCTTTGTTCCAGTAGAAAGCACACTCCATAAAGGGCAGGCAGGGCCTGGTCCAGAATGGAGACTTGGAATTCCAACCTAGGGCCCTCAGTAGCAGATTGGGGGCGGGGGGCTTACTCTTGGATATCCAGTTCTTCTGAGTTCAAGATGTTGGCAATGTGGGAAGCCACAAAGTTCTTTACTTGCTCATTCTGTTCCCGTAAGAGAAGTCTGGTAATTTTGTTAATATCTGATGAGGAAGGCCCCCTCATAAGCATGAGATAGGCAGCCAGTCGCTTATCCGCTGGAGCAGTACTATCCACAAAAGTCTGGAGAAGGATCCCCCTGACCTGCAGCAAAAAGAAGAGACTGTTACCATGACACAGAGCATGCCTGGCCAATGCTGGCATGGTCTGCTAGTTCTTTCTTATGCACAAGTCTAATTTCTCTCTAATGACTCTTCAAATAATGCTGAATCTTCTCGCCCATGTTCCCTGAAGCAACCAGCTTAAGGGAGGGTTCTCAGAAAACTCCCGTTAAATATGTGCTCAATTCAATTGCATTAGACGTAAATTATGACCAAGTGATTATTTGTTTTGAGATCTCCTACTAAGCAAAGATAAATTTGTTTTATCACAAATTATTTCAATGTGAGAATGAAGGTGGGAAGCTACAGTGAGAGTTTAGAGCTAATAAACAAGGTAGTTTCCAAATCTCTGGAGTTTTTGCCACCTAAGGTAGGAGGACCAAGTTCACTATCTTAGTTTGGTGCCTTTGGAGAAGTCAGGTATGTTTTCTCAAAATGAGAGTGATGGTCAGTCTGGGAGCAGGATATCATGTAGCAAAAATCTCATGTTCTTTGTGATAGAGGAGTAGCAGCAAGGTTGACTATGTCCCTCACGCCCACATACCACTAGGCAGTCAATAGGCTCATTGAAGTTTGCAATGAGAAAACAGTAGAAGAAACTCAGCACAAGAATGAGATTTAGAATCTCCCTCATACTTCCCCAAACCTTGTTGATCAGCATACATTTTCACTTCCAGACATCCTGTGTGAACTTTACCTCGTCTCTGAGTTCCATCTTCCTCAGGGCCTGGATAGCAGCTTTCTGAATCAGCAGCGATGGCTTTGTACTTTTGATACATTTTAGGACTGAAGACTTGAGTCTTGGCATTACCTGCTCCATGGTTCTGCCCATGTTTCCAATGACCTGTGTTGAAGAAAAGAAATAAGAACTCATCACAGCACAGAAAGAGAAGTAAAAGGTGTTCAAGAAGGGCATTTCTGAAATAATGCATCTTCTACAAAAGACGGAAAGTACCCTCAGGATCAAGTAGGTGTGATCTTCATCCCCAGTACACTCATTGCGAATCTGTTCCAACAGGTAATTGGCAATGTCCTGCAGATCCTGGGTCACTGCATGGGTCATCTTATGATAGCTACAGAGTAAGAGAAGAGTATTAACATTCTCCTAACTTAGAAGGCATAGATAGGCCCTCTTAAAATCCACACTTGTGTTTGTTGATTTCTTATTCCAAATTGTAACTCTCAAAATGACCAGTACAAGGGTTTGAAGGTGGACAGAGTGGTGTCATGTCAGTACAGAGAGGTGGGGTTTTCCACTGCTCCTAGGTGGAGAAATTTAGTGCAGAGACTCACTTGTTGACCACATGGCTCAGTGCATATAGGGTGGCCCGGCTTTGCTGCTCTCTGGCTGTGTTGAAGATCTCTTGCAGCCTCTGTGTTGAGGGCTCTGGGATCAGGGCCACCAGATAGGTTACAACATCTATCAGAAGTGGGTGAGCTTTCTCACTTTTCAGCCACTGGAGGATGTGAGTGTAACACTGGGGCTGTCCACACTGAACCAAGGCTTGCAAAGTGATAGGGCTGAGAAAAGAAGTATAGAGAGAGTTACATACAGCAACATCAAGGCAGATGAACTCTACTAATGCCCTATGTCTCTTATTCACTGTCCAAATTCAAAGTCCAACTCTGAGCCCAAGAACCATGATCCTTCCCTAAGAGTATTTCCACTGGAGAAACATCTTGAGAGAAATCTGAAGAAGGACCCCTGGGCCTCAAGCTGAAAGAGGACCATTATCACTGCCCTCTGGTCAAGACACAGAACATGCCTGGCCAGCACTGGCTGGGTCCATTCTGTCCTCAGCACCTTCTGTGACCTTCAGAACACTTGGAGTCCATCCCTGAAGTATAGAGAACGCACATTATTTGGTTGGCCTAAGCTCTTTCTCTTCCAGCCTGTGAGTTCCAGAGGGCACAGACTTATCTCACACTCCTCAAGGAACCCACAATAGAAGTAGGCATGAGAAGATACCCATTAAAGCAGGAGCTGCCTCCTTCCGGTTTTACCACATGAATACATACCTGCCTCGAATGCCCTGTGTGTGTGTGTGTGTGTGTGTGTGTGTGTGTGTCTTGCCCTTGAAACTCTAAGAAACTTGAAACTCTACCCAGCAGACATTAACTGATTTGACTGATTAACTAGATTGATATTTAAATGGTTCCTGAGGTTTTCTGGCCAAAGTTCAAAAGTTCTGCTGGCTTCCATAGGTTGTCTGAGAGATTGAGCTGCAACCATTGAAGACCTACCTGGACACCTCAATCAGCTGTGGCAAGAGGGATTTGACTGCCTCTTCTTTGAGGCCTCTCAACTCATTAACCAGTTTGTTGAAGAGATTCGCTCTCTGGGCATTCTGCTCAGAGATGGATAGCTTTTTGAGTTCCTGGAGGGTGTTCAGGACAGCCTCGGCCTGCTTTGGTGGCAATGTGGATTTGGTGCTCTCAAAGGCCAGACCCACCTTCTCAGCACCTGGGAAGTGCCAAAGAATTTCTTGGTTATTTCTACATCTCAACCATGTCTTCAGTTAATGGAAAGTGGAAACTAGGGAGGTACCAGCAGGTAAAAAAGAGAAGAAAACAACTGTCTTCTCAATGTCTAGTGGGCACGTGGCTCTGCGCTGGGTATTATTAACTGACTCATCACAGCATCCCTGAGGGTTGGTATTACTCCTCCATTTAACTAAGATCCATAGATGAGCAATTTGCAGATCTGGAATTTAATCCAGGTTTGTCTGACTCTGGCATCAAATTACCCTCTGCTGGAAAGAAAGGTGAGGAAATGCTACAACTGACCAGGCAACACCTGAGGCTAGACTAGTGGTTTCGCCATCAGTCCTTCTAGTTAAATCTTCCAGTAGTTCGTGGTGAGGGGAGACCCTTCTACAGCCCTCTCATCCTTCTGCTCTGACTTGTGCAAGGAAAGGAGTAAAGGCAAGCATGGAATTGTGAGATAATGGGCCGAGTCTTGGCTTTGATTGGACCTGGATGCTCATTTTACACCATCTCTGAAGTTCTGGGACCTTGACTACATCACTAAGCCTCCTTGAGTGTCCATTTCCCCTCTGCAGAATGTGTGTAAATGCACCTGCCATCGCCATCTATCATCATAGGAGCCATGAATGAAAAGAATAAATGAGGCAAGGCACAAGCAAGAGTTTTGACAGATTTACGTAGGATATAATGCTGGGCTAGGGTTAGACTAGAGGTCTCTGAAGTTCAGTTCCTTGGATTACTCTCTGGCCTGGCCCTAAACATCTCTTCCTACTTTCTCCATCTGGTCCAGGACAGGCACAAGTCTAATCATGGAATATGTGAGACTGTCAACTCCACCAAAGGTATTAGGGTCGACTTAGGATTTTAGTTTCCTCTAAAACCTAGGCAGCTTTGGCAACTTCTCTTTATCCTACTGCCCCTTGATGTTCTCAAATGAATCTGCCTACTCAGTAGCTAAACATGAGAGTCTGTTTCACTTTTTAGGCAGCAGACATTTAACAGGGCCCAGCCATGAGCTAAGCTGTGATTGGCACCTGTTGGGCAGATTTCCCTGCACCAATGAGGACATAGTCTTACCTGCATTAAAGAAGCGGCTGTTGATCTTCGGTGTGTCTTCGAGTTTCAAAGTCTGTGTAACATGTGTCATCATCCCATACTTATTCCTGGTAACAAAGGAAGCACCCTGCATCATGGAGGGCCACCAACCCAGAACATACTAGTCTTTTCATGTCCAAAGTTCCTATCTCTACTACTGCCCCTATCTTGCCCACCTTTCAGAACATGGTTAAATCTAGCTATCTTTGACTCCCTAATGAACAGCACCCATGTTCTCTGGTCACATTTGTTATCCTTCTATTAGAAGGATACCATATATCCTATATCAGTCTGGAATTCTCATAGGGCTGGGACTAACAATGAGCCTCAAAATTCATTGTATCTCCCACAGCACAGTGCCAAGAACACAGCAATTACCCAATCAACATTAGTTAATTATCAGCTTTTGAAATGGATTGGATACACAAGTCTGTTATCAAAAATCCCAAATCCTCCATGAAACTATTCCTAACCAGGGCATCCTACAATAATTCCCTGATTTTCTGGATCTATGGCCCTTAAAATCTGAGATATATTTTGTTGGTTTCAAATTGTTTCGCATGCCTAAGAATTTTCTGCCAAATTGCCTGTTGGCTTAAAAAGGAGGCCAGGCATGGGCTCTGCTTTGCACCTCTGCATAGCTCCCACCAGGCACAGCCTGGCCTGGACCAGAGCACAGGAAAGTCAACTCACATAAACCCACTGATGATGAGTCAGGGGAGCATCAGGTGACCTACTTGTAGGAGAAAGGCAGGAGCAGGTGTTGCTCCTTGCAGATGGCTTCTGATACATGCTTCCTCTTAGAGTCCAGGGTGTACTGGCAGGACTGGCTGCTGCTGAGCAGAGTTGACAGGGGGTGAACCTGTGCATGAGATTAGGGATGAGCATTTTGAACAGTCCCTGGGGTTTGGATCTCAGTCTTCTTTCACAGTCATTTTCCTTCAAGGTAGGAGAATAGGAGTCCCACACCACTAGACAAACTCAGGAAAAGGAAGAGAACTAGATTCTTGACATTTAGCTAATGGGGCTCATCAAGTCAGCATACTCAAGGCTGTGGACTCTTCTTATTCCACCCTGGCGGAGCTTCATCCTGCACACATATATGCCTTATGTCCCACATACCCATCTGCCCCCACATAACACCATACATGCTACTTCCTGTTAGATTTTCTTAGCCTAGCAGCCTTGCTCTCTCTCCTATTTGCACATCCTCTGTATTTTTCAGGTTTGCACTCCACATCTTCCATGACTTTGCCCAATGAGCTATATGCATAATGCTACATCCTCCCTGCTCAGATTTGGAACTGCTTGTCTGCACTGCTCAGTTTATTGCTTTATCAGGTGTGCTATGCACTGCGCTTAACGGGCATACCATGCATAAGAACCTTGCTGCTGCATTAGCCTGGAAGCATCTCGAGGGTAAGATCCATGGTTCACCTGCTACTGTCCCTTGCTCAGTGGGACTAAACATAGAGCAACTGCTCAGAAGAGACCCTAAACTAGTCCCTCAGCTTCCTCTGACTGTGACTCCCATGGTCATCAGACTCTCTGTGTTCAGTTCCAAGGACAATGACCAGGAACACGGCCCAGCAGGGCAGTGATTGCTCATCTTTCATGTTTACTGAGATAACTTGTGACTCATGTCCTGGAGGATATGACAAGGGGTTAGGCATACTTGAGTTGTGTGGTGCTATGTGACCCAGCCATCAGCAGAGAAGGTCAGTACTGAGTGGGTGGCCCAGGCTGGAGGCCACTGGGCCTTCATTTCGTCAGGGTCACTCTTGGTATGTAAGGATAGGAGGCTGGGATGAAGGAGAGAACACAGATCTTAGGACCTCCTTGGAGGTCAGATGTTGGGACAAACAGCCCTCACACAGAAAGCAACAGCAAGGGGCTTTGCCTTTTCAGAGATGAACCATTGTCACTCTCAAGTGACGGCAGAGGGTTCAGTGTCACAACAGGAGGACCACAGAGCTCTGGCCTGATTCTAGTCCTGGCACAATTAATAAAAAGCTGCACAGCCTCAGCAGTCCTTCTAGTGCTTGGTCCTAGGTGTCCTGCTCAAGGCCTACACAAAGAACAAGCTGGGCAGGATCTTCTCAGAGGTCCCTACTAGCTGGGACATTCCTGAGGGTTTGTAAGAAGGATGCTGCTCAGGGCAGACTGCAGGCTGGCATGAGACTCACCAGGCCTTGGATGAGGGCAAGTGGGCTGACCCCTGTGCTGATGGGCTGGAAGCTGTCACACTCCTGCAGCTTCCTCTCAGTGGATATCTCTGTTGCCATGTTGCCCTTCCTTGTCATGACGGTAACATGAGTGGAGCAATTTCCATATACGGTGTCCTGTGGGAGCAGAAGACACACTCAGGAACATTTAACATGGAAAAAGTCTTTAGATATTGGGGGAAGGGCTGGGAAAGAAGTCTGGGAGCAAAGGAAGAAAGAATATAGATTTGGGAAGGACTTTCTTTCCTCCCAGCACTGCTGGTGCCTGGCCAGCCAGGGCTGGGAGAGAAGAGCAGGTGAAGAGCAGCTCTGAGGAAAGGCCTGTGCAGGGTGCACCTCTGTGTTCTCCAAGCACAGTGGAGCCGAGAACTCAGAGCACAGTAAGGGCTCAAAAATATTCATAGGACTGAAGAAAGTTGGATTCTCTCTTTGAGGAAATCTGAAATTCTTAAAAAGAGGCTGGAAACATATTCCAATCTTTTTGTAGTCTGCAGTACACACAGGCTTTGCCTGTTGTAGCATGTGGGAACTGGAGAGGAGAATGAAACAAAAGTAGATAGAGAGGTCAGGAGTCCCAGTAAGTGCTTTAAAATTAGACCCGACATGATTGAACTGCTTGGGATGTCTGTCAGTGACCCCACAGGACAGGAGGAACCACAGGCTCCGGTATTTCATACCAATATAGGGTCTCCTGTGTAGCCAGGCCAACAATCCACTTCATGTAGCATGTGACCAGTCTCTGATATGGGAAGTGGAGTTTAGAGGGCCACTGCCCTCAGCTTTCTAAGTTCTCACCATGAACAACACTTGCTTGTCTTCTTCTGTCTCCGTGGGAACCAGGAGTGCAGAAATGATGCCTCTCTTGATGTTCAGGATGTGTTTGGGTTCATCTTTCTCTGGGTACAGGAAGACTTGCCTCCCTGCAGGAATGGCCAGCCTGAGCTCGTACCTGTCCCAGACAGAGGGCGTGTGGTCACAGAAAGGTCCTTTCTCCACTGTGAGCCTGCTGGAAGGAAGCTTCTGCTTGGCAGGCTCCTTCTCAGTTGTTAACATCAGCTCTTTACAAATATATGCACACACATATACATATTCTCAAAAAAGTACACAAGCAGGTAAATTTTCACCATTCTTTTCCTTTCCTGTTTTTTTGCTGGGCTCACCTATTCCCTGTCTGTTCTCTGTCCACCAGTCTTACTCCCAGTATGGACACCTTAGTGGGTATTTCCTTCGTATCTCCCTGTTCATACAATCCTACATAGATTGTGGGTGCAAACAAAGATACATAATTGCATTATTTGTTTTATGCAAATGGAATTATATTATGCATACTTTCCTTCATCTTGTTTTTCTCATTTAATTATATTCTATGAAAACCCTGAGTTGCTTGGTATAGCTCTAAGAGATTCTTTTTTCAAAAGCTGTATAAACATTCCATTCTGTTGTTATATATAGTTTATCCAACACATTGCCCCATTTGGTGGCATTTACTGGACTTTTTTTTTCCCATTTTTGCCACACAAACAATACTGAAATAAATATCCTTATGTGTTTATCTTCATCTTCATGCATTACTGCTTTTATTTTCATGGGCTAGACTCCCAGAGATTGGAATTGCTGTGTCAAAGGGTGTAAGTATTTTCAACTGGAATAGCTATCGCCCTGTGGCTCTCATTCCCATGAGCTGTGCATGGGAATAACTTTTCCTCCTGGGCCCACCAGCAACAGGTGCTGTTGCTGTTTTAAAGTTGTCCAGTCTGATGGACGTGAGGTAATCCCTAACTTCTTGTAACATTAACTTGCATTTCCTGATTACTAGTGAATTTAAGCTTCTTTTCACACACTTGTCTTTTATATGATCTCAGGAATTCATGTTGACTTTAGTTTTAGGACCTTCTCGTTGGGGACGATTTGGGTGCCTGAGGGCCCGGCTGTACCGGTTCTAGTTAAGTTGGAAGGAGGAGACCAAGCTTTTCTCCCATGGTTCTGCACCTTTCAGAAAATTCCAGATGTGGTGATGCAGGCTTGCAAAGTAAGAGTCTCTTGTGTTTAGAGAAAAGTAAGGAGCAAAAAGTAACTGCTATTTCCTCCTGCCACCAAACCCCTTCGCCTCATGCACATCTGAGTCTCAGGGAAAGTAAGGTGTTTGGATGGAAGAAAGAAGCATCCACACAAGTCTCTTTCACAGACAAAGGACTGGTTTCTGATGTTAGCAAATTGAAAGACGGGCAGGGGTAGAATTCCTCCATGCTACCAACTAACTGCGTATATTGACATACATTTAGGATTCTTTGCACTGTAATTAGGGGCAAGGCAGAGGTGATGAGTAACACAGGTGCTGGTCTGTCAGAAGAGATGCCAGCTGTAAACAAATTACTGGCCTTCTAGTGTGCACTGGCTGCATGCCAGCCCTGGGTAGGGGACCCCTAAAGCCTTGTCTGCCTTTGCCTGGCACTGCATAGACCCTGTGCCACTGTATGTTGGCACTGAAGACCCATTGGCACCAGCTTGTTTAAATAAATTGCCCCCAAAATTTTAAAAGCATGAGATCTTTAAGAAACATATTTAAGTGATAATTAAGGGACCTTGACTAGGGGAGGGTAAGTAATGCTTTTTTTCCTCTTTTTGATAGTTGTGAAAATTCTGCAGTTTCCTGATCCATGGCAAAACACTGATTATAATACACTTATACTCACAGGCGCCTAACATGAACATACATGTTCATGTCTCACTGGGCACACATATGTAGGCAGGCCTTCATGCAACACAGCCAGGGATGCACAGAGCTCAGAAATGTAAATGCATGATTCCACCCTTACTTGGACATGGCAGCTGCAAACTCCTCAGAGTTCTTGGTCTTTTTCATCAAAGCCTTGCCCTCAGGGTTGAAGCCATACACCTCTTTCAGGGTACACTGGCTGGTCTTCAGGATGAAGCTGCAGAGTTGGGGAACCTCTAGCTCGACCTGAGAATGGAGGGCAGCAGCACACTGAGGTTCTCTATCAAGCCGAGAGATTTCCCACAGCCCAGGGCTTAATGTCTAATTGGGACACCAATGGAAATACTGTTGGGGAACATGATGGTCTGCTCCCCAACACTGCCCATGTTCCTCATGGGTCTCATGGGTCTCCATGCATCAGCCTAGGCTTTGTCCTTTTGGCCTTTTCCTCCTTCAGGGTACCAAGTTTCTTAAGTTTGCACCTATGCATGGGAAGGACCATGTCTTTTTATGGGCTTTAAATTACTCACTTCAGTTATAAAGAACTGGGTGCGCTTGGTTAGAAGAAAGACAGACTAAAAGTAAGAATTTAATAAGAAAAATGGGAAGCAGGAAGACGGCTATCATTGGTTTCCACAGCAAATGTTTCCTTCATGTCACCCCCAAACTGTATCCACTAGAGTCTATTGAGGGCCTCATATATAGCTGCAGTTGAAAGAGCTCCCTAGTGGTTACCCAGCATTATTCAAAGAACTTGCTGTCATGACTGATAGCTTTATATTTGCACTGTCTGATATGGTAGTATGAGCCACAAGAGGCTATTAGGCACCTGAAGTGTGGCTAGTAAGACTAAGAAGTGAATTTTTAATTTTATTAAATTTACATAGCTACAGAGCCACATGTGGCTGATGCTTACCTTATCTGACGAGAACTATGGAGCCCTATGGAGAAGAGGGAAGCTTCTCAACCTGCTTTCTCTTCCTCATACAAACCTTATCAGTAGCCCTCTGACTTGTTCCCTATGGCAAGAGACAGCAGCAATATAGCCAGTCTCAACAATAAGTAAAGTTTCATTTTAGAATGAACTACATGTTTATATTTTAAAATTTTTTTCCCATTTCTTTTTAGCAACAGGTTCTATTGGGCTTTGTAAACACCACCTTTCCTGATTTCCTGAGATGCCCCCCTCTCTTAGTTCACTCACTGGGCCTCTCTTATGTTGAAATCTATAGTCCTTCGCTGCTGGTAATCTAGACCATGTACTCAAATTATAGCTTGGAAATTAATGGAAGAATATTTTTTTCCTGGCAAAATTTTCTGTGGTGGACAACTTTTCAGCAATGTGGCTGCTTTACAAGCTGAGGGACAGTTCTAGCACTCTGAGGTCACAATAGTTCTGGCATGTGCTGGGACCTCCTGGAAGGTCCAGTTTGGGGCACCTGTGGAGCAAGCCTGGGCTCCAGGTTCCTCCAGGCCCCATCCTCCATACCTTGCAGTTGATCTTGGTGATGCTTCTTGAATCAGCAGTCCCAGGGACGCCGCTGGAGCTCTCTGCCTCATAGTTATACATGTACTTCCGGAGGTGCTTGAATCGAGTTGCCTCTTCTAAAATGAGAAATAAGTTGGCATATCAGACATAACACTTCCTGGGATACTGAGTTCTGAGCAGAAAGGGGTGGTGGTACAGGTAATAAAAAATGGTAATTGAGCTCAAATTATTTTTAATTTTCTTTGCAATATACTTAATTTTCTTTTTCTTTCTTTCTTTCTTTTTTTTTTGGTACCAGGGATCGAACTCAGGGGTACTCAACCACTGAGCCACATCCCCAGCCCTATTTTGTGTTTTATGTAGAGACAGGGTCTCATTAAGTTGCTTGGTGCCTGACCATTGCTGAGGCTGGCTTTGAACTCATGATTCTCCTGTCTCAGTCTCCCAAAGTGCTGGGATTACAGGCGTGCACCACCGTGCCCGGCTCTTAATTTTCTTTTATAGATTTAAATTGTCCATTATGTTTTTGCTGAACTTGAGTTTAAATTAGCTTTGATTACTTGAACATATCATCTGAGGTACAGGGAGGAGAGTGCCAATTATAAAATAATGGGGGTCCAAAAATTTATAGAAGAGAAATTTGAAAAAGTAAGATTTGACAGCACTAAGCAAAGGGATAGTGCTTTTCTTGGCTTAAAAATACCATAATTCTGTGACTCTTTTTAATTTTATCAAATATCTGAGGCAAAGTTCATTAAGCATTAGGGGTATCTGGTTCACTTTAAGAAGAAGAAATTTGGGGAGGATTCCACTATGAGGGAATTTTGTGAACGACTTGAGACAAAACGACAGGAGCCCAATGTAGTGATGCTAGATGTCCACCAGATGGCGGTGCGGCACCATCAGAAGTCAGCCCAGGCATTCTCCAGAGAACGGAGGGTACTGCTGCACAAGGCCAGCTCCTCTGACCTCTAGGGGTCAGGTAAATACCAAGGGGTGGGGGGCTGGATTTTTGTACAAAGGTTAAAGTCAGTATTTCTTCATCCCCACACTGAATCAATGATTAGTCACTGATAAACAGGACAGTGATGTCTCTTTTAAGTGTTAGGAAGTCTGACAGAGTGGCAGTCCCTTTCCTACCCCACTCCCAGGCCAAACTTTTGGGACAAAAGGACTGTAAATGAGGGTTGAGACCCTTGGGGATGGGCAGAGGCTCAAAGCACTTGTTTCCTATGGTCAGAGCAGCAATCACCAATCTGAGCATCACTACACTATGTAGAGTGAGGTGGCCTTGGTGACCAGAGGTCCAGAAGGGCTGTTGGCCTCGTGTGGGGGGTGCCCATCCATGCCCAGTGGAGAAACGCCTTACTTGGACAGCTCGGGCTGACATTTTCCAACACCTCGTCTTCTGTAAGAAAAGAAACAAGAAACTGGGTTTTCCCACGTCCTGAGGTCCTGTGGGTCTGACAGGGAGGACCACCGCATAGGTCTTATTTTCAGGCAGGAGGCAGGTCTAGAGAGCTCAGGCCCCAGGCCCTCCATCTGCCTATTCTATCTAGAGTCTGGAGGAGCCATCAGTTCCTCCTGGTCCCTGTCCTATTGAGACTGTGAGCCTTGGGACTGCCCTCCCTCTGCCCCAAGCCAAGCTGCCCCAGCCATAGCCCCTGACACTGGCTTCCACGACCTCTGGTTGAGGTCGTGGCCGGATGTTGCAGTCCCGCACCCAGGGCCCCACCTGCCCCCATCCTACTCACGGGCCCAGGCACCGGCGCCCAGGAACACCAGCAGCAGCAGCGGCGGCAGTAGCGCGGGCCTTGCTGGGCCCATGGCAGACGAGCGGGTGGGGAGGCTCCTGGGCTCCCTAGCTGCGGCCTGGCCACGGCCTGGCGCCGCTGCTGGCTCCAGGCGCTCTTCAGAGGCTGCTCTGAGACCCACGCTGGCTCTGCGGGCAGTCAGGGTAGGGTGGGAATGCACGCCTGCGCGCAAGCACCCTATTTATAGGAGGCCCTAGATTAAGAATTGCGACAGGTCCAAAGGGCGCATCCTCGGCCTGTTTGCTTTTCCACACAGGCTTGTCTCTGAGCCTTGAGGAGGGGCCTGGGAGGGGGCTCACCTCAGACCCAGCAACAGCTGCCCTGAAGCTTTCCTTTTGCCTGGCCTTGGCCTGCGGGGTCTTTGAGGGTGGGCAGTGGGGCAGTGGGCTTATTGCCTGAGGAGTCAGCCTGAGCTGGGTGCTTTGGGGAGCTGGCCAATCACAGGGACAAAACCTGCTCTCCTCCTGCTCTGATTAGGGAGCCCTTTGGCAAACCAGTTCTTAACTCCTGATTGAGATGTTTTCCTAGTTCTTTTACTTTTGGGTAGATTTTGGGTCTGCATGGAAGGCCCACTCCAGACCAGTACCTGTGGCTGAGAGGAGGGAAGAGAAAGAAAGGGAACCAAGGAGGTCTGATGACTGATGGGCACTGGCCCTGAGGGATGGATACTGACTCTGGCATAGCATGAGTCCAGGTGCCCTGGTCGTTTAGAAACCCAGCCAGGATGGCTCCAGGGCAGATAGCCCCCAAGTCAGGGTCTTCTAGGGAAACTGAGGAGAGGAGGCAGCTCCCCATCTCCCCACTTTCCTCCTGAAGTGAAAGGACATTGAAGAGCCCCAGACGAAGGAGTGGACAGAGCACATTCCCCACCAATAGCCCAGAACCTTCTCAGGAATCTTTTCATTCTCTTCTAGGTGCCAGGTCATGGGACCCAGAGAAAACTTGCCAGCCCTCTCTTCCTCTACCTGGCTGCAGGAACGTGTGCTTTATATAGACATTTCAGTAGTCTTGATTTCACTGACCTGAGATCAATCATAAAGGTTTATTGACAGGATGGACGAATATCTGAGCCTGGTTATGTCATAAAGTGTTCCTATCTGGTTGGGGAAATAAGATGTGTAGACAGGAAACTGTGGGTGCTCAATCAAGGTAGGATGTAAAGAACACTGAATTGTGAGGGTATAGTTGCTGGAGGGGCACCAAGGAAGAAGTGAGAGGAGGTGGTGACCCAGGAGCAAAGGAGTGGGGCTAATAGGGATGGTATCCTAGAAGTGCCACTAGGGAAGTCACTAATTACTGCTTCAATGTGTCAGCTTTGTTTGACATGTAAGTATATCCAGATGTGTGCAACAAACTACTTGTAAAATTGTCTAAATCTTCTGATGGCATGGACATGACAAATGATTCCAGAAAGGTTGATTCTGAAACTGTGACCATGTATAAAGACACCTGTTCTTTCAGAGGAGACACACCATGATGTTTGTCTTGTTTCCAGCACCTGGGCCTCCACACCTTCTCTCATTCAGGTATTGTCTGTCGTCACAAACTCTCTATGCCGCCCTAGTGATCACTAGTGAACTCTCCCTAGTGATCAGTCACTTTGCATGCGTGTATGTTAGTATTGTTAAAGGTGAATATTACAGCGGTCTCAACCAGAGACTGGCCAAACCTGCACCACTGGTTTCATGCAACACGAAAGGCCTGGAAGTAATTGCCCAGAAACACCATTTCTCTGAGCATTTTATGCGCCTTATTTCATGTGGATTGACTTTCCACAGGACTAGCCCTATCAGTGTTTGAGGAAATGGTCCTGTTCCCATGCATATGCATTTCAAGGAGAATAGGCAAGAATATTTAGGAATGGAGAAACCAATAAGGGATGGCTAACATTAATTTATAAGTACACGTTTGGGCTTTTTCTGTTGGAGGATAGATGAAATCAGCGTTCTATGGTTAGCCTCAGTAGAAAACATAATTTTTACAATTTGGGAATTACAAATGAATCTGATAACTTTGATGCAGGGAAAAACTGTGAGACATTTGAAGACCCTGGCATGAACTGTCACCATTTCTGAAAGAGAAAACATGAGACTTCAAAGTGCTGGGTTCAGCTTCCCTTTCTTTCCCTGAAGGCCTTTGGAAAATGTCCCCTGAGCTGGGCCTCGGCCTCTGTACTTGTTCTTCAACAGGGTCCAGTATACAGGAGCACAGAGCAAATGGCCAATTGCTGAGATGACTTGTGTACATCCACAGAAATACTGTAAGGATGAATATGTAGATTTTTCTTACATTATAAAATATATCCTTTGTTAAAAGCTATTTGAAAATATATTACTGTTTGTAACCACAGGTATTATCCTTCATCCCTTTTCATTTAAGCAGAACTTTTCTCAGTTCTTTTTCCTAAACAAGTTCTGGGTTTCAAAGGACAATGTTCAGTTTTCAGAGAGACTTAAGATAGAATTAGGAATCAGGAAATCTTTGAGTATGAGCTACTTATTTAACAGAGAAAATCCTGGGCCCAAGAGGTCAGCAGTTGTAAAGGAAGTCAGTGTGACTGTTAGACTCAGGAAGAGCTGATTTGGAATCCTAGCTGGGTTTTTTGTGAGGTTTGCAACTCTGGGCAAGGGACGTCCCCTGAAAGCCTCTGCATGTTTACAGGACTAATGATATCTACCTCCTAGGAATTTCAGTGCAAATCGAGTAAAACAATTATGGAAAACAAAACAGCTAGCAAGATGCCCAGGAAATAAGAGGTACTCAATGCATAGTGACTGTCACCATGCCTTCCGCGTGTGTTCTGTGGGAGTGTGTTGGCTGGTTCTCTGTGAGCTGGCTGACCACAACCTATATATAAACAGAAGTTAACGAACCACAGGTAGGAAACCAAAGCTTCTGAAAGGGAGCAGGAGTGAAATGGGGCAAGTACAAGGGTGGCGTGTAGCTGTGACTGAGCATCCAGTTGGTTTTGATGATTCCTCAGATTTGAAATCACTGTCCTTTCTGAGCACATGGAGGCCTTACCAAAGCTATCAGACTAGTGACTGTCATTCTGTTGTCATGCAGATGAATCTCAGTTAGTCGCTATGACACTGTGACTTATCAGCTCATGAATGCAAAGTCCTGTTGGATAATTGCAGGGCTGTGGATGCCCATTAGAAAGCCACCTGACTAGTGGAATTTCAAGGAATTAGATCATGCTAAATGTCCCAGTTACAGTCTCTAGAAGCAAAACGATCCATGTTGCCTATCTGCAGGTGACACAAAGGGTCCTGGACAAGTTCAGGGAACTATGGAAGCTATTAAAGATCCCCAGCAGCCCAATATTCTGAGTTCAGTGTAGTTCACATATTGAAGTAGGTATTCAGTACATAATTTGCTGAATATAATGGATGAATCTGCCATTTAGTTATACCCCATTGCTTCTAAGATATTTATGTACAGTGACCACGATGCTAAATAAATGCTTTCAGTGACATAAAGCAAGGAAATACAATCTGATACAAATTATTCCCAGCCATGCTCTTCAAAAAATTCATCTGGCAAATAGGGACCAGTATTGACCATGATTAATTAGCCTATCTCTTTTCTGCGTATGACAGCATTATAATTGCAAACGATGCCCAGAAACTGGAGAGTAAATTTTAAGAATTTGTAGATGGAACCATGCCCAGTGTGGTCTGAATATGCCATGGACAAGGCGTGCATACATGTGTGCACACACATACACAGACACACACACAAGAGAAATGTGAAGGGAAAAAATGGTGCATTTAGGTGAAAGATGGTAAGTGTGCCTGTGTCAGTCAAATGCAGACATGACACTTGAATTAACCTCCATGAAAGCAAAAAGAAACAGTCCTATTCCATCATTCTGCTATCTAAGAGATAAGGTCAGAATGTTGAGCAGTTCTTTCTGAGGAGAGAAGTCAGAGGTCAGTGTGGAGCAAGGTCCTATTCATACGACTTGTCACTCCCTTCACTATGTGGATCTTGTCCTTCCCCCCTCCCATGGCCATCTCCAGCTGATCCACCTCCTGTGAGGAGCCTTTCCTTGGAACCAGCCCAGTTAGATTTCCTCCTTGTCAGTCAATTTCTATGTAAGACAGGTGGATCATGAAGGCTCTTCATACACACACCTTGTTACTCTGAACTTATATTTTTCTCTCGTAACATTTTAAAATTTTCACCTATTTGCATATATCTTGCCAACCAGAGAGATCATCTTGAGGATAAGCACCATGTGTAGTTGATACCTTTGTGTCTTGCTTCTTTCTCCCTCCTTAACCTATTGTTCCAGGTGAGGCAGAGCATAGCTAAGGAGGGAAGGCTGAAACACCACATGGTCCTTGTGAGATACGTCTCCTTCCTATGTGCCTTTCTTTTTACTCTTGGGTGCTACTGCCTATGTTTATATCTAAATTTAGAATGGATGATTGAGGCAGGACCTGTGAGTGAGGGTCATGGTATGGCTTTTTGAGACGCTGGGTGTCAGTCCCTCACCTGTGTGATGGGGCAGGACTTGATGACTTTGAAGGCCTGTGTGATTCTATGAAAACTTTGTGACTTGCAAAAGAAAAGCACAAGTTACACTGGGCCTGAACCTCAGGCTCGTTAGGAGCTGTGGTTGAGGATTCAGGATCATTGAGCAGGATGGATTTTCTGGGAGGCTGCCTACCTCTACACAGATCTGCACTCATGTGTCCAGGAAGTAGAGCCCTTCACACATTTTAAACAGATTTCCAAATGAGGAGAAGGTGCTCTCCTGCTCTCCTGGAAGCACTAAACATTGACTCATAACTCTCAGGATGTTTTTCCCCAAGTCCAGCTTTAGGGTTTATCCTGTCCTTGACCTTGGGAAAGCTCTTTTGGATATAACTTGGTATTGCCAGCTGCTCTTTATTAAGTTTTTAGAAGTTTTGTTTATGTTCTCACAAGACTAAGACCCAGAATGCACTAACCTCAGAAGGCTGAGACCAGTGCTGAGGGTAGACTGATGGGTAGATAAACAAGCTTCCCACTCCCACAAGACTGCTGATTCTCTTCAAGTGTCATGGAGGCCCCGGGCATTGTCTTCTGAGAGCTCACAGATAAGGAGAAGGGTTAATCATGTGTCACAGTCAACCACAAGTGTAGGTAAAGTGCCTAGTCTGGGGTTGACACAGACTATAGTTGTCTAGGGTAGGTCTCCTGGCTCCTGGAGGGGTGAGACTGGAGCTGGATCTTAGATAGTGGACAGGATTTAGGTCACTGAAATGAGTGGCACTTCTGAAAGAGCAGTGGCAGAAAGCTGAGAATGTATTCAATGTATCTGACAATTTGGGCTGTAGCCAGCCAACTGGAGTCCATGGAGAAGTTCAATGTGAAATGGGAGATTTGGGTGAGAACACAGTTTGCCGTGCCTGGGCCAGAGACAGAGATGCCAGGCTAATTAAAATCTTTGATTTAACTGAGGGTTACTATAACACTGCACATAATATACTTGGCACTAAATACAGTACATATGGCATTAAAACTAGATTGTACAGAAGGCCAGGAGTACTGGGCTGAATTCTCCTTGTCAAGAGTTGTGAAGGGAGGTACAGGAACAGGAATTCATGGAGTCAGACAGAGAAAGGATCTCAGACACTGACTCTAGATGAATATTCTCATCTTATAAGTGGAGAAACTTGAGACCTACACAGACTAAAGTTTTTTTATTGTTTTGCATTAAAATTTGGTTAATTTTTTTCCATGATGAGAACAGGACTAGGGTCTCCTAGTTTATAATCAAGAATATTCCTTCTACTGTAATTGCACTTGTCTATATTGACTGCATAAAATTGCCTATAGATTACTTTATAGAGATGAATCATTGATATCAGGGTAGTTCCTTATAATCGATTGCTCATTAAAACATTTGCTATTGGAACATTTGATTATTTTTTTGTGGGTTTATATTTAGACTAAATATTACTATGTTTCTAATCATATAGAATTATAGAGGTTCAGGGTCTTAAAAGGCCACAGGCCATTGAATCCAACTCTTCTCCCAATATAGATGTTCCATCAGTCTGAGAATATCTGGACATCCATTAGTGGGATGCCTAACTGATGGAATTGATGAAATTAAGTACTGCTCTAGTCAGCATAGCAATTAAGAGTTCCTAAAAGGGAAACTTCCCAGCCTGTCTACAGATGGCCAGATGGATCCAGCACAGGCATAGCAATGCTTTGTGGTCGCATCTCAGTTTCTGCTATTTCTGTCCTCCATCTGGGTCACAGGCCATCCATCATAGGCAAAGCTGGAAACTGCATCTATAACAAGGGGCAAGTTTCTCTGACACTGTCTATACCTGTATTCTGAAGTCAAAATCAAATCATTTCAAATGGTGACATATTATAGTCATTATTGTGCATTCTTTTTCATGTATTTGCTTTGTATATATAAAACATTCATCAAAAAGTACAGGAGACACTGGAATATTAGTTGTCTGAGGTGAGGAGAGTTAGATGCCTGAGGGCAGGTGTGGGAGGGAGACTCTCCTATGTTTCTTTTTTTATTCTGTTTGGATTTTGAAGCATGAATATTTTAACTCTTTAATAAATAAAAACCACGTCTTTCTATGTATCTCTGTATGTGTAAAATCATTACTAGATTGCTGAATGCTTCCCTCTGTATATCCTTCCCTCTCTATTAGCACAGGGCCTTAGGCCATCACCAGAACCCAGCCTGCATTGGCTACTTGATCTCTGCTATGATTTAACTGTTGGATGTCCCCCAAAGGCTGGTATGTTAAAAGCTTGATCCCTGGGGAGAAAAGGTGAAGTGCTGTGGGAACTTTGAGAGGTAGAACCCAGAGGGAGATCTTTAGTTCATTGAGGAGTGCCCTTGGAAGAGATTGTCTGACTCCGGTCTCTTTCTCTGACTTCATGTTTGGCTCTGTAAGCTTCTCCACACATATGTGCCTGCATCGTGATAGATCACCATCTACCACCCTTGTCAGAGGCCAAACCAATGATCCTCTTAAAACATGATTTTGAACTTTAAACTTCCAAAACTGTGAGATAAACAAACCTTTTCTCTTTTAAAGCTAAGCCTCAGGTATTTTGTTATATTTATGTGAAGAATACAGTCTCTGAAGCAGAAAATGGGTGGAAAAATGCTGTTTAGTATCAGGGTTTCCTTGTATTTCTTTTTTTTTTCCTTAATGGTAGCACTTAGCTTTTAATAAAGTCATTTTAAAAAATAACGATCATCTTAGCTGTTCCAAGGTCCACACTGGAAAAGGACTTTTAAAAAACCCTCACAGTTTTATTAAGTATTCACATACCATAAAATATACTCACATTTAAAGTAAAAAATTCAATAGCTTTTACCATCCCAATGATCAACTTTAGCACATTTTCCTCCAGCAAGAAATCTCATATCAGTTAATCAGACCTTCAAACCTGGATCTAACTTTGGTCTCTTTGTAATGTTTCCTATAAGTGGGATCCTGCAATCTATACTCTTTACTTAGCATATTATTTTCAAACATCATCCATGTTGTAGCATTCTATTCTTTTTCATACCAAACAATGTTCCATCATATGGATTTACCACCTGTTATGAACCTACTCAACAACTCATGAACATTTGTGTTGTTTACACTTACTGGAACATTTGTGTTGAAGATTTTATATGGACATACCTATTTGTTTCTCTTCAGTTCTGTAGGAATTAAATCGATGGGTTCTATGGTAATTCTGTGTTTAATAATTTCAGGAACTGCCAGATTATTTTTCAGAGCATCTGAACTTTTTGCCTTCCCACCAGCAGTGTTGTTGATTCCCATCTCTCCCCATCTTTGCCATTCTAGTGAATGTGAAGTGGTGTCTTACTGTGGCGTTGACTTGCATTTCTACAATGGCTAATAATGTTAAGCATCTTCTGGTGTTCTTTCTGGCATTGTGTGTATCTCCTCTGGAGAAATGTCTATTCAAATCCTTTGGGTTTTGAATTTTTATTTGAGTTGTTTGGATTTTTTATTATTAAATTATAAGAATTTTTTTATATATATGTTTTGGATTTTTAGGTATTTTCTCTCATTCTGTGAGTTGTCTTTTTACTTTCCTTTGAAATATACAAGTTTTAAATTTGGATAAAGTACGATTTATTTTTTCCTCTGTTGCTTGTCCTTTGGGTGTTACATCTAAGAAGACATTGCCTAAAGCAAGGTCAAGAAAATCTGGTCTTGCTTTCTTCTAGGAGCTTTATCATTTTTTGCCTTACATTTAGGTCTACAATCCATTTTGAATTGATTTTTGTGTGTAGAGGATTCCTTCTGACCCTTGCCTTTAGAAAGTCTGAGGTTCTGTGAGCTTGTAAGTGGCCTTGAGTTACCTCTTCTGCCTCTTGCTAATGGGGCGTGACAGACGATGATGTGAGTCCTGTTGCTTAATGAGCTGAATCAGTCCTTATCAAGGTCTGCTCCTCCCTGGGGCTGTCCAAAACAGTGGCCAAACAGTTGGTGCTAAAAGCCACAGTCCTGAGGGGAACACAGGCCCTGAGCCTTGGCCTTTTCAAAGGAGAGAGAGAGAGAGAGAGAGAGAGAGAGAGAGAGAGAGAGAGAGAGAGAGAGAGAGGAGAAAGAAATATCAATTCTCTGTCTCTGAAAGTCCCAGCTCCTTTTGGAGTTCCCAATACCCTGAAAACTATTCTTCCCTTTTCCTTCAGAAAGTATGTGTGGTTAGAGAAATAAAGCATCCCAAATAGTTCAACAAGTTTTACAGGAAGCATACAAAACTACTAATAAATAAATACAATAAATAAAATGGCATCAAACACCTTAGAACATTCATTTTTGGTATAGAGGAGGAGGAAGAGATTGGGAGTAGGGATGAGGAGTGAGTCAGGTCCCCTCACAAATGAATGGTAGCAGGTACCCAGACACAGGAGAAGGTGAGCGATTCATCTCTCTGCTTCTGATCAGCAACAGACAAATAGTAATAGCATTATAATTTTTTAACCCTAATATCTATCAAGTACCAAAATAAGACCAGTCATTGTGAAACTAATTTTTATAGATGATCTCATTCAATGTTCTCTGCAAAATAGATATTTTAACTGCCATTCATAAAAATGAGAGAGTCAAGGTTAAGTTCTCTGTGCTAAACCAAATTCTACTGCCTTTATTATGTAAGTTCAGGTACCTAGAAGGGACAATTAGGAATATGTATACAGACCAGATGAGCGATGTAAGGCAGTGTCTCAGTATTGGTGGCACACACAAAGTTGCCTTCTATCTGAGAAGTGAGCTACTTAGTGTCTTGTTAACAAGTGCTGCAATTGCATAATTCTTTATGGCTTATAAAGGACTTTGGTATCTGTTATTTCTTTTAAATCCTAATAACTGTGAGTTTTATGCTACACATCATAGGTCAGGTATCCAAAGCTCCCTGGAGTTAAATGTTTCAAGACCACCTGGCATGGAAATGGATGAGCTAGAACTCCAATTCAGGTGTTTTGACTTTATGTCCCATGCAGTTCATATTCCACCATCCAGAATCTCAATGAGGAGATTAGGAAATTCACGACTCTTTATGGTGTTTGTTAGAGAAACAAGACAGGAAGGTTCTGAGTGTCACTGGCTCCCAGGAAGGACACTTAGAGAGGACACATGGAAATACGATAGTGATCCACCATGGTGATGGTGTTTGGGGGCATTTCTTAGGATATGCCTTTGATAATATCCAGATTTCTGAGGAAATGTGTTTTGGGGAGAAGCATAAACATGCTGAAACCCTTGAGGCTGCTGCTCTTTGGGTGTATTCTTAATGTAAATGCTGTTCCTTGCAATTTTCCTCCTTTTAAATGCTTTCACACATTTTCTGTAAGCAGGTTAATAAGAAGCTGGCTTGGACAGCTCAGTCCTTTCCCCACAGCCATCCTGCACTTGTGAAATGACTTGTCATGTAGCTAATCCTACTGGATCAACAGTCCGAAATGTGAGACACTGCAGCCCACCCATAAAACACCTCAGAGAACAAGTCAGCATGAGGGGAGGTGGGCATCCTCTCAACTGTATATCCTGAGGGAATGCTGGCTGACCCTTCTGCAGAGCTGGAGGCCATCTGAGTCACTTAATTTGGACAAGCACAATATAAAATGGTAAATTGAGGCAGTTAACTCAAATGAGTGTATTCCTCTTGACTCCTGCACTTCTTCTTCTGGACATTTTAGCTGAAAGTGATGATGGATGCTTGAATTATCCGGATAATGACTTCATTCTCACTTCAGTATAACATAGCCATGTCTCCTTGTTATAAGGCTGATGAGCTACTTGCTCTCTTACTGGTCAGAGAAGCTAGAAGCTTTCTGAAAGATGGGAGACTCAGAAAACCCAGGCAGCTTCAAGCCCATGCTACTGATGAGCTGGCCCCTAGGGTAGACTAGCAGCTGCTCCTCTGGGTCCAGAGGCCCCCTTTCTAATGGTCCTTCATGGAAGGAGAGAGAGTGTTCCTAAGTGGGACCTCCTTTTCCTCACTTTCTTCTCAGGGCACGCACTTGCCTGGCCCCGTCACCAGACCCCAGCCCCAATCTCCACTCTCCTGTGAATGTGGCCTGCCTTGTCCTTCCTCTTCACAATGTCTTTCTCATCTCCACCACCTGGTGCCCCAATATCTCTGACTCACTTATTTTCTGAGTTGTGTTATGGCTGTGACACTGGCACATGTGGAGTGTTCCACAGTCTCTCAACATGGCCTGTGTACTAGTAAGCTCCAGCTGACGGACCAAATTCCACAGCCCCAGCAGCTCAGATGGCAGAAATCTGTTTTCTCACAATTTTGGATTCTGGAACTCCCAGGTGAAATTATTGGTAGGGTGGGTTTCTTTTGGGTCTTGGCTTGTAGATGGCTGTCTTCCCCCTGGGTCTTCACATAGTTTTCCCTCTCTTTCTGTCTGTATCCTAATCTCTCCTGATTAGGACACCAGTCATAGTGGATTAGGGTCCACCGTAATGGCCTGCTTTAACTTGATGACCTCTTTAAAAACCCGATCTTTACAAACACTTTCTGAGGGACTTCAGGGTAAGGCTTCAAGGTATACATAAGTCTGTGTATGCTGACATAACAAAATACCATAGATTGGTGGCTTAAGTGACAGAAATTTATTTTCTGATAGTTTTAGAGGCTGGAAGGGTGAGATCAGGGTGAAGCCTTTCTTCCTGGCTTGCAAACAGTTACTTTTTTATGTCTTTCCATGGAGGGAGGTTGAGTGGGGAGGCCTCTCTGGGGCCTTTGCAGTAAAGGTCATTCATTCCATAATGAGGGTCCCATACTCATGACCTTAAGGGTAGGACTTCAGTGTATGAATTTTAAGGGCAAGAGCTGAACCTATAACAGCCTGAATGTGGACTCTACAAACAGCAGCAGAGCTCCTTATCACAGGTGGTGGTGTAGACCTACAGGCCCCATGTCTCCTGAGAAGAGCTTTAAACCTCTCAAGGACCCGAGCAGCTCACTAGCTAACCAGGGACTATGGCCCGGGTGGTCTTGGAATTGCTCCCTCGGTGTGGCTTTCTCCGTGTCCAACAGTATCCTGAGAGGGGTTTTGGCCATGGTGACTGCTGTGTGGAAAGACATCATTGGAGAATGCTTCTAGGGCACTCCTCTGGGCAGCATGGCTCCTGCACTTGGGTGGCCACACAACAATGAAGTCCCAGGGAGTCATCCATTCCAGGGATAGGACAAACCCACAAGACTTAGATAGCCTGTCAACAGCAGCAAAATAACCCAGGTAGAAGAATGATAACACTTGTTGACTTTGGCCCTCCGTGGACAACCTAGCGGTGTGAACATGTCTTGGGGGATTACGAGCAGGGAGAGGGCTCTGCACCTTCAAGCCAGGAATCCCTTTAGCTCAAGAGACAACACAGCCACTGGCCTTGGTGTGATCAGGAAGGGCAGATTGATGTTGAGATACCGTGAACGCTTCAGTTGGGAAACAAGAGAAAAAAGTTGTCCCTTGCAAGAAAAGCACAACTCAAAAATTTGGAAGTTAGAAAAGGTTCATTTACATGAGAATCCAAGCTTCTTCAAAGAAGTTCTGGAAGAAGTATTTTGGGCTACTCTTGAGATTTTTAAAGTGACACCTGAACATCAACTAGCCTATAAAGAAAGACAGAGTAATAGCATATTAGAAAAAATGATACCCAAACAGACAAATAATCATATTACTTACCCGATTAGTGTGACCAAACCCGATAATAATAGTTGGATTCCATTATGGTCAGAGGAATTGCTCTGTATGATTTAAATTATTTTACATTTGTTGAGGTTTGTTTGTGGTCTAGAATATGTTCTATATGGGTGAAAGCTCCATGGGCACTTAAAAATGTGTATTTTGGGTATAGTTTTTTACAAATGTCAATTAAATTCTCTTGGTTCATATCGTTCTTGAGTTCTTTCATATTCTTGCGGATATTGTCTGTTGATTCTATGAATTACTAAGAGTAGGGTGTTGAAGTCTCCAATAATAAATCAATCTGAGGCTCAAAAACAAAAACAACAGACCTTCTAGAATCACTCAGTCACTGGATTAGACATTGCTACTATTATGCATGCCCAAGCCTTCGTTTGTACTGGCTCTCTGGTTTGCATAGGTGATATGCTGCCTAGCCCTGGCTAGCCCTCTTCTGTTGCCCTCTGCTTCAACCAACCAGGATGAGATTTCCCTGGAAGCACTAGTGCCTGTCTAACTATCAGTTTGAACTAAATATTATATCACCATTTCCATAGGGCAAAATTATTGAATATTGAAAATCTCATAGTTCAACCTCAAATCAATAATTAAAATAAGCAATGCTCTTGGCATAAAACCAGCACACAGACAGCTTCTTTCAATCACCTGTGAGTCATGACCTTGAGGACCAGCCTGCAGCCCTGTTAGCTTTCCACGTCCTGGTGTTGCCCATTAGCTTGTCAGCCCCTCCAATAACCCGTGGAATAAAAATAACAGAAATAATGTAGGATCCTTTTTGGCTAAAGGTTATATGTAAGAATCCTAGAGCCAGCATAAATTACCCCAACTTGGAATAGCTCAGCTGGTAATCTACATGCATATCAAGATACAGCTATATTAAAGGATGTACATATCTATGTGATAGGGTTTTTTTTTTTTATCCCATCAGCTTCATAAAGATCCCCAAGCTTGAAAAACTAATGATAATTTGCAAGTGACAGGTATGGTTGACTTGTAGTTCACCATTAAAATATTTATGAATCTTGGGACTGCTTCCTGGGCACATAGCACTGATGATCACAAAGTCATTCTTTCCACACCAAAGAAACACAGGCAAAGTATATAAACAGTCCACAAAAAAGAGAATGATTCTTAAACTTCCTAAAAGAGTTTTATTTTATCTTATCAAAAAAATACAATTATAATTGTATTTTTTTCTGAATAGTCCCATGATAGCTTCCCTTGGAGTTGGAGAAAGAGAACTCCCTGAAGGGAGGAAGAGAAAGGGGAGGACTATCTTCTTATATTCTCATTTCTCTGGATCCACTGGCACTTGTTTTTCCAGCCACAGTTTCTAAAGGCAAAACTTCTTTGTGAGGTCAGTTACAAAATGCAAGATCATCTTGTATTAATGTGCTTTATGTTCTATTTTCTTATGACTGTCATTCATCTTGTCAGTAGTTCTGCCATGAGCCATACTGAGTACTCAGCATGGTACTGTCCACACGGGAATAATATCGATGGCACTCTCCTTGCCCTCCTGAAACATCAGAGAGCAGAACAGCAAGTTCAGAAAATGCTGTATTCCTGATTTTTCTTTGCTCCCGATTCACAATTCAGAGGCTTGTTTTATCCCCATTATTTGGGGATAAAAACAACCAAGCAGGTGAATCTGACAGTACAAGGGGGTAGAGAGATCTCGCTTTGCCCTAACTCATCTGTTTTCCTTAAAGTCAAGACAAGATGCCACCTGCTGAATGTAATCCCACAGGAGACATCAAACCTAGCATCTCCCCTGTCCTTTCAGGGGAAGGGTGCTGGAGTAAATATTTCCCTAGTGCTCTGAGACCCTGCAGAGAGCCATGTTTGTGAGGAGACAGGAAGCCATTCTGTTTGGATTGAGGATTCTTAGTAGTTAGAAGTGCTGAATGATAGCCAAAAAAAGAAAACAAAAACCAAAAAAAAAAAGGAAAAGAATAAAAGTAAATGATAATTTATTTCTATCCCTTTTCCCACCACCCTACGATTGCCCAACTTCTTCCCTGGGCAGGTAGATACATTTTTTTCCTGTTTGGCTTTGCCTATGGGCTGTTTAGAGGCAGCAGGGAGGCCTCTAAGGGTTTCTTTACAATCCTGTGATTTGTATGTTGCTGAATCTGGTGACATGTTTCAGACAACAGACTAATTGCTTCACCTATGTTGTCACCCCCTCCTGCATCTGCAGGTTCTTGTTCCACGTGTCAGGCCTTCTCTCTCCTGTCTCCCGACTGCTACACTGGCAGCATGGTTCTCTAAAACCTTGGAATCTGGTTTGGGTATTCATCCTGCTCTAGGGCCCAATGATTGGCAGAACAGTAAGCAAATGGTTTAACCTCTTAGAATCAGTTTTCTCATCTTCACTGGGTCAATCAGAACTACCTTATTACTGTACAAACTTTGAGACAAGAATTCTGGATTAATTTAGGCTTTGCTGTTTCCTAGCTCTATGCCCTTGAGACATATTTTGCTTCTTGGTCACTCAGTTTTCTCACCTGCAAAATGGGAGCAATAATAGCACTTGCCTGGTAAGAGTTGTGGAAGTTAAGTGAAGTATGAATGTCAAATTCTTAGAACAATGCCTGGCATGCAGTCAGTACTCCATAAATGTTCAATATTATCTCTTACAGTTATTCTGAGGATTAACTAGGAAACCGCATATAAGAAGGATTGGAACAGTGCTTATAAAGCACGCTTTGCTGTTTGCATACAAAATCTGTTAAATCTCTACCATCTTAGAAGTAAATTTGACACTGAATCTCTAACTACCACCCTCTATTTCTCCTTAATTTCCCCACAAACTTCTCCAACATGTATTTCACACATTGCCTTCTTTTCCTCACTCCCATTCACTGATCAGCTCAATGTAGTCTTGTCTAGGCCCTCTCCACCTCTCAACAACACACAAAAAAATGCCTTATTAATGTTGCTAAAGTCTATTTAACAAATCCAGTGGCAGCTACTCAATCATTTCTCTGCTTGAACTAACCACAGCTCTTTTTTCATTGACAGATGTCTAATGAGTATATGAAAAACTGCTCAACATCACCCATCATCAGGAGAATGCAAATCAAAACCATAATGAGGTATCACCTCACCCCAGTTAGAATGGCTATAATCAAAAAGACAAAACATGACAAATGCTGGCAAGGATGTAGAGAAAAAAGAGCTGTTCCACACGGTAGATGTAAATTCATGTAGTTACGTGGAAAACAGTGTACAGGTTCCTCAAAAACTAACAAATAGTAACAGCAGCTTTTCACACCAATGTATATTGCCCCCTCCCGTTTTTTAAAAAAATCTCCAAATAAATTTGTTATTTTTGTATAAATCTGAAAGAATCTATCATTATACACAACTTTAGTTTGGAGAATACCAGATTGGTACAGTGTTCTCTTAAGCTTTACATTTGAAAAGCTTGGAAAACATGAATACATCTAATATACAAAAAAATCAGCAAAAATTAGCATCACAATTACACAGATGTCCTTCTATTAACTTACTTTTAACTTTTAAAATAAAATTTAGACTCCTTATGGTAGGATAACTATCATCACAGGTTTGCATAAGGATAGAAGTATGACAAAAATCAAAGGATAATTTTAATCTCTTAAGTTCAGGAAACAGTGCTAATGATTAGCAATACTATCTGATGTATAAATGTACTTTATTTACATAAAACATTTATGTGGTAAGTAAAGAGATGTAAGCTAGTTTTTTTTTAAGAAAATGACAATGAATGTGGCTTTTTTTCTTTTTTTTGGTACCAGGAATTGAACTTAGGGGCACTCAATCACTGAGCCACATTCCCAGCCCTATTTTGTATTTTATTTGAGACAAGGTGTCACGGAGTTGCTTAGTGCTTCATCATTGTTGAAGCTGATTTTGAACTCATGATCCTCCTGTCTCAGCCTCCCGAGCCTCTGGGATTACAGATGTGCACCACTGCGCTTGGCCAGTGTGGCCATTTTATATTAGTACAATGTATAAAGAAGAGCACTTATTGGTTATCTTGCCTGTACTAAAACTTTAATTTTACAAACTTTTACATTAACACTTAGACAAAGCTGGGACAAGATGATGTATAGATCTTTCTAATCATATATGTTTAGGGTGTTAATTATATTGTCATAACCTAAATAACAGTTGTTTATTTAACCAGAGTTATAAAGCAATCTCTTAAAAGACTTTAAGATAGATATGAACCCTAATTCCTTTAAGACTTAGTTTTCCTAAGGAATCAAACCTAATGGCCCAAAGAAATTATGTCGATAAATGAGAGCACATCATACGTTGCCTCTGTGTTGAAGCCCTGTTCTCCTGTTGGCTTTCAGGTCATTATGTTCTGCTGGACCTTCTCCCAGCTTGTGTATGGGATGTGTGTAGCCTACTGTATAACTTTTGCTCTACCTGTTCTTTCCAGGTCAGTCTTCTATGGGGCTCTGTCCTGGAAACTCCTTATCTCATCTCTCCAGTGGTTTCAACTTCTACTTATATGCTTCCTTATGGCCCCACATTTATATCTTCAGCCCAGTTTTCTTCTCTGGGCTCCTCATTTATCAAATATAATGTCCAACTGAACATATTTAATTGGGTGTCCTGAAAGCATATCAAACAGAAGGTGATGCTAAATAAATCTCTTCCTGTATACTTCCACTATTTTAGTAAATGGTGCTGTCCTCCACATGCCCAGCCAGAAACTCAGCAGTCATCATGTCTTCTCCCTCACCCACTTACCCACCCTGTCAATCATGAAACCTAGAAAGTCTGCTAAGTATCTCCTCCACCTGTTCCTCTAGCCCTTCTCTGTTGCCACTGTTCTGAACATGTCTCTTCAGCATTACTGCAGTAGCTTCTCTGTTTTCCAGCTGAAGTCATACAAATCAGTTTGTGGTTCCCTGGATATTTCAAGCTGTCTCATGACCCCAAGTCCTTGATGATTCCTATCTCCATGCCTGGAATACCTCCTTTCCATTGACCAACAAATTTAAATCCCTCTATGTCACCTTCCCTAATGTCCCCAGCAAATTTATCTTATATTTCTCATGCTACTCATGTGCTTTGTTTATATTTCTGTTATAGAAATATCTGATTTTATTGTAATTGTTCATTTGGCAATCCATCTCTCCATTACTCTGAACATTCTGAGTAGAAGCTACATATTTTCGTTTTTGTCATCTTAGTTCCAGGCACAATAAAACATTTGTGCCTGACACAATGCCCCACACATATTTCAAATGTGACATGTTCAATGAGTGAATAAATGAATCTGTTGAACAAATCTTTCCCATCTTTTGTATCTTGAGTGTGGGAAGGAGCTATCTTTATTACCTTTAGTGACAAATATTTAATCACATCTTGATTAATGGAGATTCATAACTTATTAGTTCTCATAGATCATTTATAACTTGTTCCTTTCCAAGTCCCTGGTGCCTGTAAGAAGTGACACACAAGCTTTTTTTCCTCCAAGGCAGTTTCTATTGTTCTATGGATAAACCATCCTTTGAATTACATCACAGTAATAATAGGAACACTTCCTGGGTGCACAGTTGGATTTTAAAAAGACATGTGTTTTAGGAGTATAGTGTTGCTTTTATGTGGTGCACATTTTAAAAGGTTAACAAAAATTAATAATTGAAGAATCATTTGATGTTTACTTGTTCTCTTTCTATTTAATCCATAAATTTCAAAACATTTAATAAGTTATGATATGATCCAGCAATCCCGCTTCTGGGTATTTATCCAAAAGAATTGTAATTAGGATCTCAAAGAGATATTTGTACTCCTATGTTCACTGCAATTTTACTTACAATAGCCAAGATATGAAAACAATCTAAATGTCCATTGACAAAGAAAAAAATATGCATATTTATATATATGTATACACACATACATCTTTGTATCTATATCTATGTCTATATCTATCCTTTAAGTGGATAAATGGATGAAGAAACTGTGGTATATTTACTTAGTGCAATACTGTTTAGCCAGAAAACGAATTAGGTCTTGCCATTTGCAACAACATGGATGGAACTGGCAGTCACTATGTTAGATGAAAAAGCCAGACACAGAAAAACAAACACCACATGCTCTCACTCATTTGTGGAAACTCATAAGTCAGCCTTATAGAAGAACAGAATGGAATAGTGCTCACTAGAAACTCAGAAGGGCAGACAGGGAGACAAAGTAATTCAACAAGGGGCATCAAAATACAGAGTGGAAGACTCACTTTTGGTTCTTTTTTAGCACAGTAGGGTAACTGTTGTACAAAATAAGCCATAATATATTTCAAAATAACTGAAAAAGACTCTAAAACTCCCAAATAATAAAAATGATTGATGATTGAAGAGATGGAAATGCTTATTACCCCTATTTGATTAATATATATTGTACACATGTACTGAATAGTCACAATATATTCCCAAAAGATAAAAAAGGGAAATGTGATATATTCAAACAATGGAATACCATTCAGCCTTAAAAAAATAAGGAAATTCTGCAATATGCAACAACATGGATGAACTTTGAGGAGTTATGCTTAGTGAAATAAGCCAGTCACAGAAAGACAAAAACTGCAGAATTCCATTTATAATGAGGCATCTACAATAGTCGAATTCATAGACTCAGAGTGGAATAGGGGTTGCCAGAGGGTTGGAGGAAGGGAAAAGAGAGAGGTATCAATAGGTATAAAGATTTGGTCAAGCAAAATGAATTACTGCTAGATAATTGCTGTAGAACATTGTACCTACACTCAATAATCATGTATTATACACTTAAAAATTTGTTCAGAGGGTAGATCTCATGCTAAGTGTTCTTACCATAACACAATCCAATACAATCCAATACTATACAATATTTAGTGACTATTGAAGGGCAAAAAAATCATTTCGTAGTGCAATATATAAATTTTAGCAATTTCTAGTCTCCGGTCAGATTTAACAGAGAAGATATTTCTCCTTTGGGTCATGTGAAATTCTTTCTAGTGCTATGCTTTATAAAACATTGTTATGTTCTGTGAAAAAGCATAGAGTCTGCTTTTTAATTATTTTTTATGATTCAGTAATGAGATGCAATTTTTACTTTAAAAATTCTTTGATATTTTAAAAACTGAAATAGTTTAGAATTGGAAATATGAACTCACTGGTACATGGACTCCCCCTCCCCCCCAGCTTACTTCTTTAGCAAAAGAATATATCAGTTAATAACAATGAAACCTAAAGCTATGAAGGGTAAAATATATTTCTCATTTCTCAGCTATCTGAAAAATGTCACTGGGCCAACTTTAATCATTTTTCCCATTATCATTTAAATGTATATTTGAAATACAACATCATAAACTAAATGGGAAATTTTAAATTGCTATGTTATATTTTCACTGATCATAAAGCTGATACTATTTTCTACCACCTTAGCAGCTGATCAGTTTATTTTATACGAATCTTACACAACTTTCCCCGATCAATATTGCATAACTGAAGACATGTGGTATGGTTAACGGTTAACACTCTCTGTCCTTTATTACTCCATGAGTAATGACCTACTTGTGTAGTGACTATTATTGATTTAGATTATTAGGAAAAGTGAATACAGGACAGCTTACGTTTTCTAAAGTTCACATTTTTTGGTTTTTCTTAGATCAACAGTTTTAGTGAAGAAATTAATGTTGCTAATATGAATTATCTGTTAGGCACTTATTAATCTAAATAATTAGATCAAAACAAGCCTCTTTCTTGGTGTGGCTTTGCTGTTTAGGCAAAAGAAGAAAGCAATTCCAACTTAAGTATAAAATTTACCTTTTTGGGGCTTGGGAAAGCTATAAATTGTGAAATTAGTCTACAGTTAATCTTCTGATAAAAAAAACTTGTGTTTATATTACTTAATTTAAAAAAATTATTTAATAAATTAGAGGTCAGTTCCTACAGGTCAACTCTATTTGTTTCAGTTCCTTAGCAATAGTGTTATTCTGAGGTTAAGAGAAAATCCCACTTCCTCTACCACAAAAGAGTGGAGAAATAGCCCAGTAATTTTCATGAATACATATTATATTTGCTTAGATTCAAATTTTCAAAGATCAGATTGTATATGCTCTAATATATAATTAGTCAAATTGAGCCTCTCACCTGCAAGAAGCCAACTCAAAAGGATATATCATGACCTTCTGTTGGATATGATATAACTGATACAATCTTGGATGTATAATTTGTTTTTGTACCAGGGATTGAACTCAGAGGCACTTGACCACTGATCTACATCCTCAGCCCTATTTTGTATTTTTATTTAGAGACATAGTCTCACTTAGTTGGTTACCAACTTGCTTTTGCTGAGGCTGGCTTTGAACTCGAGATCCACCTGCCTCAGCCTCACGAGCCTCTGGGATTACAGGCATGTACCACTGTGCCCAGCCTCTCTATATAATTTAAGAGCAGCTTTCATAGTGATAGAATCCACCAGGGGGTAATCTGTACTCTTCAAAGTGCTTTGACAACAAATTGTGATGCTAGGTTTACTTGTTTTTGAATATGCTGCTACAATAGGGTAAAAATCAGAGTGCTTATACAGATGTTATAAGGGACAGTGACATCTGACTGCATTTCTCAGAAAATCAGTGTTGGCCCTTACATTTGGCAAAGCACTTCTAATTGATCTTCCACAAGGTACATATTCCCAATGACGTGGAGATGCTGTGATCACTGACATCTGCTAACGCCTACTTGTTTAGGTAGATGTTGGGGCAGTTGGCCAGACAGCAGACAGCTTCCATCACTCTAAGGACTTTTTCCCCTCCATTTTATCCAGGGTGATAAGACCATTCTTCTTAATATAAAAATATATATAGAAATTACAGTTGAAAAAACTAGTCACTTAAAATTTTTTTGACCATATAGCCCTTCAATAGTTTGATATGAGCGGGAGTCCTCTTACTATAAAATCTTACCCAAGCTGGGCGCGGTGGCACATGCCTGTAATCCCAGCACTTTGGGAGGCTGAGACAGGAGAATTGTGAGTTCAAAGCCAGCCTTAGCAATGGGAAGGTGCTAAGCAACTCAGTGAGACTCTGTCTGTACATAAAAAAACACAATGCAGGGCTGGGGATGTGGCTCAGTGGTGAAGTACCCCTGAGTTTAATCCCTGGTACCAAAAAAAAAAAAAAAAATCTTGCCCAGGAAACTTTGCACAGAACTTCAAGAGGTTGTAAAGCCCCTGAAATTCATCCATGGACCCAAACAATTTCTTGGTTGAGGGGTTTACTCTGATGAATACTGGATCAGGTGCATACCTCACTCATCCCTCGCACAGTAACTGACCTGCAGCAGATTTTGAAATACTTTGGGAATAAATAACTTACTCGGGGCTATATTGGTGTTCTCATCCACAGGGCTCTCCATACTTCCAGTGGGAAACCTCTGAGACCCTTACTACCCTGGAATCAGCCATCTCTGGAGCTCAATATCTTCCTACCACTGCCTCTTGTTTGTGTTCAGGACAGAAGACTTCCAGAATAATGGAGAAGACTGGAAGCACTGTGAGTGACAATGAGAAGGTCCCTCCCTCTCATCCAGTGCAAGCAACAACCCCCACCCAACTATTCTAGTCAAGTCCTGAGTGATGTCACGTTTTTCAAGCTGGCCCCATTTTTTGGCTCTTTTGCCCATGATATTAGAATATCAGATATTAGAACATCACTTTCTTTTAATAAACAGTGCAGTTAAATGCTCTGGTATCACCAATAAATCTCTGGAGTGAGCCTGAGAATCAGTGTGCTGAATCACGGGCCCAGAACGAATTGTCTTGACAGGGAATTTGTACTATAGAATGAATGCAGGAAACAACTTCAAAATTGTCCATGCTCCAGCCTTAGAATCAGGTCATCTTCAGGGTGAGGCGAGGATTATTACTTTGCCTGTGTGTGAGATGGGGGTAGGGTACAGAGGAGCTGCAGGTCTGAAAGCTGCAGGTCTCTTCTTGTTTAGAGGGTTGTTTCTAGGCTAGCCCTCCTACATGTGCCCTGTGACAGGACTTTTGCTCTAGAGCCAGAGCCTTCAGCTTTGTCCTAGGGAGTCACCCGGCCTAACAGTGCCTTAACAGTAAAGCCACACCAAGTCATGCACGTAGGATGTGTCACCAATAACTCATCAGAACAGATATCACATTTCTGTGGGGATGTCCTGGTGACAAAGTCCACTCCAAGCACAATACATCAAGAACATAAATATGGCAAATCTTGAAGACAGGAGTTTGACTTTGTTCTGCCTCCTTTCTCTATCGCTTTCCTTGTGGGTAGCTGTGTATAGGGAGACTGGCACATTCAGGGCAGAGAGAGAATCTAAGGGAGGGAGAGCCAGGCTGTGCTTGTGAGTGCTGGTTGTAGTAAATCAGGCAAACAAGACCCCATGGACACCAGATTGGCAAGATGTCTACCCTGTTTGTATGCTACTTCCCTTCTAAGCTCCTGTCAAATTGCTCTCTGTGGCTCAAGGAGACTTCTCAGACAGACTGTGCTCTCTCCTTCTTGGCTGAGGTTCTGTTCTCTACTCTAGATTCCTCTTGTTTTGTTTCCCCACGAGCCAGCTCCCACCTTTTCTCTAGGAATTGCTCTGAATGGGCCTTCTGGAAATGTTCACTGATATCCCAGCTCCATTTCCCATCCTATGACTTCTTGTTACTGAAGAGTAACTGGTGAGGCATTTATATTCTCAATATTCTCTAGTTCTTTTCTGGTCATTCTTCCTCCAGAGCTAGATACTTGAAAAGCAAGATGTCTAGGGTCCCATCCCATGGGACAGAGCCCTATGGCAACTAAGGAGGACTAGACTAAGGGAGCTAATAATCCAACTAATGAATCATAAAAGATGTAGCAAGGCTGAATTTTAAACAGCTTTATGAATATCCTCAGTAGTTTTCAAACTTTTTGAAATTGAATCATACTGAAAAAATCCTTTTCCCATCACAATACAGTATACATGAATGTATATAATAGACACAGAAGATACCTAAAATGAAACTTACCTTTAATGCTTATGATGTACTCCACTTTCTATTTTATTTCTTTTTCTTTTTATTCCTTCCTTTCTTCCTTCCTTCTTTCATTCCCTTCCCTTTACTTCCTTCTTTCCTTCCTCCCTTCTCTCCTTCTTTCCTTTCTTTCTTTCTTTCTTTCTTTCTTTCTTTCTTTCTTTCTTTCTTTCTTTCTTTCTTTCTTTCTTTCTTTCTTTCTTTCTTTCTTTCAGTGTGAATTAAACCCAGGACCTTGAGCACGTGAGGCAGGCAGTCTGCCACTGAGCTATATCCCCAGCGCTTTTTATTTTATTCTGAGTCAGCATCTCACCAGGTTGCCCAGAATGGCCTCAAACTTGTGATCTTCCTGCCTCAGCCTCCCGACTCACTGAGATTACAGGTGTGCATCACCATATTTGGCACTATTTTCTAGTCTATATAATTTCATTAAAAAATTTGGTCAACACCCATTAAATTTATTTCATGGTCCACTAAATAGGTGGCTACTTTTTTGGGAAACATTGTCTTAGCCTATGGGATTGTATAACACCTGATAAGGAATTCTACCCTGCTTTCAATTTTCTCTAAAAGCCTAAGAATACTTCCTGCTTATTAATTTACATAATACTCAGAGTGAATCCTTATAATAGTTCTAGAGTGAGTTTTACCAGATCTCAAAGATAACAAGTGGTGACACCTGAAGCCATATCTGGTCTCAAGATTCTAAATCTAAGGCATTTTCCATTTCACAATGCTGCCTCCATCATCTGATCTGAGTCTGTCTAGCCTCCTTGACCTGGCTGGTGGTGCCAAAAGGGCTTGGAATGTACCTGATACCCTGCTGGTTACCCAAACTTGGTCAATGAATATATGATAAGCCGAGTGGAATAACAAGTTTGATCTAAAGCCATGTCTTGGTTTTGACATGGTGCTTGGGACATCTTTGTGCTAATCAAAAAATGCTTTATAATAATACTTTCTTCTTACTCTATGAGCCCTTAGTAGATGGGTTGACACTAGAAAATTTCCCCAAGCTTGTTGGGAATTCTTCAGTGAATATAGAAGAGATGGTGATAGCTGGACACTATTTGGTCCTGCCTGTGATTGAGGTTTTACTAGAGGTCAAAGATATAAGTTTCAGAAAGGCTAATAAAAGCACCAAACAGGAAGGTGTTTGATTCTTCTAGTTTTCCCAAACTGCTAGTTTTCCTAAGGCTATAATATGTAGGTATGGTTTCTTCCAGACCCTAAATTTATGATCTGTGAATATAGGTCAAACATATATTCCTATTTCTGTTTTCTCAGGCCTCTCCAGCCAAATTCATTGTCACTGGGAAACACCAAATTCCATCTTCCCTTGGGTATATGCATCATGTAAGAGAAGGTAGCATCTGAGCAGCTAAGGCTTAAGATCAAAAAGGTACCAAATAATCATCTGATGAACAATAAGTGAGTGCATGGATTAAAAAAAAAACTCAGAGTGTGAATGCATGCTATATCTATATAGGTATTCAAGATTTTTATATGTATTTTTGTGAGGCTATTTTCCTAGATGACTGGGAGGTAATAAAGATGAAAAATCCTTTGGGTACCTGGGAAAGAAAGAACAGTGGAAAGAGCAATTGAGGGGAGAAAGGGAAAGGTAAGAAGAGAAAAAGAAAAAGAAAAAAAAACAGAATGAGAGGGAAACATCTGTCTGGAATGACAGGAAGATGACCAGCAGCTCTGAAGGTTGATCACAATCTTTGTTAGCTCTAGAATCATCTTTATCTTACTCTGTATACTTTGTTGAACTCAAAGTGCATATTTCCTATGATGGATATTCCCTTGTTTACTTGTTCTTCCTGATCCCATTTGAAAAGCCTGTTTAAGCATCTCAGTATGCTTCTTGAAGCTGATGTATGCTGAGCTGAGGTAAGGAATGGGGGAAGCCAGGGCAGTGGTGGCTTCCTACATCCAGTTCATAGGTGGAGGAGGGCTTCCCAGAAAATGAGTCAAATGGAATCTTCTGGGCAGGAGGAAAACAGGAGATGTTGCAACAACAGTGTTCACCTTTCTACTGATGTTAGATAAGATGTTGGGAGTAGAACTGCATTCTTTCCAAAAGTCATGTCAGAAGTCTCCACACTGTGATTTCCCAATCCAGGTTCTGTAATGTCAAATAAAACTAAAGGCTCTGGTCCCACATAAAGTCATGAGCAAACATCTCTTTGCTCTTCTGGGGACTATGTTCTCTCACAACAGCTTTCTGAATTATCACTTCCTGTGGAAACAAGAGTTTAATCTTCCAGTGAAGTATATGGTAATGGAATTGAAGCCAGTGGTTCTGGGACAGAATTGAAGGCTGGTGCCACCTGTGTGCCCTGGAGAAGCAGTAAGATCAAGAGTGCAGCCTCTGAGCCAGGCCCTGCATCTCAGATTGGTTCGGTCATCCAGGTGTGTAAGTTGTAAAACCTTTCCATGCTTTCTATGTGAAAATGGAATAAATTGGTCTTATAAGAATAAATAAGTTAACACAGGTGATACTCTTGAAACAGTGCCTGAATATGGCAGGCATTTGGGGAGTTACTAACAATACTAGGATTTAAGAAAAGAAATATTCAGTTGCTAAATTCAACATTTATGTGGGTAGTGTGTTTCTGCATTGTAACGAAGACCAGTGGTTTCAAGAGTCCTAGAATGTTAGAACTGAAGGGAACTTCTATTATATGGATATATAATTGAGGCACTGAGGGTTGAGTTCTCCACCGCCACACAGCTATGGTAGACTTGAGATTGGAAACCAGGTTTCCTGATTGTTTCCACTGTACCACATTCCTTCTTTGGAGCAAGATGTCCAGGACCAAGAAGGTGCTGTAAGAGCAAAGATGACAAGAATCATAGGAGCTATCCCCAGGGCTCACTGCTGCTACAAAGATGATCTTAAATGGACTTTCATTCACTCACTCACTTGGCACTGATTTAAACTATTCTCAGAAAGTACAGAAGAGCAAAACAGTCTTCGTTCTTAAAGAATTTCAATTGCAATTGGAGCAAAGATATGCAGAGATAAAAATAACACAACAATGCAATCATTTTTATAAAGTGAGGATTGCTTAGGCATTTGCTTTCTATACAATCAGACCCCAGGAAAAGTCTATAGTAAGGATTAGTCAATTTATGAATAAAATGAATGAAGCCAAGCCAGCCAAGATGCATAGAAATAGAGCACTTTGGAAAGTCAAAGAAGGAAAAATAATATCTGGCTAGAAGAACCTACAAAGTCTTCATGGAATAAGTGGTAATAGTTTTTTTATAGAATGTAGAAGAAAAATTGAGGAAAAAATACATGAATTCAAGAGGCAAGAGTTACTGATTTATTCTTCACAAGGCAATTGAAGAATAGGAGGACTTGCTTCAAGGGTTATCATTACATAGGACTCTTAGTTTCTGGGATACAGGACCAGCCAATTCTCACAAGGAAGAATCGTTGTAATGAATGCTTTGGAGACAGAAGTTGAAAGATTTGACTTCTGCCACCTCTGTCTTTTAGATTTGGGAGGTCCATAGCACATTGTGGGATCACACTGCAGGAGGGTAGTCAGAGGCTGCTGTGGGACTTTAGGCTAGTGGGAGTAGAGACCTGGAAGAGGAGGTTGGATCTATAACTCTAAAGGAGCTACACCATTTTACATTCCTACCAGCAATGAATGAAGGTTTCCCTTTCTCCACACATACATTATCTGTCTTTTTAAATCAGCGCCACCCTAGTGGGTGTGAAGTGACATCTCTTTTTGGTTTTGACATGTGTTCCTCTGGTGGTTAATGATGTTGAGCATCTTTCCATGTGCTAATAAGTTATTCATGTTTTCTTTGGAGAAATGTCAGTTCAGATTCCTTATCCATTTTAAAATTGGGTTTTGTTGTCTTTTTATTATTGGAGTTATTTACCTTTTTATTATTATAACATATTCATATTTAACATAATATAACATATTTATTATTATAACATTATTACATATTCATACCCAGAATATACAATTGTGTATGTGAGTCCTTCACCATACATAAAGATTTGAAAATATTTTCTCTTATTATTTGGTTTGTCTTTTTCTCTTTCTTGATTGTATCTTTGGGAGCACAAATATTTTTAAATTTTTATGAAGTCAAATTATGTATTTTTTCTTTACTCACTCGTGATTTTTATTGTTATTTCTAAGATAACCACTAAGAAACTAAGGTCACAAAGATTCACTTCTACATTTTTCCTAAGTGCAATATACTTTTACTTCTTAGATGTCAGTCTGTGATTAATTTTGAGTAAATTTTTTTTGTATGATGTAAGAAAGGGGTTCAGTTTTACTTTTTAAACTTTACTTTTTAGCACAGTTTTAGATATATAGAAAAATCAGGAAATAGTACAGAAAGTCTCATATGCCCTAATACACAGTTTCTCCTATTCATATGATATATTTCTTGTAATCAATGAATCCATGTTGATACATTAATATGAAGTAAATTTCAAAATTTATTCAGATTTCCTTAAACTTTGTGTAGCTTTTTCCCCCTCTGTTGGAGGATCCTGTCAAGGATACCAGCATTACATTTAGTTATCCTGTCTCCTTAGGCTCTCCTGGCTGTGACAGTTTCCCAGACTTCTGTTGCTTTTAATGACTGTGAGATCTTTGAGAACTGGTCAAGTATACTCTGAATTTAAATGTAATGTGCACCCTGTTGGAATTTAACTGATGTTTTCTTCATGACTAGGCTGTGATCAGAATGGATTTGTGAATTTTTTAAAGAAAAGACTGGAGATGAGAATGACTTTTTCATCACCTTAGACCAAGAGTACATATTATCAATTTGACTTATTGCTGTTGATGTTGACCTCGATCACCTAGCTGAGATAATGTTCGTTGGGTTTCTCTGTGGTAGAATTATTCTTTGTTTCTCTCCCTTTCCATGTTGTGCTCTTTAGAAGAAAGTGTCCATGTGCCTGAGGGAGTTGCAGAGAACCTCCTTAAAGGATGGAGTATCTATGTAACTTATTTGGAAATTTATGCATGGGAGATATATTTCTTCTCCCTTATTTATTTATTTGATCAATTATTTATTTAGGTAAGTGTGGATAATTGTCCTATACTTTGGATTATAATCCAATACTACTTTCTTTTATGATTCAGTTTGTTCCAGCTTTGGACATTGGGAAATTTACTTAGTTGTATCCTGTGTGCCTTAGAAACACGTTATCACTGTGTGTGTATGTGCACGCGCACGTGTGCACACATGTGTTGCACATGTGTGTTTACTCCCTGCCCCAGTCCTAGAATCAGTCATTTCTCCAAGGAATCCTGGGTTCCCAATATTGTATCAGAAACCCTCACACACATACAAATTTTTTATAAGCAATAGCTGTATCTATATTTAGTTAAACGGGAGTTGTGCTGCCTTCAGCCCTATCCATTGCCATGTAATCATTCTATTTTCTTCCCCTTGCTTATTTGTAAATTCCTGGCCCCTGCAATGGAAAACCTGGCTCCCATTGTCCTTCATCCATTTAATCAATTGTGCAATTCCAATATACAGCAATATCAAAACTGTTAACTTGTATTCCCATTGGAAAAAACTTTATCAACTAGAATATAGAGCTTATGTACAGTTTCTTTAGCTTATAGTTTTACAGACTCCACTCATATCCAAAGTGACTTAGGTTAGCACCATTTCCTCTGTCCTTTCATTGAGGTTGTTTCATGCATTTTTAAAGTTATATTGATTTGTAACATTGTTCATTCCATTCTGGGATTCCCCTGATCTCCTAAGTGATTTTTAAATATTTGTATACATGAAGATTTGCTCTTAGTGCTGTAAAGTTCGATAGGTTTTGACAAATACATAGTATTATACACACACAATTACAGTATCATACAAAATAGTTTCACTTATTCAAAGCTTCCTCTTCTCAAAATTCCTGGCAACATTTGATCTTTTGAATGTCTCTATTGTGCCTTTTTTAGAATGTCATGCAATTAAAATCATATTATATAATTCCATGCATATGATAACAATTTGGATTGGCTTCTTTCATTTAGTAATATGCATTTAAGATCCATATATGCCTTGTGTGGCTTGCTAGCGCATATTTTCTCTATGGCTGAGTAATATTGCACTATGTAGATATATCACTGTTTATATATTAAACTATTGCCAGATATCTTACTTTTTTAAAGATATTGGCAATTTTCAATATACTTGCTAAAAACATTTGCATGAAGGTTTTTCTATGGACAGAAAATTTTAAAACCAATTGGTTAATACACAGGAGTGCCATTGCTAGATTCTGTGTCTAGTTTTTTAAGTTTTCCAAAGTGGCCATACTATTTTGCATTCCTACCAGCAATGAATGTGAATTTCTTTTGCTTTGCATGCTTACTAGTAATTGGTATTACCAATGTTTTGGACATTCTAATAGGTGTATAGTAGTACCTTAATGTTATAATTTGCAATTATTTAATTAACTGTAATGTTGGGCACTTTTTCATATACTAATTTATCATATGTATATATCTAAATATATCTATCTACTTACTTTGGTGAGATGTCTATTCAGATATTTTGCCCATTTTTATTGATTTTATTAGTGCTTTATAGTTATACATAATAGTTGGGTTCATTTTGCCATAATTATACATGAATGGAATTTAATTCCATTTCAATCCCTGGTGCCCACCTATTTCCTTCCCTCTTCCTTCCCCCATTCTCTTTCATCTATTCTACTGGTATTCTTCTCATTGATTTTTTAATTTATTTTAATTGGTTCTTTATAGATATACATAAAGGTGGAGTTCAATGTGGTGTATCTAATACACACACAGTAATTTTGTCAAATTCATTCCGTATTTCCTTCCCTTTCCTGTCCCTCCTTCCTTCCCCTCAATCCCTTTCTACTCTACTGATCTTCTCTTTATCTTTATGACATTTGATCTCCCCCTTTCCCCCCTTTGCTTTAAATTCCGCATATGAGAGAGAACATTCAACTCTGGATTTTCTGCATCTGGCTTATTCACTTAGCATGATGTTCTCAGTTCCATCCATTTACTGGGAAATGCCATATATTCATTCTTCTTTATGGCTGAGTAAAATTCCATAATGCATGTATGCCACATTTTCTTAATTCATTCATCTGTTTATAGGCACTGAATTTATTCTATAACTCGGCTATTGTGAGTTTCACTGCTATAAATATTGATGAGCCTGCGTAACTATAGTATGTTGATTTCAGTTCTTTTGGATAAATGTCAAGGCTGAGATAACTGGGTCATATGGTGGTTCTATCCTAGTTTTTTTGAGGACTCTTCAAACTGATTTTAAGAATGGTTGTACTAATTTGCAGACCCACCAATAATGTATGAGTGTACTTTCTGCCCCATATCATTGCCAGCATTTATTATTATTCGTACTCTTGATAATGGCCATTCTGACTGGAGTGAGATGAAATCTCAGCGTAGTTTTGATTTGATTTTCCCTGGTTACTAAGGATGTTGAACATTTTTTTCACATATGTCTTGGCCATTGGTGTTTCTTCTTTTGAAAAACATCTGTTTACTTCTTTTGTCCATTTATTGATTGTGTTACTTGTTTGTTTGCTTGTTTTGGTGTTAAGCTTTTTTAATGCTTCATATATTCTGAATATTAATCCCCTGTCAGAGGAGTAGCTGGCATCCTGCCATTCTGTAGGCTTTCTCTTCACACGCAATCATTTCCTTTTCTATATGAATCTGTTTAATTTATTATTAATTCTTGGTTTTATTTTTTGAGATTTAGAGGTCTTGTGAAGGAAATCAGTGTCTGCACCAGAATGTTGACCCAATGTTTTCTTTTTCTATCAGTTGCAAAATTTCTGGTTTTGATCTACTTGTGTTTGACTTTTGTGCAGGGTGAGAGAGGTATCTAGTTTTATTATTTTCTATACATGGATACTGAGTTTTCTCAGCACCATTTGTTTAAAATGCTATCTTTATTCCAACATATTTTTTTGCCCTGTTTTTAATTGTTTTGTTGTTGTTGTTTCAAAATTCACTTTTTCTGTGGTAGGGATTCAACCAGGGCTTGAGCATATTAGGCAAGTGCTCTACCACTAAGCTATAAATATACCCTACCCCTGCTATTAAATTTTAAGAGTTCTTTGTATATTTTGAATAGGTGCTTTTACTAGATTTGTGTTTTTCAAATATTCTCTCCCATTTTGCAGATTTTTTAAAAATTATCTTAACAGTATCATTTGCAGAGGAGAAAATTTTAAATTTAATAAAGTCCAGTTAATTATTTTCTCTTACATTTTTTGGAAGTTTTGTCTTATATTTGCATTTATGCCTATGATCCATGTTGAGTTAATTGTTTTAAATGTTTAAGGTCTCTGTGTACTTTTGTGTTTCATATATAGCCTTCCAGTTGTTCCAGAACATTCATTGATATAACAATCCTTTTTTTCCATTGAATTGCCTTTGCTCCTTTCCAAAGATAAGTTGGCTAGTATTGTAGATTTATTTCTGGGCTTTCTATTCCATTCTACTGATCTATGCATCTATTCTTTATCCAGTACCACACTGCCTATATAAAAGCACCATACTTACTATGTAACGTCATAGTAAGTCTTGAAGTGAGCTAATTTTGATTCCTCAACTTTATTCTTTGTCAGTATTGTGTTGGATATTGTAGGTCTTTTGCCTTTCCATATGAACTTTAGAATTAGTTTGCTGATATCCATAAAATAGTTTCCTTTGCTTTTATATTGGGATTATGTTGCATCTGTAGATCAAGTTGTGAGGAACTAACTTCTTAGTAATATTGATGTGCTTTTATAATTAGCTTTCTTAAAAAATTTCAAATTCTGGTTGTTCATTGTGGGCATATAGGAAAACAACTGACTTTTGTGTATTAATCATCTATCCTTTAAACTTGCTATAATCATTTATTAATTCCAGGGAATTTTTATTGTTGTCTATTACTTGAGATATGCTGCATAGACAGTCATGTCATCTGTGCAAGAAGATAGTTTTATCTCCCCCAATTTTCTTCTCTTGTCTAATCACGCAGCTATGACTTCCAATATAATGTTGAATAAGAATAATGAGAAGCTGGACATGGTGGTGCAGAAAAAGCAAGGCACTAAGCAACTCAGTGAGACCCTGTCTCTAAATAAAACACAAAATAGGGCTGGGGATGTGGCTCAGTGGTTGAGTGCCCCTGAGTTCAATTCCTGGTACCAAAAAAAAAAAAAAAAAAAAAGAATAGTGAGACAGGAATATCTTTGCTCATAATTTTATGGGGAAAACACTCAGTTTTTCAGCATGAAGCCAGTTGCAGGGTTATTGGTATGTTTTTTAGATGTTCTTTCCTAAACTTGATAACTTCTTAGTTCATTGAGTGTTTTGATTAAAAAATTTGTGTTTGATTTTTGTCAATGCTTTGTGTTAATTGATATCATCCTGATTTTTCTTCTTTAGCTAGTTGATGTGGTGGGCTATACTGATTAATGTGGTAGGTTATATTGATTTGAATGTTGGATTAGGGTTGTATATCTGAAATAATCCCACTCGGTCATGTTTTATGTATTGTTGGATTTTATTTGCTAATATTTTTAAAAGTATTTTTGCATTTATGTTCATTGGTTGGTAGTATTCCTTCCTGTGTTTATATTAAAGTGCTATTGGTGTAGTGGTATATACTGAAGAGGGGGAATATTCTACAGTCTGTGGCTAAATTCCAGTGTTTTGGTGTGCCTGGTTCCTTGGGATTTGATCTTCACAAATGTTTCTTTGCTCTCCTACCCCTAGCACTTAGGTTAGACTGGAAAGGTAGAGGGGACTGAGGACAGGACAGTGCATTTTCCCCTGGTAACGCCCTTGCCCTAAACACTAGGCCTTGTTTACAGAACATGCTCAAGAGTTATTTCAAAACAGGAACTGTTCCCTACACCAACCATGAAATTTTCCTTGGCTCTTTACTATGAAAGTGTGGTAGGGTTTCTGGAGGTAAAGCTCATGAACATGCGGACCCTCCCATACAGCTGAGGCCCCCAGGAGTTTCTCACTCTTAGAATAGACCCCACTTAGTCTCTAGCAATTTGCCAAAATTACTATTTAAATATTCCTATCAATTTATGGCTCCAGTGATTTCTGCTCCAGGTCTCAGTGACTTTCTGGATGCAAATCTTTGCCCAGATTGGATTAGCTGCTTACCCTACAGTCTTGGTTCCTTCAAGTTTCCACGAATAGTCACTGATCTTCAGTTTCTTCATCACTTTTTAAATTGTTATACAATTGAGAGTGATGACTTCCAAGCTTTTTACATGTAGGGCTGAAACCTAAAGTTCCAACTTTATTCTTGGCATTTGGGTATGTAATTGTGCCAGCACCATTTGTTGGAGAGACTGTTCTTTCTCCATTGACTCTTTTGACACTTTGTCATCAACATTTGACCGTAAATGTGAGGGTTTATTTTTGGACTCTCTAGTCTATTGATCTATATGTCTTACTCTTACTACACAGTCTTGATTAGAATGGCTTTGTAGTACATTTTTAAAAAGTGTGAGTTCTCCAGTTCCATTATTCTTTTCCAAGACTGGCTGGTTCCCTTGTATTTCTATATGAGTTTTAAGGTCATTTGTCAATTTCTGTAAAGAAGCCAGATGGGATTTTGAAATGGATTTCATCAAATCTGTAGATCAATTTAGGGAGTTTCAATATCTTAACAGGAGAAGTCTTCTGACTCATTTCATTTATTTGAGTCTTTAATTTCTTTCAATGGATTTTATAGTTTTCCTTATACAAACATTACATTTGTTTTGTTAAATTTATTTTTAAATATTTTATTGTTTTAATGCTATTAAAAATAAAATTATTTTCTTAGTTTCATTTTGGATCATTCATTACTAGCATATAGGAATAAAATTGATTTTATATATTGATCTTATAGTCTGCAATATTGCAGAATTTAATATTCTATTTATCTTTTTTCAGATTTCTTATAATTTTGAGGGCATTGTTAAAGTTTCTCTGTAATTCAGGGAAATTGGATTTAAATATATCCACAAGATTTAACAATTAAATACAGTGTTATGATAAGAAAGTGTAGCAATGATAAAGTAAACAGTAGCTAAAATGAGTCTTAGGGTTGAGAAGGGATTTTTTTTTTATTGTGAACCTGCTGTGAAGGTTTTATAAGCTACAGAGAAGCCAGAGGTAAGATAGAGCTTGGTCTTAGAGAAAAGATGAAGATGGCTGATGCCAAAGGTGTTTGAAAAGCCAGGAGGAAGTGGGTTAAGTGTGGGCACTGCTTTTAAGACATTTTAAGATTCAGCTTGGCTTCAATTTGGGGAAAGGAGTCAAGGGTATAGATAAGAATGGTATCTATGGCTAGAATATGCATGTAAACTATTGACAGAAATCCAGCAGCCAATGGAGAGCATTCTTGATGCTTTTGGCCTCTCCATAAGAGAGGTACCAGTGATCTTCTGAGGGGAAAGGTTTTCAGGAGAGTGTTAAAGTTTGGCATAATTATTTGGAAATCAGTTTGGACTTTGGGAAGTGAAGTCAGTCTTTTTTAGTAGAAACGCTTTAATAAAGATTCCCTGAAGTCTTTTTTATGCAAAGAAATTCATTTAAAGGAACAGAAAATTCTCTAAAGTCTTTTTATAGAAAAATTCTGTTATTATTGTGGCAAATGAAATCAGACCAGAATGAAGACAGATGTGTAAAAGATCCCCAGTGTGTTTCTACCTTCTGGATAGTTAGCCAAGAAAGCTTAAGAAAAGTTTTAATTAAACATTATGTGAACTGTCCTGTGTCCAAAGCCCACTTGATTTTGTGTTCCATCGCCCCCACTGCATTCCCGAGCTCTTTATTGTCATTGAAATGGATTAGTAAGAAATTCCTTTCCAAGCCTCTGATGGGGATAGTAAAGCTGCTGTTTGCTCCATAGGATGATCCTGTCCCTGCCTCAGGGCTTAAAAAGAAAACTCTGGAATACATTCTCTAACTTAAAAATGAAATCTCAACTTTCACATGAAATTCTGGAATAGATTCCTTGACATCTGTTCCAACAGAAATTGAAGCCTGGCAAGTATTTTTCACTTTTTCACAAATGTGCATTTGTTCATAGAGGAGTTATGGATTGATTATATGTTTATATCCCCTACCTCAAATTCATATGTTGAAGCCCTAGCCTCTAGCGTGATGGTGTTTGGAGATGAGACTGTTGGGAGGTAGCTGGGTTATATGGGGACATGAAGGTGAGGCCCTTGTAAGAAGAGACACCATGGATCTTACTGTCTCTCTCTCCCTTATCACCTGCGCACACAAGGAAGTCATGTGAGTGCTCTCAAGATGGCATCTCCCTACAAGCCAAGGGAAGAGGCCTCAGAATGAAACCTGCCTTGCTGTCACATTGATCTTAGACTTCCAAGTCTCTATAACTGTGAGAAAAAAAAACTTTGGTTTTTAGTCATCCAATCTATGATATTTTTATCATAGCATTTTGAACCAAGACATAACGTAATATTTCCTAAGTACCAACTATGCAGTTAGCACTGTTTCTCATTGAAGCATTGAAAGAAAGTATTAGTTATTTCCAGTCTGCCAATGAGGAAAATAAAGCTCTATGTCACATAGTTATTAAGTGATGGCAGATATTATCATATCACCCTCCACACCAAAGAAGCTACAGCAATTTATTCTATCACCAGCAATCTACCCACTTTCCAACCTTGATCACTAACTATCAAATCTTTTTTATGATCCTTTATATGACTGTCTCATCAAAAGGTCTTGATCTCATTGTTTCCTTTTCTAAGCTAATAGTCAAAAATAGTGAAGGCTTCCAAACTTGTTACAAAATATTGGTTTTAATGCTTCAATTTAAGTATAAATGTATCTGTTTTTTGAACTAACTTATTTATTTATTGAACTAACTCTCATGTCCCATGAAGCACATTTAGGATATTAAATCCTTTGCTGTTAAAACAACAACATCAACAAAAACAATAAAAATGATACTTTCAGTAAGCTGCCAGTGTACATATTTTTGCACCTATGTGTAAGTCCATTGGTAGGATAGAGTCTCAGAAGTAGAACTGATATTGCTAAAGCTGTATTGGTTTTGTATCTTCCCTTATACAATCTTCCTTGCTAAAAATTTCTTTCATGTTTTCTTCTAGTGCCTTTGTGATTTCAATTTTTTATATTTACTTCTTGGATCTACCTGGAATTTATTTTTGCATGAAGAGTAGGGAAAGGTCTCACATTAATATATTTTGCTAACATAATTTCTTGAAAAATCCCTTTTCTACATTAATTGGAAACTATGCTTTTATTGTATACAAAATCCTCATACTTATCAATCTCCCTCTGTACTATTTATTCTGTGTCATCAATATATTTGAATATTGACATAACTAATTTCCAACTGGCTAGTATCTTCATAGCAGAGTCCTAAAATACAAAGGCTCTGGAATCAAAATGCCTGATGTCAAATCCTATCTCCACCATTTACTTAGGGTGTGACTTTGTGCAGCCACTAAAATCTCTTTGTTCTTCGGTTTCTTCATTTCTAAAAAAGATAAGTTGTAAAACTAGTATTGGCTACTAGATTTCTTCTTTAAATCCAAATCTTGCGATGGACAGAAAAGAGAAAGGAGTGGAAGGATCTTAGAGCCATATTTAGAAATTCACAAAATACCCCATGAGGATTCCTGGGCAAACAGCAGATAGAGATAGTTACAGGTTACTTAGAAACAGAAGTCACCATAGATGAAATTTAGGAGAGAGACTGAGGGAAGGAAATTCTGGTTTTGCTCTGTATTATTTTCCATATTGTCCTAGGGGGGACCTGAACTCAGAGATGAGATTAGGGGAACTGAAACTGATTTGAGACTGAGTGATGTTTGGCTTCTGGGAAAAGAATCCAGGGTAATCAGAGCTTCATAAAATAGAGGTCTCAAAACACAAAACAAAAATACAACTGAAGCGATATACACTAATGAGGAAGCCAGGATCCCAGCACTCCTTTCCCTATTTTTCTCCAGCGAAGGGTAGTGACATCAGCCTGAGGCAGCCAGTTAACAACTCGGCGTTGAAGGCTGTTATGTTAGTCATCTTTCCATTTCTGTGACAAAATACCTGAGATACAAAACCTAAAAGGAAGAAGTATTTATTTTAGCTCGTGGTTTCAGGGGTCAGTCAGTCCATGGTCACTTGGTCCTACTGTTTTGGGTCTGTGGAGAGGTAGAACCTCATCATTGGGAAGGATGTGGTGTGTAGCAAAGCGGCTCACCTCATGGTGACTAGGCAGCAAAAATAGAAAGGAGGGGCGAGTGTGTCAGTATCTTCTTCAAGGGAGTACCCCCAGTGACCTTCCTTCCTTCCACTAGGCCTCACTTCTTAAAGGTTCCACCACCTCCCAGCAGCACCATCAGCTGGGGTTCTAAGCCTTTAATGCATGATCGTTTGGGGGACATTTAAGATCCAAACCACAACAGTTAAGCAGTTGGCAAGTAGCCAAACCAGGGCTTGAACATGCCCTCTTTGACTAAAAAATCTCATCAAAACAAAACAAAACAAACCAAAAACTATTCTTTACATAATTTCTTCCTATTTAGGTAGAATTCTTCAATAAATGACAAAAATAACAACTTTCCTTTCACCATTCAATGGAAAACACCTTTGGATCTCAATGAATTTTTTGTTATAATGACTATAATAATAATTACAATAAAATATTTACAGTAAGATATTTTATCACAGTATAGAATATTAAGAAAGAGGGAGATGTTTCATTGACATTTTTACTCTTTTGGATATATGTGCTTTGCTGACAAGTTAAAATTGAAACTTAGAGATTACTTAGAGACTTTCTGGAGTATGTGCATGTGGTGTTTGTGTGTGTCCAGTGGGAGGGTGGTAGGCAACATTTCTTTGATGAAAAATGTCCAGAAACATAGCTAGCAAATTTTATCTAGTCTATTAAGCATTCTTAAGTCAAAACCTTTTTGTTTTAAAATGTGAGAAATCAAGTTAGGCTTGTCGAACTCAAAAAGTAATTTCTGAAAAATATAAGGTATTGTATGGATACCAGGAAAAATTTAAACAATTAATGTAAAGAAACTTTGGAATCTCAATAGCAAGAGTTCCCAGACTTTTTGTTTAGAGTTCTACCATTATCACAAGTCAGTTATGGGTTCCCAATTTTTGTGTTAAGAGAGAGAATAAGATCAAACTAACCTGGGTCAGGCATCTGTAGCTGAGCTCTGTGGAAGGGAAGAGGCATGTGGTCTGCGATCATCTCTACCCTTGACCTTCTGCTTTCAGATGATCATTGTGGTCACAGATGCCAGCACTTCTAGCAGTGGCCTAGTTCAACTCCATTTTTCAGATGATGGAACACCGTGCAAGTTAAGCAACACACTCAGCTACAGAGGTGTGGTTATGTAGTAGGAGAGAAGAGACTCCAAGCAGCCTGTCCTCTTCTCCCATTTTCAGGTCTTGGCTCTTAATAACTCAGATCTGACACATTATAAGAGTCTTATTATTCATCTTGATCTCAACCTGATTGATCATAAACTAATCATTATTGGTCTCCTCAAAACAATTATTATTATATTATTCTTTTAATTTAATTCAAAATTTTCATTGGTTACTTCCTATCTATTGAATAGATTTCTCATTGTAAACATAAATTTATTCCCATAATCTGGGAAGTGTTTGCAAGCAATTGGAGATTCTTGGGGCCTAATTTCTCTTAGTATAAATTAGATTAAGGGGACATCCATTTCTAAGGCCACACCCATGTTAAAGTCTTCAAGGCTTTATGCCATTGAGCTCCAAAATATCTTCCTAACCTCATCTTTTCTATCTCTAAACTTATCTTTATCTTTTTGTGTGTTCATACATTTTTGCCATTAGAAATACCTTATCATATCACTTCAGAAAATATCAAGTTCAATATTTAAGAGCTCAGGAGCAACAAAACCTTTTTCCTCTTCTCAAATGAATTTGTCAGTTTAGTTTTTCACGTCCCATAAATTGTCATTGATTTGTTAATTTGATGAACACATTTATATACAAATATTACACAAACATATAAAATCTACAGACAAGAAGGTTATTCAAGATACAGTCTTAGAATAAAATACTCTGAGTACGCACAAATGAACAAGGACATAAGAATATAATAGAAAAGCACTTATGCTGGAGGAGTTTGATTATATATCCCCCCAGAGATAAAATTTCATTAGAATTACCTTCTCTTCATCCTGTCTTATTTCAAAGACTTTTCATAGAGTATATTGCTTTTATGTTGGGAGTTTATCACTAAACTTAACTCTTATAATCTTAATTACTTTACTATTACTTCATTTAAAATTTTTTTTGAAATACTAGAATACAACCAATCATGATAAAACCTTACAGAAATTTTATGAATGGAGTCATCCTAGATATCTGCCTTTCTTTATGGCTCTCCTTTTTAACATCAACATTTGTATTCACTTTGTCATTCCAAAGAAAATCTTTCTATAATAAGCATCCTGCTCATAGAATAATGAACACACAGTATTTTCTTTATGATTTGAGGTTCTGACTATCCTTTGCCCTTTCTTTCAGAACCATTTATTGAGTAGACATTGATAAAAGTTGCCTACATGGACTCTGTAGAGGAACAAATGTTGTCATTTTCATTCATTTCTAAATAATTGGAAACTTCAATATAACTAATGAATTATTTAGAAGTGAATTAAAAAATCTAGATGCCTAGGTTCAATTTTTAAAAATATTTCTAATTTTAATATACTGTGGTCAGTTAAGTTTTCTATGTATGTTTGTGAGTGTGTATGTATGTGTTATTGTCAATTCCTTTATGACTTTCTGTAGGACCAATATTTTGCAAATGTTATCTGGATAAATGAATAAATTGTGTTACTTTTTGGGGTGTGAAGTCTATGAACATCCATTGGCATAAACTTGTTGAATTTATTATTTAAATATTCCATGATTTTCTTCATAGTATATCCTAATGGGAGACTCAAAAAGGTGATTTATGATGTGGATTTGCTAATTTTACCAATTATTTTAGATATTTCGAAATCAGGGTAGGGACATTTAAGTTCATGATCATTCCATCTTTTTAAAAATTTATTTGTTCTAATCAGTTATAGGTGACAGCAGAATGCTCTTTGATTCATTGTACACAAATGGAGCACGCTTTTTCACATCTCTGATTGTACACAAAGTAGTAGGTCATATCATTCATGCAATCATACATGTACCTAGGGTAATGATGACCATCTCATTCCATCATCTTTCCTATCCCTATGCCCCCTCTCCTCCTCTCCCTCCTCTTTGGCCAATCCAAAGTTCCTCTACTCATCTGTGCCCTCCCCCTTATGAATTAGCATCCACTTATCAGGTAGAACATTTGGTCCCTAGTTTTTTTGGAATTGGCTTACTTCTCTTAGCATGTTATTCTCTAATGCCATTCATTTACCTTCAAATGCTATAATTTTATTCTTTTTTATTGCTGAGTAATATTCCATTGTGTATATATACTACAGTTTCTTTATCCATTCATTTATTGAAGGGCATCTATGTACCAAGGAGTGGGATAGCTGGGTCAAATGGTGGTTTTATGCCAAGTTATGATCATTCCATCTTTCTGGTGTATTATTTAACAATGTGCGATGTCTTCTTTTGATACTTTTAATGTTTTTTACTTTGAATTCTATTTTGATATCAATGGTGCCAGTACTTTCTTTTAGTATCTGCCAGCTGTATGTTTTTAAACTTTCAGTTGTCACAGTTTTTGACTCTCTTCAGTAAGTGAATAGAGTTTTAAAAATCCAACCTGATATTTTGCCTTTTATGAAACAAATTTATTCATAATTACTATTTAAAAATACGTATTTAGATCCCTTATGCCATCTTATTGTGTGTTTTCAATTTACCATTTTTTACTGTCTCATGGTCTTTCGTTTCCATCCCTGGGCTTTTGATGGATTGATGGAATGTTCTTTGCCTCTTTTTTAAAATGTACTTGTTGGAAACTATACATTTTACTTTTAGTTTTGCAGTGAATAATTAGAATCTTTGTCTTAAGAGGCCATTTTTTCTCTAATAGTATATGAGTTTAATCAATTTATTGTCTTCTTAATTAACCAATTCTTCATCAACATCTGCACCTTCACCTTAAACATTCCATGCTGACATAATCTATAATTTTGGCATCAGAGTATTTTTTTTAAAAAAATAATTTTAGAGTGATATTTCATGGAAAAGTTGTTTTATGATTTTCTTTGCTAAACACTTGCCAAAAGTTTAAGAGTTGGAAACTTAATCCCCAATTTCATGGTATTTGGAGGTGGGGACTTTGTAATTAGTTAGGATTAGATGAAGTCATGAGGGTAGAGACTGAATGATGGTATTTACAAGAAAAAGAAGAGAGACCTGAGCTAGCATGCTTGCTCTGTCTCTCCATGTGATGCCCTCCTCCATGTTAGGATACAGCAGGAAGACCCTCACCAGATGCCAATGCCATGTTTTTGGACTTCTTAGTCTCTAGAACCATAAGTTAAATAGACCTCTGTTTTTTATAAATTACCTAGTCTGTAGTACTTAATTATAGCAACAGAAAATGGAGTAAGATACTACTGCAGCTCACTGTTAGTCCTAGATTCATTTTCTTTGTATATTTTCTAGTACTTTCAGCTTTCAGAAAAAATCTGTTGGGTTGTAAAAATTCCTACGTCCTGGATATTTGAATATAAAATTTTATTTCATCCTTACATCACAATGGTATATTGAAGGATCATAGGAATTTTTATTTGAACTTCTTTCTCTTCAACAAACTGAAAATATTATTTCAATGTCTTTTTCATCCAGTATTGTTCATGAAAAATCCAACGCCAAATATGACTAGAATTACTTTGACCAGTCTTTTTCTTTTCCTCTTTGGAAGCTTCAGCACTTTTTCTTTATACTTGTAGCCTCAAGCATATTGACTGTCTCCTTAATCCATATAGGTGTAGGGCCTTTGCTTTTGTTATTTACTTCTTCATTCATTCATTTAAATCTTGTTTTATAGTTGTTGGACCATTTCATCCTGAGGACATATATCCATCCTATTATTTCTCTAGACCTTAACCACGTCTATTCTCATTTTACCTGCTAAACAAATGTCATGACTTATAGAACTTTCTTCCATGCCCTGTGAGTTTTCACCTTGTCTGGCATTCTATGGTTCTTTCTAAATTCCTTTTCAGTTGTAACCATTTTTCTATTTGTATCTACTTATTTTAAGAATTATTTTGTATTTTGAAGTTTTGACTTTGACGTGTTTCACAACAGACAGTTCCTGACTTCTTATTGTGATGTCATAGTGTATCTGAAGATACTGATTAGACTTAAGAAAAATCCTTTGCTTATCATTTATTAACTTGTCCTTTACCATAACTTTGGTTGTTATGTATTTTCATGGTGGCCGTGTGCCAAGTGTTATTGATCCTTGACTGTGGATGCACCTGTATGGCCTGGGTTCCCTGCTGGACCCTTTATACTTCTGCTCCCACCTTGGGCCCTGGAGGGCCTATAATAGCTACTCATTGAAAATAGTGCTCCCCCACTGTTTGCAGAGAGAGTGAGAGAAGAGTGGAATGTGTACTGGGTAGGATGTCTCAGAGGCCCGTATTTCAGGCTTAATTTTTCCTTAAGGGCATAACCAGGTCCTGTCTCTCCTTCTTAAGCTTGGATCCTGCCCACAGACAGAACTGCATGGGTAGAGAGAAGGATGGGTGCACATGGCATGAACAGTGTGGGTACCCAACTTGTTTTCCTGCCATCTCATTGATTTCTGACTCCTCTCTACCCCTAGTTTTTACCACCTTTGTGCCTGGGGTACCCTTGCTAATCTCTTGATTCTGTGATAGATGTTTCAGATGCTCCAGCATAAATCCCAGGCTGCAGTTATCCTCTTCAAATTTACCTTGTGTACTTTTAGACTCTCAGGGATTTCTCCTAATTTTCTATTAGTCAATAATCTCTTTGAATTTGGACAGCAAGATATGCATTTACGTACTTAAAAGGTGGAAAGAAGTCTAAGGCTTAGAGTAGAAGGAGGGAATGGAGTGAGGGAGAAAGAAACATGCTATTTGTACTTAGTTTCCCATCTCAAAAGGGAAAGCCTTTGTTTTTCTTTCAGGTTGCATGATTTTTTCTTATTGAAATCAGGGATATTAACTACTGCCTATGTTGCAAATGTTTATTACATGTGCCTCTGATTTTATTTAATGTATTTACAGAGGTGTAGGATTTTACATTTTTTTAAAATTTTTTTTTAGTTGTTGATGGATCTTTATTTTATTCATTTATTATTTGTATGTGGTGTTGAGGATTGAACGCAGTGCTTCACGCATGCTAGGCAAGCGCTCTACCACTGACCCCCAGCCCCAGCCTGGATTTTACATTTTTATGAGTACTTTTAGAGTGAAAAAAAAGAATACTTCCGTTACAGTCATTTTTTTTTTTTCTGGATAGTGCCATGCTCAGGAGACTTTCCTACTCCATGGTTAAGAAGATATTTCATGGCTCAGTGTTTGTGCTCAGCTATTTCATGTTTGGGTATAGATCCATTTGGAATCCACTGTTTTGGTTTGATGTAAGATTTGTTGTATTTTCTATTCCCACTTTTCCAAAAGGGAGTTTTATGGCAGTTCTTTCCTGCTACATTCACTTGTTCTGGGTGGAGGGTGGGAGGATCAGTAAACACTTTTTAGTTCATAGGTCACCAAACCATAAAGAATCATGTCCATATTTGGTGAGTGGACTGTGCAGCATTCAGAGTTCTTAAACTTTGAGACAGGAGCAGCAACTGCATGGGATTTGCAGTTATCTCTCTTGGGGAGATAATGCATGTGTAGAGGACATATGATAATTCACAGGAGCCAGAGGAGCTGACAGTGGCAAAGAGCCATTTGCTTTCCAGTTCTCTCTTTGTGTACACAGCAGGGTCCACCTCCTGCTTCCCTCATAGCCATGTGACCAGGTCCTCTCCAGTGCAGTGCAGCCTGAACAGACATCTGTGGCAGGCTCATACAATGCCCTCAACTATATCCCTCCATCCTTTTAGGGGGATGGATATAGCTGATGATATTCCAGGAGATGGGCCATAAAGTGCACCCATTCTAGAGCATGAGACAGATTGCAGGAGAGCTGCCTGCTGGCCAAAAACAATCACCTTGGATTAACATTTAGGTGAGAAATAAAATTGCTCTGGTGCTCACCCAAAGTGAGACAGTAGTGAAGTGTGAGTTTGCTTTAGGTTTGTGGTAGACATGCTAAATTGAGTTAAAAAATTTTCTCCCATTCTCAATTACTAAGAAGCTTTGTTGTTACTGTTTTAATAAGGAATGGGTGTTAAATTTTATAAAAAAATTTTGACATCTATTAAATATATCCCCTTAAATTGCTTGTTGTAATAAGCTACAATTATTATGATAATCAAGTCCTTAGAGTAATACTATATTTAAGTAAGATTATGATATGGTATTGTTGTAGTGCCATACTGGACTTTGTTTTCAATTTTTAATGTTTTATTGATTTAGTTTTTTTTAACTCTACAAAAATTGTCCAATTTTGGCATAGTTTTACTATGATTCTAGTTTCTTCTATCCTTATTGATAATTCATGTTCTCTACATTCTTTTGACTCAATTTTGGTAAATTTTATTTTCTTCTTTATTTGCCCTTTTTATTCAGATTGTAATATTTTTACTATGTCCCTTCTTTAAAAATTTTTTTATGTCAGCAGTTATATATCTTTTAAAATTAATGGTGTGCATTATATTTATTGATTGCTGTTTCTAAGGGTCTATGCAAGAACATAAATGTGAGTTTTGATTTAATGCTTTTATTATTTTCTAATGTTTGTTTTGCTATAATTTTTATTAGTTCTTCTACGTTCCCTGATTTTATTATTTTTTCTAACATCTTGAGTACTGTTCATTTACTGTTTTTGTTTAATTAGAAGACATTCTACAAGTGTTGATTCATAATATTTTTGTCCAAATATTTTAAAAATAATTTGCTAATTCAAAACATTTTTCATGAAGTCTTCTATAAAAGGACTGGCATAGAGTGCCTTATGCTAATCACTTCCGAGTGCAACAACTTTGTCTTTTCATTTCTCTGTGGATTTTGATTTTTTGTGTGTGTGTTTGTGTGTGTGTATGTGTGGTGCTGAGGATTGAACCCAGGGCCTTGTGCATGCAAGGCAAGCACTCTATCAATGGAGCTATATCCCAAACCTTCTCAGTGGATTTTGGAAGGTGTGGGCTATATTTCACTTTTCATAACTCATGTCAGTTGAATGAGTAAAGGAGTCAAGACAACACCACATTTCTCTATGTTTGGAATTCTCGAGATGCCACTGTAAACATACAAGTCTTTTTTATAATTATCTTATTGTAAACAAAAAGAGGTCTAATTTTATGTGGGTAATCTATTTCTTTTTCATTATTAATTGAGAAAATATACATACTAGACAATATTTATAGTCAAACTTTTGAATCTTAAAACTACCAAAAATACGAGAGGTTCAAGTAACAAAAAATAGTTACATCATCTTTAAATATTTTAATGGCCATATGAAGTATCTTATTAATTGATATGGCAATTTAAATCTCATTGTTTATCTATGATGTTAGTGTTAGATAGAAATAATAAGACAATAAAAATCTTTATATGTTTTGCCTTTGGAATCTATTTTACTTTGCTGCTGGGGATTGAATTTAGGTCCTCCGTTGTGCTAAACATGTACTCTACAACTAAATTATGCCCATAGCCCTTCTATGAGAAACCAAGAAAAGTAAAATAATTGTTCCAATTTACAAGGTAGCGATAGAACTTGGATTTGAATACACATCAGCCGGTCAGTAACATCATGCTTGCTCCATTATATCACTCAACCTGATGCCATTGCTCTTGACAAAATCTATCCCCGTAACCCTTTTTTGTAATCATCAAAGCAAACCCTCATTGTTTGGGTACACTAAAACAATTGTACTTACAGCAGCAATGTAATACCACTCTACTGGGATTAAACTGTGGTTATCTAATGACATTAATGATTTGCTGCAGCTTAGCTTAGCTTAGCTTAGCCCAAATAGTTTGTCAATCAATACCCAACCTTTGGGTTTTTCTCTATGCCATTCCCAGTTCCTAACAGGTACTTGAGATTGCTTGCCTCTAGCTCTTTGAGCAATTTCTTGGTATTTAAGTCTTACATAATATAAAATATGAACTAACCAATGGTGCCTAGGATCCCTGCAGTTCAAGTTGGAAAGGGAGGAAAATGGCTTCTTTTCTATTTGTGGGGACAAGAGGAATAGTTGCTGGGAAAAAATACTTTCTAGGTCTGAATATAATTGAGGTTTGTTTGGCCCATCAAAGATCTACGTTCAGCCTATGTCTGCAAATCTGTGAAGCAAGCCTTCCTGAGCCACCCCATTTAAGCACAGTCACCAGCCTCTCCTCTGACCTCTTAGAGCAGCCTGGAATCACAAAGTAATTGTTGGTCTTGATTGTTTTGTGTATTTGTCCTGTCTCTCCAACCAAATAGAAACTTCCATATCTTTTCTATTTTATCTGTGTCTCCATATCCTCTGCTGAATGGGAAAGATTTAGTGACCATTATTTTTGTTTTCAAATTGTGATAAAATCTACATACCATAAACTTACCATGTTAGCTAGTTTTAGGTGTAGAGTTCAGTGTTATTAAGTGCTTTCACACTGTTGTGAAGCCATAGAATTTTTCATCGTCTCAAACTAAAACTGTGTACCCTTTAAACACTAATTATCCGCCTGGTCCCTGGCAACCACTGTTCTATGGTCTATCTCTCTGAGTATGTAAGTAGAATCATACAATCTTTGTTCTTCTGTGTCTGATTTATTTCACTTAGCATAATGTCCTCAAGGCTTATCTATGTTGTAGGTATGCCAGGATTTCAATCCTTTTTAAGTCCAAATTATACACACACACACACACACACGCACACACACACCATGTTGCTTATTCCCTCCTTCCTCAATAGATATTTGAGTTGTTTCTACCTGTTGGCTGTTTGGATAATGCTTTCATGAGCATTGCTATACAAATTCAGAGCAGTATTTGAGTTCCTGCTCTGAATTCTTCCCAGAAGTGTAATTGCTGGATGGTATGGTAATTCTATGTTTAACTTTTGTGAGGAATGCTATAGTATTTTCTACAACTGTTGTACCACTTTACATTTCCACCAGCAATGCATAAGAATTCCAGTTTCTTTGCACCATTCCAGTTGGCTTCAGTATTATATCTGAATTACAAAAGAAGAATTGATGTTCATAGATGCTACATCATTTGCCTAAGATCATAGAGCTAATATTTGTAAATGTTAAAACCTTAACTTTATCCCCGATTCATTTTATTATTGGGAGAATTAAACAATCTATGTTCTTTGAGATTCTCTTCTGCGTGCTCTCAACATGCCTAGATAAGGGCACTTGACACATTGAGAAAAGACTTCATAAAAGGAGATCTGTTCTTTTTCCCATATCTCCCAAGCTATCAAAGAAAATAAATGGCTAAATAAGTAGCAGGAAGGATTTAGGTTAGATATTAACTGAGTGACTGGTGTTAGTGAGATATTGGAAAAAATTATCAAAGGATGCTTTGAAATAATTCAAGACCCCCAAAATGCTATGAGTTGGAGTCCACGTATCTGTCTGAAGGCACAGAAAGTAATTCAGTAAATCACTGTTAGTTACTTAAAGGCAAGGGATAAGCTAGATGACTTTACATAGTTTCTTCAGATTCTCTGTTCTACTGGATTCTACCAAGTGCATTTGTACCACTTAGGAAAGTTATTCTTTGGAGCTGGTGTTGGATCTTGTTTTCTCAGTCACTTCGTCCTTGATCTCGAGAGAATTTAGACCCTCCATTCTCAATTCTATTTTATACTTTCAAAATTCACCCAGGCATCAGGGGAGAGGTTCAAAATGACCTAACTGACCTGGGGTCCCGAGTTACTCCTTGGGCAGTTAACTTTCTATAGCACTATTGAGTTGGTTTCACTTAACCGTGATATAAAGGAGATATAAAGGAGTTATAATTTTGGACTGAGATTAAAGGTAACAGTTCCAATGTCCGACCTTTATGTGTTGTCAGGGCTGGAGCACAAAGCAGGCACAAGGTAGCTGGCTTAAGATAGCAAGCCTAGAAAAAAGATACCTAACAAACAGAGAATTTATCTGGGTATTTATCTAGATGCTGCCACCAATTAACTATCTGCCTTAGAACAATCTTTGTTGGGGAATTTTGATGTCTGCGTGACTTGACTCATGCTGGGCAGTCTCTCTGCTCTCTTGCAGAACTGTAATTGTGCACTATTGAGTGACCTTGTAAGAACAATTCTGCCACCTTTAAGTATTTAATATCAACGTGTTTTAGTTTTCTCACTATTCTAAACAAGGGTTTAGGACCTCCCACTTCACAGTAGTTAAACAGAGATAAATAGTAAACGATTCTGAAAAGTTGAGTGCATTCCAAGCACTTTAAAGACCTTTTCAGGATAATGTTGAAATTAGGGAAAATTACTCAAGAAATCATTTAAGAAACTGCTTGCAGAGAAATTGCTATGTAAACAAAAGTGCTAATCAATTAATAAATAATGTGCATCTGAAACACAAAAAGAAAAATGTTAAGAAGCAATTATTGAGGGAGGGAGCAAACTACTACCTTCCACCCACATCTTCTTTCTTTCTCTCTATCTTTTTTTTAAGTATTTATTTTTTAGTTGTAGGCGGACAGAATATATTTATTTTATTTTTATGTGGTGCTGAGGATCGAACCCAGTGCCTCACGCGTGCTAGGCGAGCACGCTACCACTGCGCCATAACCCCAGCCCTTTCTCTTTTTATTCCTTGAAAATCTGTGTCAGGAACTCTAACCACCTAAACAGTAAATAACTAGTGAAGAACTAGGTTTAGAGAGGAAATTACTGAAGCACCAGATAAGCACTGTTGACCTGGAGTGATGATCACACTGTTCCTGCCTGCTATAGTTTGGATATCAAATGTCCCCCAAAGACCCATGTGTTAAGGCTTGTTTCTCAGAGTGGTACCACTGGGAGGTGATAGAACCTTTAAGAGATAAGGCGTGGTAGGAAGTCTTTAGGTTATGGGGGGCATGCCTTCAAAGGAGATTGTGGAAACTCAGCCTCCTCCTTGCTCTTTTTTTTTTTTCTTCCTGGCCATGATGAGAGTAGTTCAGTTCTGCCATGCACTCCCAGCCTGAGGAGTTATCTTATGCAGACCTAAAAGCTATGAGCATAACCAATCATGGACTGGAATCTCCAAAATTGTGAGCCAAAATTAACCTTTTTCTCTTTATAAGCTGATTATTTCAAGCATTTGTTCTAGTGACAGAAAGCTGACTAACAATGGCCTGATGCAGGACACGTGGTCTTTAGAACAACACAGTATGGAGTGCAAAGTTGGGGAGACAATTAGGGACGATCTGAGCAGCCCTTCACTGTGCAGGTGACAAAAGTAAATGCAGAGAGGGGTTGTTTACATAGTCAGACTTGGAAAGTGAAGAATGCAATGGAAAACAAGATTTAAAAAAAGGCAGGAGTATATGTTGTATACATACAACATTGTAAGTAGATGCACTTTGGGAAGCTGGTCAGGCCCTGCAGAACTTAGAGGACAACTTAAGATCAGTCTAAATCAGGTATCATTTCAATGAATACATGGAGTTAAGGCTAACAGAACCTGGCTTACCACTTAGATGATCCTCTCTCTCACCTAAATTCCTTCTAACTCCAGATAACATGACATGTTTTTAGAAACCACCCTTCACAGATCTGTGTCTTTCCTTGTGCTGAACATCTAGAGAAGTCTGTTGGCAATCCAGCCACTGCAGGACCAGCAATAATCCACAAACTTCCATCCTTCTTCTGTTTCTATGCACGCCCTTGTTTTCTCTCAGTTTTAATTGCCTGAATTTTAGTGCCTAGGATAAGAAGTCAGGGATAATGTCACACAGTTCTGGAATCCTTCCACTGATTGTGGGCTCTGCCCTACCAGTGACAAAAGTGGGAATTGATCCATTAGGAGAACATGGGCATCTCAGCACTGCCAGACCTTTATGGGAATACTATGCTGTGTACACTTCCACAAACTGGCTGGTTTTCACAATTTCACATGGTTCTGCAGTGTACCACCCATCTTGAGCAAGGTCCCTAAGTATGCTTTGTTGTTCTATGTGATCAGAATTTAGGATTTCCAAATCCAAAGTAGAAATTCACCGTTTTCTTTTCCATTCTGTAGGATTTTAAAAGGTTTATTTTCCCTTTAATCACAAAAGAATTTGGTGAACAGAATATATTCTGGTAGGATTACAAAAAATTTCTTTGTATTTAAAAATATTTTACAGTGAAAATATGTTTGGAAATTAGGAAAAAAGTGTTTTAAAAACTCTCATCAGGTGTAGTGGAAATCGTCAGGCTTTGTGATAATGCATCTTCGTCATAAAACAGATCGAATCTGGGGACTCTTTTGAATTAAGAGCAACTTCCTTATACAGAGAGTGGAGGCTGAAGGATGGTAACCCCTGGCCCTGATGAGCAGGCCCAAAGGAGACTGACAATAGAGATTTCTCCCTCCCCAGGCTTGTCTAGCACAGGCTAACGTAATCTGTACGTGTGGATTTCCTGCCTTTGGTCCCATTTTACCCCGCTTAAGGCCTAAAAGAGAAGGTGAGGGTCCTCCAGGACCCTGTAGGTGGTGCCAACACTGTGATTTCTGCTTCTCTAGTGTTTTGCTCTGTGTGACTAACCAAAATGCTCTTTGTTCCTTGTTCCAGAGTCAGAGACATCCCTGCCACGCAGCCCACAGATTTATAACTCTGGCCAAAGGTTTCAATGAGTACAGATTTCTTCAGTCCAAAGTTCATCTGTGTGATCTCAGAAATTAAAACAGTGGATTTCTCCCTGCTGCTTTCTCGCCCCAGGAGCCTAGGAAGTAAGGCAGGAAGAGTTTCTGAAGGACGTCTTCTAGCTCTGGTGATAATGACTGACTCAAACAGGCTGATGCTGCCTGGGGGAGCCTTGTGGGCTTTAGCTATCGCTATCTTTTTTTCAAAGTGAGATAGTGTCAGCACCAACATAGGCAATCTAGATAGAAGAATGTGTCTGTTATGATGTTTACTAAGTTGGTGTCAATGGAAAGATCATAACCATAAGATCTGATGAAAACATGCTTCTTGCCCAGACAATCCATGATAATGTTGCAACTGGAAAGTTCTTTTAAGAGAAACAATGAGTTAGAAACAAAGCAAGGAGGAAAAAAGAGACAAGTACTGAGATTAGGTCTCCCCAGACTTGGAACATGCAAGGAACATAACAAAATTTTTGATTACATGTCCAGGATGTTATGTAAACTGGAATCTTCAATGGCTTGATTACCCTGTCTTTCCTATCACTCTTCCCATGAGGACAGGCAACAAGGAAGGTGGGTGAATGCCTTCAGGACCTCTGGGGGTCAGTGAGCAATTTGTTTCTTTAGCATCTCACATAAAAGTGACTGAAATAACAGATAAGTCTCACCAGGGTGCCCAACAGGAGGAATGTGGTTTGTATGTCTGAAGTCCACTTGACAACACTATTTGAAAAACATTTCACTTGAAGCCGAAAGAACGATACTAAATCCACTCCAGTGAGCAATTTTGTGTAGAACATCCATTTTGTAGCCCAGCCCCAAACTAGTAGAACAGAGTGTAATAATACAGTCTGATTGACTAGAGGGTCTTGAGGCAGAGTCCAGGAATGAGGTTGACCTTTCCTAAACTAGGAAGGAGTTAATTGGCCTATGGGAATACCTGAAAATGAAGCACTGCTCCTCAGCAATGGGAAACTGGGCCTACCCACCAACTTTGATAAGAAATCCTTGGTAACAGGAAACCCCAGTAATGATAAGAAGTCTCAGTTCTTGAGAAGTTCGCTGTCTAGTAGGAAAGCTGATAAAAACTAACAACCTTAAAAAATAATAAGTGCTATCATAAAGGTGTATCTAGGAGCTGTCAGAAGTCCCAATCCAGCCAGACAGTGAGGATCAGGGAAGACTGCCACCAGATCTGGTCATAAAAAATTGAGAGTAAAATTAATACATCCTGTCTTGAAGTTGACAGTTGTTTTCCAAATAAATCACACTCTTCCTAAAACCATTCCAAAGGACTTAGCTCTTCTCATAAAAACTCTAGGTATGTACTTGCACCCTCAGTGAACAGAAGAAGGTTTAGAAATGAGTTAATGCCTAAACACAGGTTGGTGTCCTTGTTTTATTATTTTCATCGTATTTTATGAGTTATAACATGATAATTCATTGTAGGCATACAATATGTATTTATCAAATCAGGGTAATTAACATTTCTATCTCCTTAAGCTCTCACCATTTTTGTCAGGAACCATTGAACTCTTTCTTCTAGTTCCTTATAAGATATATAAGAAATTATTGGCAACTATAGGGTGTCACTGTTTTTCGCCTATGGTCCACTGCTTCGTCTGCTGAATGAATACTTCTCCCTACATATTTTTCTTTAAGAGGCCAGTTCTTTCCTGTCTTCCAAAATGAGCGCCTACTTGCCTTCATATTTTTCTGTAAGAGATCTTTACCTAACCAAACTTTATCTTTATGAGATATTATTTCTTCCAGAAGGTAAAAACATAATTGCTTTGTAAAAATTTTTGTTTTGCTTTATATTTGGCAAGATTTTACCTCATTTGATATTTAACTGTCTCCCCTTCACTGCCATCGATACAGTTCAAGTTCTCCTGAACAGCAGTGCTGAAACAGCCTGAACCTGAGCTTGACAACTAAAAACTACAAATGTATTTATTCCCTGGAAAGCTGTCTGAGTTGAGGAGCTTAGAATTGGAGAATGGGCGGTATCTGGTGCTGCATGGAGAGCTCAGGGGCCTAAAAGTGGATGACGTTTTCTAGTCCCCTGAGGAGCTGATTATGTTCCATGGCTTAGGATGGTTCTTACATATCCTGGATAGGGTCTGACCAGCCTGACACCTGACAGAATGAGGCTGGATAGAGGCAGTCTCTTGTCCTTTCAACTTTTCTCATTGATGTTTCTGTGTTCTTTATTCCTCTGAACTGGTAAGGCTGGAAGGGTCAGGAATTACAAAGATTATCTCTGACTTGCAGGCTGGGGCTATTCCAAAGGTGTCTTCCATATACTACATTGTCCTACAGTAGGTGTCTTAGAGTGGGATAATTCTGTGAAGAGTCATTCTCAAGGATTTTCAGCCTAAGTTTGGACACAGAGCATGGCCACTTCAATTATCCTGGAAATGAGGGTGGTGGTAGCCAGTGGAAAGACTATTTTGGAAAAACATTTTCAAAAGTAACTTCAAATTCAAAAATAAATACCATGCACCAATTGCTATGATCAAGCAGATTTTCTTGTTGGGTCTCTTGATATGATGGATTATATTGACAAATTTTAAAAACAGCTTTATTGAGATATAATTCACTTACTATACAATTTATCCAGTAAAACATAATTAAATGTTTCTTAATATAATCACAGAGTTCTGAAACTATCACAACAATTTAACTTTATAATGTATTCATCACTTCTAAAAGAAAACTTGTGTCCAATAGCCATCACCATCAAATCTCCCCTATCCAACCACTAATCTACTTTGTCTCTATAGATTTTCCTGTTCTTGGCATTTCATATACATAGAATCATGTACTGTGTACTCTTTTGTGACTGTTTTTTTGGACTTGGCATGTAGTCTTTAAAACATGCTATAGAATGTGTCAGTAGTTTATTCCTTTTCATTGCCAAATAATTTTCCATTGTACAAGTCTACCAGGTTTTGTTGATTGGCATCTGGGTCATTCTCACTTTTTGACTATCATTAATAATGCTGCTATAAACATTTGTGTACAATGTTTGTGTGGATGTAAGTTTTCAGTTCTCCGGGGTAGACAGCTAGGAGTGAAATTTCTGGGTTGTATGGTAATTGTATGTTTACCCTCTTAATAACTGAGAGAAAAGAGACAAAAATAAGAACTCTCCCCAAGAAAATGTTAAAAACTGTCAGTAAAAGGAAATCATGATAGGAACTGAAAGGGGCTGTCTCCAGCCAGGCTAGTTTAATTCTGATAATGTGGATATAATCTGAATACAAGGAAGATTTCCTAGACAGCTTTTTGGAAACAAAACTCTAAGTAAACACCTCTTTAATCTTGGCATCTTAAGAATATTTTTTTTCTGATTCAGACAGGAAGGTAGTTATATTTTATAGTCTTGTAAGTTATTTTTACATGACAGGTCTCTGAAGCATTTAGGAGGAAATGGCATGGATTTCACTGCTTACAGTCAGATCTGGATCTTGTAAAGGTGTGCTCTCCAATATAATGGCCACTAGTTGTATGCAGATCTAAAATTTCAATTAATTAAAAAAATGAAGTTTAAAATTCCATTCTCAGTCGCACCAGCTGTATTTCATGTGTCCAATAAACATATATTATTTTTGTGGCTACAGTATTAAACAATGCAGATGAGAATATTTCCTTTATTATAGCAAATTCTATCAGACAGCATTGTTTAAGTCACCAAATACTGGGTTCACGGAAAGAATAGTGTCAAATATTCCACAATGCATGGGACACTTTATAACAATTGACCATCTCCAAATGTCAACAGTGCAAAGTTTGAGAAACCCTGTTCTAAAACAATGATGTCCAAGCTGGATCAGCTTTGATTCAGAAGATCAAAAGAATCAACTGGCCAGTTTTTAAAAATCCATATGCCTTTATCCTACCTCAAAGAATCTGATTAGGGAATATGAAGAAAATTTAGGGGTTTGAGGTATTTAGAAGCTTTCCAAGTGATTTTTATGACTGGCTAGATTCAAGAATCATTGTGTTAAAGCAAACTGACTCTCAGCTCTCAATTCAGAGGAAAATTACCTGGTAAACATTAGCAGTACTCCCAGAATAAGTTAATGACTCCAAGGCCATTACCTCGTCTGTTTAATTTCTCCAATTACCTATCTCTCAATTAATAGGGTCATTAAGCTCTTAAGACTTGCATTAATTTCCCTCCTCTCTTTCAATTCTTTCATTCTGCATAAATATAGTTTGCAAATGATTACATCTTGTTAAATATTGTACACTTTCTGTTTACAAACAGAGTAAATGACCTGGAAAATGTTTGGCAGCTGTCTTTGTTCATTGGTGTTTAATGGGAAATAGCTGAGCTAAACAGGTGCTCAGACCTGTAGTTGGCATGGCAAAAACAGGCTACAGTCCTTTCATTTATTACCAAAATAGCTTAAGATATGTAAGTGGAATTAATCTTAAATGGTTTGAAGTTTCATACTTTAAGGTTGATATATCATTCTCCTCAATTTAGAAGAGTGTTTAAATGAACCAGTTTTAGATTCTTTGTTTCTTTCCAATTTCCATTACTCTGCAATAATTTACAAAACGAATATACCTTACTCTAAAGACCCTTACAAGTTACTATCCTGTAGTAACAGAAACAAAGGATAAACACAAATCCCTATAAGAAAAGCTATTAAACATTTGAAGAGGAGATACACATTTGAGAGGAAGAGATCCTTTGGGATGGAGGTCTGGGAATTTTCATGAAGGTAGTAATGTCTTTGACTTCTTCTACACTCATGCAGTAAATGCTTGCTGGTGCTTACCTTATGCCAGCTCCTCCATATTAGGAGCTGGGATAAGTTGACACAATCATCTACTTATGGAATTTAACTTACTAGAGTTGGTCAGTCAGTTAACAACTATTTATTGTCTTCCTACTATGTACCAAGCTTACAGACAGGCAATTATGATTCAAAATAATAGATGTTAAGATAGGGGAAGGACATGGTCCAATTAATTCCTGACTGGGTTTTTATTACATTGATGCCTTTCTAAGCACAATTTCATTTGCAAGAACAAGATCGTAGGGCACTCACTCACCCTTAGCAGCAATTAATCATGCTATGGAACTTAACAGCAGGCATTGTCTAGAGGACACTAGTCTTAACTCTGGCCTTCTCTCGGAAGCAGTAAAGAATCATAGCTCAGAATATACTGACACAATTTTCAACTCATTAGTATCTCTGAAAAAGTTTTCTAATAGATCTAATATGTACTGACTCTTATTCTAAATCTAGTAGCTATGTCAATGGTGAGATTATCCAGGAATATAATCATAATATAGTATACTCTGTTATGTGAAGTTTATAATAATAGTGGGCTTTAATTGACCTTACATGGCTGGCTTTACTCAACACTCAAGTTAATTTAAATTATGAAACATTTATAACATATCAAAGTGCAGAAGATAAACACCTACAGATAATATGACGCCTACTCACCATAGTGCTAAGGCAGTATTTTGGTATTTCATCTTTAGCTCTTCATCTCTATCATTTTCTAATGAAATAAGACATTAACAAGACGGCCAAAATCCTCTTTCATGCCCCTGAACCCCATTCCTCAGGCTTCCTTCTTCCCAGAGGAAACCAGTATCTTGAAGTTGGTAAACTGGCATTCAAACTTCCATCCCAACTTTGCTTTCTCCTGAAACTGATTTGACTTCAGCACTTTATAAACTTCTACATTCTATCATCTGTTCTAAGATGAAGTTCAAACTCCATGATTATCATGTTCCGCCCCTATAATCTTTCTCTGCTTCTTCTTACCTCTCTGAACAAGCTTGTCAATTTATCCTGGTGCAGGATTGAGCTTATTTTAGTTCTCTATGCATCCTGTGCTATTTCTCTTGTTCTTGACTTGGTTTGTATTATCCTGACCTGCCTTTATGTTCTCTATCTTTGCTGGCCTACTATTCTTCATTCTTAAAGGCTTAATTCAGTGTCACATCCTCCAGAAACTTCCAGTTCCCCATCTCTGTGCCTTTAATAGTAATCGAGTATTGTTGCAAAAATCAGTTTTGAATATCTGCCTTTTCACCAGGCAGAAATTCTCAAGAAAGGTTCTAATACTTGTTTGCTTTGTGTACCCATAGAACATCACATATTTCTAGGTACATCTATAATTGATATATGATTGCTACAAGTGTAAATGAAACAATAAATTGGAAGGTAGATTTCAAGAACTCTGAAGGATCTGGGATTTTACCATACTGGAACTTTACCATCCCACTGTATCATAGATGCTGACAGAAGCCAGGAGACTGAAAACCCATTCACAGCAAAAGCAGGAAGTGGTTGCATGTCAGTGGTTGCACTGGTTCCTGAGCTCCTCTGTGTCCTAGACATGCACTGCACACATGTGGGCTGTGTTCTAGGAGAGGGACACTGAGCTGAGGAAACCTCCCTCTTTACAGCAATTTTGATCTAGGAGGAGAGGTTATCACACTGCTCAAGGTGGCTCACTACAAACACAACTCTGAGAAATGTCCCAGAGAAGGAATGGTCTGGGTCTTGCATTCTTGAAGTAGGACTTGTAGGAGCTTCCGAGGCCCATGGCGTAGTGTTTCGCAGCAGCAGGGAGAATAGCTAGCTGAAGGCATGATCTTTTCACTGTTAAAACAACAAAACAGACATAAGAACTTTCACATTTTAACTTGCTCAGGCCACTTGGTAGAAGGGCTAATGTTTCCTTCTTTGACCTCCACGATGGAAACTCACAACAAGAATCTTGAAGAAACTGCTAAAAGTTAGCCAGGCACAGTGGCACATACCTATAATCCCAGCAGCTCAGGAGGCTGAGGCAGGAGGATTGCAAATTCAAAGGTAGCCTCAGCAACTTAGTGAGGCCCTTAGGGAAACCCTGCCTCAAAAAAACCCAAACAAACAAATAAATAAAAAGGGCTTGGAATGTGGCTCAGTGGCTAAGTGCCCCTGGTTCCAATCCCTGGTTACCCCCCAGCTCCCAAAAAGATTCTAGTAAAAGTTAAAACATTTAAGAAGGTAGGAAATGTATAACATGCAATACATTTTACAGATATCCTAGCTAAAAATGTCTAAAATAAAGATTTGGTTCTTAAGAAAATAAAGTTCAGAAAATGAGAAGTTTGAGCCAAGTGGAACTACTCAATCTTTGATAATGGTGGATACAAATAATTAAAATTACTGTGAGATTTAAGGTAATGATCTACTGTCAGAGTAGATGTGTATTTATATTACTAAAAACTTTATTTTCACATATTTGCCAGATGCCTGTGTGTATCATTTTTGGCTACTTATCATTGTACTTCAAATAAGTTTTATATTTTATCTAATTTAACTTGACATTTTTAGAAGATGTTGAGAATATTATTTAAAGTAACTGCTCTCCTGTTTCATCATCAATAAGAGGACTCAAAATGTACTGTCTTAAGTTTTTTGCCTTCTTAAATGTTTTAACTTTTACTGGATACTTCAAGGTCTTCATTATGAGTTTTGGGTCCCACTATTGTGTGGATCACATATTAATCACTGTTTTGTACTTAAAGTAATCCTTTGTGACAGCGACTACAGCTCTAATGCACATGTACCAACAAATGTATTATTTATTGCATTTCAATTTCCAACTTCTAAAATAATTCTTCCCTACAAAGAGCACAGTGACTTTCCAGTGAGATTTTAGGTTCTGATTGAAATTAATTTTTAAAAATGTTTACTTGTATTTTCTCTTTTTCTCCTGTTTCCCCACTACTCTCTAAATCACATAACTCATAGGAAATATTAACTACTTTTGAATTTCCACTTGACAAAGGTACCAATTTTATAAATCCTGACTGGTGAGTTAAATTAACTCACTGTCTATATGTTTTCAGAAAAAAAGTTTGCCTGCTGCATGTTGGTGATCACCTTTATGAGAAGATAAACACTGTCATCTCATCGCTGAGGTAATACATCTGGATGTCATTTATGTTTGCTTCCCAAATATTGAGGAAGCCCCACTTGTAAAACAAATTGAATGACAAGGAACCCTCCTTCAGAAGCGAGGAGAGTGATCAGAGAAAGACAGAGACGGGGGTAGAACCCGGGAGAACATTTGTAGGTCTGGGAAGCAAATGCTGAACCAAAGTACTGCAAGTGGTGGCAGGGGAAAGGGCATCAGAATGTCCAGAGACAAAGAGGAGGCTGGAGGCCAGGGCTGAGGCCATATGGTTTAGATACAATTTGGAAAGAACCTTCTAGGGAACATGTGCCAGAAAATGACAGGAGGGGAAGGCAGACTAGAGTTTAGGTGAAGGGACGGAGTTGGGGTGGCAGGCAGTGAGGGTAGAGTTGGTTGCTGACTGAGGAAGGGCTGTGCTGGTGAGGGGGAAAGAGCTGTGTAGAGGAGTTGGAGCCAAGATGGCAGAAGGGAGTCTGGCCCTTGCAGAAGGAAAGGACTGGGACTCCTAATAGAGGATGGGAGGAGAAAATCTGGGTGTATGGGATGTTTGAGCCTCTGGCTGTCTAGGAAAGAGGCCATGCTAAACAAGGACAGTGACTCTGGAAGCAGGGAGGAGATTCAGTGAAATGGAAACAAGTGCTGCCCTTCCCTGTACCATGTAAAATTGTCCTGTATACTACATCTTGTGATGCATATACCACATTTTGTGAAACCATGCCAATAATTTTATTTTCAAAGCCATGGAATAATCCATTATATGGTCCAAAGCTCTTTTTGTTGGACCTGTGGAGTATTTCTAGTTTACGTTATTATAAACATGCTGCACTGGATGTTTCCATGGCTAAAATCTTTGCTTGCAGTCAGAATAATTTTCTTAAGAGAAATTACTAGGGGTGTGAGAAGGGCGTGGGAAGGGGATGACAGAGAAAAGGGTATATACAGTGCAAAGACTGCAGAGATGTACTTTTCAATTTTCCCCAATTAACACTCTACCGTAAAGGTATGATGGTATCTGCTTCCCCAAGTCCTCATTGCATACGACACATTTCCATCACTTTTATTCCCCATCGTTTCCCTTTACCCTCTCCTCCCCCCTTCTTTTATCCCCTTTCTTTACCCTAATGGTCTCCCTTTTATTTTCATTCTATCCCTTTTTTCTATTTACTTTTTTTACCCTAGCTTCCACATACAAAGAAAAATACTCATCTTTTTGAGTCCGACTTATTTTGCTTAACATGGTGCTTTCAAATTCCATCCAGTTTCCTCCAAGTGGCATAATTTCATTATTCTTTATAGCTGAATAAAATTCCATTACTCCATTGTGTATACATACCATGTTTTTATTATCTATTCTATCAATGGATACCTAGGCTGGTTCCATAACTTGGTTGCTGTGCTGACTTTAATTCTTTTGGATTAGTACTAAGTAATGGTATAGCTGAATCATAACCCACATACTCATTAACACTGGACAGTTTTTGAAATAAAAATGATGAAGTTGAATTGCATCATAAATAGAAAAGGCATCCTTCTTTAAGAAGTGACATGTCAGAGACAGAGTGAAGAGTATCACTAACTCAGTGCTGCCCTCTGGTGATACCTGAAAATTGATTAAAAAAAGTCAAGTCCAAAAGAGACTGAACACTTTGATCAGTGTTAATTTATTTAGGACTAAGGTTCTAGAAGGTGGGTGGAAGAAACGGAAAAAATGGACTTTCTCTTAGCATATTGGAGGATATGAGAACTAAAGCAAAAATGTTTTTACGCACAGAGAATGTACCATTATGTGAACATGCACTCAGATATGATTTCTAAAAATGTGATATCAAAAGAAAATTAATGTTTCAATGGCAGGCTCTGAGGAGGGATCACATACTATAAGACTGACTCTATTTTGTGTATTGAAATGGGTTTCCCCAACCAGACAGTGAAGGAAAGGAGGCACAAAGAGATTAATGAACTTGTCCAGTATCACAGGGTTGTCCTCTAAGGTAATTGTTTCACTACTGCAAATAACACACAAATAACACATGTGACAGTGGTTATATATTCTGTGTCTTAGACTTAGTTTGGCAAAACAGGTTTATTTTTACCTTTGTTAAATATTGCTCTCTAGGGACAACGGAAGGAAGGAAAGGGTAGAAAATCTGCAAACCAAATGACAGTCTTAGTCCTACAAAAACTGCTCCTCCTCTAGTGCTGTGTTTTTGAAGTTCCATCCTTGCTCTAATTACCTGTTCCTGGGTAAACAGGAATTCCCAGGACTGCAAACACCACCTACACAAAATCTATTTTCTCATTCAATCTCTCACTGGGGTTCACTGAGGATAAATAATATGCTCAGTATTGTTTTTCTGAGGTTTGATGCTAGAGAAACAAACATCAAACAATATGTATTTACAGATTGTGATAAGTAGGAGAAATAGTTAAAGTGACTTTGAGAAAGTATAGTTTAATGTAATAGTTCTTAAATTTGTTTGCTCTCAAACCCCTGATATTCTCATATCTCTAAATTGATAAATTTAAGACTTGCCTAGATTCCTGAATCTCTTTTCCAAAGTACTAAAATTAGAGACTTCCTGATTTGAAAAATGACTTCCTACTCAGCCATTAGAATCTCTATTTTCTTAATTTCTGAGAAGCTTAACAAAAAGGGCTTCATAAAAATTTACCAAATTAAATATATTATTCTTTCATTTTATGTGCCCTACTTAACAGATATACTAAAAAAAATACTATTAACTTCAATATACTTTTCCAAAACTTTTTTTTTGTTTTTCAATGAGGTATAACATGAACACATTATAGTGTATTCATCTTTACACAGATTGGTGAATTTAAGGTATGGACCCTAGTAGGAATAAGTTCTTGATTTTATAATGTGTTTATAACATTTTTACTTTATAACATGTTTGTTTCTACAAAATCATGTTGGAGTTGAGTTTGTAGTATAAAGTACCTGTGCTTTAAAGCTTCTTTTTAAAAATGTTTTTTACTATTGCATTATGGTTATACTCAATGGTGAGGCTCATTCTGATATAATCATATATGCATGGAATATAATTTGCTCCATTTCAGTCCCCGCTGCTCCCCCTTTCTCACCTCCTTCCTTCTTCCTATTCCCCTTTTTTTACTGGTTTACCTTTTATTTATTTATTCATTTATTGATTTCAATTGGTGCTTTATAGATATGCAAAAAAGTGAAATTCACTGTAGTATATTCAAATGTGAAGAAAGCATAATTTTGTTGATTCATTCACATTTCCTTCCTTTCCCCATCCATCCTTTCTCCCCTCAGTTCCATTCTTCTATTCCACTGATACTCTCTATTTTTGTAGGATCTGCCCTCTACCCCTGTCCCTGCTTTGCTCTACTTTCTACAAATGAGAGAAAACATTTGATGTGTATTAAAATTTCTTACCTACATTTTTGGGTTTGCTCTTCCAGAACTCTCCTTCAGGTGAGTTGTATTGTTTGAAAACACATGGACGAAAAAAATTACCAGAGAATTTCCAGTTAAATCTGAGTCTTAGAAGCTAATAGTTTTTCAGTGTTTTAGTAACTTTGGAGTACACGTACACTGAAAAGATTATTTGTTATTTATGTGCAATTCAAATTTAATAAGGTTTTTGTGTTTTTACGTGCCAGCTCTATAAACTGCACTCCTGTTTGACTATTGACGGCCCAACATGCAACAAATCACTGTTTTTGTCTCTCACCAAATATAAAGGACACAATAGTGCACAAATGAGGTGTTGCTGGTGCTAATATCCTGAACAACTGCCTGTTTACTTGGTATTTGAGGGGACTTTACACTCCAGGGCAATGAACAATTACAAATAGATGTAATGGAGACATATCTTTATTTTATGTATCGGGAAGATGGCAACAGTGAAAGAGGAGAAAAGGAGAACCAACCAGCTGCTTCTGGCTTGTAGAAGACTTGTTTCTTAGAAAATCAACATAGGAAAGAGTACACATAAAAGGTGAGAATCTGAAACTGCTATATCTGTGTGTCCCCATGGGAAGTCTTTGGGCATTTCTAAGTGGACAGTATTACAGCTTGATGACTACTTAGCCAGTCTCAGAGGCTTCTCAGAGGAAGTGGCATTTATACTGATAACTAAAGCCTGAGTCTAAGTCAGGTGAAGTCTTGGTTGCATATGGTCCATCAGATGTCCACAGAGACTCCTTTCACCAGATCTCAAGTAAAAAATAGCATGTTACGTAGAAAGGGGTGTCTGTGGTGATAAACGAATGTCCCAAGGCACTTGTACTGTTTAAGAAGAGGATAAAATATTGATTAACTTTAGAACTTGTTCAACTTTACAAGTGTTATGAATAGTAGGGTGACCACCAAAAGATAGTACCAGAAACTCCTCAACTGGTGAGAAGGAAAATGGTATGTGGGGTAGGGAAGGGCAGATAAAGAAAAAAATTCAATCATTTTAAGAGAAAGCATTATTGGAGAAACCTAGAAAAAGTAGCAACAACATAATACATAAAATGGCAAAAATAAATTGAAAATTAGAAATTATAATCAATGTCAGTGGACTAAAGATAAGTATGAGTTTCCAAGACTGAGTAAACAAACAATGAGTAAATAACACTGACTTACATGCTAATTTTGAGACACACTAAAACATGGGGGCATAGAGGTTAGCGGAAAAAAGGAAAGAAAAATCTATGCCAAGGCAAGGACCAACTAAATGAAAATTGGCATGGTTATACCAATTCCACATAAAATAGTTTAAACAAAAAATTTTTGGCATGAAAGTATCACAAATTGATAGAATGGTAAGTTCATTGGAAAGAAATTTCAAATCTTCATATACTGTATAAAGTAGATTCAAAATACAGAAAAAAATTGTCAGACTTACAGAAGTTGATAAAATCACTTTCTGTAACTGTTGAAATTGACAAAACATCAGTAAGGATATACAACACTTGAACGTAATTAACAAACTTGATCTAAATGGGCTTGTTAGGAATAAAAATGACCAGTATGAGGGCATGAAGCAAATATCAATAAATTTTAAGTAACTGGCATTACTTAAAATTAAAACTGGTATTAATTAAAAATATCACATCCTCTGACCATAATACAATTAATGTAAATAAATTAGAAATAAATATCAAAAAGCTAATAATACACTCCCACATATTTGGAATGTAAGAAAAATGATTTTTAACTCACAGATGACAAAAGGAAAAGTCACATAAAAAGTAGAGAGAACGTGTTCTCTCACTTCCCTCCAAAATTTGAGAGTAAACTGCTGACACTCCCAATTACCACCAATACTTTATTTTCTGTTTCCTTCAAACAAGGACTTTTCCCTAAACCACCCCAATACTCCACTGGGATCAGGAAATTCAGATCATGCATTAATTATTATCTAATGCAAAGATCCAATTTAAAGTTTTGTAAAACAAATAGAATTACATGCAGTAATATTTATAAATATCTAATTAACTGGTGCCCAGTAAACAGCTATTTCTTTCACTAATATGTGAATTCACTGAGGCCTTCTGTGTTTCTATTCTGAGTCTTTTTGATCTACAACCCTGCATAACCAGGGGAATGGGGTGACCCTCTCCTAGGCTCCTGGGATGTTACACACATAGAAGCCACATCTTCTACACAGCCATCTTCCAGCTGAAACTCCTTAAGCTGCCAATACAGCCATAGGCTATTGACGAAGAGACAAAGCAGTGAGGCTGCCCATCTGCAGCTTGGAGATTTCGGACTGATAACTGCTCTTCTCCATCCAGATGCAGTTTTCAATTGCAGCACTCCTGGGAGGATGCCTTGTGCAGCAGCTGGCTGCCTGCTCAGTAGGGCGTCTGTGCTTTGCGCATGCGCACAGGCACCCAGGGCTACAAGGGCGGGAAAGGGCGGGAAAGGGCCCTGAGCTCTCCGCCATCTTGGGCCCTGCTGATGTTCTTGGAATGTCAGGAAGAACGGCCTGCCCGACGCTGGGGATTTTTGGTAGGTTCAGGCTTTACTTATTTATGGTCAGCCTGCCCAAATCATCCTTGAGTACGAGGGTGCCTCCCCATGTTCTCCTTTCCTCCCGAGACCCCCAGTGGCTTTGACCTTCCGCAAGGGGGGGGATTCTCACGGGGGTCTTCGTCTTGTCCCCAACAACGGCCAGCGACACCAAGGCCCTGCCCAGTGTGGTCTGTGAAGCTCGCGGCTCTATAGGGCGTGGAAGCCCTGCTTAGCGTGCCCAGCGAAGCCAGCCGCTCACTGGGGTGCCCCAGGGCCAGTCCTGGGTGGTCAGCGAAGCCCGCGGCTCACTGGGGAGTCTCAGCCCCTGCTCAGGATGGTCAGCAAAGCCCACAGCTCACTGGGGTGCCCCAGGCCCAGTCCTGGGTGGTCAGCAAAGCCCGCAGTGCACTGGGGCGACAAGGCCGAGTCCAGAATGGTAAGCAAAGCTGGAGACTCATTGGGGGCATTGAAGCCAACCCAGGGTGGGCATCAAGGCCCTGCCCAGGGTGGTCAGGGATGCCTCCTGCTTGCTCAGGGAGACCTTTCTCTTGGTGTAGGGAGAGATGAAAAGACACAAAGGGAATTAGGGTTTGAGCTGCTGTTCTGAAGAAATTTATTTTCGGTGAATTGTTATAACACTAATACACATTCAAAAAGTGTTTTTTCTTTTTGAAATTAAAAAGCTACTATAAACCCTTTCCCATATGTCAGTTAAACCAGAGGGTAAAGTGAAACATCTCCCGTTTTTCCAATTCAGTCTTTAATTTATCTAATGTGTAGCATTCATATCTTCCTCTGTTCGCGTACAACACAATTTAGGGTGACTGTTCTAGTATTCTGTACACATCACTCTGAAAACTCTGCCCAACTCCAACTTTACAAGATTCCTAAGGCCAATCAATAAAAATAGATTTTACTTATTGCTTTTTTATTAGTAACCACAAAGAATAAAATAGATGCTCTGCAATTTATTTTACTGCCCCACCATTAATAAACAGGTGGTGTGATGTTTGTGGCTCTGTAAATACAGCTTTAATTGAGGTATGATGAACTGCACACATTTGTGTGGAATTTGACACTTGACACATGTATTACCCATGACCATTGTAATCAAGATAAACTTGTCTATCACTCTCCAAAATTTCCTTTGGTCTCACTCCATCTCATACTCTCCTCCCTCCAGGTAACCACTGATCTTTCTGTCACTGTAGACTGGTTTGTATTTTCTAGAATTTTATATTAATGGAATCATACAATGTGTGTTCTCTGATGCTTTCATTCAGCATAATTATTTTGAGACTTGTGTTGTGGCATGCATAAATACTTTCTTATTGTTGAATAGTTGCCATCTTTTTTTTTATTGTGTTCAAGGGCGTTTGAGTTGTTCCTAGTTTTTGGTTGTTACATATCTGCTATGGACAGTCAAGTCTCCTACAAGTTTTTGCCTGGATGTATACTTTTCATTTCCTTTGGGTAAATACCTAAGAGTGGACTGGCTGGGTCATGTGGAAGGTATCTTCTGAACTTAAGAAACTAGCAAACATTTCCAAAGTGATAGTACTATTTTACACATTATATATCTCAATTTGTAGTCTATTACATGTCTAATTGCTACTCCATATCCTCACCATACCAGCGATTGGTATGGTTATCCTTTAATTTTGACTATTTTATTAGATGTGTACTGTTGTTTTGATGTGATTTAATTTTAGTCCCCCAATGACAGTGATGGTGAGCATCTTTTTCATGTACTAATTTTCCATTCATATATCTTCTTTGATGAAGTGACTGCTAAATGTTTTGTCCATTTTAAATTGGATTCTCTTCTTATTACTGAGTTGTAAAAGTTCTTTATATATTTTAGACATAGGTTCTAGGTTACCTCTGTGTTTTGAAAATATTTCCTGTCTGTAAGTTGATGTTTAAATTTTTTAAAAAGTGTCTTTTGAAGATACTGATTTTTTTCCTTTGATAGTTCAAGTTTTGTGTGTGTCCTATTTAAAAAATATTTGCCAAATCAAAGTAATTAAGATTTTCTTGTATTTTCTACAAGTTTTTTTTTAAATTTGTTTTTAGTTGTTGATGGATCTTTATTTTTTCATTTATTTATATGTGGTGCTGAGAATTGAACCCAGTGCCTCACAGATGCTAGGCAAGCGCTCTACCACTGAGCCACAACCCCAGCCCCATACAGGTTTTATATATTTATTTCTTACATGTAAATCTGTGATCCATTTTGAATTTTTTTTATATGAGGTCAGGTTTTAATTTTTTTGGTGTGTGGCTAACTTTTACAGCATCAGTTTTGAATTGCTTAAAACTTCATTTTAATCACTTTATTGCTTATTAACTTTATATATGCAGATCTTATTTCTGTATTCTCTGATATATTCCATTGAAGTATGTTTTCATACCCATATCACAATATAGTACCCAAGTGAGTGTCTTGAGCACTATGCCTTTATAATTAGTTTTAAGATCAGGAAGTGCAAGTCTTCCAATTTTGTTCTTTTGCAAAGGTTTTCTTTTTAACTTCATCTGTTTGGGCTGTTTTATTCCTTTGCATTTCCATACAAGACTCTTCCAGAATTTATCCTTATATTCATAAGAGTAATTAACAAGAGTGGGATTACTGTATCAAAAGATGTGAGGGTTTTATGATTTAATAGTTACTGTAAATTTATGAGACAAATAAAACAGCTTATCTTCCTACATGGAATCTGTGAACTTTCATGCTCCAATTCCTTACTTGTCCTGGCTATAATTATTCACTTCTGTTTTCTGCTAATGAAAGAGGGATCAATCATTATTTTTTACTTTTGTTCCTCTCAGTAGTACTATGGAACATTTTTTAAATGCTAAGAATACTTTCTGTGTTTATTTCATGTTAGTATTTTTAATCTGTCATTAGTCTGTTCATGAGATATTCTTTTCTCTATTGTAATTTTAATGTGGTGTGCCTGCCACTGTTCATCATTTCCTTTATGGCTTTTGGGTTTCTGTCTTAAGATCATCTACCTTGTTCTAATTCTGAAGTGTTTCAAATGTTTTCCTAAATTTCCTTTAACTTTACAACATTTTGAAAAGAGCTTTGTTTCAGGTTATTTTTTTTTTAACCATCAAAAGAAATGAACGTATGGTTATTTATAGAAAGGTCTGGGAAACAGAAAAATCTGAAAGAAGGAAACATTATTTCCATTAAAAAAAATGCATGGGAAAAGAAGTGCACGTGTGTATTCTTAATTTTTTCCAAAATTTAAACTATTTAAAACATATAGAAATGTACCCAAAACAATGTAACATAAATCCATGAACATCCAAGATTAATGGATATTAATATAATATCCATTACAAATAATAATATTATTTTGTCATACTTTAGTTCTCTTTAGTATGCACACTTTATATATTTTTACTTAGTCTTATAATGCACTATGTCAAAATATATAACTGGTATGTCATCACATGAATATATGCAATTTTGTAACTCTTTACATGTTGCTCTTTTGTGATATAAAATTACACATATAGCTTTACACATATAGCTTTTTTGATGACTATATGGTGCTATATGAAATTATTTTTTATTTATTTATTCTACTTAGGTATACATGATAGCAGAATGCCTTTTGATTCATTGTACACAGATAGAGCACAACTTTTCATTTCTCTGGTTGTATGTGGTGTAGAACCACAACATACATGAAGTCATACATGAAACTAGGGCTATGATGTCCATCTTATTCCACCATCTTTACTGTCCCCATCCCCCCCCCGCCATGACCAAAGTTCCTCCATTCTTCCCATATCTATTGATTGATTGTGTATCTTCTTCTGAGAAGTGTCTGTTCAGCTCCTTGGCCCATTTATTGATTGGGGTTTTTTTTTTTTTTTTTTTTTTTTTTAAGTTTTTGAGTTCTTTATATATCCTGGAGATCAGTGCTCTATCAGATGTGCTTGTGGCAAAGATTTTTTCCCAGAATGTAGGCTCTTTGTTCACTTCATTGATTGTTTCTTTTGCTAAGAAGAAGCTTTTTAGTTTGAATCCATCCCATTTATTGATTCTTGATTTCACTTCTTGTGCTATAGGAGTCTTGTTAAGGAAGTGAGGTCCTAATACAACATGATGAAGATTTGGGCCTATTTTTTCTTCTATTAGGCATAGAGTCTCTGGCCTAATTCCCAGGTTCTTGATCCACTTTGAGTTGAATTTTGTGCATGGTGAGAGATAGAGGTTTAGTTTAATTTTGCTGCATATGCATTTCCAGTTTTCCCAGCACCATTTGTAGAAGAGGCTATCTTTTCTCCAGTGTACGTGTTTGGCTCCTTTGTCTAGTATAAGACAACTGTA
>CM053411.1:67373185-67475060 GCA_028644305.1 Xerus rutilus | reverse complement strand
CATTGAATCTATATAGCACTTTGGGTAGTATGGCCATTTTGACAATATTGATTCTGCCTATCCAGGAGCATGGGAGACTATTCCATCTTCTAAGGTCCTCTTCAATTTCTTTCTTTATTTTCTTATTTCTTATTTCTTTGTTGGATTGATCAATTTTTCCCATATTTACTCTCTTAAGTCATTCTTTATTTCGCAGATCGTTTTAATTACGTATACATTCTGAATTCTTTCTCTGACATTTCATCAACTGTGCTGTCAATGGATTCTGTTACTGTGGTATAGGTTTATTTGGGGCATTTTCTTCTCTTGCTTTTTCATGTTGATTATGTATCTTCCTTTCTTGCAATGCCGATCTGAGGTATTGCGGTTTCTATCCTATAATTTTGTATTGACACTACAGATTACCTGTATCTCACCTTGGAGTTTACTTCCAGTCCCCAGCATGTGTCCCCAGATGGACACTACTGCCACTAAAGTTGGTGGCTGCGGTAATGGAAGTACCTCAAGAAGGGAGTGGCCTTGGCTGGGCTCCCTAGGTGGTCCCTGAAGGTGGTCTAGGGCCCTCTCCTGTGCTCCCTCTGGTCCGCAGGAACTCTGGTGCAGGAACTGAGGGCAGTCCCGGGCCTCACTTAGGCCAGGTCTCCTGCAGGGGTCTCTGTAGGCGGTCCTTCCCCTTGGTCTGGGTTGCCCTGTGGCTGGCGGCTAGCAGTCTCTGGTCTGCCCTTGACTGGGCTCCTGAGGCGGTCCTGGGCCCTCTATTGCGCCCCACTGGTCAGCAGGAACTCTGGTGCAGAACTAGGTCCTCCCAGGCCTCACTTAGGCCAGGTCTCCCACAGGGGTCTCTTTTGGTGGTGCTTACCCTGGGTCTGGGTTCCCTGTGGCTGGCAGCTAGCCGTCTCATCTAGGTGTGCCCTTGCCTGGGTTCCTACAGCAGTCCCTGAAGGCGGTCTTAGGGCTCCTGCCGGTCGGCAGGAACTCTGGCGACTATATGAAATTATTTACTGCCCTGCCAAGGAACAGTTAGTTTCCAGGTTCTTACTCTTATAAACAGTGATATAAGGAATATCTTTGTACATTTGGAGGAGAGTTTTATGGGTTGACTTATGTCTCCTGAATAGATAGGTTGTAGTCTAGATTTCGGTACTTGTGGATGTAACCTTATTTGAAAACAGAATCTTTATAGATATAATCAAATTATGATAAGATCCTTAGAGTAAGCCTTAATCTGACTAGTGCTCTTTTAAGAAGAGGGAAATTAGGACATAGACACTAAGGGAGAATGCCATGTGAAGTTAAGAAGCAGAAATTAGGCTAACATACCATGTGAAGTTAATGCTATGTGAAGTTAAGAAGCAGAAATTAGACTAACATACCTGCAACCTAAGGAATGATGAAGATTGCCAGCTATCACCAGAAGCCAGGTGAGAGTCATGGAATAGATTCTTCCATAAGCCTTTATATCAGATTGACACCTTTATATCAGATTTTGGCCTCCAGAACTAGAAGAAAGTAGATTTCTGCTGTTGAACCTACCCAAATCCTGGTATTTTGTTATGGCAGACCTAGGATAATAATTCAGGGAGGCATCCAGAAATACAAGTGCAAGGTCTTTAACTTTATGAGGTATTATCAATACAAGAATTATGAGGTATTACAAATTGTTTTTTAAGGTAGATGTTCTCTCACCAGCAATATACTGAATTTCCTACTCTCCACTGTCTTTGTTAATACTCAGTATGATCAGACTTAACCCATTAGGTAGGCAAATATTGTTATCTCTTTTTAAAATGTATATTTTCCTAATAACCAGTGACATTGACTGTCTCATAGAGTTAACAGATTTTTAAATGAATTATAATTTCAATTTTTTGTGTTTTTCTATTATCTATATTTTTGCATGGATTAATAGCTGCCTGTTGTATCTGGACATAAGTCCTTTAGTCATTCATTCAAGAAAATTCACTAGGTGCCTGCTATGTAAAAGGGTTAATTCTAGGGGTTGGATATAGGCAATAAACATATCAGACAAAAATTTTTGTTTCCATTTAGAATTTGTTCAAATAAGTGGGAGGATAAATAAACCATCAATAGAACAAATAGTGAATTTTGTAGTCTATTACAGAGGCTTTCATAAAGTCCAGTTCATTAGAAAAAGAATTTGATTAAAACAATATTTTTTAAAAATAACTATTGATATATGTAATTCACACACCATGAAATTCACTTGTGTAAAGTGAAAAATATAGTGGTTTTCAATTTTTTCACAAAGTTGTACATCAGCATCAATAGAATCAGTAGAATATTTTCATCATCTGCAATAGAAACTGAGTTCTCATTAATAATCACTCTCTATTCCACCTAACTTCTGATAACAATAGTCTACTCTGTGTCTCTGTAGATTTATCTATTCTTGATATTTTACATAAATTAAGTTATAAATCATATATACAGCCTTTTGTATATGTTTTCTTTCACTTAGTATGTTTTCAAGATCTATCCATGTTGTGACATTCAGCGATGTTACTTTTCTAAAAGGCCAAATAATATTCCATTGTATGGATGTGTTTATCCATTCATCATTTGATAGATGTTTTCACTTTGATCTATTAAATAATGCTGCTATGAATATTCCTGGGGAAGTTTTTGTGTAGACATGTGCTCACTTTTCTTAGGTGTATATATGAAGTGGAATTATCAAATTGTTTCCCAAAATGGCTTTGCCATTTTATAATTCCTCTAACAATGTAGGAGTTTTGATTTATCCATATCCTTGACAACACTTGTAATTGTTCATTTTCTAGAATATGGCCACCCCATTGGGTCCAGAGTGGTATCTCCTTACAGTTTTAATTTGCATTTATTAATGAGAATAATTTTTCATGATTATTGGCCATTCATATATTTTTTTCAAAAATATCTAGTCAAATCATTTGACCATTTAAAAATTGTATTGTCTCTTTTTATTGTTGAGTTTGAGATCCTTATACATTTTGTAGATAAAGTCACTTATCATATGTGATTCGTAAATATTTTCTCCCATTTTGTGGCTTGTTTTACTTTCTTTTTTCTTTTTTAAATATTTTTTTAGTTGTTGATGGATCTTTATTTTATTCAATTATTATTTGTATGTGGTGCTGAGGATCGAACCCAGTGCCTCAGGCATGCTAGGCAAGTGCTCTACCACTGAGCTATAGCCTCAGCCTATTTTACTTTCTTAATGATTTCCTTGGAACACAAAACTTTTTATTTCTGATGGTTCAAATTATCTGTTTTTTGTTACTTATGCTTTTGGAATCGTATCTAAGAAGACAAGCCATGGCCTAGTTAGATCATGAAGGCTTATTACTAAGAGATTTATAGCTTTAGTTCTTACAGGTAGGTGTTTGATCCAGTTTGAGTTAGTTTTTGTATATTGTGAAAGGTAGGGGTCCAACCTCATTTTTAGCATGTGAATATACATTTGTTCCAGGACCATTTACTGAAAATATTCTTTGCTCATGAACTATCCTGGTACCTTGTCAATGTTTGCCTTTTTCATTGGGTTAACATTGGTTCTAATGATGCAAAATTGTTCATAGGTAAAACTGCTGTCACCTTACTTTGAATCAAGCAGGAAAAAGCATTAAACTGTGTTGGTAGTTGTATTCTTCACTAGCAAATACTTGCAGTAAACACACAAAGAAAAGTATCAATTTTTTGATAGTGTCTATAAGCAGTAAAAATGTTACAGGTTGACATTTGAGGACATGTCTGTTAGTATTTAATGTGATGAAATGGAAAGTATTCATAAAAGTATCTAATGATACTGAACTGTGCTGATTGACTCCAGGAATATCTGTTATAATTATGAATAGCAATACCATTTTTACTTCAAAGAAATACTAATACTAGAGTCACTCAGATTTGAATACTTAGTTGGGTGAAGCAAACTGTCACTTTAGACAACTAGTTTTGAAAAATGTTATCTTTCTTAAAAAATATTTATGTTAACATTTTAGAGGGTTTATTGTTATTTTTAAGTGAATTACTGAGTAATATTTTAAAAAACTTTCTGGGTTTAATTCTACTGTGGTAAATGTTGAGAAAAGCCATGTAAATGAAAGCAGTTTGAGGTCCTTAATAATTTTTCAGACTATAAAAAGGTCCTGAGACCAAAGGTTGAGAGAACCACTGGTTTAATAGGAATTTTTTGACGCTTTTGAAAGTGAGAATGTAGTTTAGCCTAGAGACTACTAAATTAGGCAGAGGTGGAACTTTTGTTAAGAGTTTTCAGGTTAAGTTTCCCCTAGGAAATATTCTGAGAAAACTTAAAGGAAGTGAGGGAGCAAGCTATGCTCTGAGATCACCCAGAGGCAAAAAGATTCACAGAATGGCAAAAAGAGCATTGTAGCTGTGGTGGTGCCATAAGTGAGGAGAGTGTAGTGGGAAATAAGCTAAAAGAAAACATGGAGGATCCTGGTGGCAATGATGATGGTTAGACCGTCGACTTCACAAGCCATCTTGATAGCTTTAAATTTCAGTAAAATTAGGAGCCACTGGATTGTTGTTAGCAGAATAGTGCTATTGTATCATTTTTTAAAAATAGTTGATTACAATATCTAGTCATAGTCACAAGTCAGGGTAGTGTGGAGTTAGGGTTGGAAAGAAGAAGACTAGTTAGGAATTTGATATTACAGATGATAGGAAAGTAGTTTAGACTAGTATTTAGCAGCATGATGGAAGAAATACCAGATTATTTTGAGTTCTACAGATGAACCAATACAATTTCCTGATGAATTGTGTGTGGGTTGCAAGAAAGTGGAAGTGTGGATAATTGAAGATATTTGGCCTGAGAATATCTTACCATGTGGGAGACAAAATTGATTTTAATTGTTTTATAGCTTCATTTTGTTTACCTGGAATTAAAAATATATATGTGTGTGTATATATACATGTCTTATGACCTCTGGGTTTCATGTCTTAAAAGAAACCTTTGTCCTTAATGTAAGATTAGAAAAAAAATTTCTCCTAATTATTTTAAGGAGTTTAAAAATAGTTCTCTTTTTTCTACCTGGCATTTAGTTTTGCTTTCACTAAAGCAAGAATTTCTCGACCTCAGCATTATTGGCATTTTGGACTAGATAATTCTGTGTGTGTGTGTGGGTGGGGGGGGTGGGTTGCAAGAAGGTCGAAGTGTGGATAATTCTTCTGTGAATTTTTAGCAGCATCTGTGGTCTCTCTACCCATTAAATACCAATAGCACCTACCTTCTACCCCTGGTTGTGACAACCAAATGTACCTTTAGATAATGCCAAATGTTTTCTGGGGAACAGAATTGTCCCTAGTTGAGAACTCTTTGAGTAAAGAATGCTAAACAATTGAAACCCTCATTTTGAAATATACAGATTTAAAAATACTGTATTCCATTTTATTTCCACCACATCAATGTCATTAAATACCTGAATCTATAAATTACTTAATATAAAGAAGGTGGGAGGAGGAAAACAGTAGTTTAGGCACTAAGTAGTGCCTAAATTAGAATCTGAGTTGTTTGGAACATGGCGACTTTGCCAGAATACTGTTTTGTTTAGGAGGTGGATAATGTTGTGGAGTAGGGTTCTGGTGGTTGGAGTAACCTGCTAATTTAACTAACTTGTGTCTTTAGGATTTTATTGGCTTGTAGTATTTATATTACTTGCATTTAATAAAGGAGTCCTATTGAGTATGTCTACATTTTATACCTAAAAAGGGTGACCGTGAGAGATTTGTATATTTTTCCTTTTCCATTTAACTCAGATGAGTGGTTCTAGAAATCTTTAGGTAAATACTGGAAAGAAATCCTGCATATGTAATACAAGATCTTTTCTTAAGAGTACCTTGTTTTCCATTCACATGATCAATTCTCATTTAAATTATTATTATTATTTTAATTGCAGTGCTAGGGCTTTGTGCATGCTAGGCAAGTGTTCTACCACTTATCAACATTCCCTGCCTTCATGTGAGAAATTATAAAGCTATAAACTATAATCTGGTAGTTTAGTCAAAGTATGATTTTAAATAATAAAGGTTTAAGAAGGTCTTTTACGTCTCAAAGCTTTTTTTTTTTTTGCATATTCTAATTAAAATCTTGAGTGTATTGCCCATTTTATTCTTAGAAACTCCAGAGTCAAGTAAGCATAGCCAGGAATTTCTATGGATGATACCATGCTGATTATGACACCAAATTAATCACCTAGGAGGAAATAAAAGCCATAGTGAGCACTCAGATGTTCTTAGATCTTATGCCTTTTTCTAGGTTTCCAGTGTTCTATTTCAGTTTGTAGACTTGGTTCTTAAATCCCGGAAAGTACTTCTGTTATTTGATATTTTTTCTAAGATAACATTTATACTTTAATAAGATTTTATATTCCTGTCCAGCATGCTTCTCTTCATCTTTTTATCCTTTTCCCCCAAGGTTTCGGGTGTTAGGTCAAAATTTTCTTTTATTTATCTTTATTTTGGTTTCACTTTCCTTCTTGTAGTTTTAAATTTCCTGTGAGTGTGTGTAGTTTTTCCTAATCTCAGTTGTTACATCTTCACATTTTTATGTCTGATAAAAATGCGTTATCCTGTTTTGATGCTTTTGAGAACAGAAATCAAAGAAATTATTTGCTGTTTCTTTCAATTTATTTATTCCTGGGGGGAAAATTTCCAAAGTTTCTTTTAAATGGATCCTCTCACTTTATTTTTTTTTAAGGTTCAATGTTTTTCTTTTTCACTCTCATAGATGGAAATTTATATGTGCCAACTGTTAACTTGGTCAAGGAAAAGTAGAGCTGTGTTCTTTTACAGGTGTTTGTTCTTGCCTGAATTTGGGAAATATTTTATACCTTGAAAATTTGTTTTACTATTTTTTGAATCCCTCAAATCTGGAGATTAGCTATGGTAGAGAGACTTTGCTTCTATGCTAAAAATGTCTTCCTCTTTCTTCCTTTTATGACCAGCCTTTCCAGTGACAAGACTTGGATATACCTAACCTGTTCTGGTGTATTTCTGTGCTTAGTTTCCCTTAATGGTATCTAGGCCTCAGTCTATTGTCCTCAATCAAAAAAGAATCTTGGGGTTGCATAATGGTTCTAATAGGGTCCAAACATTGCTAATTAACACAGGATAGGGAATGTGTCCTCTCAGTGGTTCATCATCTGCCCTTTCTTGTTGCATTCACTCTTTTGGATTATGGATTGTTGGAAGGTATCTATATAAGGAAAAATGGTTTTCTCAAAGGAGGTGGAGGGGGTCTCTACTGAGAATTATTTGGTACTTTGTTATACCACATCTAATATCTAATAGAAATTTGTTAAGTTTTCTGAGAAATAAAGATTGCTCCTTTCTGTTTTCTAGTGATGACACATATTTTCCCTGTTTTTCTAGGAGGGTACAGGGGATTGAACATAGGGGTACTTTACCACTGAACTATATCCCTAGAGTCTTGCTAAGTTGATGAGGGCCTTGCTAAATTGTTGAGGCTGACTTAGAACTTGCAGTCCTCCTGCCTCAGCCTCCTGAGTCACTGGGATTACAGGGGTGTTGCGTCTGACTCCTGTCTATTTTTAAATTTTGATTTCTTGTTATTTCAGTTGATTTTTTTAAAAATGTAAAAGATAGTGGACAGTTATATTTTGTTTATCTTACCAATACCTTGTCTAGTATATGTAATTTTTGCCAACATATTTAATTTGATAAAATACAGGCATGAAATTATTTTTAAGACTTACGTTTATGTACCAAATTTATATAAGGCTCATTGTATTTAATTTTGGCAGTTATCTGTTCAGAAGCTAATTCATACTTATTTGCTTTCTAGAAAATGGATTCTACATCTTTGTTCCCGACATTTTTAGATATGGATTTGACAGTATCACATATTGAATGTCTTCCCAAGAATATTCTGGTGAAATTTCAAGGCAGAAATAATAGTGAATGTGAGTTTGACTACCACATTTTGCAGAGGGAAATACAACATATTCCAAAAGTAAAAAATAATGTGAACATTGATGAACTTTGTTTGGTAGAAGAAAGAACAACTGGAGAATGGCAGAGAGGAAGAGTTGTAGACAAGAAAAATGAACTGTATACGGTACTCCTCATAGATCGTGGAGAAGAACTAAGAGTTGATAGTATGCATGTTGCTTCAGCCTGTGATAATTTATTTGATTTACCACCACGGGTAGTATTTGGAATTTTTGCCAATATACTTCCACTTGAGGAGAAATGGTCTCCTAAGGCTCTGAATTATTTCAAGTCATTAGTAGGAATACAACTGAAAGGTTATGTGCAAGCTATTTTGCCTTTGCAAATGATTCTTCTTGAAGTGCCAAAAGTTATATCCCAGGCTCTTGAATTGCAATTAGGAAGATTTATTGATGGAGATTCATTTCGTCTTATTGTGGAAATGTTAAAAGAATTCCCTCAACAAATGCCAGATTTATTACAACATAAAGAATCGGAATTGCTATTAAGTAATAATGATACTTTGCTTGATGTTCAACATATTCTGGATAATTTGCAGCCATCTTTGTCAGTAGGAAGTTTTGAAAGTGTAAAGGTATCATCAGCATTGAGCCCAAGTAAATTTTATTGTCAGTTAATTAAATGGGTTCCAGAGCTAGAAAACTTGACAGTGTGTATGACTTTGCATTATGACATTATCAGTCAAGAAACTAGTCCCACATGTGATAATTTTGGACTACTTTGTGTTGCCAAAAGGAGAAATGGACAGTGGCATAGAGGAATTCTTCAACAGCTCTTGCCCAATAATCAAGTAAAAATTTGGTTTATGGATTATGGCAGTAGTGAGGCTATACCCTCAATTCATGTAAAGAAGCTGAAACAGGATTTTATTTTAGTACCATTATTTTCATTTCCATGTTCTCTGACATATTTACGCAGTCCAGATAGAGATGCAAGAAAACTTCAACTGAGTGTATTTAAACAAGCCTTATTAGGACAAATAGTATATGCACACATTGATTGCTTCAATAAGGATGAGCATTTGTATTATGTAACATTACAAGCTCAAGAGTCTACAATTAATTCTAAATGTCTGCTGAAGACTGTAGACACACAAGTATTTTGTCCAGTGTCTGATTCAAAAGTCTCCAACATTTTGAGTGAGACAAGTGCTTCTGATATAAACAGCTTTGAAATTGAAGGTTTTATTGGAAATACTGAACAGTCAGGACACTGTCTAAATAAAAGAGACATTTTGAAAGTAGGTTTTCCTATTAAAACCGTAGAAATGGAGATGGAGGCTGCTTACGTAGCTTTTGTAGCATATGTGTTAAACCCATCAAATTTTTGGGTGCGCACCAATGCCCATCAGAATGAATTTCAAGATATAATGAAAAATATAAACAAATTTTATGATCTGTGTGAAAACGATGAACTAATTCTAAGAAATCCTGAACCTGGATTATTTTGTTGTGCTAGATACAGCAAGGACAGATGTTTTTACAGAGCTGTCATAACTGAAATTAATGGTTATGAAATTAATGTTTATTTTTTGGATTATGGAAATACTGATTCCATACCATTTTTTGATGTAAAAATTTTGCTTCCAGAATTTTGTGAGTTGCCTGCCTTAGCCATGTGCTGTTCACTTGCACATATATTTCCTGTTGAAGATTTATGGGTAAAGGCAGCAATTGATTATTTTAAAAAAATTGTTTTGAACAAAGAAATTTTGCTTCAAGTTATAGCAAAAAAAGATGACAAGTACACTGTCAATATTCAGAGTATTGAAGCCTCAGAAAATATTGATGTTGTCTCTCTTATGTTACAAGCAGGATATGCAGAATATTGGGAAGTAGAACCAGAATGTTTTCCAAAATCTGCAAATGAACATTCTGTTTTAAATTTAAAATCCAAAAACAAAGTTAATATTCAGAAAGTTGTTTCTGCCCTTCTTGAAGGACCAAAGTCTAAAAAGTACCATTCAAATAAGCTAGAAGAAAATCGCTCACCTTTGTCTAACTCATCAACTGTTAATTTCTCAGATTTAAAAAATTCTTTCACTTTGTCTGTGGGACCTAGGTCATCATGGACTTATAAGGAGTACATGTTTAAACCAGGAACAGTTCTTGAAGTTAAATGCTCTTGTTACTATGGCCCAGGTGATTTTTCATGCCAGCTACAATGTAAGTTAGAAGACCTAAAATTACTGATGGAAGAAATACAGAATTATTATAGCATTCATTCTGATCCTTATCAGATTGGGCAGATTGCTTGTGTTGCTAAGTATTCCAAAGATGGGAAGTGGTATAGAGCTGCTGTTTTGACTCATGTATCAAATAAAGAAGTTGATGTAATATTTGTTGACTATGGTTACCAAGAAAGAGTTTTAATTAAAGATATTTGTGCAATTAATCCACATTTTCTTTGTTTAGAAGGTCAAGCCTTCAGATGTTGTCTTAACTGTTTAGTTGAACCCATTAGTTGTAAATTATTTAGTTGGACAAGAGAAGCATCCAGAGACTTTGGAAATTTTATTAGTTCATCTAAAGGATTATTGACTTGTATTATCTATGCTTTAGTTCTTAAACATCCAAACTGTTTATGTAATTTAGTGGATTTAAAATCCTCATTTACGAATGTGAAAGAATTTATTAATTGTGGCTCTGCACAATATGGCATGTTATCAAAGCCACTCTCATCTTCAGTCAGTCTTTACAGTTTCTATTATTCTTCCTTTAACATAAAAATTGGAAGTGAAGAAGAAGTATATATATCTCATATATACAGTCCCAAAAAGTTTTATTGCCAGCTTAGTAGAAATGATAAGGATCTAGAGATGCTAGAAACAAAAATCACAGAGATGATTAGCCTCAGAAATTGTCCAAAATATGATTCTAATAAAATGAGATTGTGCATATGTAAATATGTAGAGGATGGTTTCTCATATAGAGCTTTAGCAAAGCGAACAGATTCATCATCTGACTGTCTAGTCTATTTTGTGGATTTTGGAAATAAACAGTTAGTAGATGAAAACATGTTGAGGGCCATTTCAAGTCAGTTTCCAGAGTTGCTGTTTATACCTATGCAAGCCATTAAGTGTTTTTTATCAGATCTTAGAGACATAGATATTCCAGCAGAAATCAATAGCTGGTTTGAAAACAATTTCTTGGGAAAACCATTAAAGGCAGTAATATTGTCCAGGGAGTCAGATGGCCAGCTTGGTATAGAATTATATGATGGGTATCAACATGTAAATCAGAAAATTAAAATGTTGCTTCATGCTTATGGAAAAAAACATTCTGACCAAGCACAGTATGGGGAAAAGAGTCATAAATTAAGTGAGAATAAGAGGCTTGCTTCTTCTTTGAAAAGCAAAATAGAAAAAAACTATCACCATAATGTGAAAAATAAAACTAGTCTGGTAACATATTCTGAAAACAAAATAGATAAATTAGTGCATCCTAAAAGTATATATGCCAGGCTTTTGAAGCCATCAGTTTGTTACAAAATTGAACCTGTGTCAAAAAACAAAGTGAAGAAGTCATTGAATGATGGAGTTAAACATAAAAGTGTGAAAATTGTTCCTGGATCTGCACATACTCTTGATGAAAGTGATGTGGGCCAAAAATCAGTAAAGGTTGTATCGCAGTCATTTATTGGTGGGTTAACTCAAACAGCCTCCCAAAACCCATATAGCCTCATTAGACCACAGACCAAAGACCTTCCTCAACCCGAAATTTACTTGAATGCTCAAGTAAAAGGGTATGTATCGAATATCAGTAATCCAGCAAGTTTTCATATTCAGCTTGCTGAGAGTGAAAATGTAATCATCAGACTTGCAGACGCTCTAAATGAGAGAAAAGAGAACAGAGTGAAAAGGCAAAACTCAGTTACACTGCTGGTGGGAGATCTTGTAGTTGCAGAGTACTCTGGTGACAGTGCCATTTACAGAGCAGTAATTAAGAAAATCTTGCCAGAGAATTCTTTTGAAGTAGAATTTATAGACTATGGCAATACTGCAATAGTAAACGCATCTAAAATTTATGAACTTCAGAAGGAATTCTTGACTGTTCCTCCACTAGGAATCCATTCTTTTCTTAGTGGAGTAAAATGGAATGAGCCGGATGCAATATGGGACAGCAAAATCGTGGATTATTTTGCTTCAACAGTAAGTAACAGAACTGTTTCTTGTGAATTTTTGAAAAAGCATGACCAGAAATGGGAAGTAAATATAATTTGTGATGACAAATACGTCATTAATGAACTACTGAAATGGACAGCATGTTCAAAACTGCAGAAGACAGTATTGCAAATGCCTCATGTTGCCGCTCATAAGGTGAGTCTTGGTGTTGATAACGAAATGAAGAAAGGAAGATCAAGTGAATACGAAAGTTCCGTGAGCCTTCAGCCATCCTACCAAGAGCTGGTTAACATTCCTTTTGAAGAGTTAAAACCTGGACAGCTTGAAAAAGCTGAAATACTTTATGTTTCAAAGAGTGGTAGATTTTATGTGAAGTTATCCAAAAATAAAAAAATCTTATCAGATTTAACATTATTAATTGCTAAAGAAGAAAAAAAACCCTCTTTCTTATCAATGGAAAATATTGAAAAAGGTTTAGAATGCTTGGCAAAATCTAAAAAAACTTTAAAGTGGTACCGATCAAAAGTAGAAAAAAAGTGTATTGATGGGAAAGTGCTTGTTTTTTTAGTAGATCATGGTAGATGTGAAGTAGTGCCTTTAAATAATACCAAGGGGCTTAGTGGTGAAATCAGAAATATTCCACAACAAGCTGTGCCTTGTAAATGGATTTGGTTTGAAAATTCTAGGAACAAGCCATTTGAATCCATTGTGTGTTTGTTTGCTCATTTGGAAATAAATGTTCTTTTCCTGAAATATTTAGACTCTGCTTGGGAAGTAGAAATTTTGGTAGATGGCATGCTACTTTTAGAATATTTAAATTTCAATGTGGTTCAGGTTGAAGAAAACAAACTTCAGTCTTCAGGAATAATTTTCAACACGGACTCTCAGACTCTTATGTCATCGTGTGCAATTAGATCTTTTACTTGGGCACAACTCCAAAATGGTAGACAGTATTCTGGTATTGCCACTGCTGTTTCTGATCCATCCAACTTCTGTGTTCAGCTGGAGGATTTCTTTGACACAATGAAATATATTTTTATGTTGCTTTCTGATCTACCAGAAACCTTACAAACATTGCCTCAAGAGCTCATAATTCCTGGTTCTAGTTGTTTATTCAAATACGAGTTGGAAGATCAATGGAATAGAGTAGAAATTTCTGAAGTCCTTGATAGGACTTTACATCTTGTGTTCATTGACTATGGATTTTCTCTTTATATACCTTATTCATACATAATAAATCTTAAAGTTGCTCCCGAGGAACTTTTGAATTTGCCAAGGCTGAGTTATCCTTGTGTCTTACATGGCATCTTACCTGTTACAGGAAAACATTGGAATGAAGAAGTCAAAAGTTTTTTTCAAGATTTTCTAAGCAAACCAGGCTTAGTTTTTCAGTTTAGGGAATGTGGTTTTGAAACAAAACTGAAAGTAGATGTCATTCATGAGAAAAACAGTTTGGCAGATATATTAGTCGCATCTGGTCTTGCAATGTATTCTAAGGATTCAGCTCATCTTGATGCAATTACTACTACTGGATCTACTAAAATCCAACATAAATTACAGAGTAAGCCTTTTTGTGCATTGTTAGATCAAAATTGTTACAGAAAAGAACATATGAATTGTACATGCACTGAGAACCAAAAGCTGAAAAAGCAGAAACCACAAAAAAGGAAAGATGTGTATAAGAGCCTCTTAAGGAAAATACACATTAGGAAAAAATTACGTTCTAGAAATTTAACACTGAGAAATAAAGTTGATAGTGGAAAACATAATCCCCAAAGTACTACTATGTTTGATACATGTGCAGCAACTTCATTTTGGAAACTACCTGATTGTTTGAAAAATAATACCAACTGGATTGAAAGCATTTTTGAAAAACTACCATCTGAAGAAGTACAAGAAAATAGCACACTGGATTTAAGAATAGGAGTAAAAGCATCGCATGTTAATGAAAAAATTGTATCAGAAAACTTACAAGGTAAGTAGCCATTTTTTAATAAGTAGATTCTTTCTTTGATTCTGTTTTTGATTCTTTTAAGTTTGCATGTGCTGAAATTACCCAAATTGAAAATATATTGCAGTGAAACAATTGAAAATATGAATAAATGGATACACTGAGTATAATCATTTGGATTGTAAAATGTTTCAATATTTTCACCTTCTTGAATGGTGAACCTTTCAAGTTATAGTGAAAGTTGAGGATTTTAACCACACCTGCATGACATTTTACAAATAATTTCAAGGGTTTCAGAAAACTCCCAAGGTCCCTACATTTCAGGCTGATAAATCATGCTATTGTTAGGGAACTTACAAGGCTGATTTTGAAGAACCAAATTTCTACTATATAAGATGAATTTTATCTTCAGGTTTTCTTGAGTGTGCTTCTAGGATGTTGCTAAATACTTAAAATATATAGAGTAAACCAACTTTAGCATGTTTTGTCTTAAACCTTTTAGATATCAGACTGATTCTAAAATGTTAAAATTTTAATATTTTATGTACTATAGTATTATCTGATTTAATATACTGTAGTATTACCTGATTATTTTCTCAGTGGATTAATTACTGATGATTTTGTAGGCTGTAATGACTGTCTCTGCTAAATGATTGTCCTGACTTTATAAATAGAATTGATTCCATATTTCATATTATAACTAGCATAATAATAGGTTACATATTGTTTTTATTGATGTACTCTTAGAAAGTTTTTCATATGAAGCTGGGTGTGGTGGTGCACACCTATAATCCCACGAACTCAGGCAGTTGAGGCGAGAGGATCACCACGTTTGAGCCTAGCCTGGGAAATTTATTAATAAGATTCTGCCTCAAAATAAAAAAAATAAAAAGAGCTGGGATGTAGCTCAATGGTAAAGCACCCCTGGATTCAGTCTCCAGTACTACAAAAAATGTTTTTCATTTGAATTCATATTTAGATATTTTATAGTGAATTGATAAATGCTTTCAAATTAGCCCTTTCATCCTAACTTTTAAATCTTTCATTACTGTAGCAATGATTATGGAGTGATACAAGCAGCTCCTGTGTTTTAAGTGCTTGTTGTGTTCCAGGCACTGTGTTGAGTTTTTATATACATTAGCTAGCTCATTTAATACTTAGCACAGCTCTACTGAAATTAACAAAGGAAAGTTTGAAAAAATTTTGATACCCGTGTCCCTTTCAGATATTCTATTTTAATAGATAAAGGGCTAAAGCATTGTCACTGGCATTTTATAGCTCCTCAGATGATTCTGATATACAGCCAAAGTTGGGGACCACTGTTCTAGACTATATTGTGGGTAACTTCCTGAGTGAGAATATGTAAGTATGGTCGAAACTCAAAATGCAGAAGTTTGGAGTTTAGATCATACTTATAATAAGTTGCAATAATCCTGGGCCAAACTCAAGTAAATAATATCATAAAAGTATCATGTTAGAAATGACCTAGATGTATAATGCATTTTAAAAATTTTGGTCAGGTGTTGTTCTACTGATAGAAAGTGATGCCATATACATTTAGAAAATTGGTTTCTTGACTTTTCCATAGTTCCATGCTGTTTTAATATATCAGTGTTTAAATATTCAGTATAATTGTTTTTATTCACAGACATTTTCTTCAGAATAAAATTTGCTTGTATTTTTATCCAAGATGATTTTTCATTTTTTAAAAATTATCTGTTTGCCAGCATTGTTGTTCTTGCCTGGAAGTCCTTGAATAGACAGTTGTGGGAACTGGAAAATATAATAACCGTTCAGACAAAAACACAAAAATATCTGGTAACCCTTGGCCAATGAGACAGTGCTTATGGTGATGTGTGCCTGCTCTCTAACAGCTGTTTATTTAACTGGAATACATCTTTGAAAGAAATCTAGACTAATGGCCCTTTTTTAGAGAGGAGTTTAACATATTAAATATTAGGTAATAGCTAGACATACAGAATGTTAGACTTAATTTTATAATACAAAACTAGTGAGTGATAACAGATTTATGAATCACTTGCATTGATGGTAGTTTAGAGCATGGCTATTAAGGTCTGACTCCTTGATTTTAAATACTTGCTTCATCCCTATTAATTGTAAAATTGTGGGTAAACTTTTTAACTTCTTTTTGTCTCTGTTTCTTTATTTGTCAAATGAAGGTCATAATAATTATCCCATTGGCTGATCATGAGTATTAAGTAAGTTAAAACCTGTAAACATTTTCAGTAGTACCTGGCATATATTCAATGCTCACTGTTAGAAATAGTACATAGTCATCTGAGTAAAGCTGCTAATATCTTTGAAAGTATTTTCACAAAATAATAAACTTTCATTTTTTATTACTGGGATTGAAATTAAAACAATGCTGCCATGCAAGAGTCTGAAATACTTAGGGTGAGATACACATATACATACATTTAGTATAATGGTTGCATTAATGATTAAATTTTATTCAGAAGATAGGATTTAAGATTGAGACAATTATAGTTCTACATAAAGAAGAGGTGGTATGTATTTATTCCATGTGGATATATATTGCTAAATGACTAAAAAAAGATGTTTTAGTTCTTACATATAATTATATACTATACACAGTGTAACTGTTCAACTTGTTCCTGATTTGTTCCCTCCTTACCCTTTATATTTTGACTTTTAGGAATTAAGTAAAAAATCCTGTTGATGGCAGGACTTTAAAAATAAGTCTCAAGTAAGTCCATGAGACCTACAATACTTTGAAAAATTATAACATAATCATATTTGTTTGTTTTTCAGTAGAGGGAGATGAAACCTCAGATCATTTATTCATCCATTTGGCCACAAATGATAAATAGGATAACTCGTCATTACTATCTCGTTTTAGATGCTTCAGTTCTAGAAAACCTGGTAAGCATAAGAACAACAACCTCTGCTAATGAAAACATGTTGAAGGAATCTCGATTTTCAGGTTATTTCCCCAAGAGACAATGTTTAAATGTTGTAGAAATTTTCTGTGATCAATAATGTGATGCTTTGTTTTCAGTAACTTTACTTAGGAAATGTGGCTCACCAACCTTCTATATTTTGAAAATATTTTGTTCAATATACTGTCCTTTGTGGTTTCAAAGCCAGTGGGTATCATTTTACCTTAACTTACCGATATTTTTCAGGTGTCTTTCTTACTAAAATATTTGTTTCAATTGATACTTTGTAGAGTCATAATTGGAACTGTAGTTACTATATAGAAGTGCATGTAGAAGTGATGTTTATTAAAAGGATATAAAAGAGAGGTCAGATTTAATCTATTCTTCTCTGTCTTTAACTCATACCATGATATTATTCTTTTTTTCATTTTATTTTATACTTGTATCTATTTTTCATTTGATTTTATATTTTTGTTAATTTTTATTATCATATATTAATTATTCATATTGATGGAGTTTAGTGTTGTATTTCCACACATGCATACAGCATGCACCTATCAAGTCCAATCTCTTTTTATGCCCCTGCCCTCAACACTCCCAGACTCTTGCCCTCATTACTGTATGTTCAGTTTGTGGATATTCCTGACAATCATGAACGTGGTTATCTAGTGGGAAGGGGGATCCATATCTTGTGATTGCAGTTACTTGTGAACTGGAATTTGTTTTATGTTTTCAATGTTATTAGTTTAAATGTTATAATGTTATTAGTCGTACATCACAGGTTCATTTTAATGTAATCATACATGCATGGAATGTAACTGGCTCCATTTCCAGTACTTCCGCTTTACCTTCCCTTCTCCCCTCCTTACTCTCGTCCCCCTTCACTACTCTACTGGTCTTCCTTCTATTTATGTATTGTCTTTTTAATGGGTGCTTTATATATATATATATAATTCACTGTGGTATGTTCATATATGTACACAGCAAAATTTGGTCAATTTATTTTCACAGTTTCTCCTTTTATCCATCTTTTCTCCCTCTCCTTCTATCTCTGTCTTCTAATGTACTAATCTCTCTTCTATTTTTTATGCAAAATATAGCTCCCCACTTTTTTTTCTGTATATGAGAGAAAACATTTGACTATGACTTTCTGAGTCTGGCTTATTTCATTTAACATAATGTTCTATAGTTCCATTCATTTACCAGAGAGGTTATTGTGTATTGTATTGCTGTGAACATTGGAAAATTCTGCTTTTAGTTCTTTTGGATAAATAACAACAATGGAATAGCTGGGCCATATGACAGTTCCATATCTAGTCTTTTGAGGATTTTCCATACTGATTTCCAAAGTGGTTGTACTAATTTGTAGTCCTACCAACAATGTATAAGTGTTCTTTTCTCCCCATATCCTTGCCAAGATATATTATGTATAGTCTTAATGACTGCCATTCTAATTCTGATGAAGTGAAATCTCAATATAGTTTTGATGTGAATTTCTCCAATTGCTTATGATGTTGAACTTTTAAAATATATTTGTTGGCCATTTGTGTTTCTTCTTTTGAGAAATGTTTATTTAGTTCATTTCCCTACTTGTTGATCAGATTATATGTGTGTGTGTGTGTGTGTGTGTGTGTGTGTGTGTGTGTGAAGTTTTTTGAGCTCTTTATATACTCTGGATATTAACCCTCTGTTAGAAAAGTTGCTAGCAAAGATTTCTTTCTATTGCATAGGTTCTCTCTTCATGCTTGTTTCCTTTGCTGTGCAGAAACTTTTTAATTTGATGCCGTCCCACTTTGATTCTTAGTTTTATTTTGCAGATAAATTTTAATTGAGCAAGTTTAGAGTATTGTCTTGATTCCAAGCATGGAACCGTGTAATACAGTTGTACTTAAGAGTTAGAATAAGTCTAATAGTTATGAAGAACTGAGTATTTCATAAGTTAAAGGCTATTTGGGAAAACTTGGAAAATTCCTATGCAAGTAAAGGAAAATTGAGTGTATACTTTTCTGTATGTGTATATTGAAAATATTGAGGTCTTCATTTTTTTTGAGATTGAGAAATAATTCCCAGAAATACTGTTACTTATGAAAATATGTGAGTTTAAATTTGGTATCTTAAATTTTAAAGTTTATTCAAGACTGGGAAATGTTACATATTTTTTTTACATAACAAGCTTATCTCTGATTTGTAGCTATTTTGGAACAGAGAAATTTACATAGACTTTGTAATCTAAATTTTTTGAGTAATTGTGAATTATTTTTTCCCCAAAGTACCCTGCCAGATTTCCAAGATTTTTTCCCTGAAATTTTGAAGAATGTTTCCACTAGAAAAGCAATTCACTTTATCTATCACTGAGGTGCTTTTGTTGTTTTGTTTTGTTACCATAGAATAAAACCCAATTAATTATATGGGTTAATGGAAATGAATTTGAATGGCAGAGTAAGATTATGTAATAACTCTTTTGCAGAGGGGACCATTTAACCACTAGGGACCTTATTGGCCTTTAGTTTTCCAGAGTTCTTTTTAACTTGTGTATCTTAATGTTTTATGTCTTTTATGTTTGGAAATGACAACATAGACATACTAGGAAATTTAGTTGCAGAATTTAAATTATTAAATACTGTAGAAAATGATATTTTACAAGTCTGCATTTCAGTTAATTCCTTATTTTTTTCCTATTTGAATAGAAATCTCAAAAGAAAGTAGCTGAACATATGATTAAAATTACATTGACTTTAAAATTTTAAGATAGTGTTGAATACTAGTTTTTCTTTTATGTTTTATTTTGGAAGTACATTAATTTTTTCACATTAATTATTGTGCTGTAAAATTACTACATGATATGTCATAATAGTATGGATTAATTAAAAGTAGGTTATTAATTTTTGGATTTATATTTTCTTTGGGTAGTTGATATTAGAATAATGCATTTTTCTCATCCTAAAAAAATTACATTAATTTAGTGTTAGAAGGATCAGTTATTTTGTAAGTGTTGGCAACAGCTTTTGCTTAAGAATTCGGGAAGCAGAGTGTTATAGGCAAAATATTTCAATATTTTATATCATTAAATTATACCCTTTTAATTTTCATTTCTTTCTAATTTTGCTGTACATAAATACATTTTTCCTGTATTTATTCATTCATTCATTCATTCTACTTGGGTATACATGATAGCAGAATGCATGTTGATTCATTGTACACAGATGGAGCATAACATTTCTGGTTGTACGTGATGTAGAATCACATCATATATGCAGTCATACATGAAGCTATGGCTATGATGTCCATCTCATTCCACCATCTTTACTGTCCCCATGCTCCCTCCTCCCTCCCTTCCCCTTGACCAAAGCTCTTCCACTCTTCCCGTGTCCCCTCCTGCATTATGGATCAGCATTCACTTATCAGAGAGAACATTCAGCGTTTGGTTTTTTGGGATTGGCTTACTTTGCTTAGCGTGATATTCTCCAACTTCACCCATTTACCTGCAAATACTATAATTTTATTCTCTTTTATTGCTGAGTAATATTCCATTGTGTATATATACCACAGTTTCTTTATACATTCATCTATGGAAGGGCATCTAGGTTGGTTCCACAGTTTAGCCATTTTGAATTGGGCTGCTATAAACATTGAAGTGGCTGTGTCACTGTAGTATGCTGTTTTTAGTCTTTTGGGTACAGACCAAGGAGTGGTATAGCTGGGTCAAATGGTGGTTCCATACCAAGTTTTCTAAGGAATCTCCATACTGCTTTCCAGATTGGTTGTACCAGTTTGCAGTCACACCAGCAATGTATGAGTGTGCCTTTACCCCTACAACCTCTCCAACACTTATTGTTGTTTGTATTCTTGATAATTGCCATTCTGACTGGCGTGAGATGAAATCTCAGAGTAGTTTTGATTTGCATTTCTCTAATTGCTAGAGATGAACATTTTTTCATATGTCTATTGATCAATTGTATACCTTCTTCTGTGAAGTTTCTGTTCAGCTCCTTGGCCCATTTATTGATTGGGTTGTTTGGTTTTTTTTGGTGTTAAGTTTTTTGAGTTCTTTATATATCCTGGAGATCAGTGCTCTATCAGATGTGCGTGGAGCAAAAATTTGTTCCCAGAATGTAGGCTCTCTGTTCACTTCATTGATTGTTTCTTTTGCTGAGAAGAAGCTTTTTAGTTTGAATTCATCCCATTTATTGATTCTTGATTTTACTTCTTGCGCTATAGGAGTCTTGTTAAGAAGTGAGGTCCTAATACAACATGATGAAGATTTGGGCCTATTTTTTCTTCTATTAGGTGTAGGGTCTCTGGCCTAATTCCCAGGTTCTTGATCCACTTTGAGTTGAATTTTGTGCATGGTGAGAGATAGAGGGTTAGTTTCATTTTGCTGCATATAGATTTCCAATTTTCCCAGCACCATTTGTAGAAGAGGATATCTTTTCTCCAAAGTACGTGTTTGGCACCTTTGTCTAGTATAAGACAATTGTATGTAAGTGGGTTCGTCTCTGTGTCTTCTATTCTGTACCATTGGTCTACATGTCTATTTTGGTGCCAGTACCATGCTGTTTTGTTACTTTGTAGTATAGTTTAAGGTCTGATATTGTGATGCCTCCTGCTTCACTCTTCTTGCTAAGGATTGCTTTGGCTGTTCTGGGTCTCTTATTTTTCCAAATGAATTTCATGATTGCCTTTTCTATTTCTATAAGGAATGATGTTGGGATTTTAGTTGAAATCACATTGAATCTATATAGCACTTTGGGTAGTATGGCTCTTTTGTTAAATTGATTCCCAAATATTTTATTTTATTTTTTTTTTAGGGAATTGTGAATGGGGTAGTTTTTCTCATTTCTCTTTCTGAGGATTAATCACTGATGTATAGAAATGCAATTGATTTATGGGTGTTGATTTTATATCCTGCTACTTTGCTGAATTCATTTATTAATTCTAGAAGTTTCTGGTGGAATTTTTTGGTAGAATCATGTCAGCAAATGATGATAGTTTGAGTTTTTCTTTTCCTGTTCATATCCCTTTAATTTCTTTCATCTGTCTAATTGCTCTGGCTAATGTTTCAAAGACTATGTTGAACAGAAGTGGTGAAAGAGGGCATCCCTATCTTTTTCCGTTTTTAGAGGGAATGCTTCCAATTTTATTTTGGAAGTACATTAATTTTTCACAGTAATTATTATGCTATGGCTCTTTCTTAAAGTAATCTTTTGCTACCTGTTTTTGCTCTCATCTCTTCGTTAAAGTGATCAATGGTTACCTTTATTTGCTCTCCTATTTCTTTGTTGGAGCAAGAACTCTGGCTTGGAACTGGGAGTGGTTCTGGGGTCTCACTTAGGCCAGGTCTCCCACAGGGGTTCCTGGAGGCAGTCCTTCCCCTGGGTCTGGGTTCCCCTGTGACTGGGCAGTCTCAGGTCTGCCCTTGGCTGGGCTCCTATGGCAATCCCTCAAGATGGTCCTAGGCATTGTCCTGTGCTCCCGCTGGTCGGCAGGAACTCTGGCGCTCATAAATAAATTTTTAAGCTCATGTAAAAACAGTTTATCAAATGGGAAAAGTATGATTTATTAGAAAAACACTTAAGATTATTATTTTTTTAAAAAATTCACACAGGCAGGTACAGTTTTTTAGAGAATTTATGCAAAATAATCACAGAAACTGTTACAGCTTATCAATATGCAAAAAGTATGATTCATTAGAAAACAGTTAAGATTATTATTTTAAATGAGAATATCCACACATTTTCCACTGGGCTCTGATTGAATTAAAATAAGACATATCAATCCATAACTGTTAAAGACAAATTATTTAGCTATTTTCCTAGCATAATCAGTTTTTATCTGAATAAGATGCTGAGTTAGTTAAATTTCAGTGTTTAATTTTTTCTGAATTTTTAGTATTTTTCATCTGTGTATCTTAACAATACCAGGATTTTTTCTGATTTTTTAAAAAAGTATTGAAATATAATATAACTTTAAAAATTTGTTTTGAAATCTTGTTGCTTTTGTTTGTGTATACTCAAGGGAAATTCCTTTTGTTTCATATATTTCATATTTTGAGTGAAAAAATTTTCACAGTAAGATATTAAGTACTCTGAATATCTTATTATTATCCTCCTTTATAATCTTGTCACACACTCTCTGTGATACAATTAATCATCAGATGTTTCATAAGTCACTGTATTAGATATGAGATATAAAAATGAATAAATTGAGATTTTCCATTGTAGTGGTAGAAACTAATAAACAACAACAGTGATATGTAGTAAAGGTGCATAGAATGGGCATGTAGGAATGGACAGAAATAACTTTCTGAGATTTAGGAATTAATTGAAAAGGATTGACAATAATGTGACTTGTGAGTTTGACTTTTGAAGGAGACAAGGTACAGATTTTTTTGTAAGCAAATATAAATAAGGAAATTGTAGAAACTATAGTACATCCAAGCAAAGTTGGCATGCTTACCAACATATTGCTTTTATTTGAAATATGGTTACTTTTAAGTATGATGTATCTGTTAGATTGTTTCTGGATTCTTAGCCTTCTATAACAGTGGAGGAAATGGAAATTTATGGTAGAGAGTAGTATTTGATCCTTCTAGAACCCCTTGAGAGAGACCATTTTGGTGTCCACATGTGAGATTTGTCTTTCTGTGTCTGGCTTACTTCACTTAGCATAACACTTTCCATGTTAATCCATATCATTGTAAATACCAGGATTTGTTTCTTTTTAAAAGATAAGTAGTATTTTGTATAGGTACTGCATTTTCTTTGTCTGTTCATCCATTGTTGGACACTTAGTTTGACTGCATATCTTGTCTACTGTGAATAATGCTGCCATGAACATGGGAATGTAGATGGATGTCTCTTCAACATCCTGATTTCATTTTCCTTGGATGATATATCCTCAGAAACAGGATTGCTAGATTGTAAGGTAGTACACCTAAAGTGTTTTGTGGGCCTGTGTCAACCCAAGTGTTCTGTGCATGTCATCTTAAAAACGTTAAAGTGTTTATTCAGTCATCTATGTCTACAATACTAATAAAAAATATCAAATGGGACCATGACTATGACCTTTAACTAGAAATTTATTTTCATATTGACAATAATTAACATCCATGTGTATGACCATTCAACAATTTCAAATCCACTGACTAGGCATATTTGTCTGAAACTGAAATTACAGTTGTCTCAGTGTTCTCTGAGGATTGGCAGACATTCAAATACCTTATGTAAAATGGCCTAATATTTGTATATAACCTATGCACATCCTCTTATATCAGTGGGTTCCATATTCGTGGAATCAGCTAACTGCAGATCAAAACTGTAGTTAGGCCTATAATGGATTGAGTCCGCACTGAATATTTTTGGATTCTTTTCTTGGCATTATTCCCTAACCAACACAGTATAACACCTATTTACATTGTGCTACATTGTTTTAGTTATTATAAAGCATCTAGAGATGATTGTGTGCACATTTTATGCAAATATTATTCCATTTTATATAATGGACTTGAGCATCTTCAAGTTTTGGTGTCTGTAGTGAGGTCCTGGAATCAATTTTCCATAAACACTGAGGGACAAGTATATATTTCTTTTGCGTATGTACTGAATTATCAACTATAAATCTTGTACCCTTTCTCGTGTTATGGATTTTTTAATATACAAAATTTGAGGTGAGATCCTTTCATACAATTACTTATTTGGGAGTAGACAGAAAGGAATGGGAGAGAATTAGATAGGAAAAGAAAAATGAACAAAAAATGTATTACTGAGGTCATTGGTAGATACAGTGGGAGCTCAATTCCTACGAAGCTGAAAGAATGCATTCCAGAATTGTATATCTGAAGGTTAGGAGGTTGGCGCATGTTCTATGGTATTAGAGAAGGCACTCAGGAGAGATAACACTGCTCATGATTAAGGCAAGATGCTATTACAGTGCTAACACCTGAACTTACAGACACCACTGTTAATACTAAAATTTGTCTTAGACTGAGAGGATTTTTTCAGGTCTCTAGTGGCATTTACTTCAACCCATCCCTGAGCAGCTTGCATCTACCCTCTGTAACATTGTCTAATCTGTTTTTGAGTCAAGCTGATGGTTCATTGAAATCACTATAAAATTATTAGAAGAGTTAGTGGAACATAATGGAACTCTCATAGTTGAAACTGTTTACAAGATTATGATTTTATATCATCTCCTTCTTCACTTTTTTTTTTTAGGTTTTCTGAACATTTGACCAGCATTTTAGCTGCTCTAGATTGCTTGCTTGTGGAGCAGCCAAACCATGATTCCTGAGACCGTTGACCCCTTAATGATGCAGTTGCCTGTTCATTATTGACACTATGCATTGGCATACTTAAAGACATCTAGTGAATCCCCTCAGTTACAGTCATAGTCCTCTTTGCCCTTGTTATTTAGTAGCAACTTTAGTTGATATTCACAATACTTGGATTAGTTACTGTTTTTCAGGACGTGACTAGTTTAGTTGTTGCTACATTAGCATGAGACACCAAAGGGATTAGGCAGTAATCATAGCTTCAAGGCTTAAGGAAATTTTCGTTTTTTTGGTGCAATTGTCACATCCTTCTCACCTAAGGAACCAGTTGCTTTGTTTCTGTAGACCCTAAGATTTGTAGAGATGAAAAGAAAAATTTGATAATAGGTCACTAAAGTGTTTGGAAAGGTCAGTCCCACTTAATACCACTCAGTCAGGACTTAAGTATACTAGCTGTTGGGTCTAACACACCATACATTGGCTATTGTTTAGTATTATATTGCATCTTGGAAGTTAGTGCCTTAAATCTAGACTGTGGTTCCTTATTTGTATGCTACTTTGATTATGACACAGGTCATTCAGTCAATGTGTTAGACAGACTGGCAGTTAATGTGATCTATGGTAAGATCAGCAGGTTCCATGGCTGCAAACTTATTTTATATCCTTTACCATAAAATATGTTTCTTGATCTGAAGTGATACTATATGAGATCTTCTGTAAATCAATTTTAAGTTCTTAAATAATGTGACTGACAGGTATTCTATAGTAGACAAAGTTATCCCATATCCAAAGTAGATGTCTGTTCTGTTAAGGGTAGTCATCTCTCTAGCATGGAATGAATTCAGTGCAGAATATTTGTCACCAAGTGTTTGGTTATCTCCTTTGACAGATGCACCATATTGAGGGTTCATTATTGGTTTCTACTGCTGACAGGAGTATCTGCAGTAGAGATTGTTAGATATGACTTGGTGAGAAGTATTCAGGTCATTGCATACACAGGTACCATCTGTCCCTGCCACCTTGAGGCTATGCGTGGACCCTGTGAACATGGACTAGCATGGCCAAGAACAGAGGCTGTATGAGACCTCCCTCATTTTTATGGCATATCTTTGTGGATTCTCAACTGAATGCTCAGGTATTTTGCAGGATGCTTCCACTTAGCTGGACTCAAACTACAAAATATTCCAGACACTCCATAACCTCCAAAGTCTCTTCTGAACTCATGATATCTTAATTCTGCCATATGAATTAGAGTTTTGCCTTGTAGATTTGACACCCATAGTTGTCTGAGGACTTGTGGGGAGTTGCCATGAGATCTTCTGGGCTTTACTCTTGGCTCTCCCCACTTATATCCCAGCCACCATAATGTCTTGAATTTTTCTCTCTTCATTCTTAATTTTTTAAAAAAACTTCTGTTTTGTGCCTGACCTCCTCCCTGTACTGTGGTCCATGTAATTTTCCTAGGGAGAGAACTTGCATGAATGTAGACATTCTCTATGTGTCTCTCCTTTCTCAAGGATTAAAGGCCTTCATTGGTTACTGCTGGATGGTTTCATAGATTCTCTTTGAGTTTCATGTCTAGTTGTTTTTAATAGAGGATATCCAATGCTAGCTACTCTCATGGCCCAAATTAGAAGCCCCATTACCTTTTTCCATTGGCCGTGGAAGCATTTGGAGATAATACAGGCACAAATTCTGAGCATATTCTTCTCTGGCTCCTTGTTTAGTGTCCGAATTATTTCCCCAGCACTTCAGTAAACGTAGTACTCTCTTCTTTACCTATTAGTTCAGTGGCATTAAGATTCTAAAGTGGCGGGGCTGGGATTGTAGCTCAGCGGTAGAGCTCTTGCCTCGCATGCGTGAGGCCCTGGGTTCGATCCTCAGCACCACATACAAAGCAATAAAATAAAGACATTGTGTCCATCTACAACTAAAAAATACTTAAAAAAAAAAGATTCTAAAGTGGCCATGGACTAACTTGAGCTTTCAGTTCACTAAAGCTTGGGTTTTCTGATGGAAACATTCGCAATTTGGAAATCAAGACCTTTAAACCAACAGAACTCATAGTTGTAGAAACAAGAAGTATGAATTTTTTCTCTTGGTGTTTGAGAATTTCCATGAAATACCAAAAGAATATCCCTGACTTAGACTATAATACTATAGACATCCATTTTTATGTCATTTTAGTTTATCTTTTAGAGTCATTTCTAAGCCAGACCTGAACATTTTATTTCTCAATCACTGGTTATTTTTATCCGTCTTTAGGTGAGGATCTGATGGTGTTGTTCTGGGAACATGTTATTGTTTGGATATGAAGTGTCCCCCAAACCCTAGTTAATACAGAAATATTCATAGGTGAAATGACTGGATTATGAGAGCTGTAACATAATCAGTTCATCCTAGTTTGAATGGACCAAATGAGTGGTAACTGCAGGAAGGTAGGGTATAATTGGAGAAAGTGAGTCACTGGGAGCATGCCCTAGAAGGATTATTCTTCCTGTACCCACCCCACTACTTCCTGACCCCTCCATAAGCTGAGCAGCTTTCCTCTGCTGGGCTCTTCCCCCATGGTGTGCTGCCTTACCTTGGTCCCACAGCAATGGAGCCATCTATTTGTGAACTGAGACTTCTGAAACCTTGAGCTTCAAATAAATTATTCCTCCCCTAAGTTGTTCTGGTTTGGTATTTTGGTCTTGGTGATATAAAACAGGACCATTCCATTCCTATGGTTACAGGAAATAACCATGAGACCATATATCAAGAAAGGGCAAATAGCAGCAGAGCTTATGGGAGCTGAGCCATTTGTGTATATGATGTGTACTCTTGCAGAATCTGTTTGGTCCTGTTCTTACAAATTAGTATTTTCACTTTATGGAACACTTTGTGTGCTATAACTTATGGATTAAATACTCATTTTTAATGGGTAGCTCAATTTATGTTTTAACTTTATGGTCCACAGTCAAGTGGTCTGGGTATTTTTTCCCCAAAGCATAGACGTCCTGATATTTTTAAGTCTTTTTGAGGAAGGCTAGGAGGAATACTTTACACAGAAACTTTTGGCATTGCAGCAGAGCCTTTTTTCCAAAGTGAATCCAGTGTGAATCAGAATGTTCTAAGTTTGTGAACTCTTTCAATTTTGGGTCTGAATGAAGGGCAATGACTCTCTTGTAGTAATTAAGTTAGATCTCTATTCATCAGAGTTTTTGCTGATGTTGATCAAGAGAAACTTTAGTAGACTGCTCTCTATTTCAGTTCTGAAATATTGTGATTAACCTTTGCTGCAGATCTGTGTGGGTTAAAACATTTTAATTGTTGCTTTCATCTTATTTTCTATTATAGTAGTCACATATGAGTTGTCAGTGGTGGTTAAATGTTTCTTCTTGGTTTCTACAACTTTGGAATTCCATCATTCTTAATGATTACAGTGAGTCCATTTAAAATGCATCATTTTTCACTATTATTCCTGGCATGCAGCTAATAGACAACACAGAGCTTTTAATGATATGTTTCTCAAATCTATGTTGAAGAGGGTGTTCTCTGGATCCTCCTGGGAGACATAAAGAATGGCAGTTCACATGTAATAAATATACTTGTACTCCTGTCTCTCCACAGCTATGGGTTTCTTTTCTGTGAGAGGTTTTCAAACTGGCATGGATCATATCTCTGGAGGACTTGTTAAAACAGATTTCTGGGTTTCCCTGTTAGTTTCTGATTTAATAGCTTGGAATAGGCCTACGAATTGAAATTTTTATCAATTTCTAGGTGATGCTGCTGATGCTGATCTGGGGACCACACCTGGAGCACTATTGTATATTATACCAAGGAAATTGTGGTCATCTGGACATTAGTGCAGGGCACTGTTAGGCCCATATTTTACTCACCCTTCTAGGAAGCTGTTAAAACATTCTTGGCTACTTGATTTCACATATTATAGCAATTTCTCAGTATCAGATAGTTGAAAGTCCTCAAAAGATCCTATCAGTATGTAAAATATACAGTACTTTAATAAAGATAAAAGATATAGTATAGCAGGAGAAAAAAGAATAAGCAAGCATATGAGAGGCTTTTCTCTCAGTCACATAAGACATGCTTTATATGTAGATTCTGAACCATCAAAATGCATGTGAGATTGATGCCTTGGACTCAGGGATGCCACATATTCATCTGAAAAGGGTCTTTTATATCCCTCTGGTTATGTTTTATAGCTGTTTTTTATTTCAGTGATGCAAAAAATCTTTCTTGAAGTTGTATTATGCCTTTTGCACTGCTATTTTTCTTCTTTCATATTAAATATTTTACTTAAATATAATTTTGGTCCATTTATGTTAATTAGTGAAAGGACTAAAAAGATGGATAGAACTCTATTTAGGAGCTGAGAGATAAATGTGCAGGGACAAAACATTTTGTTGTATTTGTTTTTCTCTAGTCATTTTTCCTGCTTACAGTGTTCTCATTTTCTGCGTGGTGGATATAAACCAGACTACCAATCTGGGAGAAATTGAATTAAGAAACCAGGTTGAAACTCACTATTCATTTATGTAGAATTTATTTTGTTTTTAGTATAGTGTACTACCCTGCCCTCTGTTGTGCTTGACATCACTAAATTGGAACTCTGACATATTTCTGGTATAATTTTTATAAGACAGTTTAATCTCAAGTTCCTTTTGTAATCTTACATGTTATTGGGGCCCCAAGAGAACTTTTATTATGTGAATCTCATCAGTTTTTACCATGTTAGAAACTAAGGCAAATAATATAAAATATTTGTTTACTTATTGTAAAATAGCAACAATTTAGTTAATTTTTACATGATTGACACATTTATAAAAATTTATAAAGCAAAATATTGAGAAGAGAGGTATTGTTTTAGATTTTTGTAAATCTCCTTAATGCCCAGCTTAGTAGAAGATAGTTGGATTCTCATACCTGCTTTGCATTTTTGTCTTTCCTATATCACGTGTTTTTAGCTCCTGAAAATTCCACTGTGCTCATGAGGGAATGAGCATGCAAAAGGCAGATGACATTATTATCATGTCATTATTATGAAAGTAGTTTTTTTCCTCACAACCTCCCTTAAAGGATCCAGGGGCACAACAGTATAATCACGTCATCATTTCAAAACTCCTTCTCTTTAGAATAAACTTCCTATCTTCTCTGAGTAGTGGAGAGTTAATTACCTAGGCATTTGTGGTTGGATTGGGGTCATTAGTTTAACTTATCTATACAGAATATCAGTGATTCTGACACTTTTTAAAATCTCCATCCACTCACTCTTCCTATATAAAAATAAAAGACTATTATGTGGTATATCCCTAGAAATGCTATCTCAGATTTAAGATGACTGGCTGTAGGCCACCATCAGGATTCTGTTTTCAAAATACCTTGACTAACCTTGTTATCTTTCTAGAAGAGGAAGAGGGAACAGAGAGGAAGAGAATCCTCTTGTAAGAAATGGGGAAACTTGTGACTGCACCTCCACAGTCATCTCCCTGCCAAATCTCCCCATCTCAGACCTTTGGGATAGGCATCAACTAATTTTTAATCATTTTCGTTGTTGTTCTTTTTTTGTGCTTTTTAGATTTTGTCTTTTAAAGTTTAGATTATTTTGTTTAGATTGTTTCAATAGATTTTTTAATTAATAAAAATTACTAGTGAAATATTTTTGTTACATCATAAGTTTTATATTATTGGAGTCATCAAATTGTGGTAAGACATTAAAAGGTGGTGTGAGATGAATCTTCTTTCATTTAATTTGTATGAGTCATTACACCTATGAAAAGAATGTTCAGTCTCCACTCATCCATGGCAATGAGGTGGGCAAACAGATAATGCTTCAATAATTCAATTGATTCAACCTGGTATAAAGTTTATTTTTATGTTTTTATTAGTGCATTGTAGTTATTCATAATATTTTGGTTCATTCTGACAAAACTATACATACAAGGAATTGAATTTACTCCATTTCAGTCCCCAGTGTTACCCTTTCCCTTTCCTCTTCCCTCTCTCATTCTTTTATTCTGTAGGTCTTCCTTTCACTTATTCACTTATTTTTAATTGGTGCTGTATATAGATATACATAAAGGTGGTATTCACTGCGGTGTATTTATATATGCACATAGCTTAATTTGTGAAGTTAATTCTACATTTCTTCCCCTTTCCTGTCCCTCCTTCCCTCCACTCAATCTCTTTCTTCTCCTGCACTGATTTTCCCTTTATTTTTTGATATCTGAGCATCCTTTCCCCCCTTATTTTGCTCTAGCTTCCACATAAGATAAAACATTCAAGCCTTGATTTTCTGAATCTAGCTTATTTCACTTAGCTTGATGTTCTTAGTTCCATCTGCTTACCAGCAAATGACATTATTTCATTCTTTATGGCTGAGTAAAAATCCATTGTGTGTATGTGTGTGTGTGTGTGTGTGTGTGTGTATGTATGCACCATGTATACACCATGTTTTCTTTATCCATTCATCTGTTGATGGGCACCATTCTTGGCTATATTATGAATTGTGCTGCAATAAACATTGGTGTGCCTTTATCACTGTAGTAGGCTGATTTCAGTTCTTTTAGACAAATACCAAGGATTGAGACAGTTGGGTCATACGGTATTTCCATTCCTAGTTTATTGAGGATTCTCCATACCTCTTTCCAGAGTCATCTTACTAATTTGCAGTTTCATCAAAAATGTGTAAGTGTACCTTTCCACCCACATCCTCACCAGCCTTTATTTATATTTTTGATAATTGCCATTCTAACTGGAATGAGATGAAATTACACTAGTTTTGATTTGCATTTCCCTGATTGCTGAAGATACTACTCATTTTTTTCTTTATTTATTGGCTGTTTTTTTTAAAAAAAATGTCCGTTTAGTTGTTTTGATCATTTCTTTCTGTCTTTTTTTTTTGGTACTGGAGATTGAACTCAGGGGCACTCGACCACTGAGCCACATCCCTAACCCTATTTTGTGTTTTATGTAGAGACAGGGTCTCACTGAGTTGCTTAGCACCTCGCTGTTGCTGAGGCTGGCTTTGAACTCGCAATTCTCCTATCTCAGCCTCCCTAAGTGCTGGGATTACAGGCTTGAGCCACCGCGCCTGGCTCATTTCTTTATTATTTGTCGTGTTAAGCTTTTTAAATTCTTTATGTATTTTAAGTTCTTTATGTATGTCATAAGTGTAGCCAGCAAAGATTTTATCCTATTCCATAGGCTCTCTTAATGGTCTTAATTATTTCCTTTGCTGTGCAGAAGGTTTTTAATTTGATGCTGTCCCACTTAATTGAGTCTTGGTTTTATTTATTGAACTTTATGGTTCTTGTTAAGGAACATGGTGTCTGCATCAGTGTTTGAATGTTAAACCTATGTTTTCTTCTAGAAGTTGCAAAGTTTCTCATTTAATTCCTAAGACTTTGATCCACTTCAAGTTTACTTTAATACAGGGTGAGAAATCTAGTTTCATCCTTTTACATATGGATATGTTTAAAAGGCTATCTTTTCTGCAACATGTTTTGGGCACCTTTGTCAAATACTAGATGACTGTTTCTAGAAGCGTTTGTCTCTGTATTTCGTATTGTTTGGTTCATCTTCATGTCTTTTTCAGTGCCAATACCATGCTGTTTTTGTTGTTTTAGCTCTTTTTTTAAAAATATTTATTTATTTGTTTATTTATTTGTATGTGGTGCTGAGGTTTGAACCCAGTGCCTCACGTGTACGAGGCAAGTGCTCTACCACTGAGCCACAACCTCAGCCCCATGTTGTTCTAGCTCTTTAGTTTGTAACTTGAGGTCAGGAATTGTGATGCCTCCAGCATTGCTCTGCTTGCTCTGTATTACTTTGGCTATTCTAAATCTTCTATTCTTCCAAATAATTTTTAGGACTGTTCTTTCTAATTGTTGAAGAATGCCATATTTTCATGTGGACTGCATTGAATTTGTATAATGCTTTTGACAGTATAGCCATTTTGACAGTATTAATTTTTCCTATTCATGAACATAGGAGGTTATTTCCATCCTCAAAGGTCATCTTTCATTTCTTTCTTCAGTGTTATGTAATTTTCATTGTAGAGTCTTTTATCTCCTTGTTTAGATTAATTGCCAAGTATTTTATTTATTTTTTGAGGTTATTGTGAATGGGATAATTTTTTGATTTCTTTCTCAGAGATCATTGGAGTATTAAGAAGCTATTGATTTTTGTATATTGATCTTGTATCCTGCTACTTGCTGAATTTGTTTATCAACTCTAAAAGCCTTTTGATGGAGTTCTTTGATTCTTCTAGATATAGGATCATGTCATCACCAAACAGATAATTTAACTTCTTCTTTTCCTATTTGTATTCTTTTAATTTCCTTCTCTTGCCTGATTGAAAGAACTATAGAATATAGAAGAACCATATTAAGTAGGAGGGATTAGAGTGAACATCCTTGTCTTGTTCCTGAGTTTGCAGGAAATGCTTTTGGTTTTTCTCCATTTAGTGTAACGTTGGCCTTGGGTTTGTCATATATAGCTCTTATAATGTTGAGGTAAGTTCCTTCAGTATCTAGTTTCTCCAGTGTTTTTTAACATGAATGTGTGCTGGATTTTATCAAAGGCCTTTTCTGCATCTATTGAGATGATTATGTTTTTTGTTCTTAATTCTATTTATGTGGTAATTATATTTATTCATTTGCAAATGTTGAACAAACCTTGCATACCTGGGGTGAAGCCCATTTGATCACGGTATACTGTCTTGATGTGTTTTTTTTTTTCTTGATGTGTTTTTGAATGAACTTTGCTAATATTTTATTAAGGATTTTTGTATTTGTGTTCATCAGGGATATTGCTCTTTAGTTTTGTTTCCTTGATGTATCTTTGTCTGGTTTTGGTATCAGGGCTAGGCTGGCCTTACAGAATGTATTGAGGAGTGTTCTTCTCCCTTTCAATTTCATGGAATAATTTAAGGAAGAATGGTGTTAGCTCTGTTTTAACCGTCTGGTCAAACTCAGCTGAGGATCTGTCTGGTCCTGGGCTTTTCTTTGTTGGAAGGCTTTTAACAGCTGTTTCAATTTCATTGCTTGTTATTGGTCTGGTTAGATTTTCTTGGTTCATTTTGGGCAGGTTATGTATGTCTAGAAATCTGCCAGTTTCTTCTAGATTTCCTCCTAGTTTATTGGAATATAAATTTTCAAAATAGTTTCTAATGACCCTCTGGATTTCAGAGTTATCTGTGGTGATAGCTCCTTTTTCATCTCTAATTTTGTTAATTTGGGTCTTTTTTCTCTTTCTTTTAGTTAGTTCATCTGAGTTTATCAATCTTTATGTTTTCATTTTTTAGAGAAGCAATTCTTTGTTTTATTGATGCTTTGTATTTTTTTATTCTCAATTTCATTGGTTTCGAATGTGACCTTATTTTCTGTCTTTATTGACATTAGAATTAGTTTGCCCTTTTTTCCCTAAGAGTTTGAGGTAGAACTTTATATTATTTGGAATCTTTTTTTAATGTAGGCAATAAATGTTATAAATTTACTGCTTTCATTACTGTTCCAAATATTTTGATATGTTGTGTCTCTGTTCTCACTTGTTTCTAAGAATTTCTTGATTTCTTATCTCATTTCTTCTATGACCTATTCCTGATTTAAATATCCATGTTTATGTGTTTTCTATAATTAGTTTTGCTGCTGATTTCTAGTTTAATTTCATTATGATCTGATAGTATGTATAGGACTATATCAGTTTTTTTTTTTTTTGGTACTTGCTAATACTTACATTGTGACCTAGAATATGGTCTGTTTGGGGAAAGTTTTTGTGAGCTGCTGAGAAGAAAGTGAATTCAGGTGTTGTTGAATGAAATATTCCATGGATGTCTGTTTGGTCCATTTGTTTTATAGTATTATGTAGGTTAGAATATATATTTATTGATTTTATGTTTGGATGATCCCTGTCTATTGGTGATAGGGGTGTATTGAAATCACCCAGTATTATTGTATTGGGGTATAGCTGGGATTTAATGTCAAGAAGTACTTATTTTTCATGTAATTAAGTGCACTGACATTTGGGGCATAAATATTAACTAACATTATATCTTCTTGTTGTATTGTTCCTTTTACTAGTATTTAGTGTTTTTATTTGTCTCTTCTGATTATTTGTTTTAAAATCTGCTATATCATATATGAGAATGACTATTCCTGCTTGTTTCTGGATTCCATTTGGATGGAATACTTTTTTTCTTTATTTAACTTTCAACCTATGGGTGTCTGCCTATGGGATGTTTTTTGCAGATAGCATATAGTTGGATCTTTTTTTAAAATTCATTCTGTCGGTCTTTTCTCCATTGGGGAGTTGAGTCTATTTATATTTAGTGTTATTATGGAGAGATGTTTGTTATTTCCTGTCATTTTTGTTTGTTTATTTTTGCTATATTTAATTTGGTCTTGATTTTCATTTAATTAGTTGCTCTTATAGTGTGCTTCATCTGTTTGGATGCTTTGGGGTTTGTTTTTTAGTTGTTCTGTGTGCAGTATATCTTCATTCTTTGTAGTACTTGCTTTGTGGACAAGAATTCTTTTCCTTTATCCTCATGCTGGAAATATTTTATTTCCACATAAATTCTGAAACCTAGCTTTTTGGGATATAGTCATCTTGGCTGGCAATTGTTTTCTATTAGATCTTGGAATATTTCATGCCCTTCTGGAGTGAGCTTTATTCCTTTGCCTCTAAACATGACCTGGCTTTTTTCTCTTGCAACTTTTAATATTCTTTACTTATATTCTATGTTAGGAATTTTGATTATAATGTATCTTGCAGAGGTTCTTTTTAGATCTTGTTTGTTTGGTGTTATATATATACATCCTGTATGTAGATGTCTTATCTCATTTCTAAGGTTAGGAACATTTTCTGCTGTTATTTCACTGAAGAGGTTCTTAATGTCTTTAGCCTATATCTCTATGTTTTCTTATCCCAGTGACTCTCTTGATGTTGTCTCAGAGTTATTGTATATTATAAGGTCCCCCTCTAGTTGTTTTTATGTGGTGCATATTTGTTGGTTTTGGGTTTTTCTCTCCCCTATTCTATCTGTTGATGTATTGTTAAAGCTCAAGTGGGGTTAGTTCATGTGTGGATCTCTGCTGGACATCTTGGTCTCAGGGTCCTCCAACAAATTCCACTTTTAAGGTGAGGAGTCTAAACCACCATAGGCTTTACATATTCCACCACCATGGATGTGAATTACCCAGGATCAGACCTGGAGTACAGATATATCTGTCTGACTGGTTATTGGTATCTTCCAAGTTACTTGTATGGGATGCCAGCAACAAAGGGGGATCTCCTCAGTTTCTCCAGCCTATACTACCCTAGGTACAGTACTTTCTGCACTTGTTTCAATTACTCTGGACCAGGCAGTCTTGATTCCATAATAGGCAACTGCTGGGTCTAGCTGGCAACTTCTTTTTTTTTTTTTTTTTTTTTTTTTAAATATTTTTTAGTTGTGGATGGACACAATGTCTTTATTTTATTGCTTTGTACGTGGTGCTGAGGATCGAACCCAGGGCCTCACGCATGCGAGGCAAGCGCTCTACCGCTGAGCCACAATCCCAGCCCCCTGGCAACTTCTTTATGAGTTCTCAATCTCTAGCTTCTGCTAACTTCCCTGTGGCCTCCTGTAAATGGTTCTTACTGCTGCAACTCTGGTTCCTGCCAGATTCTGCTTGTTGGCTGAGTGATTTTGATCACTTTTCACTCAACAAATTCCTCCACTGTCTCTGGGTCAGTTACAATCTATATTCCTCAAGTTCTCCCAAGCTAATTTTATTTGCCACACTTTCCTTTATCTCTCTGCTTGTGCTCCCCTCCCCTCAGCAGTGGGCTGGTGACTAAGCTGGTCCATCTCTAATACATTATTTCTTATTGTTTTCAAAGTTTCCAACTTTCTATGTCTCTGTGATTATTCCTCTGTTCAGTGTTGAATTTCAGTGAATTCCCTTAGTCACTCACTTTGCAGAGGAGCAGTCTTCCTGCTTTTTGAATCTTGAGCTGAGGTCTTCCTCTCATCTGCCAACTTCCCTTTTCCTTCACAGGGGTTTGAGAGGCAGCAAAGATAAAATGTTGCAGCCAGTAGTTCTTCCTTTTGTCACTTGTATGTTGCATTTTTGTCATTATGCATTTTCATCTCCTTCACCAATTTTCTTGATAAACTAGTGTGGAGGATTTTATTTTCCAAAAATAATTACAACAGTGTCACCTCTCCACATCCTGTTCTTCAAATAATACAGAGAAGTGATGCTATGTGACTATAAAAGCCCTTTGATAAGATTGGGCCATAAGGCTATGCATCTTTGCCTTGTTTGGGTTTTATTAAGATTGTTATGCTGTGAGAAAACCCATGCCACATGGAGAAGACATGTTTAAAGTGCTTTTATGACAGGTGCATCCTATGACCATTTAATCTTCCTAGATGAGGCCCACACATTATAGAGCTAAGAAAAGCCAATGCTCCTATGTCCTGTCTGAAATTTTGCCTTACAGAATCTGAGTGTAATGTTCTTTCACCATCATGTTTTTCTGTAAATGTTATGTAGAAATAAGAACTGGAACAGATTTGGGTACCAGAATTGAGATACTATCAGGGAAGTGGGCAGAAATATGAAGAGCCTTGATGAAAGGAAACTTGACAGGTCTCAAGAGGCTGTCGGTGAGGGCTTTAAGGAAAGTGAGTAAAATGTGAAAAGTTGGGGAATGGGATTCTTTTATTATGCATAGTAGAAGAAATTTAGCAAAATTGCTACTACCATAATATGGAAAATTGAAAAGGTGCAATTGAACTAAGGAGTGAGACTATAAAGAGATTTCCAAGTGATATGTTTTATTTGTACTTTTTAGTTATACGTGAAAGTTGAGTGTATTTTGACATGTTTATACAAACATGGAATACATCTTATTCTAATTAGGATCCCAGTCTTGTGGTTGTACATGATGTGGATTCACTGTTGTGTATTCACATATGTACATAGGAAATATTGTACATATGTGAATATAGGAAATAGGAAATTTCATTTCACTCTTTCCTATTTCTATTGTCCTCCCTTCTCTTCATTCCCCTTTTTCTAATCCAGTGAACTTCTCTGCTCCCCTTCCCACCTTGTGTGTTAGCATCTATATATTAGAGAGAACATTTGACCTTTGATTTTTTAGAATTGGCTTATTTCACTTTGCATCATAGTTTCCAGATCCATTATTTACTGGCATATATCAAAGCCATTCTTTTTTATGGCTGAGTAATATTCTGTTGTATATATACCACATTTACTTTACCCATTCATATGTTGAAGGGCACCTAGGTTGTTTCCATGGCTTAGTTATTGTGAATTGAGCTGCTATAAACATTAATATGGCTGAGTCACTGTAGTATGCTGATTTTAACTCCTTTGGATATATACTGAAGAGTGGTATACCTGGGTCAAATTGTGGTTTCATTCCACGTTTTCTAAGGAATCTCCATACTTCTTTCCTGAGTGGCTGTACCAATTTGCAGTCCCACCAGCAATGTATGAGTGAACTCTATTCCCCACACCCTCACCAACATTTACTGTTATTTGTATTCTTGATTGTTGCCATTCTTACTGGAGTGAGATGAAATCTTAGAGTAGTTTTGATTTGCGTTTCTCTAATTGCTAAAGATGTTGAACATTTTTTTCTTATATTTGTTGACCATTTGTATTTCTTCTTTTGTGAAGTGCCTGTTCAGTTCCTTTGCCCATTTATTGATTGAGTTATTTGTTTTCTTGGTGTTAAGTTTTTTGAGTTCTTTATATATCCTGGAGATTAATGCTCTAAGGTGTAGGTGGAAAAGATTTTGTTCCATTCTGTATGTTCTCTCTTCAGGCTCTTAATTGTTTCCTTGGCTATAAAGTTTCATAACATCCCATTTATTTTGACTTTACTTCTTGTACTTTAGAAGTCTTGTTGAGGAAGTCACTTCCTAAACTGACATGGTGGAGAGTTGGGCCCATATTTTCTTCTAGTAGGTGCTGTGTCTGTGGTCTAATGCCTAGGCCCTTGATCCACCTTGAGTTGAGTTTTGTGCAGGGTGAGATATAGGGCTTAAATTGCATTCTGCTACATATGAATTTCCAGTTTTCCCAGCACTATTTCCAATAGGTATTTTCTTAAGATAAAATAGAAGAAAGAAAGCTTAAGATTTGTTAGTTTATAGGAAAAAATTGGAGAAATATATACAAATCAAAACTTTCTGGACTTAAAAATCAAATTGATCTTCATTCATATCTTCTCCAGATGGCAAGATATCCTTATTTTAAAAGGGCCCCAAAGCAAAGATCAACACATGGTGTTGATAGGAAAACACCTCTAGATAAAGATAAGATCTGGGTGTGACTGTAAAACTCTTGTTAGAATATCAGAAATATCTTAGTCATTTTTTCATGGACCCCTTAAATAGGCAAAAAGGCTTTAAATGAGCTTAAAGTCATACTTGTGGCTCTTATTGGTAAGCCTATGGGAAAGAAGGATTTCCTTCAGAGATTTGTGCTTATGAACTTTAAATATACTGTAAATTGATCAACAGGAAGCTTACTAAAAGTTATCAAAGAATTTAATTGGAATTGGATCAAATTTTAGTGAAAAAAAATGAAGAGAAACTGGTGTCCAAAGTCCTGTGACCATGAAGGTAGAGAATATGACTCAGATGCAAATATAGTGATATAGAATTACTGAGAGGATGAAACCAAAAGTTTAGGAAATGAAGCCAAGAGCCATGGAGAACCATTTCCAGAAACTATGACTAGGACAATCCAAGACCTGGCAGTATACTGCTGCGTATGAGTGATTGATCTCTGCCTATTGGTGTTTCTCCTCTTCCTCTCCCTCTACACCTCACCCCACCCATGAGATTACTTGTAGAAATTATTCTATGCTAATTACCACATTTGTGTATTGGATGTTTGTGGGCTAACTTGCCACTTTGTTTCATAGGTCTTCAGATCAAGAGGAAATATATTTGAGGAACAACTCCTGCAACTGGACCTGATTTAGATAATGAGATCCAAGACTTTGTTTTGATGTCAGAATGAAGTGAGACTTTGGAGGTCTTGAAAGAGGGTGTAAAGTATTCTGCATATAGGAAGGATGTGAATTTTTCTGGCCAGTGGGCAGACTGTGTCATATTTTCCAAAGATTGTCACAATATTTCTCGTTTTACATGTTCTTATTCAATATAACCTTGCCACTCTCCAACAAAGGAAAGAGTATGGCTTCTCTTCTCCTGGATCTGGGAAGGCTTGTGACTGCTATGACCAGTAGCATATGTTAGAAGTAATACCATATGATAGAAGTAATACCATATGACATAGGCTGGGTCATAAGGTGATACAACTTCAGCCTTATTATCTCAAACACTTGCCTCTGATACTGTGTCATTATTTGAGAAATCCATCTACCTGATACAGCCAGGCTTTGAGAAACCCAAATCATTTAGGAAGGCTTGGGTGTATGCATTCCTGCCAATAATACTAGGCCCTACCCAGCTGAACTGTCCTTGCTGAGACATGTGCAAGATAAGCCAACTCCGTCATCCCCTATCCAAATTCCTAAACTGTAGGTCTCATGAACTTAATAAAATGGTTGTTTTATTCATTAGTTATTGAGGTAGTAACTGTAGCAACTGGATAGCTTAAAAATCACATAAAATTCATTAGATCTGTTGGTACCACATGAGTAGAAACTTGGTAATGAATTAACTGATTTCACTGAATAAGTTGATGACAAAAATCTTAGCTGCCTCGTGGCTTACTTATTTATTTAGCTTTGAGCTACTAAGTCCCATGGCCATGTCTGAGTTCTGGATGATGTGCCACTGTACATTAGTCTATCTGTAACAGTCCATTGGATTTACATTTTGTTTGACTTCATTAAAAACGTCCATAAATGTGATTTCAATTTGTCTCCATATTTTACACATAAGAGATAAATGCATAATGATTAGCTGAATATTACGTTTTTTATCTTTTAAGAGAGAGTATTGAATGGGTTTTAAAAATGTGTGAAAATTCTATAGATATTTTAGTAAATAGAGATTATATATACCAATATTAAATATAGAGATATTTATTAGACTTATTATATACTTTTAAGGATCTTTATTTATCACCTATATATCTAATTTGAATATAGTACAATCAAATATACTATGAGGTAAAGATTGTAGATAAAAGAAAATTTTTCTAGCAGTTAAGAATGTTTCCATAATGTTTTTTGGGGGAGTTTTACTGACATCTAGTGGTATTCAGTCTGGTATGTTAAAAATTCCTTTTAGCTCACTTCATTTCTATTAGTCTATGAGTGTCTTCTTTTAATTTTTAAAACTTTTTATAAAGGAAACAAAAGGATCTTTCAGGTGTCTAAAGTGAGACTAGCCTTTTTTTGAGGATACATGAGACTATACAAATATTCCTATACACACACATATAATTTGACATAAATAAACAAGTAGGATCATGTTCATTTTAACTGTAGGTTTCTTACTGAATTATTAGTTTCCTTCATTTACTTGAATTCTGTCTCCCCCCTCCTTTATCCATTCATATAATTCCTCCATCCCTATGCTAAGGTAGGTCGTAATAACATCATAGATTTTTCTTTATGTGCCTGTAATTCAGCATGTGAATGAATATACTTCCATAAATATACAAATACAATGTATACATTTTGTTATGCTTTATAAAAATAAAATTATGAATGTTTTTCTGCATTTTGCTCTTTTTAGTGTATCTCTTGGAAATAGTTCTAAGATAAGTATGTAGTCCAAATTATTGTCTTAAGTATATATATGCATGCTATTTAAGACTGCAATTTTTCTACTGTAGCCATTCACCCTTTCAGTTTTTTGCCACCTTGAATATAGCAGTACACACCTATGTGTGTATATCCTTATAAAGGGTAACTTTATTTCTCCAAGATAACTTTTTGTAAGTGAAATTGCTGGATAAAAGAATGCATTAATTTCAATAGGTGTTACCACATTGCTTTCAAAAAACAGTTGAAATGTGTATGATTAATATGTGAGAAAACTTTTTTCCTACATAGCCACTAGTAGATCTTATGGTATTGTAAATATCTTTGCCTGTATTATAAGTATAAAATGATTTATTTTGAGTTTTCTGATGACTAAGGAATTTGAGTAAATTCTTAGGTGTTTGTTCACTATGAATTTATTCTATGAATTTTCTGATTTTAACTTTTGCTCTTCATATATTATAAGATGTTAACTCCCTGTTTCTCAGCCAGTTTACAGATAATTTTATGGCAAAGATTATAACAAAGTTTCAACTCCTTATGTAATGAATCATGTCCATCTTTTGTCTTTGTGACTATGGGTTTTCAGATATCATAAAAAAGTCTCCCTTACACATGATCATATTCTTCTAGGTTCCCTGACCCTGCCTTAAGAAATTATTTTTGCAAAGTTTTATTATGAGTTTTAATTTGAAGAAATGAAAATAATAAACAGTTGAAGTCTTAATTAATCTGTAATTTAATTATTTGAATAACATTTTAAAAAGTGAAGTCTAACATACATAGTACAGTATTAAAGAGTTACCAGGAAGTGAACACACCTGTGTCATCACCAACCAGTCACTCAAATTCTGTTCCTTTTTAATTGCTAACCATGAAATTCTCTGAATATGTGACTAACATCTATGATGATAGCCTTCCTGCTACTGTTCATATTTTTGCTGCTTGAACCTGATCACCCTGAACAAAATAGTTCAATTTAGTCATCATTGACCTTAGTGGAAATAAAATTTGTATTTGTTTTTAAATATTTAAAATCATCCTTTTATTTTGAGAGTAGCAGTTAATTATTCTTGCTGTATAGCATTACATTGTGTGAATATGTGGCTCCTTATCTGTTCTGATGCCCGTGGATATTTGAATTGTTTCCAGTTTATAGCGATGTGGAATAATGCAGTTATAAACATTCTTGTGCATTATGTTTTCAGTTGAACATGTACTCCATAGAGAAATTGATGGGTCATAGAGCCCAAGTATGAACAGCTTTGGTAGATCAGCAATTATTGCCAACAATTTTCCAAAGTAGGCATGCCAGTTTACATTTCCACTAGTGGATTAAGAGTTCTATAACTCTCCTTTTTCACCAGCACTGAACATTTTCTTTGTCATCTGAAGTCATTCTGATGGATTCAAATGGGTATTAGTATCTCATTTTGGTTTAAATTTGCATGTCTCTGATATCCAATGAAGACAAATAACGTTTTGTATATGTATAGATAATTATTTCCTCTTGTGAATTATTTCTTGCTATTTTCCCATGAGGTAATTTTTCATTTATTTGTAGGAGGTCTGTATTTTATGAATCCAGGCCCTTTGTTGCTAGTATCTGCCCTTAGTGGCTAAGTTTTCTACTTTCTTTATGGTAGTATATTAATTAATTTTGGTTAACAGAAATTCCTAGTTTAATGTGTGCATTTTTTTTATCTATCATGTTTAGTGCATCTGTTTCCTGTTGAAGACATTTTCCTATACTCTAAGTTCATGAAAATTTTTTCCTGTTCTAAAATTTTAAGTTTGATGTAAAAATTAACTTTTTTGTAGGATATAAAGAATGGATCAATACTCTTTTTTTTTACACATAGATTTCACTTGGTCCACAACCATTTATTGAAAAGGGTAATTTTTAACCTTACAGTACTGATATATGCTCATGGACATTAATCAGATGTTCATATGTGCATGGGCAGGTTTCTTTTCTTGACAGTGTCATATAGAAAGTAAGTGAACACCATACTGTCTGTATGGTGTTCTAATTAAATGTGGCATTACACTAAGCCTTGATATTTGCCAGTGTAAATTCACCAGCTTTTTTGTTCTTTTAAAAAGATTATCTTGCTTGTAGTTTGCTATTATATTTTTATAACTTTATAATTAAGTTTAAAATTTTCATGTAGAAATATGCTATTGGTATTTTCATTTGGATTTGGTTGAATCTGTAGATCATTTAGAGAATTACAGCTCTGTAATATTGATTCTTTTGTTCTGTGAATATGATAAATATCTTAACTTAGTTCCTTTAAACATTCTTTTAAAGATAATTCATAATTTAAAAAATAGCAGTGTTGTACATCATAGATATAGACAGTGAAGACAGGGCTTATAGGCTTTAATGTTTTAGATACTCTCATTGATGTTATAATTTTTAAAAATTTAGTTAACTGATATATAAAAATATAATTTGATCTTTGCATATCAAAATATAAGTATATACACAAATATATATTATATTGTAAAAGCATATACAATATAAAAATACATTTGACTGTTGTATCTCAATCTGTATCTAGTGATCCTAAGAACATTTATTAAATTTTGCATTTCTAATAGTGTCACTTATGAAAAAGGAATTTTTTTCATTTTTGTATTTTTAAATTCTTCTTTTGCTTAGATGTACTCAAGTTCTATGTGATCTGGAATAAAATGAAGTGGTTGTGAGGGTTCTTGTATCATTCCAAATTTTGAAAATAATTTTTCATCTTTTAACATTAAATATGATATGTGTGAAAGTGATCATTATGTATCTTTATATGACCTTTATATACTAGATGAAGGAGGTTTCTGTATCTTTTTTGTTAAGAATATGAAAGCGTATTGAATTTTATCAAATTCTTATATTGAAATGATTTTTATTATTGTGGCTTATTTCATTATTTTATTTTTAAATGTTAAATCAATCGTGTTCATGGGCTAAATTCTACTTAGTTATTATGTTTTGTAATCTTAACATTTCTTTGGGTTTAACTTGGTAGCTTTGACTTAATCATTAGAGAGATGCCTTCACAATTCTTTTTTTCTAATTACATTGGTCTTAAAAATGGAATTGAAAAGTATTTGTTTTCTATCCTCTGAAAGATTTTGTGTAAGATTTGTGTTACATCATCTTCATATGTTGTGGCTGGAGGAGGTGGGCATTGGGGTATATATTTTGTGTCTAGTGAGTGGAGTCTCTCTCTGCTCTCTGATCATCATGTGATTTTCTCCCCCACCCACCATACTCTTCTGCCATGATACTTAGCTTCACCTAGACCCTGAGGAATGGACCCAGCCTTCTATGGACTGAGACCTCTGAAACTGTGGGCCCCCAAATAAACTTTTCCTCCATTAAAATTGTTCTTGTCATATCTTTTAGATACAGCAGTGAAAAAGTTGACTAAAATAAATTGGTACCAGAAGTGGGGTTGTTGCTATGACTAATCTGACTGTGCCGTTCATAAGCTTTTGGAGCTTTTTGGAATTTTCAGGAGGAATTTTGAGATGTTTAACAGTGCAAGCTAGAAAATGCTTTAGATTGTTGTAAGTGGAACTAAATGGCTGATTCTGGAGGGGGCTCAGAAGACTGGAATGCCAGTAAGACTATGGACAGTGAAGACAGGGCTCAAGAGGGTTCAGAGAAGGAGGACTCTATTGGAATTTGGAGTAGAGGCCATTTGTGTTATGTTCTGGCTGAGAAGTTGTCTGCATTTTGCCTGTGGCCTGAGAGTTTCTGTGAGGCTGATTTTAAAAGCGATGGACTTCTTAATCTGGCAGAAGAAATTTCTAGGCAGCATAGCATTCAGGAAGTGGCATGGATATTGCTGGTGGCTTTTAGCCAAGTTTATTGTGATAATCAGGATGATGGATTTCTTAATCTGGCAGAAGAAATTTCTAGGCAGCATAGCATTCAGGCAGTGGCATGGATATTGCTGGTGGCTTTTAGCCAAGTTTATTGTGATAATCAGGAGCAGAAAGCAGAAAGATTTGAAAAACTTGGACTTGAAAGTTGGGAGTAAAACTGGGCCTAAGGAAGTTGCACTTGTTAAAGACATTACCTCCACTAAGGAAATGCTAAAGACTACCCAGAGGCAGTGAGATGGCTTGAGAGCATCTGAGGAATTGGCAAGATCATATCCATCTCAGACTCTAGGAAAGAAAAGTAAAAATTCTCTTGACAAGAGACCAGTAAGAACCCTTATTGCACAAGGGGGCCTAGAAAGTTTTTCCAACATGCTCAGCTACCCAGGTAGTCAGAGGTTGCTGCAGCCAGGGTCTCTGGAGACTAGGCTACTGCTTGATTTGGTGGCAGACCTTGGCATTAACCATGTGGTGCTAGTTCTACAGGATTGCAGGATGCAGGAGTTATGGGTTCATGGAGGCTTCCAGTGAGATTTCAAAGGAAGCCCTGAGAGGCCAGACCAAGTGCAGTAGGGTTGGAATCCCTGTGGACTGTCCCTGAGAGGGCAATGTGCATGGAGATGTGAGTAGGAAGCCAAAGCTACAGTGGAGACTTCCAAGATTAAGAAATGCCAGTAACATAGAATGTCTGCCAAGAAAGGCTGTAGGAATTGGGCAGAAACAAGCCATGAGAGATGTCATGTGGGCTGACTCCAGCAAAGTCCAAGGGCAGAACTATACAACCCCTTTGGAGATGACATCATGATGCCATGTGCTCCCCATGCCAGACAAAGAACCGGACTTGTTAGCCCAGCTGGATTTTAGTCTTGTCCTGTCCCTTACTCTGTATCTTTATATAATGGATACTTGTAAATTGTTTTTGATTTTAATGGGAGACCACCATATGAGTTTGCCCCTTGGACTTGGAACTTTTGGACAGTCTTGGAATTTTTGAGACTATGGGGACTCCTGGAAATGAACTAAGTGTATTTTGCATTGTGAGATGGTCATGGGCTAGGGGCAGAATATTATGGTTTGGATGTGAGGTGTCCCCCCAAAAGTTCATGTGTGAGACAATACAAGTTTTAGAGGAAAAATGATTGGGTTATGAGAGCCTTAACACAATCAGTGAATTAATCCCCTGTTGAGATTAACTGAGTAGTAACTGAAGGGGGGTAGGGCATAGCTGGATAAGGTGGGCATTGGGGGCATGCCTTTGGGGTATATATATTTTGTATCTGGTGAATGGAGTCTCTCTCAGCTTCCCTCTGCCACAATCTTCCACCATGATGTCAGCCTCACCTCAAGCCCTCAAGGAATAGAGCCAGCTCTCAATGGACTGAGACCTCTGAAACCATGGGCCCCCAAATAAACTTTTCATCTTCTAAAATTTCTTCTTGTCAGTCTTTTAGTCAAAGCAGCAAAAAAGATGACTAAAACACATGTTTAGAAGAATTTTCCAGTAAAGTTTTTCATGGACCTGAACATTTCCTGGCGAGAGGGTTTTAAAGTAAAGATTTTACTTTTTAAAAATATAATAATTCAAATTTTTCATCTTCTCATGTCAAATTTGATAAATGTTTTTGTTCATTTTTTTGCAAATTTTCAGATTTATTAGTGTAAATTTGTTCATAATGTTTGATTATGATCTTTTTAATGGCAGTGTGATCTGTAGTGATATGGGTCATGGATGTTTGGGAGGAAAGCTACAGAGGTGAATGGACATTCTTATCATAGGTGCTTATTGTTAATATTACATCACTAATGAAATAAACCTTATTGACCTGGTTGAGGTAGTGTTGGTCATATTTGTCCTCTGAAAGGTTCCCTTTTCTCCTCCTTTCCATACTGTATTCTGTATAAGTCTAATAAGGAGTGTGTGTGTCAGGTGGGTTCTTCATCTCACAAATTCAAAGAATGAAATCCACAGACAAAAGGGTGAGAGCAAAGTAACAGGATTTATTAGAGTAATTGAAAGCAGAACTCCCAAAGAGGTAGAGGTCTAAAGAGAGGGTTGCCTGCAGGGTCTGTTGCATAGGGGTTTTTATGGGCTGTTTTTATGATCCATTCTTATTAGGTGATTTGTGGAATGACATGTAAATATAGGATTCAGAAAGGGGGCCCATCAAGTCTACTTTGTCTTCAATAAACCTAGAGAAAAGTGATTTCTAAGCCTTTATTAGTACAAGGTGTGGGGGTGAGGGTCTGTTGGCACAGAGGAAGTACCTTTTATGGTTGGTCATGTCTAGGGCCTGTTAAGGAACTGTTCTTGTGGCTAGGAATATCTGGGGTTATAAGCTTGATTTCCTAATCCTCTCTTCCTCCTTTTCTTCTCCAGGATCCTTTTCTTGCCTTCCTGTGTGTGATCTTATCTTCCTGTCTCATAAAGAAGTCACTCTGTGTATCCCACATTTAATGAGTAGAAAGTTATGCTTTTCTTGGGGTGGGAGGCTGTCTACATAAATTAGTGAATATTTACCTGTGCAAGGTATTAATTTATTTTTACCCATTTAATTATGTATTCAATTATTTTTCAGTATTGACTTATGGATATTTATTTCATACATTAAGTTATTTCATACTTTAGATTATAATCTAATACTATGTTACTACTTGAATCATTTTTAACTTTGGCCATTGGAAACTTTGTCATTTGATGCCTGTGTTCTTTTGACATAATACTCTTGTTTTTTTTTAAATATTTATTTTTTAGTTGTAGGTGGACAGAATATTTTATTTTTATGTGGCTCTGAGGATGGAACCCAGTGCCTCCTCCGTGCTAGGCGAGCATGCTACCACTGCGCCATAACCCCAGCCCAATACTTTTGTTTTTTGATGCTCCTTGCTCTGGAGTTATTCACTTACCCTAAAAGAAAAAGTATAAATAGAAAATGTACTAAAATGAATATAATGAAAAGGTAACATATTCCTCTTATGAAGTAAGAAAAACAATAGCAAATTTAACCTAAAGAGCTCTGAAGAGCTCTAGTTTCTTTTGAGAATGGTATTAGACAGTAAAATTTGAGTGGCTCTTTGAGTACATTTATTTTTATTTGATCCCTTTTAATTTCTTTGGGTTTAATTTGATTTTTTATAACTTAAAGATGGATTTATGTTACATTTTTATTTTAACATGTTCTCTACTTAAATTTCTTGTTCAAACCATGAATTATTTGCACATGTCACTTTTGGGCACTTTTGAGTTTTTTTTCATTATTTTCTTAAATTTATAGTCATCAGAGAATATACTTAAATAATCTGTATTATTTCAGAGTTGTTAAGGCTTGTTTAGTGAATCACATAATTTTTTTAGTATTGCATGTGTATGGAAAAGACTATATTCCATGTGATTGTTGGGTGTGGCATTCCAAATATGTCAATTTGGCCATATTTGTTAATTGTGCTATTTGGGTGTTGCACATCTCTAATAATTTTTATTATTTAGATGTTTATGTCCGTGAGAAGAGTATATTATAGTCTTTCATTTTGTCATGGATTTGTCTATTTCCCTTTGTAGTTAATTGTGTTTATATATTTTGAAGCCATATCCTTATGTGAACATACATTTTAGTTGTTACATGTACCTTATGTTTGACCCTGTTATACTATAAAAGGCTGCTTTTTACCTATAGTAATGCTTCTTTTCTTTATGCCAATTTGATATTAATATAGTGATGAAAGATTTTATTAGTGTTGAGATGATTTTTCATGTTATAACTTTTTCTCTCATTTTCAGTCTTACAGTAATCTTCATTAAAGGCATATATGTTATAATGCAGTATTTGTATTTTGTTTTCCTCCAATCATTTTTTCTTTTAAATGATATTTATTCTGCTGATATTATGTAATTGGGGATATATTTAGTTTTGCATATATTGTCTTACTATTTGTTTTCTATTTGTCTCACCTATTTTCTTTTGGATCAGTCTATAGACATATCTATGTATTATTCTATTATTTTTGTAATTAGCTTCAATTATACTTTAAAAATCCCTTTAATGGTTACTCAGATATGATTATATGCATCTTTGATTAGTAATGTCCAAGTTAAATAACTATTTTTCTACTTCTTAGACTATGGTGGTCTTGGAACACCTTATCTTTGTTTACCACTGTCATTTTTCTATTGTTACTGTCATATAAAATCATATGAAATATTATTTTGATACTTTTTCATGCAAATGAAAATCTTCAGTGGATTCCACATCTATGTTTTACATAAAATCACAATTTTTTATATGTAAAAAGTAACAACCAATGCACTACTGTTAAAAACAACAAATCAGACCAATAGGGGCTGGAGTGTAGCTCAGTGGTAGACCACTTGCCTAGCATGTGCAAGGCCCTGGTTTAATTCTCAGCACCTTAGAAACCAAACCAGGAAAAGAATGTATTTTTATACTTTTAAACAATCAAGTTATTTTGGCTGGGATTGTAGCTAAGTGGTGGAGCACTTGCCTCATACATATGAGTCACTGGGTTCAATCCTCAGCACCACATAAAAATAAAGGTATTGTGTCCATCTACAGCTAAAAATATTTTTAAAAGTTAGTTTTTTATGTTCATTCACATTATCTGCTGTATCCCTGCTCTTTATTTCATTTTGTATTTTTTGTTTGTTGGCTTTCTTCTGGGATCTTTTCCTTCTTTCTGAAAAACTCCTTTGATAGTTCCTTAACTTGTGTCTTCTAATAAGGAATTTCCTGATATTTTTTTCCCTGAAAATTCACTTTCCTTCAATTTTGAAGGAACTTTTTATTGAGAATTTAATTTAAGAATCAGTTATTTTCCTTCAGATGCTTATGGGTGATTTCCTATTGCTTTCAGAGTCCAGCCTTTTTGTTGAGAAATCAACTATTAGTTTTATTGGTTCTCCTTTCAAAGTAATGTACCTTTTCTTCCTTTAGTGGATTTAATTTTTTTCATCTTTGCTCTTAGAATATGTTCTGTCATATGCCTATGTTTATGGTTTCCCAATTATTTTATTTGGTGTTTGTTCCACTTTTTAATCCCTAGCTAGACTTTTTGAAGGCCAGTTTTGGTAAATCCTTAGGTTCATCTCGTCAAATGTTTCTTCTGTTTTCTCTCTTCTTTCTGAGATTCCAACTACACTATATTTGAGGTTTTCACTGTGTCACTTGTATTCTCTGTTATTTTATTTCCCATCCTTTTCACTGTCTCTGCTTTCATCTGCAGATCTTCTGTTGACATATCTTCTAGTTCATTAATCTTTAGCCATATCCTATTCAATGTTACACTTATGTATTGAGCTATTAAGTTTAGTATTGCATTTTCAGTTCTATTATTTCCATTTGAGTTATTTCATTGTTTCCTATTTTATACTAAAATCCTCCATTTTATCTTTTGATTCCTTGAACAGTGTTAATCATTTACTTTAGAATATACACTAAAGACTCTATTATGAGAATTGGCTTTGAGTCTGTTTCTGGTTTTTTTTTTTCCTGTTGGTTTTCTGTCAAGTGTTGTTTCCTTTTCATTGACTACAAAGTATTGTGCTATATATGGAAATGGTAGATTTTTTTTGGATGATTTACTTTTGTGTCTAGTAGGCAATTTGGATGGTGGCAAATCACCTTAATTAAATCAGGAACTACTGCATTCTGACTTTTTAAGTACAAGTTTTTGGGTTTATCCTGAAAGCCTTGGATGTTTTCCAGGGTTCTTCTGCCTTCTTGGAGGGGCATGTGCTTTTCGTATGTCTCCCAGTTCTATGAGATTTTTAAAAAGTTTGCTCAGCTTTTTAGACTGTCAGTCACAGCTTTTTGCAATTTTCTGTCCTCTTTGTGTAAAGCTGTAGGAAGTACTAGGTTCTTGTTCTGTTTCCTGAAGATTTTGGCTCCACAAATTTCACTGCTTTGATTGCTCTCTGATAACTTCACACAGATGCATGTTACATTTTGCTCAGCTTTTCTAGATTTTGTTAGCATCAGGCTTGGTCCAATTTAACCTGGAATGTTACTGCCAGCTATGTTTACTTATGGTACAAGTTAGGGATGCAGTTTTAATTTTTGCAGATCAGTAGCAATTTTGCCAGAACCATTTATTAAGTAATTCATTCTTTTCATATAAAATTCAACATCAACCATTGCAAGATATTAAATCTCATGTATCTTGAAATCTATATCTGAATATTCGGTTTAATACCATGAATCTGCCTATTTATTGCTATGAAAATGCCATTTCTTTTTCATAGTTTTGTGTATTCTGATTTCTGATAAGTCATGCCTCTCATATGCTTTGTTATTAATGCTCGGATTTTCTGGCTTTTTCTTAAATATTTATTCCCCCATGTTAATTTATAAAATGATATTTTCCTAAAATGGAAATGATTGTTTTAATAAATATTATATTGAATATTTTATTTTGGAGAACCGAGTATGTATTTTGATGATACTATGTTCTCTCTTCCATGAACATAGAAGCTTTTTAGATTTTCTTAGAGTTGAGCCAAAGCAATCTGCACTGATACTTTTTCATTTTATTAAGTTGTATCTATAAATAAGATATCAACCTTATTATTATGTAGGTTATAGCCTTTTGAGTTGACTTTATTTTGCTATTGAAATGGAAATGTTTTTCTTATTTCTACTTCCAGGCGATTGTTGCTATATTAAAGAGAATCTATTGTTTTTTTGTGTATGCATATTTTGTATTTTACTGGTATATTATTTTATTTCTGATTTTTTATTTCCTGATTATGAAATAATGTCTCCAATAAAAAATTTAAATATAAAATTTCCACGAAAATGAGGAATAATGTTGAATTTGAATACCACTCTAGTTACTGATTTATAAATAGAAGAGGATTTAATTTTAATATATAGGATATTTTCTGTTTTTTTCTCTTTCCATATTCTGTTTTTTTTTAAATGTTTATTTTTTAGTTGTAAGTGACAGAATATCTTTATTTTATTTTTATGTGGTGCTGAGGATAGAACCTAGTGCCTTATGCGTGCTAGGCGAGCACGCTACCACTGCGCCATAATCCCAGCCCCTCTGTTGTTTTTTAATAGAGTTTTTGTATTTAACTAACTTCATCTACTTCTGTTTTAGAATTTTTATTACAGGGGGCTGCTGAATACTTTATCAGTTCTATTGATAAATTCATGCCATTTGCTCTTTTGTTTATTAATATAATCATTTATGTTGATAGATTTCCTGAATTTAAATATTTCTTAAAGTTTTGGAGTAAATTATTCTTGATTATCTATTATATGGATAAACTTAACAGTGATTCCATATAGTTCAGCCTTTTAGAAAAAGTTTTAAACAAAACACACGTAAATGATGATGTTTTTCAATATTTATGTACAACTTATGCAACTAATATCTAGTGGAATGAGTAAGTGGGTATCACCTCTAAGGCCAAAACTAGAATATTATTGTGCCACAGAAGATTCCTAGGTGATCTTCCCCCAGCAACAACCATTGTTCTGACTTTTGTACTTATGATTCATTACATTTTAAAAATATTTTTACCACTCATGGTCACATCTTTTAATAATGCATTTAAAATTTTTTGTTTTGTTATTCTTATAAAATGGAATCCTGCTTAGTTTTTTATGGCTTATTTAGTTGTTATTACGTTTCTGAGGTTGATCTACTTTGATGTCATATAGTTAATAGTCCATTAATTTTCATTGCAGTAAATATTATACCATATGAATATACCACAGTGTGCTTCTATTTGATGGGCATTTGTCTTATTACTAACTATGTTGTTTTACAAATAATGGCATCGTAACACACCTTTGTACATTCTCCAGTGAACATGTACAAGACATAGGTTGCAGCCATATATACTTTTACTAGTGGTTATGACTATTTTGTTAAGATTTTTTCAAATTATTACACTAGCAACTTACGAAAATTACCATTTCTCCATGTCCTTCTCCTCATTTAATATTGTTTGACATTCATTAATTTGGGTATGAAATGAACCTTATAATTTTTACAAGTTTTTCTTTGAAACAATTTAAAAATTATAACATTGTTGTAAAAATGATTCCTCTTCACTCTTTACTCACTTCCCTCAGTTTATTGTATTTACCTTATTTTTTGAGTTTGTATGTGCATTTATGCACGTGTATATATTAAGCTGTATATTAATGTATACATGTATGTAATATTTAGTATGTATTATCTATCTATCTATCTATCTATCTATCTATCTATCTATCTATCTATCTATCTATCTTTTTGTTGCTGGGGATTGAACCCAGAGCCTTGTGCCTGTGAGGCAAGTACTCTACCAACTAAGCTATATCCATAGCCCCCTTTGTTTCACAGTTAGATGTGAAATAAAAATTTTAGTATGCTATGAGGTAGGGATCAAGATGCATATTTGGGGATATGAATAGCTAGTTGACCAGTACACTTATCCAAAAGAATACACATCATTTCCATTATTTTACAAGTAAATTTCAGTCAACTGACTGCATTGTGTGGGACTGTAGCTGGACTCTTCTCGTCCATTGAGTAGTTTGTCTTTTTTGCACATACCAGATTGAGTTAGCCACTCTGGCTTTATAATGGTAACTTGTATAATGGCCCTCCATTTTTGTTCTTTGGGATTGGTTTGGCTAATCGTTAGATTCATTGTTATTGCTATTTCTAGAGTAAATACATGATTATTTTCCAAACCTGCTAACTATTCTTATTTTCAAGGCTCTCTTTTCTTCCTTTTATTCTGCCACACCTGTCTCCATTTCTCACATTTTATTTCTCACCCTGCCCCTATGTCTCCATGTCTTTGCATCTGTCTCTCCACCTTTTTTCCCTTATCTTTTCTTGTTTTTCTCCTTTTTCCAGAAATAATGCTATAGTGAATATTTTCTGACATGTTCCAGGGACAGATCCTTGTGGAAAATTTAAAATATGTATCAATGAGTGGGATTTCTGAGAATGTGTGCATTTGTTGAGAAGTGTTAGATTACTTTTCAGAATGACTTCACCTGTCTATATTCCTCTCAACACTGAATGAACATTTCTGTATTTTCACTTGATATTGCTCAACTTTTGTTTTGCTATTATTAAAGGTCTAAAAATTTAAATTTAAACATTTTTGATATATGTAGATTTTGCTTTATAATTTATGTTTCAAAATTTTATCATATATGTCTCTTCTAGTATGTATTATTGAGAATATCCACTGTATATTCCTGTGATTTGAATTGCTGATCTACAGAGTATGAGCACACTTAATTTTGGAAAACATTGTCAGACTGCTCTCTTAATGACTGTATTAGTTTATACTCATGAGTATATACTTATTCTATGAGAATATATCCATGTATTCTTGCTAGTCAATGAATTTATTTAACTTCTTAAATTTTGCTTGTAAACATTCTGTGGATTTCTCTTTTTATATAGAACACAGTAGTGTGTATTTAGAGTGATAACTCAAAATCTTTTTAAAAAATTACATTTTTTCCTTATATTCCATTTTAGATAAATTTTTGTTGGGAAACTGAATTTACTTGGACCTGTTTGGCAGGCAAGATTAGTTTTATTTGGAGAATTTGAGTCCTTGAGTTTTCATATGAGTATTTCTAGACTGCCCAAATCAGGACTGAAATAAAAAACATATTGGACTGCCTGATTCCTCTGTCTTTGTCCTCCAGACTAAGTCTGTGATAATAAGATTCTGTCATCTCAGTCCATATATTATCTGCTAACTTACTAAACCCTCCCCCCTTGTGTTCTAATATACTGTCTTAGACTGAAGGGAGAGGCTCTATTCTTTATATGACACTAATAATCTTTCACATTAGCCAAAATATTATTCATTAGTCAGCAAACTTGACCTAAGATCAGATCAACTATACTTGATATTATCTCCTAGAAAGAAATCATGACACTGTGCTTATATTCTTAGTACATAGAATGTAGTCTTTATCATGTCTTAACTGGTGGCATTTTATGAGTACACAATATTTCTACCATGGGAGTGATGGAGCCAATCAGAGCAACAAATATAGTCAAATCCAGAAATATTAATCTCAAATCATTAAGAATTTTGCTTATCTGAAATATTTTGCTTGTTGATTTTACATAATTGAAATATTAATAATATGATTTGAATTTAGAATAGCATTTCTAAATGTGAAGTGAAATTATTAAATCAGGTTTTCAAAAATGATATTAACTTTTGTTCTTTTGTGCGTTAACTATCAGGTCATATCTCTATCATTATCCTCCTTGCTTACATCACTTTATCTACCTTCTGGTTATCACTGATTCTCTTTCCCTGTGATCCTATTCATTCACACATATTGAGTTAATGAGTGTTTTCTGCAATTTTTTAAAAATTCATTTACTTATCACTACGAAAACTGCAAGCTTCTCTACAGTGACCAAACCTTTTATTTTCTTTGTACATCATAGTGCCTGAGATAAATGGTCAGCACAAAGGAAGAGCTCAGAAACTGCTTAGTTGTAAAATTTGTCCGCATGCTCTGAATTATTCTGCCATCAATGACATGTACTTGAAGCATTCTCGTGGATTGTATTGAGGCAGCCATTCATATTTTCCCATTGACCAACCACAGGAGTTACATAGCAGTTTGAGGTTTACAACTCCATTTCTTATATTTCCCTAGAATTTCAACCTATATATTCTATTACATCCTTGACATTTTCACATGGATGCCTAATAGGTAATGCAAATTTATGTCCCAGATTAAATTCTTGTTTTCCTCCCCCAAGCCTCTTTTCCCTAGCATTCTCCAATTCTCCATCTTAGTAAATGACTTCCTATGATTGTCATGACAAAAATCTTAGTGTCATCCTTTTTTTAAATATTTTTATTTGTAGATGGACACCTGTATTTATTTTTTTATGTAGTGCAGAGGATTGAACCCAGTGCTTCATGCTTGCTAGGCAAGTGCTCTACCACTGAGCTGCAACCCCAGCCCATCATGGTTATTCTTTTTTTTTTTTTTTTTTTTTTTTAAATATTTTTTTTTTTAGTTGTTGATGGACACAATGTCTTTATTTTATTGTTTTGTATGTGGTGCTGAGGATCGAACCCAGGGCCTCACGCATGCGAGGCAAGCGCTCTACCGCTGAGCTACAATCCCAGCCCCATCATGGTTATTCTTGATAGCTCTTTTTCTCATACCTCACAGACATTCCTATTGGCACTACCTGTACAATTTTCCTATTACCTTTTACCCCTTCCCATCAGTCTAAGTTACCACCATTTCTTGCCTGGATTATTGCAACAGAGTTCTGATTAGTTTCCTTCCCACTCCTTTTGCCCCCCTTACTTCCCCCCCATAGCCCAGGCCACATCTAGTCTCTTCTTCATATAAGAGTGAACCTATTAAAACTCAAATTTGATCAATGATTTCCATTCAAATTTAGATTAAAGTTAGTAGTCCAATTTATTGTGGCCTACAATGCAGCTTCCATGATCTGACTTGCTACCTCTTTGACTTCACTTTCCCCATTACTGTATTCTCTAGAACACTGTTCCACCTACACATTTTTGTTTTGTTTTTAATTTTTGGCACCAAGGAATGAACTCAGAGCTGCTTAACTGAGCCACATCCTCAGCCCTTTTTAATATTTTATTTAGATACAGGGTCTCACTGAGTTGATTAGGGCCTCACTAAGTTGCTGAGGTGGGCTTTGAACTCATGATTCTCCTGCCTCAGTCTCCCCAGCCTCTGAGATTATAGGTGTGTACCACCGTGCCGGCCTACCTATCCATCTTTAAACATGTTTGCACCTCATGTCCTTCATGCATAACATTTTATGGCCTAAAACACTTTCCCTCATAAATCTCTCATTTAAATCTCTTGTTTAAATATTGTCTTCTTGTAAAGACCCATTCTGACCGTTCTTTATAAAGTAACATATTCTCACCTCCATAACTCTATCTCCTTATTCTACTTTACTTCCTACTGTTGATGAAAAACTGACATTATGGAGTGTGTGTGTGTGTGTGAGTGTGTGTGTGTGTGTGTGTGTTTGTAAACCTACATAGCTCTCTGGAGGGAAGAAATTTTCTTGTCTTGCTCATTGTAGTACCTACATTTAGGAAATTTGTTGACACACATGCCAATAAAATATAATTTCTGACTGTGACCAAATTTATTTCTGTGCTCAATTCAGAATATATCAACTTTTAATTTTTTCTCCATGAAATTAAGCTAATTTTTAAGAGAATGCTGGACTTTGTTTTGTAAATGTTAGTGCACTGTCAAATTTATGATATTCTGAATTAGTGATTAAATGAGTTTGTACATTACTTTTAGGATAATTCTTGATTTTTTAAAATCATGTTCACTCTTAGGAAGATTCTGATCCTTTAGAATTTAAAACTAGAAATTTTGGCCACCAGATGGAGACCTGGTACTTTTTTTTTTTTTTTTTTAAATATAGTCTAATTATTAGAGAAATAATCATAGGAATTTAAGTGCTGAAAATTCTTTATTTTCCTTTTATTTTGTATGTTTTGAACAACTTTTACTCATTAGAAATATTATTACCTATATTCAGGAAGATTTGGAGTAGTTAGTAAGTTGTAATAAAAAAGAAGCACATATGTGTCAGGTATATATATATCAGGCATCCAGGTCGTCCTTTATTCAGAGATTTCGGGGTAGGTGGCTGATTGCCTGGTGAGGCAAGGACAGAGGATCGTGGACTGCTGATGAAAGCCAAAGCATGTGGGTGATGTTGAGAGCTAGGGTTTTAGGAATAAGGGATTTCTGTTATTGGGGAAAAGAGCCTCCAGGGAATAGTACAGAAGGGAAAGTCACTAAGGATAAAACAGGTTTAACTAAAGTGTGCTTTCCTGATTGGAGAGTAGAAAGACAATGAAGGTCATAGAGTGGGAGGATTCCAGAGCTTCATTCATGACAAGAGGTTTTGAAGGATCTTTTAACTGGCAAGTTGGATTCTGTTGGTGCTTTCCTGAATGATTAGAAATGTTGATTGATTTTATCACTTTATATTTTCCATTTTGTAATCAGTTTTTTTTGTACAAAGCCATGTAATTTGGAGACTGTATGTGTCATGTATGAGACACCTATAAAAAGCAATGAGTATTTTCTCTGAAGTTCTTAACATACATAATTTCCTCATGCATGAAAGAAAAATGACCCCAGAAGGGAAAGTTAAAATAAACTTTCTCATTCTCCTCACCAGATTTCATTGACTTTACTTTCAGAAGAAGAAGAAGAAGAAAAAAGTCCCATTATGTCAATCCTAGGAGAAGAAAAGTAGTACATAGCTTATATGCCGTTTATTTAACCTGAACATCAGAAGAAAATTTTGCCTTTTGTTTTACTGTCACCTCATCAAGGTTGATGATCTCTGCTCTGGTTTTCTTTTATCCCCCAGATGGAAATAACCTTTTAAGCTGATCTTTCTGCTTTCTTATCTGTCTAATTGGCCTTCTATAATCTTGTTAAGCTAATTTACCTAAAACAAAGATGACCTGGCTGTGTTTTTCTTTTTATTTTCCCTAACTAAAATCTGTCAAAGACTACATTTGGCACAGGATAAAATCCAAACTTATCAGCATAGAGAAGTACCCTCTAACCTGACCCTGTCCATAGTCACTATTTTGATGCTCAACTCAGATATAACTTCCTTAATTCTTCTGAACAAAAGTGATATAGCTCCTTTTATGTTCTCATATTTTTGTTCGTGTTATTTTTATATCACTTTTCACCTTATATTATAGTCAAGTGCCGCTTAATAATGAGGACACATTACTTTATTTTGATTTTGCATAGATTTTGAATTCCTGAAAATGGGGATCTTACCTTACTTCCTAGGGTCTCCAGTGCCAGAATTATTGTTAGTTTGAGGGAAATTAATATATTTTTTATAACATTTTCAATTTTGTTTTTGTAAAAACATTAGTATAATTCATTTTTGGTCATGCCATATTACAGATTTTAGATAATTGATTTTTAACTCTTGCATTTTAATGCTCAGAATCAAAATAGACAATTGGGTAAAATTGCAAAACAAGAGACTATTGTTATTTTAACCTCTTAAAGTGTAAATAATTGATCACTTTTATATTACATCATGAATCAACTTTAATAGAACTGATTTAAAAATATATACAAGTTGCACATCAATAAAATGCATCAATAGCCTTTAGTATGAACCAACATAAAAGAATTAGTTCCTATCTGCATCCTCCCTCTCAAAAACATTGATGGCAAACACTTAAAATAATAGTGTGCAAATTAATTCAAGTATAGTGATTTTAGTAAATATATTGAAGGAAGCTTTAGTATTCATTTATTCACTTTGCGAAAGCTTACTGAGCATCTGTTGTCAGGCACTGTGCTTGATTTAGAGAATATCTGTAATGGTCAGCTTTCAGTCCTCATGAAACATAACGTGAAGGAAGGAGAAAGACAAGAAGCCAACGATAAATGAGCAATATGATTTTGGATAATGGTTATTGTTCTTAGGAGAATTAAACAGAGCAGTAGTTTATAGACTAGCTGGAATGTCAAAGAGAACCTTTAATTTTTTTCTTATTTAAAAGATTATGTGAGCATTGGGTGTGATGGTGCACACTTATAATCCCAGTGGCTTGGGAGGCTGAGGCAGGAGGACTGCAAGTTCAAAGCCAGCCTCAGCAACTTAGTGAGGCCATAAGCAACTAAGTGAGACACTATCTCAAAATAAAAATATAAAAAGGGCTGGGGATGTGGCTTATTGGTTAAGTGCCTCTGGGTGTAATCCCTGGAACAAACAAACAAACAAAAAGATTATGTGAGCAACAATGTTAGTGTGGATCATAGTGGTGGTGGTGAACATGGGGAAAAGTATGTGGGGTGTATTTTGAAGGTATAGCCAGCCAGACTTGATGATAAGATTAGATGTGAGAGGTAAAGAGGAGTTAAGAATGACTTAAGGGTTATTTTTTCTTTTGTTTGAGTACCTACAGATTTTAATAAAACCGATTTTGGAATTCTTGCATTCTTAACCACAAGGATATAGGGTTGTTTAGTGCACCAGGAGGATATTCAGTAAAGATGGAGTGAAAAGGTATGGGATCCCCAGCACTCCTCAGGCCTGAATGTTCTTGTATACTATTCAGAACAGTTTTCTGCTGCTTAATTACAAAATGTTACAACTTTGTGGCTTTTTTTTTTTTTTCAAAAAATGTGGTAAATCTAATAAGGAAATCCCCATAACCATTGCTACATAAACCTAGAAATGAACCAAAATGGGTAGTGAGAAGATGTTTCTGTCAGTTTGTAAGATATTTTCTGTTTTTCCTTCCAAACTTAGTTTTCACTCCTCTTTAGCCTATTTTGGTTCCTACATGTTGTCTAAGGATTGCATCAATTACTTTTTTACCCTTTGGCTTTAATTTAGGTTTGGCCAATGAGATATGCTGGCAGAATTTCAGAAGATGGAAAGAGAGACTGGCTATTTACTTGCTTTCCTCCTTTACTATCAACTTGCTGTGAGATGGCTGTGACTTTGTTGAAGGCCACAAGTCCAACAGGTTGCTCCCCTTCTATAGCTACTTTGTCTGGGTTTCAGTATCCACTCTGTCCCCTTGCTACTTCAGGCTTACGGAATTTTTGTTATTGTTGTGTCTAGTCGCAGAGGACTTCTCCCTTCCCGTTTCCTTTAACTCTTTTTTTTTTTTTAAATATTTTTTTAGTTGTAGGCACACACAATATCTTCACTTTTTTTATTTTTTTATGTGGTGCTGAGGATCGAACCCAGTGCCTCACCCACACTAGGCGAGCGCTCTACCGATGAGCCACAAACTCAGCCCTCCTTTTAACTCTTCATAAAAATCTTCTCAAAGATCTCTATCTGTTCTTTTTTCTTTCTAGAATCCTGACTGAATCAGTCAGTATCTTTATTTGAAACTCACAGAAACTGACTTTGGATGAAATTAAGAAATAAAGGAGTTAATTGTGAAGGGTATTAGATACCTAATAGAATTATCCAAAATCATATTGCACGATTTTCCTGATGAAAACCTGTCACTGTTATTCTCTTGTAACTCTAGATGAAATTATTGCTACAGTCATTGTTCCCTACCAGTGCCATTTCTGATTAGGAAAAAGACTTATCAATGAGAAATGGCCACTCCTGTCACTTATGCCAACCAAAAAACAGAAGCTTCATGAAAAGCTGGTTTTCTCACATTACTGTATTCCAATTGGCCATATAAAGCATGCCCCTTCTGTTCTTTGGTTACCCAATATCAATACACTCTCAGATTCCATACTCAAACTCATAAAGGACACAAAATTTCTTGTTCTTAAGTAATGCTCCTGATAGCCTCAAAGGGGGCAACCCAAAGTCTTCTAAAGTAATTGATTCATAAGTTTTGAGCTGTAGCCTTTTCTTTCCTGGTTATATTGTAATTCTGCTTTGCTATTCTGTGGCTTATGGACTAAAATGTAAAATTAACCATTATCCCGGATGTTCCAGGTAAAACTAGCAATGGAACTGGAAGGGGCAAAAATATTTGGTAAAATATATAAATTTCTCATGAAAAAGCAAGGAAGAAACTGGATAGATGCTATAGCTCCTGTTTTCTTCAATTACAAGTCCATGTTGCTATTTTTTAATTTTCTTTTTTATCATGCATTTCATTTCTTTCCTTTCAGCCAGCATATCACCTGGTCTTGTTTCTTTGCATAGTGGGGAATGCAAATCTTTGTTTCTGAGGGATCTGAGCTTTTGTGGTCTTAACTGAGTGACATCTTTCTAGTCTTCTAGTGTTGGTACCAGGAAACACTCCAAGGGTTTTATTCATTTTCTTCCCTGTCCCAATTTTATAGAAGTACCTTTTGTTTTTTTCTTTTTGACAATTAAGATCACTCTAATCAAACCCATAACAACCACTCCAACACCGCCTTTTTAAAAAAAGCCATCCAATATTATTAGAAGTTTTAGGATCCATAAATGGCCAGCTTCTTCATTTCAAATTTAATGGACTGATTCTTGTGTCCTCTAATGAAAACATTCTCTTAAGTAATGAGAACTAAATCAAAAGTGGCTCGGGTAGTAGGGATGAGATGATACAACTATTTTGTTAGTGAGTCACTACTTAGAGAAATGAGATATGATCTCCACCATTTCATTCCTGCGACTATTTATTTTGGCTATGGGAAATATGATACCATATATGGATGGCTGGTTCATCTATTAAGACTTACATCACATTGAAAGGTATTAGAGGGTGGATGTGGTGGCATATACCTTGGGATACCAGCAACTTGGGAGGCTGAGGCATGAGGATGGCAAGTTCAAGGCTATCCTTGGCAACTTAGCAAGACCTGTCTCAAAATAAAAAAATAAAAAGGAAGGACTGGAGATGTAGCTCAATGTTAAAGTGCCCCTGGGTTTAATCCCCAGTACCCTCCAAAAATGTATTAGAATGAGAAATGATTATTAGAATGAAAGGATAGAAAAGAGGTGGATCTCAAATAATAAATAAGAAATGGAGCATTGTTTATAAACAGTTGAATTTAGTGATGAGGTACCTGTCAAGACCAGTGAGTCATGTGAACAATAGCAACTCTTCTTTCTTTTTTACTTTAAAATCAGTTATTCATCAGAAACAAGATGTGCATGCTAAAGTGACAACAGATACATTCAGTTAAGTACACAGGTGATAGAGTTGATGGCAGAGGAATGGCAAACAAGGAAAGCACATCGAGACCCAGAGACAGTGTCTTCATTATGGCAGAATTCACTGGGTGACTGGGTGACACAGGTGACTGACTGCTTGGGCTATGAGGCCTTCTTGGAAATTCATGCCAGTCTGTTTCCTGCAACTTTGTTTCTTAGCAGTGAGATTGTTCTAGGAGAGGTGAAGCACCTATTACTGAAGTATTACAAATGTCAAAATGCCATAGCCATTTTGTTCATCAATTTATGAAGCACTGGTTTATCTGGGCAAGGAAATGGACTGATATTCCTAGGTTGTATTATCTGTTCTGCATTATTATTGGGAATCTCTTATGCAGAGGTAGCATTCTGGTGATGCGTGAGACATAAATACTTCCACATTCTTGACTTATTCTGAGAGCTCTGTCTACATGCTGCTCTCTCCATAGTCTTCATGTCTAATCCTCTAGGCATCATATTTCAAAGATCTTGATCATCCATGTGGGCATTTACACTTCTCACTGTTAGACTGTTATGTCCCCATTGTTCTCTGCAGGGCCACTTTAGTTGCATAGTAATGCTGCAGGAATCTGTTCTTCCTCACTGAGCTGGTCCTGGCAGCTTTCCATGGGGCCACAGGTGTGGGTTGAGTGCAGTATACAGTGCATGTTGCTTCTAGAATCCGAAGAAGCTCCCCAAGCATTATAGTTGTTTCTCTGCAGCAGAGGCAAAAGGCATGGCAGTTTTCCTCTTGCTTTGTGGGGAATGTCCTAATGTGCCTCAGATTACCAGATTCTGACTCTTTGCCAAGGTTTCAGGCTGCTGTATCTTCATGGTTCTTATTTCAAATTATTTACTACATATGTGATTTATTAGGTATCTAATATACCTTGTATTTCCTATTCTCCATATTCCATCAATATGATTCTGATGGTACAATAACTACACCAAAAAAAAAAAAAATAACTACACCAATATCATGTTCTGTGGCCTGGGAAATAATCAAGGTCTAAGTAGACCAAGTTGTCTTAGCCTAAGAATTGGCCTACCCTGAGGCAAAAGAAAGTCACTGTTGTCACTGTGAAAAGAGCAAGTTAGAGTGAGTATTGTTTTGTCTAGTGGATGGTAGAAAGAGAATTCACAGATCAGTAGCTGCACGTCAGGTGCTAAGAGTTGTGCTGAGCACTGTCCCACTATTTCAGGTTATACGATCACTTCATTAGGTTGTCCTTTTCACCAAACCCAGTGATTTTTGAGTTTCACAAATCATGTAGAGTGTTAGAATGCAGCTCAGTCACTTCAGGTATTTCATCAGTTATTTAATATCAAAGGTCACTACTTCTCAGAAAATCCAGAATACCACTCTATGGTAGTTATGCTTTCCTGGATTGATTGAGTGTATCTCCCCATCTTCTACCATCCTGAGATCTGATCATTTCAGTTGGACTCATTCTCTGTCACTCACATCATTATCCACATTCTTGCTGCATAGAGGACAGTCACTATGACACTTTTCAAAGATACTGGCACTCCTCTCAACCAATATATGTCTAAATTATTTGATTATTGAGTGTCTTCTAGGTTTTCTTGGGAGACATGGGAGGATGAGTGAATAGGTGATTCATGATAAATGAACACTAGCATTATTATCTTCCCAAGTTTTTGGAATTCCTCTATTATGATACCAAGGAGTTTAGGCATCTCAACTTAATTAATGTGGTCACATTGAGAACAGGATTTAGTTAACCAAGTAAACAAAAAATTTAGAACCATTCTCAGCTGCTCAAGGCAATACACCAAATCTCTAATCTTTGCAAGAAAACTCAGTGACATGTTCTCCTCAGTTTAAAATTGTTAAGTCTTTTCTTGGCCCTGCACCCTCAGAATTCATTCCCAGATACATTCTCTGATTTTTTGATGTTAAGCAATGTCTTGCAGTTCTTTCCATGATTGAGTTTTCCCTGATGGGTTGAATTTTGCAATTGGCTCTCTCTGGAATGCTGTGATTTGATTCTGGTTATAGGTCAAGAGACATTCTGAAGGGGTCTGAGGAGAATTGTCTTTTCCTTACAAAATAGTTGCTATAGAAAAGGTCCTAAAGGATCTTGTTCTTCAACTAAATTAAAAACAGCCTCATAAATGCGAAGGAAATGGGCTGCTTTTGGCAAGGAATCCTCAGTGGATTTAGGTATTAGAGCAATTTGGGTCATTTCAAACCTCCTACATCTCTCCATTTCAATGTTGAGAGGCATAATCTTTCCAACTTATTGCCCTATCTTTCACATAAGAGACCCGATGAAGCTGTAAGGTCAATACTTCTGGAGGATGATAATAAGAAATCTGCAAAATAAAATTTTATTTTTAGCTACTTTTGTCCTGTTGTAACATCTGAATAATCTTTGATCCACTGTTAGAGAAATGCTATGATTTTCAGACTCTGCTGTGAGGTAAGAATTCAAATCTTTGAAATGCCTTCATTTAAGCTGTTGAGTAAGTTAAGTAGCAAACAGTTACTTACGATACCTGAATTCCTCATGTTCTTTAAGTGGTTCTGTGGCAGTGGTCCTAGATTCCCCAAAGCATTACCTCCGAAAGATCACTTCATACTCAAGTGACCACAGGGGTAAGTAGCAATCAGTGTGTACCTTCAAGTGCTAGATTCTATTTTTTGGCAGATCCATCAGCACAAGCCAGAAATGAATTGATTGATTAATATCATTCTGAAAAATGATTTAAGGTAGTTTACACAAATAGTGGGATGCCTGCAGAACTAGAAAATAATATTTAAACCATGTCTCTGATCTAATCTGTTGAGTAAACCACCATTTGCTACTTTTGTCTTACGGTGCTTCAGAGAAAATTGATGTCACCAAAGCTGCCTACCAAACTCAATTGCACTAAGAACTTCAACTACCAAATTCAATGAGACCATCCCCCCACATTAACTACTGCACTGAAAGCCCAGGCACCTCTGCTACCACCCACACATGGAGTGGAGATGGAAAGGGACTTCCTTCTGCACAGGGTATATTTTCTCATATTACTGATATCTAATTGTACAGGTAAATTTGAGTCCAAGTCACCTGAATGCTATGGAGACTGGATTATGTGTTCTGATTTATATGTTGCGAAAGTGAAACTCTTGAGCTAAGAATTTTCCAAATATAGAAGTGCTATTCAAAAGTTTGTGGGTAGGCATGATCATCAGAGTATCCACAGAGGAAACTGATTATTTTCTTTCTCATTTATTTTATCTTTGATTAATATACAATAAGTATTAAATAACATTTTATATTATTATATTTTATTTTGAGTAAAAGGAAATTCTCTCTAAATATTAAAATATAATTTAATTCATATAAAAATCTTAAGAGAATGTTTGTTATATAAGTAGCCATACATAAAAATAAAGATAAATTCATTTTTGTATAAATGACAATAAATTGTATTAGTATATTATAAAAATATTAGCTATCCAAAAAAATTGTTAAGAATGTATTTGTGATGTGTGTTTTAGTTTATTCTGGTACATGTAGACCATTTTTTAAATGAGATAAACATGTTCCTATATTAAACAATTTAAATTATTTAAAATTATTTCTTTCTCATGTGTTTATGTAGTTTTAGTTTTTACCACTATTTTACTTTTTTTTCCTAGTTGGATTCTTTCATATTGTAATTTTTGGATATTCCTATTATGTTATACTTTCGATTTTTTCTTTACTATGTTTTGGGTTTTTTTTCTTCACTTTCTCTCTAAATTGTTCAAATTGCTTTTCTCAGTATTCTGTTCCTACGATTGTGCTCTTCTTTCTCTGTATTTAGGTTGTTGGTAACATCATCCATTCTCATTGCTCCAATTTTTGCTTCTGTGGGACCTGATCTAAACATCTAGCTCTAATCTTATTAGCATTAAAGTACCTTATTTCTAATGGCCATAATATTTTCTTCACCGTACTTTAAACTGCAGGGTTTTCCCTGATTGTACCGTTCACTAACTTATGTAATCATATTGCCATCCTCTCTACTTAGCTCAAAACACAGTATCATGCTTTACTCATCCCTCACCTTATCCCTTTCAAGATCAGTCACTGAATCCTTTTGGGTTTTTGAATTGCTCTCACATGATCTGGAGCTACTTGCTTTTCTTCGTGTTGTCTTCTTCATATGGCTTAAACGTTTTTCATTTGTATTTGAGTCTGATCTTGGAAGTTATTTCTTCCTTGAATCCTTCACTGATAATCTGCAAATGTTAAAGATGAGTCAAAGTGGAGAGAGATCTATCAATGCAAGTAGATGAAAATTATCTGCAAACAGAGGGTACCCAGAGTCATAGAAAAAATGAGTTGGGAGGGTAGAAAGGGTTCCATGCTGGACAAGCCAAATCCAACAGCCTGTTTCTGACTGTCACTCTTTCTTTAGATTATGTAAAGGAATACATGTTCAAGCAAGCCAAATGGAAGTTTTTGATCATCTGGTAGAAAGAACTGAATTTATACTTCTTAGTTCATACCATATCATTATAATGATTAATCCATGCATTATCTCTTTGTTTTATTTTGTGCTTTCTTTTTTCTTCCTCCATTCCTTATTGCCACTTCCATTTCCTACTCTCAATATGTTTGATATATGTCCTCAACCAAATACATGCATATCCTTGTTTATTTCTAGTGATGTTGTGGGTGAATAGGTTTTTAATTTATATAGATAGTACTATGCAATAGATATTTCTTTTTCCGTTTACCACATTGCCTTTGGGATCTATTCATGTTGCTGAATGTGCATCCATTTTCCTGTTATTAACTTTAGGGCATGTAGTTTTAACTATTGTTTAGTATTTTGTTTTATATATCTAGCACATTTTACTTCTTCATTTTCTTGTTAGTGGACATTCAGGCTCCATTTATCTACTATTTAAAGTGCATTCACTGAACAACCATTGATTTGTCCCTTCGTGGAACTCTTGAGAAAGCATCCATCTGCAATATTCAGGTAAACCTAGAATTGTTGACTCATAGGGCAAATAGTTGATATAGGTAAATACTGACAGATTGACAGATTTCTTTTTTTTATGTACTGGGGATTGAATTCAGGGATACTCAACCACTGAGCCACATCCCAGCCCTATTTTGTGTTTTATGTAGAGACAGGGTCTCACTGAGTTGCTTAGCACCTCACTGTTGCTGAGGCTGGCTTTGAACTCATGATTCTCCTGTCTCAGCCTCCCAAAGTGCTGGGAGTACAGGTGTGCAGGCTGACGGATTGTTTTTGAGTGACACTTCTCTACAGTACATGAGGACTATTCTTCTGGTAGCTTTGTCAACACCTGATATTTGCCTCCTTTAAAACTTATGCTCAGCCTAATTGAATAAATCGTTATCTCATTGTTGGAATTTATATTTTCTTGTTACTGATGAGTTTTTCCATCTTTTCATTTATTTGTTAACTATTCAGGATTTCTTTTCAGGGAATTATTATTTTTTGCAAGTATATATATATTTTTCTGCTTGAGTACAGATATTCCCCATATATCCTCTGTTAATCCATTATTGGTTTTCAATGTTGCAGTTATCTTCTCCAAGCCAAGGTTACCTGTGGGGTTATTTGTTGAATACAGTTAAATCTATTTTTTTAAATGTTATGATTTTTGTTTATAGAATATCATTTTAGAGACCTTTATCATGAGGTAACAATATAGATGTTTTTATCACTTCCTTCTAGTATAATATTCATATTTTACATTTTTATTTTTGTCTTTTACACTTAAGTCTTTGATCCATCTGAAGTTCAGCTTTGATTATTATACAACCATGGGAACATTTTATCTATAAATTTTCTCCTTTAATTTTTCTTTTGTGTTTATATCAATTTATATTTTCATTAACTCTTTATCCTACATGCAGGCCAACATTTGGTGTTGTTAGCAGTGCACTAGAAGATGAATGATGCTTTGTTGCAGTTGAACATGTTTTGTGTACTCATTGAGCATTTTTAATTCTTGAGGGTGTATAATTTCCCATTCACTTCTTTTCCTCATCTTTGTTCAGATGTCATCTTTCTGATGGAATGCATCCATAAAAGTGAGAATGAATTTCTGTCATTGAAGCCATTTGGTTTGTGATACTTTGTCCTGTGACCCTAACAAAAGAATACAGTGCTCACTATATATGTTTTGAGTTGAATTATATACTTTTCATATTGGTAATTTTTTTGGTTTTTGGAGTCCCTCATGTCTTAAGATTTACTTTTTTTATGCTGAAATTTGTTTAAGTAGCTTTTATGTTGATTTTTATTTCTGTTTATATTTAATTACCTTTTAGCTTTGTTTATAGTGGGATTTTGAAGATCTTGTGCACAAATTTTTACTATCAGTGTAGTCACATCAATCATTTCTTAATATATAGAGAGTTATTTCTGGGATTTTTTTATTGTGTTCATTTTAGATATTTGTTTATTTTGGCTCACATACCATGATTTTTTAATTATTATAGATTGACAATATGTTTTAGTGCCTATTTCCATTATTTTCTTCTTTGTAGATGCAATATTTTCAAATTAGCATGAGAATGCTAAGATTTAATAAGTTTTTTTTTTTGCTTCAAATATGTGTCATAAAAATGTATTTGCTTTTATTCCTCTATATTGGTCGTTTTCTTTCGAACTATGGAATTTGCTGCCTATATATATGCTCCCTATATATAGGCTGCCTTCTAAAAAATTGCTTATTGTTCATTTAGTCATGGATGATTGTGTTTCAAGTAAAGAAAGCATATATATTGGTCCAGTATTGGAATTCATATAATTTCTCAAAAGGAAGAAAGAAAATTAAAATTACTGTCATTTTATTTAGCCAGATTAGAGGTCTGACTGCTTTTAAAGATATAAAGAGCAGGAAGCAGTTTTTTGGTAATAATCTCTCCTTTATTTTGATAAACATGTTTTCAGAATATTTGTTTTTATTTTTTAATGTAACTCAAATAGTTATACACTCCAACTATGAGGGAAGTGATTAGTAGACTTAAAGGAACCTGAGGTTGTGTTCTTCAATTTTTCACCCAAGGACCTTCTCTTGTCTCACTTAGTGTTCTTCTAAGGGGAGGCCAGGAATGAGTATCAAGGCCCAACAAGCTATGTGTGGGAGCACTTCCTTCCCTTGGGAGCTGATGGCAGAAATTGCAATGACGTTTATGTCACAGTCCACGCTCACATACAGTCTCTGCCCCCTAGGGTTAGGGATTTGCTAGTAGAGGTTCTGCTTGTGGTATCAGTACTACTCACTTCCAAGTTAGAAAATTTTTTCATTCTGATCACTTCTGTGATACGTTTTACAAAAATTCCTTGAAGTTTCTGATGGAGATATATTTGCCTTCTTCATCTGAGACTAAAATGGGTGCAAGATTGTTTATGTTTACTCATTTTAATTTGAAAGAGGGTAAATATATTTGAATACTATAGTTAATACTCTGCTGTATTTTTTCAGTCTTTTTGATATATATCTCTATATCTATACAGTTGAAATAAATATTCTATACAATTTTGCTTTTCATCTAACGTATCAGAAAAATTATCTAATATTTAAAAAATACAATTTTAATGGTTGTATAATATTCCATTAAAAGTATTTGTTGAGGGCTGGGATTGTGGCTCAGCGGTAAAGCGCTTGCCTCACATGTGGGAGGCACTGGGTTCGATCCTCAGCATCACATATAAATAAATGAATAAATAAAGGTCAATCAACAACTAAAAAAATTAAAAAAAAAGAATTTGTTGAATTTTACTCTGCCATCTGATGTATGTTTGTGTGTGAGAGATCTTATAGATTTATTAACTACTAAATTTGCTGTAAATTTGTATCTATTCTAGGTAGCACTTGTTTCTGAACCTGGTAGTAGTAGAGGAAAGATGGATAATTGGAGTTTCAGATTATAAAATACAATGTAAAGTATAAAACATGTTCTTAGAACACTTGGGATCAAATAGTCTGTTTGGTCTTGGTATCGTGTGGTATAGTTTCACTAATGAATGGCATTTGAAGCGGCACTGAAGGGTTAGTAGAATTTGCAGTTAGGGAGAATGAACATTAAGGCAGACAATTGCAACATGAAAAAAAGGCAGGGTGTAGAAAATCATGAAATTCAATCTTGACTTATTCATCTGTGCTTACAAGAATTTGCTGTTGGCAGACTTTATCCTAGCAAATATTTTAATCACACCCCTTGTAATGCCCTTTTCTATCTTTACAGATGCAGATAGAAAATCTATTCAATTATGTTTTATGTGCACATAATTCCTCTCCCTTCCTTTCTTTGATGGTAGCTGTGAAAACAACAGGAATAAACTGGTAAAACAGGGAATCAGAGGTTGATATGTGTCTTTCATTCTTCTGTATTCTGAATTAAATTTATTAGTTTTGTAAAAACTGTTTTGGGGAGGGGCGATGGCCTTAGGAGGATAGAGACCACACGGAGTATGTCTGCAAGGTTTTGCATGGAGTTCATGGATAGTTTGTTAAGAAATAATCATGGTGTTTGAAACTAGTGTGAAAAACTGGAATAAAAATAGAACAACATAGCTTTTTGACTTTTCACCCTTGCCTGTATACAGTTCTCTTAACATTGAGAAGATTCTAGAATTGCTGAGAAGGAAGAATTCTAAGAACAAAGGGTTTACATCATATACATTGTATATTGTGAGTTAGTGTGAGTTGTAAGTGTGCCATATATCTATATATAATATATATGTGTGTATATGTATGAATGAATGAAATGGACATGAATGAAATCACAAACTCTGGACTCAAGGATGCTTTTTTATCAAATTAGGAAAAGGGCAGTGAGATTTGTTGAGGCTGAAGATGTAATGATTAGATAATATGTCAAGTCTGTGGAGAGCACTAATTGCAGCAAAAGATTAAAGTTTCTGTTGAAATCACTTAAAGCTCTGAAGATTTGTTGAAGTAAATCAGAACAATGCCCTGTGTCACAAGCACTATCAGCACCCGGTGAGGGGACGTCATGTTCTCCTGCCTTCTGCCTATATTCACGATTGTCCTCAGGACAGTGTGACTATAGTTATCATACTGAGGAAGATTAAGAGCTTTGCACCTCTATTAGCAGAACTACAATTACCCAATGGGGGAAGACATAGTAGATTAAGTGCAACAAAAGGGAGATCTGCATCAACTTAATTTATCCAAGCCTCCAACCTATTGTACTTAGTAAAATAGTTCTGAACTTCACACAAGATGAAACTTTATGGCAGTCATCTTTTAATTTGAAATCTAGTAAATTAGCATTTCTAGGATAACCGTGGCTGTGATTCATATACGGGAATAGTTAGATGCCTGTTTTTAGTCTTTTAATAATGAATACTTTGTGCACTCTGTATACATGCACACACAAATCAACATATAAATGTGTACTTATATGTGTACAAGTCACTTAAAGTATTTTAATGTCTTTGCTTGCTTGTGCTTAATCCAACACTGGTAGCCTCTTAAATTATACAAAGGTGGGGTTATTTTTTTATACAACTCTTTGTCTAGAAATTTTTCAGAGGCAACTATGACTAACATAATACTGTTAAGCTTTTAGGCTTAAATCATCCCACAGATTTTGTTCAGTAAATTTTACATATAATATATATAAGTTCAATTTTATTTAATGTCTTCTTTAGGATCTCCTGTAAAGCCAAATGACCAGATGGAAGTAAAACAGGACCGGAACAGGCTTTATTCTGGGAAGAACACTCCTGGGCCACCCCCTGTCCCCCCAGTCACCAGGCTTGACTGGGCAGAAAATGGCGCTGGAGCCTCGTGGCATACAGAATTTAAAGGGTCCCCCCCCCCAATCCAGAAAAGGAAGGCTTGAGGCAGGAAGAGGTATTGATCTAGAGTCCAGTGTCCTCTGGTGTCCTCTGAGATTGGTTAGGTGAGGCTGGTGAGGTCAGGGTCCTTCCAGGATGAGCCGGGAGTCATGGCGGTTTTCATGTCGGTGGTTCGCTGTTGTTTCTGGATGGGCTATGGGGGGCTGCCATGTTGGCGTGTTCGGAGCATGCGTACTGCGTTCAGGCCACGAGACTGAAGGTGGCAGCAGACAACGGGGAGGAAGGGGAATGAGAGAGCAACGAACTTTCAGGAAAGTGCCCCAGGGGCCGGGTGCCCCGCGCCCAGGCAGGGCTGTGCCCGGCTGGCTGGCTCTGGCTGTGGGTGGGAGTGAGATGGCTGAGGGGCGGGTGGCTATTCTCCGCGTCTGCCTCTGACCTAACATCTCCATTGTTTTAAAATTATATAACTAGTATAAGTGCAGCACAGTAAGAACCCACACATGGGGTAAGGTGAGAGAGGGAGGAAAAAGAACTTCATTCTCTTACATTTTCATTCTGAAAACATGGGGATTTTACGTGAAGTGTCCACCTTGTTTCCCTGTACTGAATTACTACCAGCAAGTGAAATTTGTTACCTGTGTGAATAGACTACACTTGTCTCAAATATCATGATTTTAAAAAAGATCTTGTTCTTATAGCATTTTCCTCAGGGACTCAGAATTGATTCATTCTACAGATATTTTGGTGTGTCTGCTGGATGCAAATCATTCCATAAATATTTATGCAAGATCTATGTTTGAAACACAAATGAATAATATCATTCCTGACCTAAGGAGTTTATTTCTGATAGGAGAGATGAGAAAATTACAGTTATCTGTAATAAAAGGTGAGCTAGAGTAAATTCTGCATTAATGTCCATTTAATATTTACGGATTAGGGCAGAGTAGGATTTAGTGTCACAAATGTATTTTAATTTTAACTCATACCAACAAAGACATTTTTTTCATTCTTCTCCATGAGCATGAAGCTGAATTATTTGCAGAAAGAACACTGTCACTTTGCCATTAAAAGACAAAGCAATTAGATCAAGAGTATGAATTCTTCTGTGTACTTTGCCATATCAGAAGTTATCTTGCTCTTCCCACTCAAATAATGAAAGCAAACAAAGGAAAACACCTGCTTATTTCACCTCTAATTGTGTTTTCCTTCATCCTGGCCCCCAAGGGCCAGATTTAGTCCACAGCTGTGCACCGTGTGTGCCCAGAATCTGTGGAAATGTGTGCCATGATCTGCAGAGCATTCCCTAATTCTCTCTCTGTCACGGCATTGTTAGGATTGAGGTTTATTTTTTTTCCATTCTAGTATTTATTTTAAGGCATGCATAATAAGGAATGATACACATACACAAACAATTAAAGTTATCCTTTAATACATAATGGACATACTATCACAGCCCATCTCTTCATATTTGGCAGCTACAAAAATATGTGAACAATCATCCTCCTCGTGGCCTACTTTTTCCAAGGAGAGGAAAAGGTCCAGCTGTTTTCACAGTGATTAATCTGCAGAATTTACCCAGGGAATCCTATGCAATGGTGTCCTTTGTGATTTTATTGGGAAATAAAAAACTTCGTCTTTGCAATTAGCACATTGCTAAGGAAGATAGCGCTATGTGGGGAGTGGGTCACAATTTAATATTTTTTTCCTGAAATGTGTTGTATATGCTAGAGCTAGTATTTAGGTATTCCTCATAAAGGATTTTAAAATGTTAATCAGCTTTACCACTATAAATCTGCTTGTTTCATATGGAAATACAGAGCCAACTAGTCAATTTAACATAGAGAAAAAGAGAAACCTAACCTCTGTGAAGATTCGGTGGTGACTTCATCCTCATTTGCAATTCTGCCTTGTTGCTGGAGGCTCCCAGTAGTGTTCAGGTGCTTGGGAAGAGTGATGGGCATGGCACTTTTGCTATGTTGTAGATAGGAGTATATTTATTTTAAATGTGCTTTATTTTATGGCAGCCTAAATTTGTTCTTTAAACAATGCCTGCACACGAAATAAATCAAGGTATAAATAAATGAGAGCTCAAAATGATGTCAGTCCAGTTTGTTGAAGTTCTGGTGTTTTGTGGATTAAAGGAAAGCAGCCACAACTTATGATGATGCGTGATAAATTACAAGTAATTGACCAGGTTGGTCAACGTTGTCCCCTATTAAAATCACCTTTAAATAAATTCATGTGTGGGATAATATCCTCATGGGAGAGTAGCAGAACCACTGTGCCATATGGATTCATGTTTTCACCAAGGAAGAACTGACAGTCTTTGGAATTAGTAAGAACATTCTTGGTTTGTTCTATAACAGCATCATAAAATATTTTCTCTTTTTAGTTTCTGTTCTTCATCCTTGCCTTTTGACAGATGTTATACAGTTTTTGAGGTACTTTTTGTAAAGTTTAATTTTGAGTTTGTTCTTTAAGTGATAGTTCATGACTACCAACACTGGTGAATGCTGTAACATCTGCCTGTTTAGTGGACTTTCAACAGAGGCATCCTGATCAATAAGCAAGACATTAGTGTTACCCTCTATCCTGCTGTTCATCTTCCCAGTGAGCCAGGCGCAGTCCTTTAGAGATCTTCATAAATGATCATGGAGCTGATGAAGGAGACAATGGGCACAGACTCTGTAGATATTTTCCCTGTCTTAAATTATATAAAAAAAGATGTAATAGATGTGAAGCCTACTGCCTCTATTAATCAGATATCAAAGTGTCAAAATAAAGTAAATGGATTTGAATTTTGATTAGATTACGGCCTGTTCAATTAAATGTATTAAGGAAGATTTACAGCAGGAGTAGAAGTATTTTTGGTAGAGGTTTCTAGATGACTTTCACATGAATCACTGATACAACCCCTTCCATTTCTTCCCTAGGACACGCATTGTTCAGAAAACTGTTTGAAACCACCAGAGCATCCAAAATGTTGGAATATCCTCTGGATTGCTACAGTATCTATGTTTGTGATTTGAACGATTTTCTATCTTACTGATGATGGGATTAATAACCATGTAGGTTTGAGGAAATCTGTGTCAGTGATGTTATTACCTGTTTGTGTCCCTATTTATGAAGTTGGCACCGACAAATTGGCATTGATTTGAACTGCATTACTAGTTTCATTTCCATATTAGCATGTTGTTGCTTTCAAATTTCAATGTATTTGTTAAAAAACAGAGATTTTCATATCAGTTTTATATTTTGCTTCGTCCTTTCCTGGTTGCCATCATGTCTCTGTTCTCAGAAGGTCAATGCATCTCTGTGCCGTGTCTCTTTGTAGTTTCTGCTAAAGGAATGTCTTCAATAAACAGATTTATCTAGAATCTTTCCCTTGTCAAATTTAGAGAGCAACCTGTTTAGTAGATATACTTTTATAGTTGTGGCAAAATGAACATGCTGAGCTCATTTCTCAGATTCTCTTGAAAAACACAGTTATAAAAAGCAAGCCATATTGAACATTTCAACATTTCATTTTATTTTTTGATTCATGGAATTTTATAACCAATATAAAAATGAAAGTTCAGGCTCTATCATTCAAATATTTGATTTCCCTTATCCCTATTTATTTTTTCTTATTAAGTAAGTGCTTTGGGTTGGGGGAAAATAAAAGTGAACGGATACAAGAAGAGATTCCGAATGAACAGTGTTGCCAGCACCAAATCTGTCATTCAGCTTACAGGTTTCAACAGTCACATCTTATTTCACTGGTGCATTTGGCTAATACGTGTTAGCTTTCACTGCAAGAAAAACAAAAGTATATTTTAAAGTCTGTGCTGTTTTGTTGGACTATTTGTAGCAAAATTTTATGGTATGGCTAGAGAAGGAAAAAAATTCAACTAGACTTATCCTTGGTTAATTGTAGGTATATTTTGGCAGTTTCCCTGAAAGTTATTATGCTTCTGTAAACAAATTTTGAAATTAAAAAAATAAATAGGGCTTGCCAGGCATGGTGGCACACTCCTGTAATCCCAGTGACTTGGGAGGCTTAGACAGTAAGATTGCTAGTTTGAGGCCAACCTCAGCAACTTGAGACTTTGTCTCAAAATAAAAAATAAAAAAGGGCTGGGAATGTGGCTCATTGTTAAAGCACCCCTGGGTTAAATCCTCAGTACCCCAAAAAATTTAAAAAAAAATTAAAAATCAAGCTTATTTTTGTTTAAATAATTGAGGGAAAGAGATTGAATTCCCCCAACCCCGGTGATTTCATTAATAATGAAAAACTCACTCATGCCATTGATCCTACCTGAGAAAAAAGCAAGCAATATTCATACCTGTGAAAGCATCTGTGTGTACCCAAACTTAATCACATCATACATTCTCTTGATTAACAAATTCTTAATTTTAGTGACTGTTATTCAACTGTTTTTCTGTATAGTTTTACATGTTTTTATGCTAAAAGCATGTTCATTTTAATATTTTTCATTTTTATATAAATGACTTTTTTTTCCCATTAGATAGTGTATTGTAGCAGTTGAGCCGTTTTGATGAATGTAGCTGTACTTAGTTCATTTCCTAATATTGATCATTTGTGTCTACTCTGTTTTTCTTTATCAGTCTGCCTAAAAGGTTATCAATTTCATTGATCTTTTCAAACAATCAGCTTTTGATTTTTTTCATTTTCTCCATGTTGTTTTTTGTTTTTCAACTTCATCGATTTCTGCCCTTTATTGTTTCCTTTCTTCTGCTTGTTTGGGCCTTCTTTTGCTTGTATTTTTCTAGTCTTTAATATGAACAGTGATCTTATTTGTCCATATGAGCATGTAATTCTCTGTTTTTCTATATACTCCTTTCTAAGTCCTATTCTGTCTGTATCCCACACACTTTGTTACCTTGTGTTTTCATTATAGTTAAATATTTTCTTGTTTTCTTTATGATTTCTTAGTTAACCCATTAAGTTCTACATTTTCAATTCTGTGAATATTTCAAAAATTGACAAAAATTCATTAAAATAAGTTGAAAATCATAATTTAGTTTATATATCCTTTATATTTTCATATATATACACATATATATGGAAATGTTTACATTTTCAAACACTCATCATTCACTTATTAATTTTCTCCAAAGGAAAGAACTCTAAAAGCTTAGTATTTATTTCAAAAGTTACCCAGAGGGATATGTTTGTTACTCCATTTAGGTTTTTATAGGTGTCCCATATCTGAGATGATGGTACTTAATGGGTTAATCTCTGAGTTATACAGAAATATATATATACATATATATATGTTTGTTTGTTTGTTTGTTTGTTTTTTTGGTACCAGGAATTGAACTCAGGAGCACCCGACCACTGAGCCACATTCACATCCCAGCCCTATTTTTTTGTGCTTTATGTAGAGACAGGGTCTCACTGAGTTGCTTAGTGCCTCACCCTTGTTGAGGCTGGCTTTGTACTCATGATTCTCCTGTCGCAGCCTCCCAAAGTGCAGGGATTACAGGAATGCTCCACCGCACCCAGCTGGTCAGAAATACATTTTTAACTTCCACATATTTTGAATTCTTCTAGATCTTCCTGTCATTGAGTTTTAGCTGAATTCCTTTGTGACTTTGTGACCAGTGAATGTGTTTTGATGGTTTCAATCCTTTTAAATTTGTTGAGATTTGTTTTATAGGCCAGAACATGTTCTCTCTTGGTTCCATGCATACCTGTGAGGACATGTGTTCTGCTGTGGTTGAGTGAGTGTTCTCTAAATGTCCTCCAGGTCAACTGGCATTAGGGTTTTGCAGTTCTTTTGTCTCCTTTGTGATGTTTTATTTCCTGCTCATTAGATGGAACTATTGATATTTCCAACTGTGATTGTGGATTTCTCTGTTTATCATTTTTTTGCTTCATGTGTTTTGAAACTATATTCTTAGGTGCAAACATATTATAGATTGTCATGTCCTCTGGAGTTATCTTGTTTAAACTTGATGATATTCTTTGGTTTAAACTCTTTTTTTTGTAGGGGGTTATCGGGGATTGAACTCAGGGGCACTCGACCATGGAATCCTATTTTGTATTTTATTAGAGACAGGGTCTCACTGAGATGCTTATTAACACCTTGCTGTTGCTGAGGCTGGTTTTGAACTCACAATTCTCCTGTCTCATCCTCCCAAGCTGCTGGGATTACAGGAGGTCACCACCACGCCCAGCATAAACTCTCTTTTTTCTCAAAACAGTCACAAAAGTGACTCCTGCTTTGTTTTGATTAGTTTTTCCTGATATATCTTTCACCATCTTTTTCTGTTAATTTGTGCAATTTAATAATTAAAGTTTATTTATGGTTTAATCTTATTTTTAATTCATTATTATGATCTATCATTTAATTGGACTATTTAAGCTACCAATACTTAATGTTTTCCTCATAATGTAGGATTTAAAATTTGCCATTTTGCTAATTGTTTTTCACTCATGCCATCTCTTCTTTGTCCTCTTTTTCATCTTTTTATATTTTCTTTTGGATTAATTTGGTACAGTGTGAATCTTAATTTACTTCCACTATTGACCTATTAGTTTTATCTTCGCATTTACTTTTTTCAGTGGTTGCTCTAGGGTTAATTGCATTAAATAGCATTTCATATTTCTATTTTTCTTAATTCTTTTTAGAACTACTTGGATTTTGCAAATTTTGAGGAGTGTACAGTGATATAATTACATTGTGTACTTCCATTCTGTTGAGAAAATAGTTGATTTTATAGATATTTGTAAATTAGAACACCATTATATTATACGTATCCTTTTGCATCTTGTTTTTTATGTTCAATATTTTGTTTTTGAGATTTAACTACATTGGTACATGAAGATTTATTTATTTTTAACTAGTTCATAGTACTCATAATATGAATAAGCTACAGTTTTATACATCAGTTCCTATAGTTCTGGACAAACAATTACCACTTTTTTTGCTATTAAAATTGAATAAATATTTTTGTATATGTCTCCTTATTACTTTGTTGACTAGAATCATAAGAAGGCAGCTTTACTCTATAAATATCAACTAGGTCAAGTTGGTCGACTGTTGTTCAAGTCTTCTATGTCCTACATATAATTCATATAACATCCTGAATACTTATGTCCTTAATAAGAGCACTTTATAATAAATGAAGCAAAAATCCCTGATAAACTACAAGGAGACATAATTCTACAATTGTAATAGGAGATATAAGTACCAAATACCAATGATTGATAGATCATAAATAGAAAATGAGTAGTGATATAGTAGAGCTGAAGAATATAATTAAACCATTTTACCTAGTTGACATTTATAGAGAACTCTATCCAATAGCAGTAGAATATATATTCTTATCAAGTGCACATGGAAAATTCATCAAAACAGACTGTAATCTGGCCCATAGAACAGGCCTTTTTATATTAACAAGAATTGAAATGCTAAGCTTGTTTTCTTACTACAGTGGAATTAAAATAGCAATCAGTAACAGAAAGACACCTAGAAAAATCTCCCATACTTAAAAAATTAAACCAAGCTATCCATGGATCCAGAAGGAAGTTGCATTGAATCTTAATCTTTTTTTTTTTTTTACTTAAAATACAACATATAAAAACTTGTAGGATGTAGCTAATGCAGTTTTTAGAGGGAAATAAATAGCATAAAGTATTTTTGTTAAGAAAAGATTGGGCCTCAAATCAATGATTTTAGCTTCTACTTTAAAAAAACAAAAAAGAGCAAATATAACCAAAGTACATAGAAGTAAGGAAATATTATAAAAACAGAAACAAATAAAGTTGAAATCAGAAAAAATTAAAGAAAATCAGTGATAATTAAAAGTTAGTCTTTGAAAGAGCAATAAAAAAAATGACTGGGGTAGACTGATAAAGATAATAGATAATATATATTTTGCTTGTATCAGGAATGATAAAAGGATATATCAGACATTTCAGATAGTCAAAGAACAATAAAGGAATATTATGTAAAAATTTATGCCAATAAATTGTATAGTTTAAATGAAATTGAGAAATTCCTTGAAAGACACAAACTCTAAAAGCACCTTCAAGAAGAAAATAGACCACCTGCAGATCATTAAATAAAGTGAACTCATAATTAATTAAAAACATTATGATTGCATAAAACTACACACCCAGACAATTTCATTGGTGAATTATGCCAGACACCTAAGGCAGAAATAATACCAATTCTACATAAATTCCTCTACAGAAAATACAAGAGAATGAAATACTTTTGAAATACAATTTATTTTGTAAAGGCCTATGTTACCATTGATATTGAAACCAAAGGTATTACAAGGTAATAAAACTATAGACCAATATCTCTCATGTCCATTTTCTGAAATTATTATCCAAGTGTATACTGTCATTTTAGAAAGTGTCTGCTGTCATTCTCACGAAATACATACTGTCATCCTAGCAAGAATTTGGGGATGCAAATTTCAACAAGAACATTTTTAGCATCCCACATGTTAAATTTGTTTTGCTCTATTTAAATCCTGTCTCAGATTTTGACATTTGGACTTTCAATTAAAGTCAGACCTTTTGTTGAGTTTGAGTTGATTAACCTTTTGCAGGAGATATCTTTTCTTTCAGTGGTGCCAAGAGATCCTCTGAGGAAAGAATCCCATGAATACTTATTTATAGTCACAATATTATAATTCATTAGCCTTCAGTTTTTATATTTTAAATCAGATTAAAGTATTAACTATCAAGAAAAATTAATCTTGCTTTAAAGATTTTTTTTAAACAAGAGTACAGTTAAACTTGTGAATTTAAAGAATTTGGGATTACGAGACATTTATTTGAGACTGTGTCCACTTAAATTAGGATTTAGGTATGTATAATTTAGTGTTCGACTTTACCCTTAGCTCTGCCAGTTCATGTAAATATATTCTGTTTTTAGACCTAAAGTCTGGAGTATAGATGACTTTTCAGTTTTGTCCATAGTTACAATCATATTAGCCATCACTCCAACTAATAAAGTACCTCCATAGCCATCATTTTAGTTTGATTGGGACTGGAGGAGTTCCCAGAATGTGAGATGTTCAGTGCTAGATGAGTTGGTCAGCCATATAATGCTAAGATTTTATTATGTTGTGGGTTTCTTTTTTTGTTTTTGTTTTGTTTTGTTTTACATTGCTTGCAATGACTAATGCATTCTCTTCTATGTGGTAGGTAAGAAACAAATCTTATTTGAATCATTGACATACCTCTGCCCAACATTTTCAAATGTAATAGAAAATCACTTTCATATTGCTAGTGGCATGCCTTTTAGTTGCTAAAATAAATCTCCAGGAAATGCTTGTGCATGCTTGTGGACATCACCAAGAATCTGTAGTTGCCCAAGTATAAATATACTATACGTCATAATTTCTTGGGTAGGAAAAACATAAAGCATATTCATTCTTTAAAACGTTTTCCCGTGTTTTTCTTTTCTGGCAGGAAAATTATACCAACAAAATTTTTCACAATTGTAAAAGAAGAATAAAGTTGATCTCATAAAGGTGAATTAGAATATGGTTACCAGAGGCTGGGGACATTAAAGAGTGGGGAGACATGAGGAAGAAAGTTTAGTCAATTGGTATTAAGTTGTAGTTGGACAGGAGTAAGAAGCTTTGATATGGCATTGTACAGAGGGGGGACCTTAAATAACATTTATGTGTTTTATATCTCAAAAAACTAAAATAAAGGATATGGAATATTTTCACCATGAAAACAAGAGAAGATTGAGGAGGTAGATACGTGTTTAACTTGATTTGAATCTTACACAGTTATATGAAAACAACACATATATCCCACTGTTATGTACAATTTTAATGTATGAGTATAAAAACTTTTTTAAATGTGGTCAAAGATTTAGACCAAAATATTTTTCAAAAAAGAAAGAAAAATAAATATGAGAGTCTATGCTTATTGAACATATTAATGGGAGCTGCATTTCACCATGAACTGCAACAGTGGATGTTATATAATGACCACTTGCTAAATTACCTTTGAATTAAGCTTTGGCCTGGAAGATATTGCTGAAGATGTTACTTTTATTTTGCCTCCTATGAGAATCTGTACTTTTGGTTTATTTCCTGGTGTTTGTTTCTTCTAGCACTTTCCTACAGTGATGAGTAGAGCAATAGAAATGGGGCTGAAGAGGGAGAGATTGGAATAAGGATGCTAGAGTAAACACAGAAGATGAGAATAACAGAAAAATTGAACTCAGATCTCATGAGCACAGGTGTTGAGTCCTTTCTCTAAACTTTCTGAATGTTATATAGAAAAAACAGTCTTAACCCTTTAAGAGCTGGCTCATTCTTAGTTATCACAAGAGTGAGCTTTTACCTCTTCCTAGTTTATGGTCCCTTTCCTACAGTGATATCTGTAATTTTATAACAAGTGAGACAACATGGATATAAGTTCCTTGTTCATTACCTGACCAGATTCAATCCAGGAATAGAATCTAGAGGTCTTTAGCAGCTGAAATCCTCTAAGGGGCTCAGACCCAAATTAAACCTTTTATGCATAACCTCAAACTTTCTCCTTTAAGGTCTTGTTATTTGGTTGTACAGACCATTCCAAACATACTCAAACTTCTGGTAAGTTGGAGTAAACTAGCCAAAATGTAATCCTCCCTTAATCAATGTTTATTTGCATGTAATTTTTCTCATTAAAATGCCATTTTTTAATAAGCCAAGGCATTCTATTGCTAGGATAATTTTAAGTAGTTATGGTTCTCTCTGACAGATATTTTTTGACAAGTTCCTACTATGGTCTTGGCTTCCATTCTCTGAGTGGTTTAAAGAGGGCAAAATAAGCCCTCTTGATTGGTATTGTCCATTGCCCTTAGGGTTCTGTGTAGGTGACAGTAAGAAGATAAAGCCTGGTATCTCCCTTCAGTGAACTTAAAAAATCTCTGCATGGCTTCAGGAATAACTTTTATATATGAATGAGAACAAAATTAAGAGGCAAACAGTATAGTCCTATTTTAAGCATCATTTATAGTTAATGGAAGCTTAGGATGAATGTAGGTTGGAGCTGGATAGATTTAGGTGGTGTTTGGGTAAGGAAAATAAATGCTCAGCATGTAAATAATTCAGGAAGTGAAAGTGAAGATGAGCCCTGTGTTACTGGTGGGAGAGATTTAATGAATTATTCCCACCTACAATGGCAGATGGGAAGGAGTGAGTGATGGGAGATGAGGATGGTTATTAGGGTGGTGGGGAAGGATCAGGGGATAAGCACTACTTGTGAAAGGCCTGGGGTGCTGAGGGCAGGGTTTTATATTCTAAATATAAGGAACAATTACAGAATTTTTGAAAAGGAAGCATCAAGTAGGTAATAGTCTTCTTTTTTTTTTATTACTGGTGAAGGCTTCACAAATATTTTTTCAAGTTTGATGTTTTGTTTGTTTTATTAGAAAACTAAATGATTTCAATTGTGAGATTCAAGCTACAGAAACATATCTTTTGCTTTTCAGCCTGAATATCTGAAGTTATGTGCAATTCATTTTTGTATCTTTCTCCAGTTTTCCATATATACAGGTTCACATACACATAGAGCTTAAGCAAAATTAGGACCTTACTTTGAGAGGATTTCAGCAAAATTTCATTCTTCCATATTTTGCTAGAAACTATGACTAGGATTAACAATGTAAGGGAAGGTACATTTTGGTGCATCAGGAAAGATTGGTTAATGTGATTAGAATTTCCTTAAGATATTCGAAGAGGTAATAAAGACATGCCACATGGAACATTTCACTGGGTTACAATATTAACTCATATTTATTAGGGAGGAAAGGAAGAATTGTCAGGGTTGGATGGTAGAAATAAAATGAATTAAGTAAATTAGGAAAAAATATTCAGGTTAATGAGACCTCATGGAAAAAGGCAAATTAAGAATGTTAACATTTTTATTACCTCAAGAGTATAATGAAACAAAGATACTGGTTCTGTTGGACCAAGTGGGTAAAAGAGGATATCACCAAAACCGAACTGTGCAGCAGAGGATTAGCTCATAAGGGGAAGAATTCACATTAAATGAAGAAGTATTGAACTTGGAAATTCCGAGGCTATAGCAGATCTTTTATATCTCCCAATAATGTTGTGGTTGGTATAAAAACAGTCAGAGTCTGAGAAAGCTAAGAAATTAACCTGTTGCTGTTTCATGGATGCTAGCAAGACATGAGATTTCTAGATCAGAGACAGCTTTATTTCTTGTGGCACACCAATCAGCACGAGCACTTCTGTGGTGTTCCTTCTTGTACCCAAGTCATTCATAGGCAACATGGAGAGTCCAAAATGAATACTATGCATGTAGTGCATTTTCATTTCAGGAAGGAATGGCCACATGATTTATTAGATCTGGAGCAAAATAAAATGCAATGTGCTTTATTCAAAAGCCAGGAAAAAGTATCATGAAAATCATTAGAATATAACAATTTCCCCTTTTGTCTTTGGTCTCTCTCATTATACTGGTTAGCTATTTAATGTCATTCTAATCAAATAATGTAGAAAATTCAAAGTATAAGTTACATTCATGTTTAAATTTTGCAATGCCAGCTTATTTTAATTTTTATTCTTTTAAGTTATACATGAGAGTAGAGTCTATTTTGACATATTTATACAAATATGGAGTATATCTTATTCTAATTAGGATCCAAGTCCTGTGGATATATATAATGTTGAGATTCACTGTGGTATATTCATATATATGCCTAGGAAATTTATATCAGATTCATTCCACTGTCTTTCTTATTTCTATCCCGTTCCCTTCTTTTTATTCCCCTTTGTCTACTCAGCTGAACTTCTGTTCTTTCCCTCCCTGCCCCTTTGTTGTGTATTAGCATCCACACACCAGAGATAACATTAGACCTTTGGGTTTGGGGGATTGGCTTTCATTTATTTTCACTATGCTAATTTAAAATTCAAGTATGAGAGCATCTGCTATATTCAGCTTTTTCACTGACGTGACCAAAAGACCTGAAAAGAAGAACTTTAAAGGAGGAAAACTTTATTTGGGGGCTCACAATTTCAGAGGTCTTAGTCCATACACAGCCAGCCTCATTGCTTTGGGCCTGAGGTGAGGCAGGACATCATGGCGGAAGGGTGTGAGAGTAGCAAGGGCCTCAGGATGTGATGATCAAGGAGAGAGAGAGAGAGAGAGAAAGAGAGAGAGAGAGAGAGAGAGAGAGAGAGAGAGAAAGAAAGAAAGAGAGAGAGAGAGAGAAAGAAAGAAAGAGAGAGAGAGAGAGAGGGAGATCTCAGCTTAACAAGGACAAGATATATACCCTGAAATCATGCCCCAGGGACTCACTTCTTCAGGCACACCCTGCTTGCCTATAGTTACCACTCTCAGCAGATTAAGGCACTGATTAGGTTATGGCTCTCATAACCCAATTATTTCACCTCTAATTCCTCGTGCATTGTCTCACACATGAGCTTATTGGGGACACCTCATATTTAAACCACAATAGCATGGGTATGTGGAATCACTGAAATTTTATAATTTCTGTTTTGTAGATTTATATGCATATGTATTCCATTCATATCAGAAAGTAGAAATGTCACACAAAACTAATTCAGCTGTCTTATTTATTAATATAAATGCATGATCATCTGCCTTTGGCCTATATTGATGAGCAGTAATGACTGAAATGAAAAGGAACTATGAGTTTCTCTGTCTTTTTCTTCTGTGTCATTATTTTTAGTTGTCAATGGCAGGCTAACTAAGGAAGTAACATGAAGAAGAAAGTATGAACAAGGACAGGATCATATTCCTGTGATTCTTGGAATGCCATTGCCTTTTTCCTGTGGTTCTGAGCAAGTTTTGCTGTAGTCGTAACTGGTGTCGGTGATGTCAAAACCCTTATTTATTCAGTCATAGATGCAACATGCTTCCTTGGATTTCCTTTGAATTTCATTGAATTCCTAGAATTCACGTAACAGTATGTGATTGGGACAGGAAGGAATCTTTTGCATCAAACAGAATAATTCATAAGTCAAGCAAGCACACATGAACAAGAATCTCTAGGAGGTCTTGACATTAGCCCCTCCAGTTAATTCCTGGGTCTTTTTTTAGTCTTTAGATGCTGATATATGCTGTGGTGACAATCTTAGTGATTCCATATCTTCCATTTCTGTGGGAAAGTTCTCCTAAAAGTTAATGAGGGAGCTTCCCCTAAGCCACCATCATACCAAACAAGGCCTTAGAGAGCAAGGAGAGAGGATTGAGGAGAGAGAGAGAGAACACGCCATAAAACCACTACAGAGGTAACCTTGTAATGAGACACAGCATGTGTTTTGTGGATGCTCCATCTCCTTCTTCAGCTCCTTCTCTTGTCTCTCATTTTCCATGCTCCAGCCATAGTTACTATTGAGCAAATCTCAGGAAAGGATAAGCTCCTTCCTAATTGGGATCATTGCACCTGCTGTTCCCTTTGCCTGGAGTGCTCTTCCCTTGACTTTTATCTTTCAGGTGTAGGCCACATTATATTCCTAGAGATTCTTGTTCTTTGGCAACATGCATCTAATGCTGCTTTACGACTTTGGCATGTGTTTCAGCCTGACTTAAAATTCCCTATGGGTTTAAAGTGAGAAGAAAGGAGAGAGTTAATTGCAAATGAACAAAATGGATGGAAATGTGTAAAAGTAGTTGCCAAGAAAATGTTTTCTTGGTCAACATAACCAAATATTATAAGATAACTGGGAGAACAATTTCATGAGAAGATTAGCAAGGAATTATTTTGTATGATGCAAAAAAATCATATTTCTTTTAAGAAGGATAACCTAGATGGGATAATTTTTTGCAGTAGCTTTTTAGTATGGTTCTGGCATGTTCTCCCCTGATCTCATATTTCCATTTTTGAAATTTCCTCCTTCTTTGGAATCATTTATCTTGTCTTTTGACCTAATTTTATGGCCAATTGTTACTTTGAACATACATTTTAGACTGCTGCTGCTGTGTGGATCTGGAGTGTGTCAGCTAGACGTGGTGTTACATGTAAAAATCTACAGTGAAAACTACCAGTTACTTCATGTAAGATCATTGGCTTTCCTCTGCAAATTGGGGTGTAGAGAAAATCCAGGACAGCCTCAATGGGTGAAAGAGGTGAGGAAAGGATGCTTGAAGGAGAGGAGACTGCATCCTGACTACTGCCTTCATGCTCCTGGAAGTATTCATGACTTCTGCACACATGAAACTCAGGTTTTTTGGATGGTGGAGTTACTTTGTCCTGAGAACTCGGACCAGTTTTGAGGAATATGTTTTCCTTGTCATTTTCTTTTCACTTATGTAGTAGCCTTTGGTTTAACCTCAAGGGGCGCCTGAGTATGAGCATTATTTTCCTCATCTGTGGACTTATGAGTACTATCTACCAGGACTATCAAATGAACTAACCAGAAAACCTTGAAAATCCTTGATGGAAGTAAAAACTTGACTTGAACCTTATGTATTTATTGAGCTCCTATTATGTGCCAGAATATAGTAAGTATTCTGGGGGCACTCGAAAAGAATGTACTCTGCTGTCAATGGGGAAAGCGTTCCATTCATGTCAGTTAGGGCAAGTTGGTTGATTGTGTTGCTCATGTCTTCTTCTGTATCATTCATGTTTTCTATCTCTCTGTTCTAGCAATTTTTTTTTTTTTTTGGTACTGGAGATTGAACTCAGGGGCACTCGACCACTGAGCCACATCCCCAGCCCTATTTTGTGTTTTATGTAGAGACAGGGTCTCACTGAGTTGCTTAGTGCCTCGTCATTGCTGAGGCTGGCTTTGAACTCGTGATTCTCCTGTCTTAGCCTCCCTAAGTGCTGGGATTACAGGCTTGTGCCACCGCGCCCGGCTTCTGTTCTAGCAATTTTTGAGACAACATATTGAAATCTCCAGTTAGTTTTAACATCATACATTTTGAAGTGATGTTACTATCTACAGAAGCACTTAAAAATTATTATATCCTTTTGATAAGTTAACCCCTTTATAATTATGAAATCATGTTTTTATGCCTGGTAACAATGTTTTTCTCTGAAATATACTTTGAGAATATTAATATAGCTACTTTTTCTTTCTTTTAACTCATGTTTTTAAGGTATACAGTATTTTAGCCTTTATCTTTAAATCTGTATCTTTATATTTAAAATGTATTTTTGTAGTTGGCATGTAGTTTGGTATTGCTTTTATATTCAATCTGGTAACCTCTGGTTTTTAATTTGGATTATCATATCATTTATAATTTTTTTGATACTGAGAATTGAACCCAAAGGCACTTTACCACAGAGCTACATCCCCAGCCCTTTCTATTTTTTATTTTGAAGCGGGGTTTCACTAAGTTGCTTAGGGCTTCACTAAATTGCTGAGGCTGGCCTCAGTCTTTCAATCCTCCTGCCTCAGCCTCTTGAGCTTCTGGGATTACAGGTGTAAGCCATCATGCTGGCCAGACCATTTACATTTAATATAGTTGTCAAATGTGGATAGGTTTAACTTAATCATCTTGTTTTTGTTTTTGTTTTTGTTTTTGTTTTGTCCCATCTTTCTTTGTTTCCTTTTCTCACTTCTTTTGCCTTCTTTTTGTTTTGGTTCTCTTTTCTCCCTCTTGTTGATTTATTAGCTCTAACTCTTAGTTTTATTAATTTAATGGTTCCCTTAAGGCTTATAATTACGTAGTTAGCTTATATATTTTGTATTGATATATTCAATGTACACATATTTAACTTTTATATTGACTTACATATTTAACTTGATTTCAAGTGATTTTTTCATATGCAATTGTATACATTTTCTTTCCTTCAGCATATTGTTTTCATAAATTTACTGATTTATTTGGTATAAACCACACATTGAATTGTTACTATTTTTATTTAAACAGTCAGTTATATTTTAGGAAGATGTAAATAATAAGAAAGGAAATCATATATTTACCCATGTAGGTACCATTTCCAGTGTTCTTCCTTCCCTTATATAAACCCATAATTCATCTGTTATTTTTCTTCTGCCCACTGACTATTTTTTCTTTCTTTCTCCTTTCCCTTTTCTTGTAGTGTGGCTCTGCTGGCAACGAATTATTTCAGCTTTCCTATGTTTGAGAAATTCTTAATTTCATCTTCATATTTGAAATATATTTTTGCTGGATACTCAATAATAGGTTAGTAGTTTTTTTCCTTCTTTCACTACGCAGACCTGTTGCTTCATTGTTACTCATTCATAGTGTTCCAATGAGAAATCTGCTGTCACCATGATCTTTGTTCCTTTTACTCAGAGTGCTCTCCTAGCTATTTTTAAGATTTCTTTTTTTTTTTTTTTTTGGTACCAGGGATTGAACTCAGGGGCACTCTACCACTGAGCCACATCCCCAGCCCTATTTTGTGTTTTATGTAGAGACAGGGTCTCACTGAGTTGCTTAGCGCCTCACCATTGCTGAGGCTGGATTTGAACTCGCAATTCTCCTGTCTCAGCCTCCCAAAGTGCTAGGATTACAGACATGCGCCACCGTACCCAGCTAAGATTTCCTTTTTATCGCTGTTTTTGAGCAAGTTGCTAATTATGTGTGTGGTATAACTTTTTTCATACATTTTTGGGCATGTGAATGCACGCTTGAGATTAGTTGGAGTTGCTGAATCATGCCATAGGCTTATAATTTTCATTAAATTTGGAAAGTTTCTGTCCATTATTTCTTTATCATTTTTTTCTCTGCTCTAATCATTTCCTCACTGAGTCTGCACTGAAATAAGCATTGCTTTGGTTGGAAACCTACCACTACTTTTGTCCTTGAGTTCTGATCTAAGACTTCCATGTGTATTTTCTTGAATTAAAACATTTTTAAAGTTGGAAATCTTTTATCAATGCTACCAAATTTGCAGTGCTTTTGTAACTTTCTTTCTTATTCTGAGATTTCCTGTGCATTTTGGTAAGTAGATCAAGGGTAGATGAATTAAATGATGCTATGCGGCTTAAATTTTAAGTCTTTGGTCTTAGCAGTTGTTTTTAAATAATTTTTCTCATGCTCTGACATTTTTTCATTTAAAATTACAACTGCCCATTTACTTTGGAATTTTGTTGACCCACCTCATGTGGAGCTAAATTTAGAAGGCCAGAGTAAAGAAAGCTGGATAGACATGCTAGCCAGTGGATTTTAACACTGTAAAATATGGTTTTATTTTTTTCTAATTCAGAATACCTAACTTAAATCAAATAAATATCTTTGCCTTTCAAATTATGGGATAAAATTAAACTAAGTTCCAGGAAACATCATCCCCTCAACTGGAATATAAATAGGATATCAATTACTCAGGAGTGGGAGTCACTAGTATGTATATGGTGATTTCTCATTAACACCAACAACATCAGCGCTGTTTTCACATTTGGTTAAAATAGTAATTTTGCTGCTTAGTAAATGATTAAATGCAAAGAGTGTTATATACCCTGCTGACTAGGAATTGGTAAATGTTGCCAATTACCAATGATTCATTTCTTTAATAATACAGGAAGTACAAGGTCATACATTTCTGTTAACAAGATGGTGTCTGGTCTGGACATACACTGATGCAGAGGCAGCTCACTCAGTGGGAAGAACACTGGCGTGTGCTGGCTTAATTTTGGATCCTCGCTCTGCTTCTTAGTACTGAGGTAACTGAGAAAATTAACCTCTCTGAACGTTGGGGTTCCTTCTGTAAAGGGCCCCAGATTAGTAGAATTGCTGTGAGTAAATAATAACATATATCTACATTGTATCTTCCTGTATCATCATTAGGGTCTGTACTGGCATGTGCCTGGCATGGTTTTCTGTTATGCCTAAGATACCATTTTTCTCAAGAAACAATACTCTGTAGTAAGACTGGAAAAGGAAAAAATCAGTGAGTTTGAATCCATTTCATTTATTGATTCTTGATTTTACTTCTTGCATTTTAGGAGTCTTGTTAAGGAAGTCAGATCCTAAGCCAACATGGTGAAGATTTGGGCCTACTTTTTCTTTTGTTAGGCACAGGGTCTCTGTTCTAGTGCCTAAGTCTTTGATCCACTTTGAGTGTTTTGTGCAGGGTGAGAGATAAGAGTTTAATTTCATTTTGTTACATGTGTATTTCCAATTTTCCCAGCATCATTTCTTGAGTAGGTTATTTTTTCTCTAGTGAATGTTTTTGGCACCTTCATCAAGCTTTTTCTCACCAAAGGAAATAATCAATAATGTAAAAAATGGGAAAAAACCTTTACCACAAGCACTTCAGATACAGTATTAATCTCCAGGATATATAAAGAACGCAAAAAACTTAACACCAAAAAGCAAATAACCCAGTCAATAAATGGGCTAAGGAAGTGAATAGACACTTCACAGAAGAAATACAGTGGTCAACAAATATATGAAAAAGTGTCCAACATCTCTTGAAATTAGAGAAATACAAATCAAAACTGCTCTAAGATTTCATCCCACTCCAGTCAAAAAGGCACTTATCAAGAATACAAGCAACAATAAGTGTTGGCGATTATGTGGGGAACAGGGTCCACTCATCCATTGCTGGTGGGACTGCAAATCGGTGCAACATTATGGAAAGCAATATAGAGATTCCTCAGAAAACTTGGAATGGAACCACCATTTGACCCAGCTATCCCACTCCTCAGTTTATACCCAAAGGAGTTACAATCAGGATACTACAGTGATGCAGCCACATCAATGTTTATAGTAGCTGAATTCACAATAGCTAAACTATGGAACCAATCTAGGTGTCCTTCAACAGATGAACGGATATAGAAAATGTGGTATATATACACAATGGAATATTACTCAGCCCTAAAGAAGAATGAAATTATTGTATCTGCCAGAAAATGGATGGAGCTGGAAAATATCATGCTAAGTGAGATAAGCCAATTCTAAAAAACCAAAGGCCAAATGTTTTCTCTGATATGCAGATGCTAATTCACAATGGTGAGTGGCTAGGGAAAAATAGAGTTACTTTGGATTAGGTAGAGGGGAGTGAAGGGGGGTATGGAGATAGGAAGGATAGTAGAATGAATCTGACATGATTACCCTATGTACATATACGACTACATGACCAGTGTGAGTCTACATCATATACAACCAGAAGAATGAGAAATTATACTCTGCTTATGTATAATATGTCAAAATGAATTCTACTGTTTGTGTAACTAATTAGAACAACTAACAAAAAACCAGTGAGTACTGTCTTTATTGCTGGATTTTCAGGGGAAGATTACAAAGGTCTTATAGAAATTTACTTGGGTTAATTTTAAAAATTTCTATTATTCATTTCAGTGATGAGTAAATCCACATTAAAAAAACCCTAGAAACAAAACATCTTCAATTGGGTTTTAAACTAGGGAACTAGATTTCTCAGATGGTACCAGAATTAGAAATAGGTTTGGTTTTCTCTTTGTATCCAGTGGCAACATCTTTTCTTTAACATTTGGAAAGTTAATGGATCTAGGTTAGGTCATTTGTGTTCACGAATTAATAGAAGATAATGGATATAATCTGAAATTAAGATTTGAGAGTACCAGTTTCAAAAAGTCTGTTTTTTTAGTAAAACAATAACAAAACCCAATGAACTATTAAAAAACAGTACGAGGAAGATGAATGAGAAAAAATTAGTAGTTTTGGTTCTTGTGAAAGTAATAGATAAAGAATATTGATCTCTATCTTCAGAGGAGAACCTTCATCTCATGTTCTTTCACTGACACCAGATTGCTCTCAAAGACTGTGGCTGCTTTGGTACTAAATTCATGTAGTCTATATAGTGGTAAAACTGTTGTGCACGCTGACTTTGTATGTGTGTGCCCACAAGTGCATAATAGGCATTTGGGTCATTTTTTCAATGATTATTCATTGGATACATATTATGAATTACGGACTGAGTGCAATAGTAAATAGGCAAAATCCCTGCCCTAATGGAGCTATTTTATAATATTAAGAGAAAGGCAGACAATAAAAAATTAAGAAAATAGCATTATTAAAAGCTAAGAAATGGTATGGGGGAAAATAAGGCAGCAAAGGGGAATAATCTAATGTGTAAATGTGTTTGGGGGACTCAGTGAGGAGGTCATATTTGAACAAACACCTGAAGGAGGTCTATGAATTAGTCACGGTGATAGTCTGGGAGAGGAGGAGTCTTCCATTCAGAGGACCAGCAAGTGTAAAGGCTTTGCATGGGTTTTTGAGTGCCTTTCTCTGTTTGGATGGCAGCTGAGAGGCCAGTGTTCCTGGAACAGAAGGAGTGAAGGGAGAAGAGATGTCACTGATCACAGGGGACCAGACCATAAAGACCTAATAGGCCATTGTTACTTGGAGTGAAATAGGAAGCCAAGGCAGAGCTTTGAGAATTATTTTTAAGGTTTACTGAAGCTTGTGTATTGGAAGTAGGATGTAAGGGTCTGGAGAGGAAACACAAAGACCAATAATGCATTAAACAGAGCAAAGTTAGTGGGTTGCTCGATTGCTTCTTTATATATGTTGTGCCAGGAAGAAGATTAATAGTAACTATCCATTAAAAATGAGATTGGAAGGGTTGGCTTCCTCTAGGGAAATGAAAGTTCCTTTTGACAGATAAGGAAATATTCGTAGGTGATATAGAAGTGTCCTTTCTCTTATTAGTGGTGACTTGGTAACAGGAAAGCGAACTTGCTGGCTCTGGCCCACCTGGATATTTCAGATCTATTTCTGGAAAGCAGGTTTTACTAGGTATGCAGGTACTCTTCCTTTTATTGCAACTTAAAAGTTCCCTAATTGGGTTGAGTTCAGGTTCTGTGTCATGGTTCTGTTTTGCTGGGCGAAGCTAATAAAGGAGGAAGCTATGGATTCTTAGGTGGAAGACAAACGGAGTATAGTAATTAGGCAGTGTGGTCTCTCCACGGGACAAATCTTTGAGCAGCTCAGGCAAATACCAAACAGAAACCTACCATGTACAAACAGATGTAGATGTGTGGCAAAATCTTAGAAGATGCATTTACATTTATTTTCTGGAAGTAGTGTTCTTTTCATGAGACGTTCCACACTGTGATAGCTGTATCATTAGCCTTGTAATGTCAAGTTAGTTCTCTGTTGCTTTTATATGATTTACTTTGTGTTGTGGTTTAGAGTAGAAGGCTAAACAACTTAAAAAGATTGGTCTAAGAAATTGCAGGTTAGGTGAGAAAGGAGAACAGAGTACTTCTGGAAATAAAGTGTAGTTGAATCCAAATAGAGCAAGTATCTTTGAATGGATGTTTGCATTTGTTTAGTAAATGGCAGGTAATTTCCATGTGTCTCACACTGTGCTAGATACACGGGGTTTCAACATGATGCCTGCCCTAGAGATGGTAATATCTTTTAGGAGAAATGATTACATTGACATAAGGCACAGTTAGCTAATGGTCACTTGTGAAATTTAGATTTTTAAAAGATAGAAGAAATGGAAAGAACAAGGAGAATGCTGAGATACTAGGGAAGGAGGCTGCTTCCACACTGCTGTCTTGTCCTTGGGATAAAATGTTTTTAATAAAAGAAACTGTTGGATTTCTGTCTTTTTGTAAAATGAAATACTGTGTTGGTTTATGGCTAATAAAGTACAAAGAAATCAACAAAACGATGACTTCTAGTTGCATAATATTTGAAATATTTCCCACTTTTAAGAAAAATGTTAATTACAGACAATTTTTATAGTTATTTTATAGATAATATTGAGGAACAAGTACTAGTTATAAATGGTTAAAGATATTGGCCATAATAAGGACAGTCCTCTGTCAAGCCTTTGGGTGATATTGGCCAGAGAATTTTTTTACAGTGAAAATCACATAAGAAGAAATAGTAAAAACAGCAATTCAGGATATCCATTGTTTGATGGCTTATAATACTGTTCTCTGATGATCCCTTCAGAGTATTTTGTTTTATAATATTCTACACATATAGATTTTTCTTCTACTTCTCAAGTAGATAACATGTATCAGGGTTCTCTTTAGCTGTTTATATATACTATAGGTTCCTCAATCAGTCTGCACTATTGAGCATTGGGTTGCTATATTATTTAGCTTAGCACAAGCTGTTTTGTCAAGCTCAAATTTTCAGTGGCTTAAATAATCCAATGAAAATATATTATTGTTCATTTAAAGGTCCAGTACATATATTCAGGTGTTTCCAGGTGGCTTCCTTCCATGAGAGGATTCAGGGACCCAGACTTTGTGGGTCTTCCTTCCGTAAGAGGATTCAGGGACCCAGACTTTGCCATACTATAAGTTCTGAGTTTTCTTCAGTCAGAGAGAATGGAGGAAATACAGTGTTTGGCTGTACAGCCACTTTTTCTTCTGTGGAGAAAAAGAACTTATTTTTTTGTGAGTAGGGAGTACATAAAAATTATAACTTCTGATTTTTGTCACCAGAAGTACTACTTTTAACTAGCTCTATTTGAGATTAACTTAATTTGAATGTATTTCTAGAAATGAGTTTACTGGATGTGTCAATCATAAAATAGATCATGTTTTATTTAATAAACATATTGAAATAATAATGTATATGCTGTAAAGTTACTGGATGTAAACCTTCAACTCATTATCGTGCAGGCTTGGACGAAGAACATATTTGTAATCCTATATCCAGGGTAATGAATAGTGTGAAGACAGTAGACATAGAATCTCCAACTTAAAATGATTTGACTTATAATTTTTTGACTTTACAAAGGTGTGAAAGTGATAGGCATTAAATATAAACCATACTTTGGCTTTTGAATTTTGATCTTTCTTGGGCAAATGCTATGTCACCAGTCTGAGACTTAGGATGCTGGGCAGAGGCAGCAGCAAGATGCAGGTCCCGTCAGTCACATGATCACTCAGGTCAACAACCAGCATTTATAGTGTACTTTGTTGCAGCATTTTTGGATGTTGTGTTTTGTGTTTTCACATTTCATCTGTCTACAAAAGACCCATTTGTGTGTGTATTGAGATATTCAACATTCAATTGTAAAATAGGTTTTTTGCTAGATGGTTTTGATGAGTCATAGGCTAATGTAAGTGTTCTGAACATGATCAAAGCAAGCTAGGCTAAAGTATGATGCCAGTAGGTTAGGTTCATTAAATGCATTTTTTACTTGAAGTACCTTCAATTTGCAATGGGTTTATCAGGATACAATCCCACTGTAAGTCAAGGAGCATCTGTATTTATATTGTCATGCTTTAAGAAAACTGTTGCTGTTATTTATTCAACACAAAACATGAGTTAAATAATTTCACAAGAGAGATACATGTACTGTTATATTTAAATTATTTTAACAATACATGTGTTTCGGAAAATGTTTCATGACTAATAGTCTTTAAATTATTTTTTAGCCTATTTATAGATAAGAAATCAAAGACATTGACTTCGAACTTTTAATTTGGAATGAATCTGTCCAAAATCAGGAAATGGTCTTTCTGTGCATACATTAGAAGTTACTACTTTTAAAAGGTAATCATTGTTATAACTTCAGATAAAATGACACATGAGTAAAAGTGAGCAGGTCACCAATATGTGTTTTTTTTTGTTTGCTTTGTTTTAGTATCTACAGCACAGTTGAAATAATATTGAAGATTGATAATGGGTTCTATCTTATGTAAACTAAAATAATAAAGGAAACACTGAATTATACTACAGTGAAAATTATAAGGTTTATATAAGAAATAATGGTAGAAGAAAAACTGCTACCAACATCACAAATATTTGAAGAACTAATTCTAATTTATAGATTTCCTTCTTTATCTGCATAAGCTTTATGGTTTCAGGACTGCAAGTGGAAAGCTTGTGGGAAATGTTCTCATTTGTTTTTTATAAAATGTTTCATTTCCTTGAATTAGCAAGACCCAACAAAGTTGGTAAAACCATAGAATTGTGAAACTCTCTTGAAGAGCTGGGGTGATATAGAGTAATACTGAAGATGTTCCCACCACCTGTGAACGGTTGGATCTCATCCCACATTGTTTGCAGGGGTCCTGAGGCAATCAAGAATCCATCATGGCTGCCTTGTGCATGACACTTCACCCATGGTGAAGTTGAGCCCTGACAAGCTTCTTTCCTCTGCTCAGATTACTGCCTATCTGCTGAGTTTGCTGGAACTGGGACTACCACTCTCCTTCAGTCTCCGTGGCCTCCCATATGTACTCTTCTTTCTTCCCTCCAGTAACTCTTTTCTAAAGTATGCTTGAATGTTATAGTTGTCTTCTTTCAAGTTATGGTATCTTTTTATAAACATTATATGGTTGTGTTTTGCTTCAACACTCATTCTTGATTAAGAAATTTTGTTTTTTCTAGTCCTGGCATTTGCATGTAGCCGGGTTGAATGGTTTCTCCTTGTTTTTTATCACTTACTTGTTTTCTTTAAAACTGTTTTTAAAAATTAGTTTCTTTTTCAAAATTGAAAAATTAATTCATGCACATAGCAAATAATTAAAGAAGAACAGGAAGATAAATGAGGAAATTGTCAGGGGAAGACCATAGGATCTGAAGTAAGACATAGTTGATACTCAAGTTCACCACTTACTAGTTGCATAAACCTTAGAAAATTACTTAACTTTTTGAATCTTAGTTTTTCTGTCTTAAAGATGGAGATAGGTTGTGAGGATCAGCACTGCATTATAAATGGTAAATTACTGGATTGATGTTAATTATTATTAACTATCACTAATGGAAAAGATCTTAGCAGTTTGTCCTACCATATTTTGGGATGGAGTGTGGGGAGACAATTTCAGCTACTTGACTATCTGTCTGTCTGCCTACCTACCTACCTACCTACCTAACTTCAAGGCAGATTTTTTTCTGAGAACTGTAGAAAGCTTGGTTACATGGTTGAGAGGAAACATTTGGACCTAGCCATGAAAAATCAAGAGAAGAGTGTGGCAGAGAAATAAATAAAGATCTCCTTTTTGAGTAATTGATCTTTCAAGTCTTAATTATTGTTCCTGTATAAACTTCTAAAACTATGCTGTTCATAAAATGTGCACATCCCTTTTAAGAGAGGATTACACAAATGCTGAGTAAATGCTGGCTGAGTAAAGCTGTATTGAGTGTATATATATGCCACATTTTCTTCATCCATTCATTGGTTAGCAGACATCTAGGATGGTTCCATAACTTGGCTATTGTGAACTGCGTCACCATAAACATAGGTATGAAAGTATCACTACAGTATGCTGACTTTAATTCTTTAGGATAAATACTGAGGAGTGGTATAGCCAGGTCGTGTGGTAGTTCCATTCCTAAATTTTTGAGGAAAATACATACTGATTTCTACAGTAGTTGTACTAATTTACAACCCCACCAACAGTATGTAAGTGTTTCTTTATCCCAACATTCTCACCAGTAATTATTACTGTTGTTATTATTGGTATTCTTAACAATTGTCATTCTGACAGGAGTGAGATAAAATCTCAGTGTAGTTTTTTCTTTCATATTTTAATTTATTTATTTGTTCTATTTAGGTTTACATGATATCAGAATGCAATTTGATTCATTGTACACAGATGGAGGATAACATTTCATTTCTCTGGTTGTAAGTGATATAGAATCACAACACACATGCAGTCATACATAAAGCTAGGGCTATGATGACCATCATATTCCACCACCTTTACTGTCTCCATGCCCCTTCCCCCCTTACACCCCTGTGAACAGAGTTCCTCCATTGTTCCCGTGTCCTTCCCCCCTATTATGGACCAACATCCACTTATTAACGAGTACATTCGGCATTTGGTTTTCTGAGATTGGCTTACTTCACTTAGCATGACATTCTCCAGCTCCATCAGTGTAGTTTTGATTTGCATTTCCCTGATTGCAAAAGTTGTTGAACATTTCTTCTTTTGTATTCCTACACTTCTACGTCACCTAGAAGACCTTCAGTGTCTGGTGTCCAGATTCACTTTGGCATCTTCGTCTCTTTCCTCTTCCTCTAAACCAGCTACTTACTCATGTTTTCTGACCTCTTGGCCAGTCTGGGTTAGGGTCCCTTCTCTGTGTCCTTCTTTTCTTTTAATAGCATTTGTCATGTGGCATTATAATTGTTTTCATGATTATATCCCTCCACCTAGACTATAAGTTGCCTGAAGTCTGAGACTCTACCTTGTTCACACCTAGCCCTAACCAAGTATGGTGACTGGTGCATTGTATGTACTCGATAAACATTTATTGACTTTCCTTTTTGTATCCCCGAGCCTAATATATTTTAAAATCGTGCATATATTCATTTGCCTCTACTTGAAACCTGTAATGGAAAGATCAGAAGATTCAGTCATGTAGAAAACAAGAAAAACTCTCTATTTAAGAGTAACTGTCTCCTGTTACTTACATTCCCTTACTGAAATATAGGTGCTATGATAAAACTAATTATTAGATCATATAAAGTACAGCATTTGTCTCACTTTTGCTATACTTCAATCTTGAAATTTCTTTCAGATCAGTCTTCATTTTATATTAAAGAAAAATAAAATATTAAGAACAAGCGAGTTATTTAAACTGAAGAGATTGATTTCAAAGAAACAGTATCATAAATTTACAAGAACTAAAGCATCAGATTACCTGTCCATTTACCTTAACTAAGTAAAATATGCACAGGGTATGACTTCTCAATATAAAGTTCAAGTATCAAAGAGGAGTTTGCAGAGTGCTCATGAGAAATATGACCAGACCTTAAAGTCACCTTTTCAAATAGGAAAGTGTACGTTGAGACTGTGTGGCAAAGGATTAGAACTATTGTACAAGTCTTGTGAGTATCTGTTTGTGGAGAGAGATGGAACATAAGGCAGAGGTTAACCCTGTTTTCTGTACCCAGGAAGAAACCTCATAACTGAATGATGCCTCAGTTTTTCTTTTTCTATCTCAGATTTATTATAACCATAAATGAAAGAACAGTGGGAAGAAAGGCTCCGAGCGCTAATTAATCTGGAATGTAGATTAAAAGAACCCAGGAAGATATTATCCAGTTTCAAACACAGCTAGATTGGAAAGTAGTTGTAACATCTGCACCTGTGTTACAGTGTTTTTATAATATAAATTAGCATATTTTGAGTTGTTTCCACCTAATTCTGAAGAAGCTCCTTGTGCGGTAAAGTAAAGTAATCGAGTAGCATGGGGTGGGAATGTGCTGTGTGATACAGCAGTTGAATCCCAGAACTCGTAGGAGAATGATGTCCTGTAAGGGCCTCTCAGAGCAGCGGCCTGTGTGGTAATGAGGACTTTGTCTTGAGCCAGATGTAAAGGATGGGGTGGAGTGAGCTGGAGGAGAGGGAGCAGGTAGAGGTGAGGTGGAGCATGAGAAGGTGTCTTGCTCATAGAGGACAACCGAGTAGCCTTCACGTGCCCTGTCCCCTGGCTCCCCATCTCACTGTCCTCTGCACGTCCCACCACACATGCAGCTGGTGTAGAACCTTTGCCATTTCCCAGACACAACCAGAGACAACAGTATTTTGAAACACCTTCCCACACTCATCTAAACTTTGGAAGTTCTGTGTAATTTATTCCAGTATCA
>CM053411.1:67289394-67372685 GCA_028644305.1 Xerus rutilus | reverse complement strand
CTTAGCTCCTCATTTTGTTTTTTTGGTTATGTTTTTCAAAGAGCAGATATTAAACAGTTGAAGAAATCCAACCTGGTTTATCTTTTTTTGTCTCTTATGGTTCAAGACTGGCATCTGATTTAAGAAATCTTTGCCAATTCCAACATTATTGATGACTTCTTTTCTCCATATTGTCATCAGTAAGCTTTAAAGTTTTACCTTTTACATTTAGGCCTATAATCCATTTCTGGTTATTTATTGTGTATGAGGTGAGGTAAGACTCAAAGTTTTTATTTTTATTTGTTCCAGAGGGATATCCAGTTGGTCCAGAATGACTTGTTGAAAAGATTGTCCTTTCAAATTGACTGACTTGGCATTTTTGTTAAAAATCAATTGAGCATATATCTATAAATATATTATGGACTCTATTCTGTTTGATCGATCTGTGTGCGCATCCTTATGCCACTACTGCTCTATCAGAATTCCTGTAGCTTTATGTTAAGACTTGATATAAGGCAGAATCAATCTTCAACTGAGCTCTTCCTTTTTATGCACATAGGACCTCGTTATAATAAGTCCTTTGTGTTTTGATATAAATCTAAGCATTGGTTTGTCAATTTCTGCTCCCACCCAAAATATGAAACCAGTTGTTTAATTTTTGTCAAGTGTTCTATTTGACTATAGTGAGAATACAAGTTATGTGCCAGTCCCCAAATGAAGGTGTGCTCTTCACATCTTATATGTTAACCTGGTTAAGCTGTGTTACCCAGTTGCTTCATCAGACACTGACTTCAATGTTGTTCTGAAGGTATTTTGTAGATATAATTAACACCTTCAATCAGCTGACTTTACTTGAAGGAGATTACCTTCAATAATGTGATTAGGCTTCATTTAGTAAGTTGAAGGCCTTAAGAGAAAAACTGAAGTTTCCTTGAGAAGAAAGAATTCTGCCTCAGGACTTTAATATAGAAATCCTGCTTGACTTCTCAGAATGCTGACCTACTCTACAGATTTTGAACTCAAAAGTACATGTATGGCCAGGCATGTTGGCACACACCTATAATTCCAGCAGCTTGGGAGGCTGAGGCAGGAGGATAGTGAGTTGAAAGCCAGCCCCCGAAATTTAGCGAGGCCCTGAGCAACTCAGCGAGATCCTTTTTCTAAATAAAATACAAAAAGGGCTGAGGATGTTGCTCAGTGGTCAAGTGCCCCTAGGTTTTATCTCTGATATCCCCCCTTCCAAAAAATAAAAATGAAAAGTACATATCTGTCTGTCTGAATTACACTCTACCTGTTTGCCCTATAGGTATTAGACTTCATAGGGATTGATACAAAAGGATGAGAAAACTTTTAGTCTTTTATATCTTCTAATAAATTTTTCCCATTGAACTATTAAATGTGGCATAAATCTGAGAAGAAAGGCAGGCATTTATGAAGGATAAAAGTAAGAAAATGGAAACTCCCCAGAAAGGGCAATTCCTCAGTGTAGGAAGCTGTTTAAATACAATTGGAAGTGCAGCTTTTGGCAGTGTGCATCTTGCTAAGTATTTTCACATAACTGATCATGTCTTCTCTTTATGCACCGATGCCAATTCTGTGGGAGGCTTCCGTCCTTGGAACACAGATTCCCTCGAGGAACTCATGGTTTAATGAGACAGTTCTACAAACAGATAGCATGTAATGAGTCCCGTGACAAGCCTACGTGAAGGTCGCGGTGGGACTGCTTGAGAGGCATGGGCTGTCCTTTAATCAATCAAACATGTGAAGTGTGTTATTAGAGTCAGGCGTTACTCAAAGGTGGGGGGAATTAGGAAGAATGTGGGAAGCCTCAGCTTTCCCCCTGTACGTACATGAGGCTCTCAGAGGGTGAGCCACGTGTTAGGAGAACACTCCACTTCTGCTCTTTCACAGTGTAGGAGCTTCTTGGCTGTGAATAGTGTCATAGTTTAAAAGGTCCCAAAGTATTTATTTCCTTAGAAAACTTGGGATGGAACCACCATTTGACCCAGCTATCCCACTCCTCAGTCTATACCCAGAAGACTTAAAAGCAGCATACTACAGTGATGCAGCCACTTCAATGTTTATAGTAGCTCAATTCACAATAGCTAAACTGTGGGACCAACCTAGATGCCCTTCAATAGATGACTGGATAAAGAAACTGTGGTATATATACACAATGGAATATTACTCAGCAATAAAAGAGAATAAAATTATGGCATTTGCAGGTAAATGGATGGAATTGGAAAGCATTATACTAAGTGCAAAAAACCAAATGCCAAATGTTCTCTCTGATTAGTGGATGCTGATACATAAGGGGGGTGGGAATGGGAAACATAAGAGAAATGGAGGAACACTGGATGCGGCATGGGGGAGGTGGGGGTGGGAAAGGGGAATGGGTATTGTAAAGATGGTTGATTGAGATCGTCATCACTACCCTTGATGCATGTATGAAGACACAATTGGTGTGAGTTTATCTGGTTTGCAACCAGAGAAATGGAAAAACTGAGCTCTATATATGTACTATGACTTGAAATGCAATTAAATAAACTAATTAAAAAAAAATTAAAGGGCTTGAAGAGCCATGGAGAGATAAGGGGCAACATGTGAGATTGGGTCATTTCCCCAGTTGCTCAACCCAATGCTTATATGTTTGCTGTCCATCAGCAAGTACTGTTCATTTAATTTAAGTAGGATCATAAGTAGGATCACAAATCCTACTTATCACTTCCACTGCTCTCACTTCAGGCTCCCTTTTTCCTTTCACTGGACTTCTAATTGGTCTCCCTTTGTTGTGGTTTGGATGTAAGTTGTCCCCCAAAAGCTCACATGTGAGACAATGCAAGAAGGTTTGGAGGAAAAATAATTGGGTTATAGCCTTAACCTAATCAGTGAACTAATCCCTGATGTGATTCACTGAGTGGTAACTGGAGGCAGGTGAGCTGTTGCTGAAAGAAGTGGTTCATTGGGGGCGTGGCAATGGGGTATATATTTTGTATCTGGAGCATGGAGTCTCTCTCTGCTTGCTGATCACCACGATGTGAGCTGCTTCCCTCCGCCACACTCTTAGGCCATGATGTTCAGCCTCACCTGGAGCCCCAAGGAATGGAGCTGGCCTTCTATGGACTAAGACCTCAGAAACTGTGAGTACTCAAATAAACTTTTCCTCCTCTACAATTGTTCTGGTCAGGTCCTTTAGTCTCAGCAGTGAAAAATCTGACTAAAACACCCTTCTTACCTCCCTTCCTTCTTATTTTCCACAGAGCAGTAGTGGAGTAGTTTTGTTTATAAAGAAATATAATCAGACTTTTTTTTTTTTTTGGCCTGAAAGCCTCTAGGGCTTTCAGGATTGGATCCATTTAAATTCTTACTAGAACTTATACAGATTGAGGCCATGGCTGCTTTGGTTGCCTCATTTCCTACTACTTCCCTCAATGGCTCTTTCCATCAGCCGTCCCACACACTGTGCACTCCCTTCTCCGGGGTCTTTGCCTTTACTGTTGCCTCCATCTGAAGTGCTTTTTCCTCCAGATACGCGCATAGCTCCTCTTTGATTCTGTTGAGCTCTGTTCAGAGGCTGTCTTATCTAAGAAGCTAATAGCATCTTCTGGCCATTGTCCATTTCTTGATCTTGCTTGACTTCTCATTGCAGGTCTTAACATGGCATAACACTATATTGTGCATTTGCCTGTATACCATCTTTCATGGAAGTTATCTGCAGGAGTTTGGTCACTGCTGAATTCTCGTCCAATAAATATTGTTTTTTCATTGTTCACATAATGATTTAATTATTGTTCATGGATAAGCCATAATGAAGTCTATGAGTACATTGTTTGCATATTTTTGTTTCTCCTAAAGTTATTAATTGCCTGACATCCAAATTTTGCTTAATTTACTTTGTCCCAAATACAAGGATGTAATTACGGAACATCTTAATATGTCTAAATGCGTCAGATCCATTTTATTTTTCTTTTTTAGAGATGTTCTTCCCAGGGGTTTCAAGCTTTCCTTGTCCATCTGCTTTCCTGGAAGTTCACGTTACCTTTATTCTGTGAGTGCCTTTGCCTCTTTGAGCTCCTATAGAGGAGCTGGATCTCGTATATCACTTTTTGATTTATTCCCTCAAGTGCATCCTTCAGTGTCTTCCTAGGAAATGGTACAGGGACAGTAACAGTTTTGAGATCTTGCACACAATAAATATTTCTTGAATAAGTGAATAATTCAATCTATATTGGGTGGTGTTTTCCAATATTTTGTTTTTATTCCATTATATCTTCTTTCATGCCAGGAAGATTGGATGGATTCCTGTTATTACTTCATTATTTAAGAATCAAGTCTATGCATGATAGGGCATATCTTGTATAAATTATTCCCCACTCAGAAGACACTGATCCTATATTGCATTGTTTTTATTGATAAAACTTTGCATGTCTGTTCCCTACTTGCAAAATCTTTCCGAGACCTCTTTACCTCTTAATCTTTCTTATCCTAGAACTGTGTAGAGCTTGAAAGCTGTATCATGCATCTTGGTGCTTGGTGACATAGTCCTACCTACTTGTTGCAGATAGAAGAGAGGCAATAGGGAGATTGTTGGATACTTCATGAGAACTGTAAATTGAGGATATTACAGACGTCTGAATTATAGTACCCAAGTCTAGTCTTTCTAGTAGGATTTTTAACTATGTCAGGTACAGATTTTTAAGTGGCAGGATTTCCTAGAGTAGAAATCACCTGCATTAAATTTGTATTTTAGAAATTTTCTTACATTTTGTTCAATTAATGCACACATTAAAATAGGGGCAGAAAAAAGGACTGACTTTGGGCTATACTGAACTGCAAAACCTCAGTATTGATCTCTTACATATTGACAGTGCTCCCCCTAAGCCTCATTTTTCTAGGACTGAGCAAGCTAATTAGATCTTAGTAAAATTTTTGCCTACTATAAATCTGCACAAATTCTATAATATTGATGATAATCATAGTACTATTGGTACCTGAAAGTATAGATTTCAACATGGTCTCACTTTCATACAGAGGAGTTTTATCCATTTGTAGGAAGTCACAAATATTTTTTTAATTATTAGGGGAACATGTCTTCAGTCAGGTGTCATGTTTTAACAAAGCTGTCATCCAATAACCTGAAACAAATGTCAATGCAGAATTAATTTGTTTTATAATTAACATTCAATCTTTGGTGTCAAATGGATATAATAATTTAATGGTAATAATTAGACTTTATTGTAATTAGCTTAAAATGAAGAGTATATTCAGAGCCATGCAAAGTAATGCTGGGAGTTGATTTTTGATTAATGTATATTTTATAGTATTAAATTTTAAAAAATATTGACAATATTTTTTAAATTGATTTAAATATTGACTTAACCAATATTTATTCTTTCTTATTGAATAATTGGGGTAATAAAGGAAGGAAATTTGGGAGAAATAATTGGGGGATATGCCCTGCCATATATTGAAATATGTTATGAAGTAAGTATAATGACAATGATATGGTATTGACACAGGAATAGATAGCTAAATCAAAGATAAGAGAAAAATTCATAAAGAGTCTAATTAATTTTGAGGTTCATTTTGGTGGAGTTTGCACTTTTAATCAATGTAGAAAATGTTGATTATTTATTCAATGATCTTAGAAGAATTGGCCTGAATTAGCAAGAAATCTATTTTACACATTCATTAGATTCAGGTGGATTAAAGATCAGGTTTTTAAAAACCTATTTTGAGAAGAACATTTTATTCTAATCTTTCAGAAGGAAAGGCTTTTCATTATTTGGCACAAATATCAGAAGTCACCAAGAAAAAGAAAACCAATCTGATGTTTTAAAGCTTGGGCTCTCTATATGGCAAACTACATTTATTCCTTCTTTCAGTTAACCAATATTTATTGTGTAGCCACTATGTGTATGGCAAAAATATAACAATATATGGTTATTATGGCACATAATCAGTTAATACTTTAAGTTTATAAAGGATTCCTAAAAATCAATAGCAAAAAGATTAACAACTTGAGAGAAAATGAGCAAAATACATGTAAAGGTAATTTATCAAAGTACAGAAAACCAATAAACAAATGAAAAAAATGCTCCATAATCAAAGATGTAATTTAAAACAACAATGATATATAACTTTTTATTTATTGTATTGATAAAGATTAAAAGCTTGATAATAGTGTAAAAAATTGACATTTCAACTTCTGTTGTAAAAATACAAATTGCAGCTTCAGAGGGCAATTTCTTTAGTGTATAACATTAAATATGTACATAATATTTCACCTACTAATTCTGTTTTTAGAAATGGATCCTAAAGAGACTACTGTACAAGTATGCAAGGATTTATGTTAAAGGTTTTCATTTGTAGCTATGTTTGTACTAAAGAAGTGAAAAATCACCTGGACATCTGTCTATAGGGATTGGTTAAAAGTGTCCATATGATGAAATTCTTTGAAATGTCAAAAAATAAAGTAATTGTGTACTTACATAAAAACATGTCTATAATAGATCAGATTAAGAAAGTCAGCTTTACAGTATACAGAGAATAATCTCATTTTAAGAGTGTATGTGTATAGATATTTAAAAAATATATATGCTAATACATAGAGCGAAATGTGTTCATTCTGATTATGTCTGAAGGATAGGATTCCATGAGACTTAACATTTCTCTCATTATACATATCAGTATCTTTGTCATTTCTCAACAATCATTTTGGTGAATATTTCCTTAGGGCCAGACATTGAGATTCACAGAAATAACTGGGACTTGCTGTCTAACCTAAGGAACTTGACACATTACATGGTCAACTTGATGTAAAGAAGAATATTTAGCTGAGAGAGGACAGGCAATGGCACCTAGGGGGTCCATAAGAAACGTATTTGAGGCTGGTCATCGTGGCGCATGTCTGTAATCCCAGCGGCTCAGGAGGCTGAGGCAGGAGGATCGCGAGTTCAAAGCCAGCCTCAGAAAAGTGAGGCACTAAGCAACTCAGTGAGACCCTGTCTTTAAATAAAATACAAAATAGGGCTGAGGATGTGGCTCAGTGGTTGAGTACCCCCAAGTTCAATCCCTGGTTCTCCCCACAAAAAGATGTATTTGAGAGGACTCTAGAGATTAATAATAAAATATTCACAACAAAGGTGCTTGAGTTCAGTACACTGCCTCCTTGTAGCCACCTTGGACTAGAAGAATGCCCTTTCACAGGGTGGTGATATTTCCCTGAATGCATTGATTGCCTAGGGGCTCCATTGTATCTGTGTCCAGAGCATCTTTTAAAACCCCACTTCTGGCTTCACTGTATTCTTTCACTATTCCATTCTTCCGAAAGTGAAAGGTTGCCTTTAAAACAAAGGATAGCGGTAGTCCAGTTATCCTGGATGATAGGAAAGTGAACAATTTATCTGAGCATCCATTTCCTATAGGGGCAAGCTTGCTTTACTGCTGTGTAGATTGACAGTTCTGATTCTCAGACCCATGCTACCAATCCTGCTTGTGATTCCTCTGGGCTCAGAAATTCTTCTGCCTCCTTCATTTGGTCATATAAAATTCATCTGACTTCCCATGATAAGAAGAGACTTTCATATTAAGATCGAGCTCTGACATTAGTTGTTAGAATTCACATGGGCAAGAGCACAAAGGTGTCAACTCAGATGTGATTACCCATAGATTCCCTCCTTTTGGTCTTCCTATATCTTGTGTAGAGGAAGAGGGTAAGCCATTCACACATACAACTGATTGTGTGGTACAGAACGTGAAGAGAAAGCAGAGGGCTATGGAGATTCAAAGGGAGGAGAGTCATGTCCTATTAGACCAAAGGAGGCTTAAAGGAGCAGGCAGCATATAGAATATGTGAAATTCAAATGAACAAGAGGGATAGAGAAAGTTGAGTAAATGCCCTAGATGTCGCTTTTCTATAGGGGTCATGTGCTATTTGGGATGAAAGGCTTATATCTTTAAGGTACTTGAGATTAATATGTTGCCAGAATATATCTTAAACATGATTTTCTGGACTTCTTTTTTGGATAGAAAACATGAAGATTGCAATATATAGAATGTGGGAAATGTGCATCATTGGGATCTGAAAGATAGGCGGGTATATAATGCCTCCTTGTCTATAATAATAAGAAAAGAGAAGCCCATGGAGCTTAACTTTAACAGAAAATTGGAAGCAACGGATCTTTGCCTGAGAAACCTGAGATTTTCATTGTATCTTTCCCAAATATGCCTTAAACTTTTTAAAAAATCTTCAACCACTCCCTCTTCCTGGAATGTCCTTCACTGTCTCCATCTGGTTTTACCTTGCCCGTTGTTCATTGCCTGAATATCTTCACTGATATCTTCACTGATGCCTCACAAGAAATCATGTGCTCATTCTATGAGTCCCTGTGATGTTTTTATGCTTGACCAAATATATGAGAATTATACAGCAAAATTCTAAGATGGCATATACTTTGAAAAGACTTTAAAAAATATTCGGTAACAGTTGCTTCATTTTTTCTCTAGAGAAGCATTAATTATATAGTTTCATTTCAATTAAAATGTAACTCCTGAGAGAATAAAGGTACAAAGAAGGAGATCACAATTTGAAGCATTGTGCTGAGAAATAAAAGACCTTCCCATGTAATAGCTAATGCAGTCAAAATAATTGTCCACTTCGGTGAAAACACCTGGGAACTCTGATTTTCCATATTTTCACCCCAACTCCTAAAGCCTTTATGTATGTTATTATTGTCTTGTCATGTGGTCTCTTGATTTTTGTATATGGTCTATGTCCCCTGATAGAATATAGACTTTGGTTCCATCATTCAACAAGCGCCATGCTGGAAAATCTTACTGACATAAGTTGCTGAATAAATGGTATGTGAATATTCAAATGAATTTTTGTTTAGATAAGCAGTTATATTACTATGTCCTAACGGTTTTTTGGAAATTTAAGGGAAGATATTTTTATTATCAAAATAATTGGTAGGGATCACTGACAATTACTCAGCACAAATTAGGTATAGTTGATGCCCTGCAATATATTGAATTGTCCTTCACAATGAGTAATCCTGTGACTCACATGATCTTTGAATAACACCCTAGATATTCAAGTAGATTTTTTAAAAGTTCATAATTATCTAAGCCTGGAACTGGACCTCATTTTGAACATAAAAAAAGTTTATTTTGCTATATTTTGCCACACACTGAATTTTCCAGGAATGTGATTTACTTTGTGTAAATTGAAGGAAGTTTTGATTGTTATTTTGGTTGTTTAGAATTTTACCAAATGATGTTCAGCATTTTAGAAAATCTCATTGACAACAGCACTTCTGATGATAAACAGTTACCAACAAAATATCTCCACATCAACTTGTACTTATAGAAGTTTAATTCTTGCCACAGTAATCTAGCTGCTTTGTCTATTTTTGGGTAGGCATGCCAAGCATTCACTTACTAAAATTCATCTTATTTTACTATCTATTTTATGATCAAGTATATTTTTTCTTTTTCTTTTAGATTATCATTAGGAAATTTTATTAAATTGTGCTCATTTTAGGATATTAAAGGAGTGTGAGGTCTTATAAGGTTTAAAACTACTGATCCAGGTTGTGAGGTTTTGTATCTACTCGTATGGGAAACTTGAATGATCTGTGATATTTCCAGAAATGTGGTCTAATTTATTCTCAATAAAAATAAACCCAGTTCACACCAAGTCTCAGTTTAAAAGCTGACATTTCAACATAGCCTGATAGATCTGTAGGAAGTCACTTGTAATATAATTATTGGAAGACATATAATGAATTTAAATTTTCAAAGTGCTTCAAAGGTGATCAAATCCTCTAATCTAAGCTTAGTCCACTCTTTCAACCTCCCTACCCACTCTCATGGTCAAGGCCTCCTTCATGATTCCTGCAGTGCTGGAAAGTTTGTCACTTGTTTGGACAGTGGTTCTCACACTTTGGTCTACATCAGAATCTATGGAAGGCTTATTGAGATAAAGATGACTGGACCCTGTCCCCAGTTTCTGATTCATTATATCCAAGGTGCGACTTGATATTTTGCAATTTTAAATTCTCTGGTACTCCTGATGCTGGTGCTCAGGTCTCACACACTGAGAACCACTTAGGATATTTCAAAATTAATATATATTATTTGTCCCTGCCTTGTACTGATATGGATTTAAATCAAGTGATATGCTTTTGAAAGACAGAGTGAAAAATAAGAGAAACATTTAGCAAGCAATGAATCTAAAGAACTAAAATGCAAATCCTCGAATCTCATACATTTGTGGAGGGGCCTGAATGGGCACAAACACAGTGCTAAGGTTTTTGAAAGTACCTGAAAAAGAGCCACATGCCTATTCACAGCTTCTCCTTGGGACAGATTTCCCAGGGCCAGTTGATTAAAGGGCATGTCTGGTGTTTCAGTATGGCATCTTTTAAAACAAGCAGCACACAAATGCATACATACAATGGGAACACACTTAGAAGCTGAATTGAGTGAGTCATGTGCTTTCAATTTGGTCACTTGTGTCGAGCCATTTTATTCTGATGATTATGATTAGAGGCACTTACATCATTTTTATTGTCTTTATTGACTCATATGGTTTATTTTTGATCTATGTATACTTAATTGGAAAACAAACTGGATAATCAATGGAGGAGACAACCAGCCTAAACCTTCTTCCCAAAGAAAAAAGTAGAATTCCAATTTGTTTATTGTCCTTTATAAAAATCAGGTCTAATAGTCACAATGAACCCTTCACACATGAGCAAGCTATTCTTTCGTTTTGATTGTCTCCTACGGCGTTTATCTTATTGTTCTTCCATGTGTATAATTTCCCAGAAAATGTTGTACTTAATATTCTGATGGTTTCCGGTACATGTTTTGTCTCCCTACTGAGACAATAAGTGATTCAAAGGCAAAGTCTAGGCCTTACACCATTTCTTTATTTCCCAGCCCTGAGCCCATAGGAGGTGCTAAATAGAGCAGGAGTTCTTCAAGCAGGGCAGAGGTGAGGGAACACATCAGAGTCACATAAGGAACTTTAAAAACTATGCATACCAGGTATAACCCATGGACAGGCTCATAATACCTCCTAAGGTCCTGGGTTTTGAAAAAAAGTTTAGAATTATGAAAGGAAATATAAATAATATGACCAAATATTTAGAAGGGAAGAAAGTCTACTGCAAATATGTGCATGTGGTATGGCATTTTATGTAGAAAACTCTGAATTATCAGGTGAACTGTTAGAACTAACAAGACAGCTCAGCAATGTTACTGGACGCAAGAACAATTTATAAAAATCAATTGTATTCCTCTACTTCAGCAATAATCAACTAGAAAATAATACCAGCCAATAAGATATTGGTAATAGGCATAACTATATAAAATACATGGAAGTGAACCCAAGAAGTAGTTGCAGAAGTGCCTTAGAAAATATACTTAGGACAATATTAAGGGACATAAAAAGTCTGGATAAGTGGAGAGAAGTTATGTTCAGGGATAGGAATGGCTTAGCATTAGATACAAGTCAAATATCCCCCAATTTATCTATAAATCCTCAATAAATATTCAAGCTGGGTTCTTTGAAATTTTGGCAAACTTCCTAAATCTTATATTTGATCTATGAAAGACTAAGTCAACTTCAAAAAAGAGGAACAAAGAGAAGCAGGAACAGAGAATAGTGAACTTACAAATGAATGCATGTAAATATGGGAACTTGATATACAATAAGGGCAACACTACAGAACCAATATGTCAATTTTAAATTATTCTGTAGTTAATAAGAGGGATACTGGCTCACTTGTTTGGATTTTTAAAGATCTGAATCCCTACATTAAATCACATAAAATGTTATGCTTTAATTTATTTGAGTAATATTGTACAGTATGCTGAACATATTTCTAAATTTTAAGGAATCCAGAGTGAGAAAAATAGGCAAAGACCTTGGTATCATGTAGCTTTCTTCCCATTGGGCTTGTGTGGACAATGAATACACACATACATATTTGTGTATATTTATCCACACGCATAAATATTTTAGCTTTATCAGTTTTCCATTAGGCAGAAAGTGGTGAGTGCTGCCAAGCATGGTGAAATATTTGCATCCAGAGTACAAAAGGGAGACCTACATTCACACAGCAGGCACTGGGACATCTGCTCAAGACTGAACTGGCTTGCCTTGGAAACCTTCTGGATATGGTAGAGGTTGTCTTGCATGTGGACCAAAGGACTCTCTCTGCATGTAAGCAGTGTGGATCTTCTTCCTCTCGGCAAAAGTTATACTGGAAAGAACGTGGAAGGATGGGGCTGTAGCCCCCCACCCCAAACCCTTTCATTCCTTTCTCTATACTCCATGGGAAGGGTGTCTTTAGATATAATAAAACATGAAAAGTGTGCTTGGCATGGCATCCCACGTAAGTGAGACTCCGTGGACTTAAAAGATCTAAGCCTGTTTCATGCCGTGGCTCTACTCTCACCTTCCAGGAAGTACACAGGAATGTTTTTCTCCCTATCCCAGAACCTGTTGAAGCCTGCATGCTTGGCCCACTGGCAACGGGTACAGAAAGAATGAAAGAACAGGGGACTCCTGAAGATCCATTCAGAGCTGCCTCTTTGTGACCCAAAAGGCAATTTGATAAGAACAATGATGAGTTTTACCTAATTTTATGAAATCTCTGCATGTTTGTGATGTACTCATAGTACTAATGCTTTCTTTATGATAGTGTAATAACTGACATGCCCAGCTCGGTGTTGCAGTGTCCCAGAGATGAGCTCAGATTTTAATTTGGAATAGGAAAGATGAGATTATCTCAATGTCTCTATGATAGATTTGGCATGGTATAGACATTTATGGTTCTCTCTGTGTTTCTGTATATTTAAATAGAGAGAAAATAGATATTAAGGCATGGCTCTTGTGGTTATTGTGATCAAGGAGGCTGGTAGATTGGAAATTTTGGGGACAAGCTGGCAAGCTAGAAACTCAGAGTTGATGTTTCAGTCTTGAGTCTTAATTCAACAGGGTAACAGGCAAGAAGCAGGCAAGGTTTTTATGTTGCAGTTTTGAGGAGAATCTCTTCAACTTCAGGGAAGCTTATTCTTTACAGTTAAAGTCTTCCACTAATTGGATGAGTTCCACTCACATGGAGGGTGATCTTCTGATATGCTTATTCAAAGTCTATTAATTTAGGGATTTTGCAGATTTACTTATTTACTGATTTATATACTCAAAGTCTACATCTAAAATCTACCTTTACATTTGTACTACTGTTTGATTAAACAATTGAGCCCCACAGCCTAGCTAAGTTGGCACATAAAATTAGCCATCACAGGAAGTGAAGGTACTTAGTATGGGTTCTTCCTTGGTGTGGAGATTCTTCTCTAGTTATGTAGTATAAAAAAGTGAAGACCATGATCTAGAGTGAGACTTGTAGGTTTTAATCTTACCTCTACCACTTACCAGTTCTCTAAGCCTGGATTGATTTATCTAATCTGTTTGTGCTTTAACGTCCTAATTCGTGAAATGTGAATAAAAAAATACTGCCCATATTATATGATTATTGGGGGATTAAATGAATTAATGCAAATAAAATAGCATGACATGGGAGTGCTCAGCATATGTTAGCTATAGTTATAAAACGTGATTATCATTATTAGGTGGTTTTGGGGACAAGAATTGGGACCAGGAAAGAGACAAATCAGTGGAAGGAACACTGATAGGATCAAGGGCACTCTTCAGCACCAAGGCTAGGGCTAGAGAGGGAAAGGTGCATATTGATTGAGCCATACAACAGATTGTGGCTAGTAGACTTTAGAAATACTTAGGTGTTAAATTTTCTTTTTTCAGCATTGTAATATCTTATAATAGCCTGAAGTGTTCAAGAGAGTTGGATAACTGCTATAATCCAGCATCAGTTGTGGTTTTCAGTTGCCTTGAGGACTAGCAGCAGACGCAACATGTTTTCATTCCAAGGAAACGATTTGGTAGGGAAATGAAATAGAGACTCCAGTAATTTTATTTGGATATTAAAGGAAAGAATGGGTCCAGACTCCATATTCAAAAAGTTTGGGGGCATTTCACTAACATACACACACACACACCTTGCTTCCCGTCTGTTATCTAGAGCACCAACCGTTCTCATTGTTGTTGGCTGCTCTGTTGACCTGTCCTTTTCTGTCTCTTGACTTTTGTGTATATGAAAACTTCCCCTTTGGATGTTTTAGTTTGCTTAGAACATAGACAGGCATGATAAAAAAGTAAAGAGGGAGACATCTTAAAATAGGGTGCTTGGGATTCTATATTGCACCTCTGATTAGGCTAAAATTGGTGGTGAGAGAGGTGTTTCTAAAAAACTTCTAAAACGTGGCTAAACATCTCTGGGTACATAGTGAAGAGGCCCTGGAAGCAAGTCAAGAAGACTTTGATTGTTTCCATTCAGTGCCCTCCCCATCCTGAAACCTTGGTTCCAGCTCAGCCTTAGGACTGGAAAAGGCCAGTTTGAGATTGGTCAGACTTGAGCACCTTGCAAACAGCCACCACAAGCCAAATCACTGGTGCCCGGAGAAGGAAATTAGCATTTACCGCATTTTAGTAAAAATGATGTGGCCCAGTTAAATTAGGTTTCTTTTCATTTACAATAGACTTAAAATCCTATTTAGCTATAATCCAGCCATTGTAAAATTGGTTACAAGGATCCTAATTTTCTGAGATATTGAATCCTCCCCATTTTATCTCGATTTTATCCATTTTCATCCATCGTTAAATTTCTTATGGCTGAGAATGCCAGAGGCGACCTACCTTTTCAATCCGCTGCTGCATTCAACAGTAACTGGATTGAGATCGGAAACATTTATTTTACTCAATGCCTTATCTGCTCTTTTCCACTATTTTAAACACTACTGAGGGTCAGACTGAAAATCCTTCTCTGATTCTAACTGTAATCAAGCGGGAAATGGTTTTATTTTATTTTAAACCAATATCAAGCCTAAGAAGACAGCATTGCTTCATGCAGTGGAATTGAATAGCCTATTTCCATTGTTTAAAATGTACAGTTTGCATATCTCATCGTCATATCTATGCTTATATGGTGTTTCACACTTAACATTCTCTGATCCTTTTCTTTACTTAATTTGAGGTTTCTCTCATTTGGGAGCCTCTGAGGGCTTTGCCAGCTTTAGAAGCCTATGTCACAGGTGATGTCTCTTCTTCTTGTGAATTCCTGCTGCTCTGAATGTCTGTGATATCTGTGCAGTGTGTCCATCCACAGCACACCATGCTTCGCTTCATTTGTGAGTCTTGCCACTTTACCCAACTTGAACACTCTGTGAATGCTAAGACTATGGTTCAAGCTGCTCCATCAGCTTCACCTAGATAATAAAGAACACCTGGAATGATTAACTCCTATAGGAGGAAGCCTTGTTGTGTGTGCAAGGGTCTGGATTTTTCTAGGTTCCTGATATTTTTCTAGGTCCTTCAAATGTTAAATAGTCTTATGAGGAACATTTTGGTCCCTCCAGCTCCTTCTAGGCCCTTAATGTCTGCTACAATGTCATCACTGGGCTTGGCAGCTCCAGATGTTAGAAACTAGACCATCTGTGAGTGGGTATGCAGAGGTTAGTTAGGTGGGGAGTATCGTGGGAGCAGCTGCATTGCAGTCTACACTGAGCTTGCACATTTCCCAGGTGCTATAGCCTCTTTCATCTCAGAGCAGATTTGACTCTGCCATGATCACTCATTCCTTCTCCTTCCTTCCCTCTCTGCATGGTGGCCACTTGTCACTTTTCCCTGGAACTATCTGCAGAGGTATGGGAAGACTGGAACATTTTTGAGGGAAATTGGATTGCTCTGATTGTGAGCAGGAGGCAGGAGGTCAAGTTCCTGACCTTGGTGCCCAATATTGCAGTTGACCTGCAGAGCTGGTGTGACACCTAGGCATGATGCTGCCACCAGCTATCAGTCATTGAGAAGGGGTTGACTCAATACATGCCTTGAATTCTGCTGTTAGAAGTGCTAGTGTTTGGGGGATAGAAATCTGACTGCTCCAGCACCTGCATTTGAATTGCTGAAAATTCTATCTGGAAGAACTAAATCTGAACCCAGGGACATGGGCTGTAGTCAGAGCCCCAACAGTCAAGGAAAAGGAAATCTCTCTGGGGTAGGAGGGATAGGAGTGGAACTCATAGGAGGGTCAGAGAAAACTTCTAAACAAAGCAGAACTTTATTATTCAGTGAGTCTTATTAACCTCCCATCAGCCAGAATGTATAAAACTGAAAATGTTGTTTCCTTGAGAGGTTGGAGAGGAGGACAATGATGTGGTGAGACCGGAGCTTTGCTGTGGAGAACATGAGATGCTGCAGGACCCCAGGCAATGCTCCTCACCTGCTGATGTTTCCTGGAGCTGAAGAGGTAGAAGGCTTGGAAAAGACTGGCCAAACATCTTTCCTGTTCAAATTTAGTAAAAATAGTATCAGCCAGGGTGCACACAGAAAGAATGGTTCACTGTTCCAGAAAGTTTGGTTCAAGTGTTTTTGTTACTTTTATTTTATTTTCCAAAGTCAATTGGCCTACTTCAATGACTTTCTGAAGAAGCAAAGTTCTGTGGCTCTCTCTGGCCTCAGCCAGATTGTACTGCAGAAATGCACATGGAAGGAGGAATTAGGTGCCTTGGCTGTGCCCAGTTGCTTTCCCAGTTACATGGATGCTGGGCATCTGTAACTGGGGCACCCCTTCACCAGGAGACCACCTTCATGTAGGGCCATGGCACCCTTCTTTCCTCTCATTTTGTCTGTCCTACTGGATGGCACAGAAGATATGGAGTATGTTAGGAAGAGGGAAACATCCTCTAGACATGACCTGTCCTGGATTCCACTTTACACTTTTTTTCTCTTTACCTGCTGAGATCTTGGATACTTCTTAGGAAAATTGTCTTCACATTTTGTTATGGTTTGGGTTTGAGATGTTCCTTAAAGTCTCATGTGTTGAAATCTTGGTCTCCAGTGCATTAGTGTTCAGAGGTGGGACTTCTGGGATGTGCTTGGATCATGAGGATTTTAATCTTATCAAAAAGATAAGAATTAATGAATTGATGGAGACATCACTGAATGGACTATTGGGAGGTGGTAGAAATTGTAGGAAGTGGGACCTACTTGAGGAGAGTGAATCCTTGAAGGCATGCTCTTGGGGACTATATCTTGTTTCCTTTCTGTCTCTCTCCCTATTTCTTTTTTTTTTTAAATATTTTTTTTAGCTGTAGATGGACATAATGTCTTTATTTTATTGCTTTGTATGTGGTGCTGAGGATGGAACCCAGGGCCTCACGCATGCGAGGCAAGCGCTCTACCGCTGAGCTACAATCCCAGCCCTCTCCCTATTTCTTTTGATTCTTCTCCTTCTCCTCTTCTTTCTCCCCCTTTATTTCCCCCCTCCACCTCTTCCTCCTTCTTCTTCCTGGCTGCCAGGGGGTGGGAAGCTTTGCTATACTACTTGCTCCCTGCCCTGATGTTCTGCCTCACCACAGACTGAGAAAGAGTGGAGCCACATGACCATGGACTGAAGCCTCTGCAACTGGGAGGCAAAATAAACCTTTACTCCTTTAAGTTGTTTTTCTCAGGTATTTTGCCACAGCAACAGAAAGTTAACATTTCACCTTCCATCAGCAACCAGCCCCATTCTCGCTATTGGCTAAAAAAGTGATATCAGTAAGATTAACACCAGAGGGCAGCTAGGGTGCTTTAGAAGAGCTTCACTGCCTCAGCTGTCCTTGGGGGTTCTGGACCCTGAATGTGATATATGTGAAGGACCTCTTCTGAGTAATCCAACAGGATTGGAAGAGAGGGCCTCAGTGAAGGCCAGAGCTTTTTCTGTCCTACCCACTCAAACTCTCCTTTCCTCTAAAGCCCCCTGTTCTTACAGAGGTTGACTCCCCAGACTGAGTTGCAAAACCAACCTGGCCAGAAAACCATACTGTAGTCAGGGAAAGAAGCAATGTATTTCCTCCCTCAATGACTGTATGACTGAAGCAACTCTTACAGTATTAGTTGTGTGGACCAGAGTCACTGTGATTAGGCAGTCATCAGACAGGGGCCATCCTTCTCTTTCTTGGACCACCATGGGATGGCCTACTTGCAAGAGACCTGGGGAATCCACACCAACTATTAAGGAGAAAGGAGCACAGAGTCAGATCCAAGAAAGAACTTCCTTCCTTCTTGCCTAGACTTTCCTCATTTGTGTCTTGCCATTGAGTTTTGCTGTAGCTCAGGATGCTATTCCAAAGACAGACCATCGGAAATAAAGATAGGATCTGAAATCACAGGCCAAGGACTCCTGTGTCTAATGCCCGAGGACGCTAAACACTTAGCTCTGCACAAAACTCTTCCTCAATTTTCACTGTGGCCTCTGTCAGTGTATATGGCAATGACTTACAAATGATGAAACTGAGACTGTAGAATTGGGATTAACAACTTGGATGTTGTTGAGCAGAAGAGCTGTTTCATTCATCTTTATAGTCTGCCACCTGGAAGACATTGTGCTATGTAGCCTTGAGGAAATTACCTTACCTCTTTGAAACTCATCTGTAAATGGGGTGATCAATGCCCATCTCACAGGGTCTTCAGAGGAGCGTACCAAAATAGAATATTTTGCATGGTGACTGACACACTGTAAGCTCTCAGAAAACAGCAGGTATTAGTGTAGGACTTTGATCTTGAAGACTAAGTAATTCCAGCCACTCCTACAGGCCAGGAAACCACAGCCAGAGGATAGTTGGGGAGGGCAAATAGGAAGGTTTTCCCTATGGCTTTTGACCTTATTACCTAACTGTCTCTGGTTGCCAGGCTTGCACAAAGATGGTTCATTTTAGTTCTGAGTCAAGGCTGCTTTGGATTATGCTTTGTATTCTACTGGGGCCTGGAACAAAGCCAGAAAGACACAATGAAGGATGTTTCTCTTTGTGTCCACAGCTGCTTTCTAGTTACAATGGTCTATTGTTGTGCTAGGCCACAATAGAAGGGAATTGTAACTGATGGGCCCATTGATTCTGTCTCATGTCTTGGGCCTCAAGTTCAGCTCTGTCAGGGGCATCTGAGGTTTTAGGAACTTGTTTCAAATAGTAAATTAGTTATTACCGAGTAGTAGATGGATTATTGATCTTAATTATTTTTTCCTTTCCTATAATAGAATTGTATATTAATGAGCTTTGTTATGACTTTGGAGCACCTCCCACTTTACTGGGAGTACATATCCCATTAATGTTGGCCTGCCTTTAACCAAAGCAATGTGAGTTATATGATGAGAAAAGAAGTTTTGATTGTACTTGTGTTATTTGGTTTGGCTTCTTGCATTTATTCTATTTCCCATAATAGTATTATTATGCTCTAGATAACTCCTGGTCCATGGAGAATGAAGAAAAACACAGAACACAATGGAACCCAATCCTTAGTTAAGCTCAAGTGAGATCAGATGAATCCAAGCCTACCTGCAGACCTATAAGAGAGAAAAATGAATGTTTAATCCAGTGAGAATAGAGGATTGTCTGTTAGGCAGCATTGTTTTGAAGCAGTAGCTGGCAAATACACTAACACATGGAGCCTGTAGTAGAGAAGGGATCAGCAGAAGAATCTGATGGCTGCCAACAGGTTGATGTAAGCACTTTGGAGAGGGACTGAGCCTTTTGTGGACCAGAACATTTTCCCTTGGAGGAGACTACAGAAAACACTGGTTGGATATGATTTATCCCCTTTTTGACTCCTCATTTGGTAACTTATTCAGAGTAGATAGTTGCTAAATGTATGTTAGAGCTTACTGAAATTAGTTAAAATATATCCAAGCTCAAGGGAGTTGATTCCCAAAAATAGAGATTTCTAAAAGAGCATCCAAGATGCAAAGCAGAGAAGAGGCCATGAGAAGGACAGGCCCAGCCCACCCACAGCAAGGCCAACTCCCGGGGAACTTCTAAAAGTGTGCTGAGCCTATTAACAATGTGGTAGCTAGAAAATATAACTGGAAACATACTATTTTCTGACTCCATCTATCCAGGCTGCTATAATAGAATGCTATAGACAAGGTAGCTTAAACAACAGAAATTTATTTCTCATAATTCTAGAGACCAGAAAGCCCGAGATCAGGATGATTATGATCTATCTCTTCTTAAATGGGCACTAATCCCATCAGCAGGATTCCACCCTCATGATTTCATGACTTCCCAAAGACCCCATCTCCAAATACCATCACACTGTGCTTTAGGGTTCCAACGTATGCATTTTTTGGGGGGAAATCCGTTTAGTTTATAGCATTTTCCCTTCTATAAACAACTCTTGACTATGAAATTAAATGCTTTCCTCCTTCCTTTTCACATGTTCCCTTCCCAACTCTTCCCAGGACTCAAAAATACCAGGCAAACACTGACTGTCAACTGAACACCACTCACCTGGTTCTATATGGACTTGAGAAATAAGCTCTCTCAGAGATAATTGGAATTTTAAAGTAAATTCTGGGAATTGAAAATGTCTTCTCCTGGCGAAGAAATGAACATTAATGATAGACTACCAAATACTCTTAGGCTGTTGCTGTTACCTGTGGACAGCTCTGTGACCCCCGCCCTCGTGCCTCTGCCCCAGTCCCCACCTATGCAAGCTTCCTAAATCTTCCTGTATTAGGATGAGGCCTGTTCATTGGTTTCTATCACTCCTTTCCTTCTGTGTTTGGGATGAGACAGAAAGGCAGGCAATGAAGTGTACAAGCTGGTTCTATTTAAAATTAGTGGGGGCCTCAGGGTACATGTTTGTTCGAGTGTCTGCTTGTGCTGACATGTACAGATGCCTTGGGATTTCCCCAGGAAGTGGGGCTCTGGAGACTGCCTCCTTTTCCTCTAGCCAGCCCCTTGAGTGGATTGGACATTTCGGCTTAGTGTTTTCAGGGAAAGGCCAAGTGGGATTAATGAAGCTGCATCATCAAAAACCAACCCGGTTACTTGCTGGTAACTGTAGGAAAGCGACATAAGACTGGGGGCACTGAATGGAATGAGCCCAAGATTTGTGGTGTAAGGACTGGAAGCTCAGAGTTCTTACTTGAGAGTTGTAAGAAATAGAAACTTTTTTCACAAGGTTGTTATGAGGCTCAAATGGGTCATAGTATGTGAAAATTCTCTGAGGAACAGAATTCTGCCTAGAGATCATTAATGGAGTGATTATAGTGACTAATATAGGGTATTAAGGCTGATGAAGTTTACTTCATCTTCTTCCTGCCAGATGTCCCATCATAGGGTAAAGTAGTGGTCAAGCACAGATGCCCTGGCATCAGACAGCCTGGATTCTAATCCCAGCTTCATCACCAACTAGCTGTGTGATCTCCAGCAGGTGACTTAGTCTCTGTATGCTCACCACACGTAGAATGAGAAAATAGTATTATCCCCTCTCTATTGTGGTCATCAGATTTAAGTGAGTTAATAACTAAAAAATATTTGAACTGCATGGAACACTATTTTTTAACTTCTTATTTTCAAATAACCACAGATTTGTAGGAAATAGCCACACACACATACACGCACAATAAACATACGCACACGAAGAGAAGCTTTGTCTTTTCTATCAGGGATTCTTCAAAGTGATAATATGAGAGAAGAACTCTACACTTCTACGATTAGACAAGAAGCTTCCTCCAAGGAGGTGGAATTTCAAATGGGCCTTGAAGAAAACAGAGAGGCAAAAGGGACAGAGGCAGACAAATCAGTTGAGCACAAAAAGGAGAGCCGGCCCTTCCCTGCTCCCTGGTCGTGGTGGCAAAGTTACACCTCTGGGGTGTGAGATTAAGGTTCCAAACCAAGCTCTCTGGGCCGCGTGGTGCCCAGATGTTGGCTTCTTCACTGCTATTCTGCATGAAGGAGTTCACAGCCACGCTGCCTAGGAGTCAAGATGTCCTCCCAGAGATGTCCCAGGTGAACATTGGCTTCTCGTTCTTCTCAGTTGCCAGGCTCCAGGTCTGTTCTTCCCCAGCCCATGTTCCCTGATCAATGATCCTGTTTCCTCTTTGTAACCTGGAGTGCTTTTGAAAAGGATATATGCGGAAGCCCAAAGGGTTTGACTTTTCCGGCACCCTCTGTAATTGTCTCTTCCCCAGAATGCATCCGTTCTTTTTTTCTGAAGGTGGGGGCGCTTGGCAGGTAATTTAAAAGACTAACAAACTTTGGCATAGATCACTTTAAGAGCCAGTGAGCAGGCTGGAATATTAATGAAGACATCTAGTGATAGAGTTGCTTCCTGATGCAGGAACATATCAAAGAGGTTAGGTCCATGAGTGTTGCTCTGCAGAGCCCCATCTCTATTATCTAGCCCTTAATTACTTCATTAAAATTCAGCAGAGGAGCTGCCCAAATCCAGTAGCATGCCCAAGGCTTTCTGGGTGATTTCCCTGCCTCTGGCCATACGTGATTTTTAGTTCTTTCGTTCTCCAGAGATGGGAAGCCAGATCTCAGGCAGCCGAGCTGCTGCTGCTGCTGCTGCTGCTGCGAGCACAGTAGCTTGGTTGCTAAGGGATGCGACCTGCCTTCTGCACAACTGGATTTCTGCCCCCCTCTTCCACAGGCTCCAGGACACCCTGCCTATCTGGGGTTCTTGGGGAAGAAGCTACTCTATGAAAGTGTATTCGTGATTACAGATGTCCCCTTGGGCAGATAACTCATGTGCTTCCTGAACTCTTGTGAAGAGATATCTTGCTCCTGGCCCTGCTTCCTAACATAACAGGCCACTGTAGCATGGGTGTCTCATCTTGGGGAAGAAGTGGAGTGTGGGCTTGACCCTCTGGCTCTATTCCTAGTGTCATGGCCTCCTTGAGCCTCGATCGTCCTGTCTGTGATGTGAAGCTGTTACTCCACTTGGTTTGTAGGAGTATGTGTTTTCTTTTGACATCCTCTGGTCAAAAACCACACCAGTCAGCTTCCACCAAAAACTACCCCAGGAGGGTTTGCCTCCTCAGTGCTGTTCCTTTTAGTGAAACACTGACTCAGTACTTAAAATTATCAACGAGTTCTCAGATCAGGAAATGCATCTTAGTTTTAAACACAATTGTAAGTCCACAGGCAACAGCATGAAGGTGGTATCACCTCTTCTTCAGGGCAGTGTGAGGGTGCTCTGCTGGTGGCTTTTATGTTCAGAGACCCCTTTAATGCCTCTGGGTTTCTGTTGTGCTCCAAGTACAATGGTTGCTTTTACAATTTTATTGACTCAGCAAAAGACAGTGCATCTAAATACGCCAACCATGTGGTGCAGGCAATGTGTTTGGTGGTGAAAGTGGCATTTCTTTTGCCCTTTCTTGTCCTCCTTCTGCCTTTCTGTGTTTATTTTGCTTTTTTTCTGGTCACTGTGTCTCTCAAAGATCCTGCAGGGAGTTTTCTTGGGATATCCTGGGTTTTAGCAACCCTGGAGCACTGAAATAAGAGACTCATTCTGGAGATACTGATGTGACTTTGTGACCAGGGACTCTGCACCTGAGAGGCTCAGGCAGAGAATGTGGGATCAATCCTCCCTACCCCACTCCCAAACAGGATGTTAGTGAAGAGCACAGCCCTTTGATAAAGGAAAATTAAGAAAAGCTTGCATTAAAGAAGTTGGGACCACTTATGCCAGTGAGCCAGACTGAGCTTTCTGTCAGATGGTTTAAAAAAATTTTAAATGTGCACCTTCTTCTGAATATTTCCAGGGTGTCTAGAGCCTGCCACAGGGTCTTAGTCCTTTTTCTCTCCTGTTGCTCAAGGAAGGGGAATCTGGGACCCTTACCATGGCTTCCTGAGGCTGTTTATAAATCCAGTAAGTACAGTTGATACCTGAGGATGTAGCATTTGGCAGGTAATCAATTGGCCTTAGAATCAAACATCCTGGCCTCAGGACAATACTGGCTCTACAGTCCCCCGAATTGGCTAGCATGATATTACTCAGGTAATTCCTTATGCTTCTTTTTCTTTTTCCCTGTTTTATGGTCAAAACTTTGGAGTGGGATGGTCTTTTCAAATATATCTGTCAATCCCGAGTTTATCAGTCAGTTCAAATGATCGTAACTGCCACAGTTCTATTGAAACTCTTTAGCTTTCTGTTTATTTCTCTGGCTCCATGTCCACCTCTTTGTTAGTGGAACTGCTAGTCTGTCTGTCTTGTGTGATGCACTCTGAGTAGCAGACCTGTGGGGTTTTGGACCCAGTGCTTGTTGGGTCCAAAATTCTCCATTTGAGGGATGGCAGTTCTGATCTTGTTTGTTCTATCCTCCAGCCCTGTCCATGCTGATCCTTGGAAAACCAGTCCACAGACCATGCTGGGAAGCCTGGTGACTCTTTGAGGGGTGAAATGAACTTGGCAATGCCAAGAGGAGGTAAGAGGAGCTGTTGTTCAAAGTGTTCCAGATGTACCTGGGTACTTTGAGATATTTGGTTTTCAAGTTCCAATCCCTGCATGGTATTGAGTGGAGAGGAAGTAACTAACTTAGGTGAAGTGTTTCTTTCTCCTTCAGTCCATCCTTTTCCTCTGTTTTTTTCTGCTTCAGTTCATGTCTTTTCCTCTGGCTTTTTCTCCTCTACACCTTCTGATTTTCATCAACTCCAACCACCTCCTTTGGGGTGCACATGGGAAGGGAGAAAGACCCAGGGAAGGAGTCAGGAATCTCCATGGTGTTTCCAATTAAGCTCACCATTTAGAACTGTATGCATTTATTTCTCCTTTGGTACAATGGGGATAATTATATTTCATGGACTTGTGTGATAATCTAATATAATTTAGTGTGGACAAGTACAAATTCAGTGTCATAGCTGTTATGACTTGCTTACCTCAGGCAATCTTATTAGTTTTCAGCAGTGATTTCTCCAGAAACCTTTCCATATTTGTTCCCTCCCCTGAGGTTTTCCTGGAGAATAGATGCCATGTAACATTTGCATGGCTTTGTTTATACTTTCTTTCCATTGCCCTTTCCCTTCTTTGATTTCGTGGCTTTGTTGGATTCTCTCTCAACAAGGATAGGGTTGGCTGCCTGTGGTTGTCTCTGGGGATGAAACCATCAAGACCCCACAAAGTCAGCAGTTAGTGGAATTACAGGGATTCCAGTTTGACTGGTCCCAAACTGGATAATCTTGCTGGCAACATGACTGGAGACTTTGGCCCTTCAAAACTGGCCCTTGGATCATCTGGGAATGTGGCTATGGCTAGTCTTAGACAGAAGGCATGTGTCAGTCAGTAAGTGATGGTCTTTCTGTACTGTGTGAGTGGTACTTAAGGATATGTGCTAGTGAATTGCTGCCTGGGACCTCTACCTGTTTTTTCTATAAAAGTATCATGATCAAGGGCCTGGACTTTGTGCTTGGGCAGGTACCTGTGTGTTAAAAGTGTCCTAAATGCAAATGCTTTCTACCTTATTTAGGAGATAGAAGCTCAAAGTGATGAGGTTGAAAGAAAGTAAAAGGAAGTGAGGAAAATAAATATAAACACAAATGTCTATGACTGTGGTGGCCAGAGGTTTATGCTGAGCATTGCAGAGACATGGTCAAGCTGCAACAGGCATGGTGCCTGGCACACTGGACTTCTTTAGGAGACCAGCAAGGAAATAATACACTTTGAAGCAATGCACACTGGGGAGAAAAGGGAGTGTTTATCTTCCAGTTCTCTTCTAGTTCCATTTCTCATTGGTCAATATTAAATGGAAAGTGAGCTCCTCTGGCCCCTAGTGGATGTTCAGAAGGACAGATTCCATACCCAATGATGCTGTGCCTCTCACAAGTATAAAAGTTAGAAGACATCTTAGCACAGGTGACATCCAACCGAGAGAAAGAGAGAAATTAGAGTCAGGGATGTCCAAGAAGGCACACAGCCTTTTGGTGTATACACTAACCCTCTCTTTCTCAAGGTGAGGAGAACTTGGAATCCAGTAGAGTGAGGAGTGGATATGGCTCGGCATCTAAATTCCTTCTTTCATCTCCATCTATTGGAAGTGATTGCATCCTACTGACAGTCCTCAGCTCAGACTCCTCATCCAAGGGCTTAACAGTAACAGAATGGCTTCTGCTGCCCCACCTCAGCCTCCTCTGGGGACCCAATCCAGCCTTATCCTCTCCAAGATCCCTTACGAGAAGGCTGAATCCTTATTAAGAAACACTATGGATTTTTAGAGTAAAAAATCTATAGAGAGACTTCAGAAACAGTCTGGGGAGATTATAAAGAAATGTGGGCCAGTTTTCCAAGGAGATTTTATAGAATATTCAATAGCACTCATGTCATAAAAGGCCTGTGGAGGTTTCCATAGCTGAAGCTGGCCCTGAATTATGATTCCCTGATGCAGAGCCCAGCAAAAGGTCACAGCATAACAGATTAGGGCTTGATTCTGCGGTGCTTGTAAAAATAGAGCCACCTCACTAAAATGCAGTAGGGATATTAATTTCCAAGGCTGAAGTTCAATTTAATAGAAAGACAGAGTAGAAAATAGAGCTGTCTTTTCTATCCCAATGGTCATAATAGAACTCCACCCTACACTTCTCTAGAAGCTGTCTCCTGGCCAACTCCCAGATATTCTAAAATGCTCTTGACGATGACTAGAGCTGGGTAGCTGGAGAGATAGCAATTACTGTCTACAGATGAGGAACCTGAGGCATTCAGAGGTTAATCTACTTCCATGGGCACAGAGCAAGGCAGAGGGTGTGCCAGTTTGTAGTTAGTAAAATCCTACTCCTAAATGAGAGCAGAGGAACACAATTACCTTCAACTTTAGTACAGGAGTGAAGTTTATTAAGATGAATACCTACTCTGAGCTGAGCCCTGGTTGGGGTTCTTAACATCCATACTCACTAGATTTTATAATGAATCTGATGGGTCAGTACTCTCTCTGAGGCTCAGTGAAATAAAGATATTTGTCCAAATGTATCACATACCTCTGAAGAATCCTGGAGCTGAGAACTGGTGCCTGATGTTCTGACAGGTGTAGCTTTGCTCTTCTCATGACCCCTTGACACCTGTTCTGTCTCCTATACTGGACTCTCCCCAAGATCAGTAACTGTGTCCTGGGACCCCAATCAGGCAGGGTTTTCAGGCTTCTGAAAGTAAGTGGGCTTTTGGAAAACCATAAGATCATCTCTGGAAAGTTGGTAGAATCTGTCCTTCATTCTCTGAAATTGGCCTGAACTTTGGAACTTTCTTTCCTTATATTAATGCTCAATGAAATGTTAATCTCTGGGCAAGGCAGGAAGAACTGAAAGTGAATTTGTCCAGTTAAATGGAAATGGGAACTTGAGAACAGAGCTATGTGAAGGTCAGACAAGTGACCTTGACTGAGGAGCACAGAAGGACAAATGGAGAGATCCTGAGATTTTACCATTTCTGAGGCAGGCTCATAAATAGATACCAAATCAGCATCTCCAGGTTCATGATAGGTACTGAATCAGCATCTCCTGACTTCTTCCCTGTACCCTCACCATTGGTTTGCAGTGGTACTTGCCTATGATGGAGTCTAGCAGGAAGGCTGACCCCCATGCCCGGTGGTGGTGAAGGTCCTCAGCCGTGTGAGGGTCCAGGCACTTCAACATGTTGTTCAAACAGCAACTCTGTGCAGGGCCGGGTGCTTCCTCCAGAGCCAGAGTGAAGAAGAAGTGGAGCGAAACCCTGGGGCTGTGGGTCCATGTTTGGACTTTGGGATCAATTCCTCCTAAGAAAAGAAAGGAAAGGGCAGAAAAATAAGGGGAAGATCCAGGACCAACCCTCCAGAAGCTCTTGCTTCAACGGAGGTAGAAAGATTTTGGTTATAAACATGACCTGACATAACAGGGCTATAAATGTCCTGAAAAGTGGAAAGGGTACTTACTGTATTTATTTCTTCATTTTGCAGGCCGGCATGTAGTCTGTATTTTATATGTTAATGTTTCTAGAAGGGAGTGTGGAGGAATAGGGAAAGATAATAGGAGCAGAATGAGTGGTTTGGACTGGACCCTGTATCCAAGAAGGCAGAGGATTGTGGGTAAGAGTCAAGGGCTGAGCTTGTTAGGGTAACTCTTCATGGAACAGCAAAACTGGAACAGTGGGTGCTATGACGTGTTGCCCAGATTTCCCTTGGGACTGAGGCACTCATGTTCCCAGCTGCTGGACATGCTGGTGGCTGACTCTCCTTTCCAAAACTTAACTTCCTTTGCCCAAGGTCAGGTCCTTTTCCTGAGGAACAACATGACAAGTCTGAAGGACCACCCCATTTACAGGGCATCCCATGGGGATTTGTGAACTCACATACTCTGACGAGATAAGATCATAAGCAAAATGTAGAGACGAAGAGCCCTGGGAGAATGGCTTGTGTAAATGTGCAGAGGGGAGCTCAGAAGGTGGACATGAACACATTAGTGGAAACTGAGATTAGCATGAGTTTAATCCATGAATACTTCGGCCTTGTTGTGTAGAGGAAGTGCCCCAGACAAGGAACTGTGAGATCCAACTTCTAATCCTGGCTCTGACCCTAAATTTCTCTGTGACCTTGGACTAGTGTCTTCATTTCTCTGAGCCTCATTGCCCTCAGCTCTCAATAACTAGATCCCTCTCAATGCCTTGCTGCAATGGCTGATGATGGTTTTCCTCCATTTGCCAAGGCATCTTCTATACTGGATGGCTGTTTTCCAGAGGGCAAAACCCAAGCATCCTGTGTGACTTTGATCCTTGCTCAGCTCCTCCACTTCTTCTCTGAGAGCCTTGTTCTGGTTCTGTATACAGTGAATGCTCAGTGAATTCTGGTCCGGTCCATCAGGGGGTCAATTGCTAACTCCCCCAGCAGCTAGCTACATTCTCTGTGCTCTGCCAACAGCATGTGCGTGGCACTCTCCTGGATGTTACACATTCATCCTGAGCCTTATGCAGTGTAACCTTGGGGCCCACAAGAGTGCCCAGAACACATGGGTTCTCAGGAGATTCTGAATGAATTGAGGGAGACACTAATGAAAAAAAAAATGCAAGTGAAAACACCCCATGAGATGCACTCTGATTATCTTCCTCTTCTACCTTGATTCTGCTGACCACCTCCTGGTCCTTCTCAGTGACAGGTGATAGCATAAAGCCACTTATGCCAGGACAGTGATGACTCCTGTGATCTAATAAGGATGTTTCTGAGTTGATGCTAGCCCTAGTACCATGATCCTGGCCTCTGCCTACAAACCAGAGTTCAGATTTGGCTCTGATCTGTGACACTTGTTGCTAGAGCCTATGTCACACTCAAAAAGGATCTCATTAGCACCCGGGGAAACCTTCCTCTCTGGCCCTTTCCCCCTCTAAGAGTGAGCAGTTTTAATTGCATTCACTCACCTTTTGCAAGGACCTTGATGTCGTCTCACTGTTTTCTTCTCTTCCAGCTGCTCTGAGAAGACTGTATTTGTATGTGTAGCCTGCACCTAATGGATGTGAAATGGTTACAGGCACGATTCCACACAGGGGAGTAGGATGATGTTAATGGCATTGTGCTGCAAGTGTCACGGCCTCCATATTTGTGCACAATAGAGAAGCTATTTTCAGCTCACATCTCATCTGCAAGTTACTTTTCTAGGCAAAAAAGAGCAGAATTTACCCACCCACTTCCTATTACCACAGTGTGACCAGAACATAGAAGTAGCTAGAGACAACAAAAGATTTGGATCAGAGTGGTTGGCTCTAACATTTCAGTGTGCGTAAGAAGTACCTGGGAGGTATATTAAAATGCAGGTGCCTGAACCGCCTCCTTGGAGATTCTGATTTGGTAGATCCTAAGCAGGGATGGAGCACTTACATTTTTAACAACCTCTTCAGGCCATTTCAGTTCATGGCCTCACTTTTAGAACCACTGGGTTAGAAAAATGAATTAGAGTCAGCCACAGAATCTCACACATGGAGAGAAAAGCCTTTCTCAGGTAATATTTAATTAGCTGCTGGTGAATATAAACGCCTTCAAGAACACAGATGACAAAGCTTAAGTTAGGTGGCAATCTGTGCTGTTTTTTCTGGGTTCCTGGTCGATGTAAATCAGTTAATACCTGTTAATTATTTTTAATTTCCCTCAGAAAAGTATGTGTGTTGGGTGATAAATTATGTAATTACTTTAAAGTGAACTTTAAACAAGCTTTGTAAAAAGAAGAAACAACTTTTCCTGCAAAAATAAGCTCTAGAGATGAGTTATCATTTCCTCAACCAATGTCTTTGGAAGCTGAGGGCAGTAGGAATGAGCCCCTACATTTGCTGTGTTCGCCTCTCTAATGTCCCTAGCTAAGGGATCAACTCAGGAAGGTTAAAAGCCCCCTGATCTCATTGAGTTTCTATGACATAAATGATTCAAAAAGGCCACGGGCATGTTTCCAGAAGCATAACAATCTTATTAAAATCATGGCTTACTCTCAACAAATTCAAATCTGCTTATATCCAACTTACTGCATGTGGCCACAGAAAAGCTCTACTTTTTCTAATCTCAACAATTTTTTCTCTTGTTCAACATTCAGATTTTATTTCCACAAACACAGAAATGCATTCTACATTTGAGGATGTCATTTAAGGCCAAGAAACTCCAATAAAAAAGCGTTTATCAGCAGTAAAGTTTGTTTGAGGATTACCCACTGTGAATAAAGCCAAGCTCCCCTTTTAAACTGAAGCATGCTATTTCGGGAATGTGACCCCTTTCATGAATAAATGACATGGTGACATTTACAGATAAAGCAAGATTTAACTGCTATGAAAGAAGGTGACAAATGTCAGGATGTCAATAATGATCCGTGAACATAATGGTTTCTTGCCTGAGCACTGAACAGATACATAATGTAACTGTTGCCTGCCAGTGCTCTACAGAGAAGGAACCCTGCACTCCGGAAGTGCTGGAAGGTTCCCATCACTGCAAAAGCCACAAGTCTAGGGTGGTGGGTATCTGAGTGCAGTCTGGCTAATGTATGAGGCTGTTGGTTCCTTCACTCTGCCTGCCAGGAAGGATGACATTTTTCTACCATCTCTGGCTAAGTGGTATCAGAAGAAGCTTCAGATGCTATAAAAATAGCATTTTGGTTATGTCTTCATTTTCCTAAAGAGCCAGGATAGACAAAATGTCAGGAGAAAGTTCATGGCCATTTGTATGGTGAGGCCAAAGCTAAGGGTAGTGTCTGACCAAGAGGTGAGGGGCCTGCCAGTTGCCCCAGCAGTGGACAACTAGTCAGAGCACACCAGCAAGAGTGCACATGGCTCAGCCACGGGCAGCCCAGACGTACAAGACCCATTCCTCTTGGCCACTTCTGCGAACTCCGTGCCCTCCTGATTCTGCCCCTGCATCGTTTTTGCTTTCTTTTACTGGATGTCTTAGTCCATTTACTGCTGCTATAACCAAATAATCAAGTCTGGGGAATTTATACATACTGTCAAAGGTCTATTTTGGTTTATGTTCTGGAAGTCCAAGAGTAGATCCCTGGCATCTGCTTGACTTCTGGTGTGGGCCTCGGGGCAGAAAGTGGAAGGAAAGCAGGCATGTGTGGAAGAGAGGAAAGAGGGCTGAATTCCCATGGTGGCTGACCCATTCCACAAGAACAGCATTAATCCATTCATGAGAGCTCTGGCTCCCCACCCAAATACTTCCCATTAGGTCGCATGTTCCAATACCACTGCTTCAAGGAATGAATTTCTGGGGGGTACATGACAAACCATATTCCAACTATCACAGCACTGGCCATTTATGTCTTCACTTTAAATTAAATGTCTTTGAGCAATGGTAAATATTCAGCAATCAGCTCCTGGAAAACAAACCCTGACCAGTTTACATTTTTCTGTGGTGTAAATATTAGCCTGCCCCTACAGCTGATCTTCAGTGACTTTTCAGCGTCAAGTCAGGAGCACAAAGTCAGAAAAGATATCCATTATTGACTGTCACTTCAATACCCCATAGTGATCTCCAGGATCCTCTTTGTTTATCTGTACTGATTTCCTACTTTAGCTGCCACTCTAATCCCCCAGATACACCTGTCTTCTTAGGCAAAGAACACTAGGTGTTTATTTCCAAAGTGGATGTCTCCAAATCCAACCCATGTATCTAGTCTAGAGGACAACATCCTCCTCCTTTCCCATCTGTTCAGTTGTGTTGCCTGCTCCTTCCCCCGTCATCTCACACCCTAAGGCATGGCCTGAACTTCCCTCCTCTGCGATGCTTCTTGGCTCAGGCTCTTGGTCTCTGGCTGTGTGATAGCACCTCTACCCACCTCAGGTCTGGATAGTGTTCTTCTTTCTCATAATATGAAAAAGGTTTTGCATAATTTTACAATGGTTACCTCATTTGACAATAAAAATGAGGAAACAGAGGCTCTGAGATGCTGACTTGCCTGCAGTCCTCTAGTATGTCAGGACTAGAGCCCAGGTTTCCATTCCCAACATTCCTGCTTTTTTGTGCATAGTATCCTATCTTCCATTGCTGCAAAGGCCAAGGCCCAGCTAAGACTGTGAATCACTCCAGTTGGAAGCCCTTGTCCTATAGTTATCCCCCTCCCTCCTCTGAGTTCCACTGATAGGGCACTTTGGTGGGGGATTCAGGAGCTGACAGTTGTCCTGGAGCTCCTAGCACTACAGAGTAGCACATTTTGCTCTGCTGCTCTTGGTATAGATCCACTTTTCTGGACAAATACCATGTCTTCTCTGCAGCTGCCAGAAGAGCCATAGACTTAACAACAAGAGCAGGTCAGAATATGGGGCCATCACAGTTAGCACTAGCAGATCCCCAGCCTCCATGGTCAAGGTTCTGAACCTTTACCCAAAAAAAGGGTCAAAAGCTGAGGGCAGTTTTTCTCAGTGGGGGATGGACTTACTTTATTTATATTTCTTTATTTTTATTAGAGCTTTATAGTAATTGAGTTGATCCTGACAAACTCAAATGTGCATGGAAATTGATTTCAGGTCATGATTTTCCCTTTTCCCATCCTCCCTCCCCTCTTTCTCCTTTCTTTTCTCTACTAGACTTCCTTTTGCTCATCTATTAATTTGTGTTTGATTGGTTCTTTGTTATCTCATCCTTCCCCCGATTCCTTTATTTACTCTAGCTTTTGCATATGAGAGAAAATAGTCGACCTTTTGAGTTTCTGAGTTTGGCTAATTTCAGTTAGCATTATGCTCTTTTTAAGAAATGCTTTTCCCACATCCTTCTGTACTGTGCAGGCCTGAATGATGTGCTCTACCCATATGTGTGAGGCACTGTCTACTTAGTTTTCCAATGAGGCAGAAGCATAGAGCCCAGGCACAGATCTATGGCTAGGGCTGGTGGGACTTTGGGGGGCAGAAGTATATGGCCAGAAGTCTTTTCAGACTGGAATCTGCGGAGTCCATCTGAGGGGCAGGATTTAGTTCAGGAGAGGGAGAGGTTCTCAGTGGCTTAGAAGAGCCAGGGGAATTTTCTGGATGAGGAGGGTATGAGAAGGGCTTTGAAAGAGAACCAGAATTTAGTGAGGAAGGAACAGAGTTGGATGGGATATCAGGAGATGAAGGCTATAATCAGAAAGAGGTTTAGGGAAAGGAAGGTACAGCTCACCCCTCTCCATGCCATCTCCTGACCTCCTGCTGCCACTGTCAAAGAGAATTCAGACTGAGAAAGTAGCTCCCAAGGAAGAACACCTACAATGTACCTTCTTCTCACTAATGTGTGACTGTAGACCTTTTCCTCCTGAGCCCTGGGGGGCTGCAGAACAGGAAGGGCCCAGGCCATGGGGTCAGAGTGCTTTTGAGCAGCTTCATGCTCCATGAGCAGGCTGTAGTCTCCGGCCACAGAAAGGCTCCTGCTTTGGCCATTCCAAATGGTCGGGGTGGGGGTGGGGCACTAGGAATCTCAAGGGTGCAGACTGGGGACCCTCCACCTCCTTAGAAAGTTCTGAGGTAATTAGGAGCCTTGACTGACATTTTTTTTCCCTCAACACTAACTCACTTCCATCCTGCTTTACAAGCTGACAAGATTTCAACTCAAGGCGGGAGACTCGCGATGCTGTCATAAAGTACATGTGGAGAAGAACTGCAAGGTAAATGCTTTTCACTGGAAGTCAATTTTGTCTCGAAGTTTTCTTGTGGTTGGAAGTTTCTTTGAAAACTTAGTGATTATTAAGATGTCAGTGGCAGGAAGATATTTGCCGTTGCCTCCCCGCTGCCTGGTCCTGTCTGCTCTGACAGTTCTCCTCCTTGGGCCTCTGCACAGAACAGGGCAGAGAAGGGACAAGGGACATTGAAGGGTGGTGGGGGACAAAGATTGCTCACTGAATTCAGGGCCTGCCATGCTTGGTGTGTGCCTGCCACTGCACTGAGCTCTTCAAGCTTTTTCTCTCCCTCAGCGAATGGCAGATCCCAGACATGTATGCAACTGAGACATCATGAACACTTGCCCTGTTCAGCAGTCCCAGGGTGGCTGAGGAGTCTGTCTTTGAAGGAGCATTAAGCAATTTGAGTATGCCAAGCAAGAGGGGAGGAGAAGGGGATGAAGGAGGACTTAACACTGTCCTTCCTGATGATGCAGAGCTGTTTGCCCTCACTCTGGGCAGGACAAAGCTCCAGGGGAGTTATGTTGAGGTTAAGTCTTTTGCTCAGTTTCTTAGAGTTGTGGATGCAGCATGGGGGACTCCTGACTAAGAAAGCAAAGAGAAAACCAGTGAACTTCCCCCTGTGAGTGCCCCAGACTTATGGAGTGACATGTGGGGATTTGTGGGTGTGAGGCTTGTTGCTAGCTGGAGGTATTGTCGTCCACCCTGGAATTGTGCTCTTGAGGAGCACTAGATGCGATGGATTCTGATATCCAGCTTCGAGATTTTTCTTCTCAGCAGTTTTCCCTTGGTTCATCCCCAGAGGGCACTGGAGTTCTGGTGTTTTGCAGCTAGTGCCAGTCGTGGTACTGGGGCATGCAAGGAGAGAGGGTACTCGTGAGGGAAGCCGAGCAGCCAGCATGCGCTGAAAGGGAGGTCAGAGGTCAGAGTTCAGAAGGGCTCCAGAGTGTTCTGAGAGGAGCAGTGAGGAGCAGCCCCTGCACCTGATTGCATCCTCTTCTGGGGTTCATAGCAATACAAAAGGAGGAAATCTGCTAAGAGACACGGCCTTTCTATGGTCACAGAGGAGGAAGATCTAGGTAGACACAGAAGGCTGTGGCTGGCAGATAAGGAAATTATGAATAAGTGCATTTACCTGAATTTCTCTTTTGTTTATTCACTCAGACACCTGTTGGACATGATTTTGGGTCAGGCTCTGTCAAGGAAACAGAAAAGAAAAAGGCCCAGTGTGTATCCTCAAAAGTCTTTCTCTGGCTATTGCATTATTATTATTATTAACTATTATTATTCTCATTCTCATCATTATTATTATTAAGAGGAGGAGGAGTACTAGTAGTGGTGTTGGTGGTGGTGGAGGAGTGGACATAGGGAGTCTGTAACCCCTAAGTCTGACATAGGGAGCCTGTAACCTCTAAGTGGAAGGCTGGCTCTGCATAGAGCTGGCCACAGCTGCTGAATGACACTTTGCTCTTGTAGTTGTAACTGCAGAGAAGGCTTGGATGTGGCTTTCTGATGTGAAAGAATGAGAAGCCCCAGAACAAGTGGAGTTCAGAGCCATGTGCATCTAGATGAGAGTTGGCATTGAAAGACAAGTCAGGCTTCTGCTCTGATCATGCATTTTGGAACTTCAACATCCCTCTCCTTATCTTCTTCCTCTTCAGGTCTTGGTGTCTGGCCACTGAATGGTGGACTTCTGGTTGACAAAGATTATCTCTAGGGAATCAAATGTAGGTCTGAATTCCCAGCAGGTTCTAAGTTACCTTGGCTGCATTAAACAAAGGGCATAGTACCTGCCTCAGAGGAATTTCCTGTCTCCCCATCAGGCAGTCTGAGATTAGCAGTAACTGGTATTCATGGTCCCCTGATTGGGATTTTTGGGTTGGCAGCCTTGGTCTTCCTCTTTGTGCCCTCTAGTCCCTATTTCCGGGCCTCCTTGATCCACCTGCCTGGGATAGCAGGGTCCCATATACCTCCTTTACTCCTGCATCTGGAAAGACTCTGCCACTGGAGAATGCCCTTCTTGCTCCAAGAGCCAGGGGCAGTGCTCCCAACATGATGGCTCCTGATAGTCAGGTTCTCAGCTTTGGCCTGTGACCCTGGAAGATTTACTCTTTGGTTAGGCTGGTCCAGATCCAGCCTCTGCTGGTGTCCTGACTCAACTCACTGGGCTCAGCACCTAGAGGAATGCTGTAGCCTCTGCCATATAGTAGAGTCCAGAACATAGGGCATCTCTGATTCTCCTGATCAAACCATGGCCCTGAGAAGGCTTCAGGAGATGAGGTGCTCCCTCCCACAGCTTTATCCTGTTGAAGTGTTAGGGTTGTGATAGTCCAGTCAGTGTAAAAAAGTTAAGACTAAAGCTTCACTTGAACTACCCGTGGAAGCAAGTGTAGCAGCTTTCAGTGTGTTTGGAAGAAGTGTACACATGTGCATGTGTGCCTGTATGTGTGTGTAGGCTATGCATTTGTGGATCTGTATTCAAATACCACCAAGCACTATAGTCAGGAGGTTGATAGTTTAATATATAAATCTAGAAGTAAACATTGAACTATGGCTTGTATAACTGCAGTAGAAAATATTTTCATAACTATTGCAATAAGAAACTAAGCAAGAGAGTGGAACATAAGATCTATTTTCTTTTGATGGGGCCATTTGCTCACCCTGAGGTCTGCTTCTGGTCCTGTCTCCCTGTCCCGGGCACTGGTATTCACACAACAGAGCCACAAACTCAGGAGGCCTGAGCAGGGCATCTGGGGGTTCATGCAGGCCCAGTAATGGTGCCTTTGTTCCACTCAGCTTTGCAGTTAGAACTGCTCTCTGTGACTTTTAAACTTTGAGGGTGAAGGGCATGATGCCAGTTTTCGGGTGTGGCATTTCTGTGAATGAGCAAAAAAGCAGTTGGGGAGCAATAAACATGTGCATATTACAGAGCAGTGTGTAGCAGCCAGGCCTCAGAGGCTGATGTTTTTCTCATATCCCACAGTTTTATGACTCCATACCTTTAAATATTCATTTCCATTGCTCTACGTGAGGACATAAAGTCAGAGTGCACTTCCCCAAGTCCTAGTGGGAGCCGATCTCTGCAGTCCTGACAGCAACTTCCTTAGGAGAGCTAAGGAGAGTCTTGCCATCCCTCACCCATGAGAGAGAGTAAAAACTTCAGGCCAAAAGTGCTGGCCTGGCCACATTGGCCCTGCTTAGGGTGACACAATAGAATGTGTCCCCAGTGTCCTCTGCTGAGGGATACCTTTAGAACTCTATTTTTCTTCTGCCATCAGACCTCATTAATAATTCTGTTTATATGCCTATAGGTAGTAGTTACCCACTTACCAGGGAAGACTTGCACTCTTTTAACCCTATGCCTGCCCCAGTTCCTGAAGTGTACTGGGTGTTCAGTTATAATTTGTTGAAGCAGTGAATGGTTTGCCTATGAGAGGGCTAGTTCTTATAGCTTTCACACATAAATAACACTGGGTCATAAATGAACTATGCATTGGGAAGATCAACCAATGAAGCCACACTGTCATGTGGAGGGGCCAACGTACTAGTTCACTTCTTCATCAGTGTTCAGTGCCCTGAGCCTGTCTCACTGGCTGGAAGGGAGGTCTGTGATTGGGAAGTATCATCCTGGTTCTTCCAAAAACACCTGCTGGACTAGGCTAGGTCACTGAGCTCCAGGTGTAGTTAAAGGTCCTCTCTGAGCCTGTGGTCCTCAGCTAGTGGTGACTCTGTCAGTCTTACACAGTTACTAGATTGCTACAGCTGCTTATCATTTATAACAGAGTGATATAGCAGAATGCACACATTTTTATACATGGAACATCCTCAAATTCTCCAATTTCTTGGTACTTGGACATACAGAATCTCTAATCAAACTGAATCATTTCAGATCTGTACACAATCATGGTTCTCTGACAAGGGTCAAGTATAGAATGAGCAGGAACTCTGGTTCTGGAGGGAGGACCTATAACAAACACCAAACTCAACTATGATTCTGTTTGATTTTTCTTAGAATGATATCCCTGAACAGTTCATCTGAGGTGAGACTATTGGAAGGCAGTCACTGAATGAGAAAAGAGAACACAGAATTTTTTTCTTTTTTTTGGTATAAGGGATTAAACTCAGGGGTACTCGACCACTGAGCCACATCTCCAGCCCTATTTTGTGTTTTATGTAGAGACAGAGTCTCACTGAGTTGCTTAGTGTCTCGCTGTTGCTGAGGCTGGCCTTGAACTCGCGATTCTCCTGTCTCGGCCTCCCAAAGTGCTGGGATTACAGGCTTGCGCCATGCACCCAGCTGAGAACACAGAATTTTGACATGTGTTGTTATAACGTGACTGCTAGAACACCTGTCCATCCCAGTACTTCACAGGCATTTATAACATCCTGCATGTATTGTGTGTGTGTGTGTGTGTGTGTGTGTGTGCACGTGCATTTAGTGAGATGGAGAAAGCACATTGCACAAAATGTCCTCCATTCTAAATGTCTTGGTCAATTGTATAATGTTAATGACACAGGGCCAGAGGTAGGAATGTGATCAGCAGGCTCCATGCATATGCATACCCATAATATAAAGCATCTCACTTCAGCCACCAAAGCCATATTTGGTTCCTTGAATACATTTTTCTTGATCTTGGACTTTAAGGGATTCCTTCTCCTCCCATTCCTTTTATGTGGCCTATTACCAGTATCAACTTTATGACCACAGCTCCCAAATATCATTTCTTTCCCGTCTGCCACTGACCCTGGTTCTCATACTATTCATGTGAGATGCACCTGACATTTATGGTTCTTCCTTTTTTTTACAGATCTAGGAACTAAGGCTCAGCAGGGTACAGTGACTTATTTCAGAAACTTCCAGCTGATTAGAGATAGAGCTGACACTAGAACTCAGGACTTTTTGATTCTAAACCAGGACCACTTACACCCTTTAGCACACTGCTCCCCTAATCCAAGAACTGTCTTTCTGAAGAGGAATGCTAAGTTCTTCCACCAAGCTTGGCCTTAAGTATGTTCAATGTGAACCTTCAAAACTTCTGAAGGAAACATGGTTTTGTCATAGAACATTCTCTTTCCAACCTCTTCCTTTCATTACTGGGTGCCAACCTGATATTGATACAGCATTGAAATCGAGGTTCTTCCTGATGCTTTCTTCCTATCTCTACCCTTCTGTATGTTTCATGAAAAGACAGAAAATATTCATGTGCGAGTCCCTGGGGCTCATTCTAGCTGGCTTTTCCTGGGGTAGTGGGTCAGGTCGTAGGACGGAACACAGGTATGTGGGTGAATGCAACTGGACAATCACAAAGTTGAGACTTAAGATTACGTTATCACTTTGGAATTAAAACAGTGATATTAGGTGAAGAATGGGCTATTCAAGGTGAGTTAAGGGCATTTGTCCTTGGAGTCCCCTGTCTCTTTCTCTTGGCAACTCTCCCAGTGCTTCTTACACCTCTCCTTCAAAGGATTTGTGCTTTTCCTATCCAGACGTCCTCAGAAAAAGTATGACATTCACCCACTTTTATGAATGACTGCTGCTAATTTTCAGGGAAACTCGAGAGATGGGACGAAGTAAAGCCCATCGAAAGGGAGGAAGCTCTGGTCCTTGGATTCTTGGCATTGGGCAGCACATGGGTCAAGGATCAGCCAGAAGGAGTCTTCACTTGCTCAGCGTGGGGTCAGCTGCCTAGCGGATGTTGCTCTTGGAGGGCTGAATGAAGTTCTTCTGCCGTGGCTGGGGTCTGGCACTTCAACAAGATTTAAGATGCAGCGGCAGGCACTGCTCCAGGAAGCTGAGCTTGCAACTCAGTTCTGGGCAGATCACAATCCCTCCCTTCCAGAGCCAACTGAATTAATTGGGAAAGGGAAAGAGCCCTAGTGACTTATGCCTGACAAGCCCTTGGTCTCTTTGAGCTCCAGTGACAGGCAGCCAAACTTCAAAGGCCCTCGTGCCCTCCTCCTTTTACCCTGCCTGTCAAGAGAGGCTGCTGAGGAGCGGATGCTGGGGCCGGAGGGAGGATGACCAGGGAGTAAGGCTCTCTGACATTTGTCCTTCCCTCACTGCCGACAGCCAACTCAAGATTGGCTCTGTACCCTGCTGCCACAGCCCCCCAACCTCTCACACTAGGGAGACAGCTCGCCTCTAAATTTAGCAGGAGAAGTGGACAGGGAGGTCAGTGTGTCCAGGGTGAGGGCTGAAGGTGGAAGTGGAATAAAAGAGACAGTAGACAAGTGGGGGCAGTGTGTGAGAGAGAGAATGAGTGACTTCCAGTCAGAGTAGCTATTACAGACCGAGAGAGGAGTCCTTTAAAGAGTTTGCAGAAATGGAGAGTGCGACTCTTCACTGTTGGTACGAGGGAGCATTACTAATGTGTGCTAATGGAGCAGTCGGTTGGCATTTGTGAGGAGGTTCAATTAGAACTCTTTTACTCCTGTAGGAGCACGTTGTAGCAGTTAGAGCTGCTGTCACTGGAAGGGGACCACTGGCATTTCTGTCCAGTGGAAGGCGAGGTGGTGGAGGGGGTGCTTATTAGACCCCTGTTATGAGCCCTGACTGGGTTTGTATGTTCCGTTACTTAGCTCATTTATTCTTTGCAACAGTTTGATGTGATAGCTTTTAGGAAATTTTTCTTTTTTTATGGAGTAAGCTGAGGCTTGACTTGTTGACTTTAAGTAACTGATCTAGTACACAGCTCGATCTGTCTGATCTTAAAAGCTTGTTCTTTCTACTCCTGTAATAAACAAAAATGAATGCCCCGAAACTCTCCCATCCTCCTCCCACCAGGAAGCAAATCTATGGTTTTAACCATTTCATTCAAGAAAGTTACATATTTTATATTCTTTTTAATAGACATGACAGGGATTTGTCCTTTCAATTCCCTGGCAGTTTTATTTGTACCCTTGCATAATGTAGCAAACCATGTCTGTCTTGAAGGGAGCTCAGGTAAGTCTCAGAAGGCTTTTGTCATAAGAATAGAGCCAAGCTCTGGATCAAAGCCCTGTGTGACCAGGGAGCTTGATGTCTTGTTTCCAGTGCAGGCCTATGTGTAGTGTGTTAAGATTTTCATTGCTATGATAGAATACCTGAGAAAATAAACTTAGAAGAGGAAAGATTTATTTTGGCTCATGGTTTCAGAGGTTTCAGTCCATGGTCATGTGGCTCCATTGTTTCTGTGGTGAAGCAGAACCTCATGGCAGAAAGGCACAGCAGAGCATAGCTGCTCATTTCATGACAGCACAGAAAGGAGAGAGGCGGTATGGCGGGGGGTAGATAGTAAGGGGTTCAGGACAAGATATATTCCCCAAATAACATCCCAAGGACTCACTCCCTTCAACTACATCTCACCTACCAAGTTTATATCACCTCCTATCGCCTTCAAATTATGACCCTATCAATGGATCATTAATAAGGTCAGAGATCTCATGATTCAACCACTGCCCATCTCTGAACATTACTGCACTGGGGACAAAGCCTTTACCATATGAACTTTTAAGGGACATTTAAGATTCAAACTATAATATCCATTTATCAAAAAGAAACTTTTGGACAAGAGAAGAATTTGGAAGGAAACATGTCCCTAAAAAGATAGGAATGACATCTGGAGCAACCAGATAGGAAAGAATAGCAACATGGAAACAGCCTGTGAATTCTCCACTTACCCCAGGAAGCTTTTATTTTTCAAATGGCTAAATGACAAGATTTAGAAGATTATTCTGAAGAATATTTATTTATGATTGTGCTATCACCACCTGTTGCTAGACAATCAAGAGTTTCCACATCCATCAGTGAGAGGACTAATATTCCAGGCCCTTATATCTGCTCTCTGGCCATTGATGCAGGGCAAGGGATGCGCAGCTGGTCTTGATTTAGCCAAAATAGGCAGCTCCACACATGCCTTCTTGACTGAATGAGCAGATGAATGAATGAAGGAATGTCCTAAAAGGGGCTCACATTTTTTTTTTTTTAAGCTAACTTCTCAATGAATTCTGGAAGTAATTTTACAAAGGAGAAGAGTGGAACAGATCTCGGAAAAGAGTGTGTGAGGGTGTTTATATATGTGTGTGTGTGTTCGTATGTGTGTGTGTGTACCTTTATGTGTGTGTTTGTGTGCCTGTATATGTGTTTAAAGGAGGAAAAGGAGGCAAAGACAAAGGGGAGGAAGAGAAAGGTTTAAGAACTTCTAGACTTTGTCAGCAGCCACCACCCATCGACCTCATATGCCGCCAGAAGGTCACCCTATAGATTCTGGCCACCATCCATCCCAGTGGCATGCCTTCTCTGCAGTCTATGTGATCACTGACACTGTCCCTATGTGGGGTGAGAAGGTGGGTTGTCTCTGCTCTCTAACAGGCCAGGCTCTGCTTCTCTTGCCTCACCTGGTAGGTGGAGATGCTGCTCTCCAGAATGCTGGTAAGCACAGGATTCCCTGCTCTGAGCATGGATGCAATCACGTGAGCCACACAGGCCTATTTGTTGTACAAGAAATGACTGCTGCATTATGAAACATAGTTCGTTCTTAGCTAACATGCGTTGTTTTCCCTGCAGCTCTTTTTATGTTAAAGCCTGTCTCTCCCAGTGTTATCTGATGGTTTCCTAGGAGATGCCCTCCCTGGCCAAGCTCTCGCTGATGCTGGAGTTGGATATTATCTATATGCGCTAAATATCTGCTTTGTTCACTCAGTGCTACTTTGCTCTTTCTCCTGGAGCTGTTGGCTAGTTTCTCAGGAGGGTCTCTAATATGTAGGAGAGGGAAGCTGAATGGATCCCCCTTCCCACGTCTTCCACTGCTCTGGAGTTGGACCCACCCTCCCTGATGTGTTTTTCTCACTGGTAATTTTTTTCCATTTCAAGCTAATACAAACACCTTGTTGGTTGCTATTGGATTTTCCAAACTGAGAAAAACTGGGGAAGCAGAAAGAGTGCTAATATTTGTATGAAGAACAGAGACTCCTTCCACAGGATGGATTAAAGCATTTATTCTCTTTATATCTCACTTGCTATCTCTATAAAGTGGGACCTCTGTGGTAATCCCTCTGAGCATCATCAACAATTGCTGGAAACTTCCAAGTGGGCAGCTTTACTTCTTCTTCCTTAGTCTTCTCTGACAGGAAGGTCCAAATATAGCTCCAGGCTGGCTTTTCATAATGTGACGAGAAGACAGGGTGTCCCTGAAGTTTGAGGGAGCCTGCTGTCACTGTAGGAAGAGGGCTTGACAACCCGGGCAGTATCCACACAGAGATTCAATTTCTAATCTGTCAAAATTGCTTTTTCTTAGAAGCCCTGATTATATTAACACATTCTCTATCTGATCTGATGTTCTCTTTTAGGAATTTTCTTCTTACAACTGTAACTAAAACCAATCAAATTATATTCAGGTCAGGAAATAAATACATCCTTTAGGATGAACTGAATTTAGAGAGGAAACTACATGTATCATAGTTTAGCCCCAGATTTCTGAAGGGAGAAAGAGCAGAAGAAAACAAACAGGCAATGAAAATAAACAAGAACCATTAGAAGAACATACGATATTAACAAGTATCTGAGAGTCCAATCACAGCTCAACAGGTCATACCTCTTCTATCTTTAAGGTACAAAAACAGGAAATAAAGATAAAAAATCATTATTTGATTAGGTGAAGCAGACAATTCTAAGAGACCAGGTGAGTCAGTATTTGCTTCAGGGAAATTCTTCTCTGCATCTCCTCCTTTCCCAGATCTCCAGTCAAGACAAATTACTTGTGTATCCTTATTCAATCCTTAGCGTTACTCTAAAAGAAAAAGTTTTATTTTCATCACTTTACAGGTGAGGAAACTGAGGTACAGAGAAAATTAAATGCTATGCATTACTCCACACAACTTGGCAATGGAGAATCCCAGAATCCTACATGGCTTTGTTTCATTACAAAGCTTCTATTACTATAACGAACACCTGAGATAATCAGCTTATAAAGAGTAAGGTTTATCTTGATTCATGATCTCAGAAGTTGTAGTTTGCAATTAATTTGTTGCTTTTTGGATTATGGGGAGGCAGCACATGAATCAAATCAAATGGCAGAGCAAAATCATTCTTCTCATGGCCAGGAGGTTAAACAGAAGAAGCCAGGTTCCACAATCCCCATTGAGGGCACTCCACAAATAACCTGAAATGTTCCAGTAGTTCCCACCTCTTGAAGTTTCTACCATCTCCCAATAAAGCCATGGGCTGAGGACCACACTTTTAACATATGGGTCTTTGTGGGACATTCCATATTCAAACTGTAGTAGTGCAGCTGCCCTTACCTCCCCTCTGTGACCCCTCCATATGACATCTACCTTCATTAGGTTGGCAAGCATAGACCACTGACAATTTCAAACATTTCACTAAGTGATGATTTCTTTACTGTCAGATTCAGACCTAAGAGTAACTGAAACAAGGCATTTTTTAACTCCAGAGTTAAACATTTCCTGTGCTTCAGACCCTGATTCTGGCCATTACTTAGAACATAAATTACATTCATTATCAGACTAGTGATGTTGTTAAAACTTTTCAAACACAAAGATCCATGAATGGACATAAACATGTGGCAACAAAAGTGTTTTTCTCAGCAGCCTACATTTGGCGAGTCAAGAAACCAATATATCAAGAAGCTAAGCTATTGCTGAGGACTGTTTAGCTGGAAGGTTTGATTGTTGACCAGGGTACAATCATGTCCCAGAAGGCAAGGCCAGATCTGGGCATCAGAGAGATAATTTCTGATATAGGATGGACCACTGTACCACTGCAAATTTCCAAAAACCACCTGTTAAGGCTTGGATTTTAAATGTTTCCTAAAGCTTCATGTGTTAAAGGATGGTCCCCAGCTGATGGTGCTGTTAGGAGGTGGTGGAAACTTTAGGAGACAGAGCCTGAAGGAACTATGACACTGGAGGCATGTCCTGGAAGGCTGTAGCTTGTCCCAAGCCTCCCACTTCCCCTCTCTGCTTACCTCATGGTTGCTATGAGGTAAGCAGCCGTGCTCCACTACATGCTTCCTGCCATGATGTTCTGCCTTACTTCAGGCTGAAAAGCAGTGGAGCTATTCAATCATGGACTGAAAATTCTTAAACCATAAGCCAAAACAAATCTTTTTTGTTTATAAGTTGACAATCTCAGGTATTTTGTCATAGTGTTACAGAGTTGACTAACACAGAATATTGTTGCTGAGAAGTGGGGTTGTTGCTATGGCTATACTGGACAATGTGGTTAAGAAGCCTTTGGGATTGGTTTGGAAATTCCAAGAGGATTTGGAAAAGTTTGACAAAGTGGGAAAGAGAAGCCATAGAATACTGTAAGTAGAGCTTAATGGAAGATTCTAGTGGGAGCTCGGAAGACCAGAATGTTGATAGCATTTATAGTACAGTAAATGCTGTTTTCATTAGGATTCTAATGGAAAGGAAGACTCTATTGGGAACTGGACTAGAAACCAGTCATGTTACAGTTTGGCCAAAAAAAACCCAAAAAAAACCATAGAAATAAAAATGTTTACATTATATCAATGCCTTGAGACTTTGTATGAGACTGGGTTTAATAGGTGATGTTCTCCTGTAGAGTAGGAAATAGGGATTAGTTGGATGGAGGAGAAGTGGTATAGGAGAATGAAATAGACCAAATTATGTATGTTACATGCACGTATGAATATGAATATATCACAATGAAGCCCACTATTATGTATAATATAACTCACTAATAAAAATATTAAAAAAATAAAAATGGACTAGTTTATCTGGTAGTGGAAATTTCAAGACAGCATAGAATTCAAGCAATGGAATGGGTATCACTGGCTGCTTTTAGACAAATTTACAGTGAAACTTGGGAGCAAAAGCAGGGGAGAAGATTTGAAAAACTTGAACTTGCCAAAAAAAGTAATGTGTTTAAATTTGCAATCTAGGAGAGTATGATTGCTAAGGAGATTAATGCTATTAAAAAGAAGCCAAGTACTTTACACCAGGACTATAGGAAAAATGCTTGAGGGCACTTCAGGAATTTGCAAGATCTCACCCATTACAGCCTCATGGTATGAAAGTGTAAAGTTGTTCCAAAGACCTTGCTTTGAGAAGAGTGCCCTATTGCACAGAGCCACCTAAGGAATTGTTTCCCCATTTGTTTCCCTGTATTCAGATGTCCCGACACTTACAGGTCACTGCAGTGATGGTCCAAGGAACCTGGCTATGACTCTCACTGGTAGCTGGACTTGGAATCATCCATTTTGTGCAGGCTTTGCAGAAATGTAGAATACAAGAGTTATGGAGCCATGGAACCTTCCACTAAGATTCAAAGGAAAGCCTGGGAGGCCAGACTAGTATGTGACACAATAGGAGTCCCTTCCAGAAGCCACTGACAGGGCAATGTATAAAGCTCTGAGAGTGAAGCTAAAGCTTAAGTGGAGACCACAGGAAGTTGGGGGTTCCAGAAACATGTACTGGCTGTTGAGGGAAGGCGTAGGCAGCAAGTAGAACCAGCTAAGAGAGGCCATGGGGCTGCAGCCAGCAAGGCTATGAGGCAAGCCCTTTAGAGCTCATGTCATGCTATGGTGTGTTGGATGATGGACATGGAACTACAGGATTTAATGTTTTCCTTGCTAGATTTTGGTATTGCTTTAACCTGATTCTTACTTGCTATTTTCCTATTCCTCTCTTTTGGAGTGGAAATGTTTACCCCTATGCCATTGTATCTTGTTTAAGTATATACCGTTCTTTTTTATTTTATAGGAGCTTATAACTAAGAGTTTGTCTTGAGTCTTAGAGGAGACTTTGGACTTGGACTTTTGAGCAATGCTGGAACTATGGACTTTGGGGACTCTTGGAGATAGACTAAATGAACTTTGCATTATCAGGTGGACATGAGCCTTTGGGGACCAAGATGGACTATTATGGTTTGAATTTTTTTTTTTTCAAAATATTTTTTTAGTTGTTGATGGACACAATGTCTTTATTTTATTGCTTTGTATTTGGTGCTGAGGATCGAACTCAGGGCCTCACGCATGCGAGGCAAGCGCTCTACCGCTGAGCTACAATCCCAGCCCCTTATGGTTTGAATCTTAAATGGCTCCCCAAACCTAATGTGTTGAAGGATTGCCCCCAGCTTATTTCACTTTGGGGAGGCGATTGAAACTTTAGGACATGAGTCCTAGTTAAAGGATGTTGGTTTTTGAGGCTATGCCCTTGAAGAGTATATTATGACCCTGCCCCTCCTACCTTTTAGTCAGCTCTGTGTCACTGTGACCATAATGCCTGATGAGAACAACTTAGAGGAGTGAAAGTTTATTTTGGTTCATGGTTTCAGAGATTTATCCATGGTTGACTGGCTCCATTGCTGTGGGCCTGTGGGGAGACAGAACATCATGACGGGAGGGCATGGCAGAGAGCAGCTACTCCGCTCATGACAGCCAGGAAGCAGAAAGAGTGATGGGAAGGGACTGCAGGGAATATGAATCCTTCCAGGGAACATTTCTAGTGACCCATCTCCTCCAGCCATGCCTCACCTGCCTACAGTTACCACCCAGTCAGTCCATTCAAACTAGAATAGAACGATTAGGTTATAGTTCCCATAATTTAATCATTTTACCTATAAACATTGCTACATTAATACAGAAGCCTTTGGGGGGACACTTCATGTCTAAACAATAATACACACATTCTCTTTCTCTCTTCTGCTTCACAGCTGCCTTCATGGAAAGAACAGTTTTGTTCCATTGCATGCTCCCTGCCATGATATTCTGCCTTGTCATGGTCTCAGACAATGGGGCCAGCCAAACATAGACTGAACTTTCTGAAATTGAGAGCCAAAATACATCTTTTCTTCTTTAAGTTGATTTTCTAAGGTATTTTGTCACAGCAACAGAAAGCCAACACACCACCTAATCCCCAGGAGCCTGTTTCCTTTTCTAGAAAATGAAGAAAATTATGATATCAACTGTAGGAAGGATTATGTAAGTAAACACATAGTCATGTTATTAGATTTTATTATTATTGTTATGACTTGTCACTCAGTGCATTTAGCTTTGCTGTCTCCAGTAGTCAGCCCTTGTATTCATGTTCAATTTCAGATGCTGGGTAGAAATGAAGGCTTGGTGCCTGCCTCCAGAGAAGGCTATTCATTTATATTTTCATCATTGCCATGAACTCACATGAGTATCATTTAACTATCTAAAGGTACCTGACTTCTCAGTTTTTTACATTATTAAAAATGAGCCTCCTTTGAAAACAGTGAGACCTTGAAAAGAAATTAGATCTTTCCATGAACTCAAAACCTTTAGAAATTTTAATTTGTTAGTTTTGATATTTGCTCCACTATTATCTCTGCCTTTATTTTACAGGAAAAGAGGCACATTATGGTTTTTTTAAATGCAATAATGGGACATATATTAATAGGAAAGAAATTTGAAAGAAAACTCTGATGTAATGTAACAAAAAGATAAATGGAAGTTATTTTTAAAGGTGTTTTGCTAAACACCCTTGAACAGACAAAGGCACCATTGAGAATAGCTCCCAACATGTAGGTTTGAGGAACTAATTTGCTTATGAAGCCTCAGGGAAGAATCTGTGACAGAAGTAGCGAGAGTTAAGTAGAAATGGATCAGAGAAGGAACAGAGGCATTTAACTCATCAGTGAGGGCAGATAAAGACCCAGGTCTTTGGAGTCTCCACAGGGTCAAACCCCTCTCCAGTTCTCTTTATTGTTGGTTCCACACGTGATACCAGAGATGAGTCATGTAAGAGGATCATGGATTGGAATGAGGTGCCCCAGTGTTTGAGGGAAATGACTTGAAAAGTGGAGTTCTTAGTCTGGGAAGTACTCTGTGAGGCCCCAGATTAGTTTGCTTTACCCTGAGTCTGGCTGTTCTGTAAAATTCCCCAGGGGCAGGTGGCAGTAGTGGGCCATGAGCCTTGAGGCTTTCCACTGGGTGGAGTTGTCTAAGTAACATAAATCATCTTATATGCTATGCCTTTTGCTCAAAGCTCTGTCTCTGTCATGGGGCATCTGCAGATAGCAGTTGGCCCTGGATGTGACATACTGGCTCCAGGGAACTAATTCTGCATTTCTCTTCCCTGGTGACCCAAGGAAGATGTTTGTATACCCATCTGTTTCAATCAGGGTCATGCCCTTCAAATACATACTCAGCCCTTTACTTCTTCCTGACAGCCCCTGGTGAAAGGTCTGGACTCCACTTGTGTCCAGTTTATCTCTCACTCCAGGTCTCCCTGTGAAGTTCAGGATTTAGACTCCCTGTCCTCATTTCTCAGTGGTATATATGATTACACTATCAAAAATCAATATGAAAATTTCCTCATGAAGGTAAATGATTGGCATAATTTAAAAGCATGATCTTTTTCTCAGGAGTGTTTGCATTTGAATGGAGTGACTCTGTATCTAAGGAATCCGTGTCTCTCTGCTCTTTTCTCTATGTCCTAATTCATGCTTTCTGTTTATTCTTTCATGTCTATAACCACATCTTTATTTTCTACTGCCTACAAAACTGATTTCTGTTCTTCTTTATTATTAATTAATTGCTTGAATCAACATTTTGGGCTTGCTTTTTAGTTCCTCTTTGGTTTTAACAGCTACCTAGAATCATTTCCAATACTGGAACTATTTTCATTATTCCAGTTCCCAAAATCTACCCATTGGTACCAAAATATCCAGATATTTACCATAATTAGATAAACCTAAAGTCTTGCATCTGAGTGTTCCAGCCACAATCTATATAACTTAACCTCCTTTTCCACTTCCACTTTCTACTGAACTTTCTTCTGCTCTTATTCTTGTTGCTGGTTTGCATTCTTCAAATCAAATGGATCCATTTTGATCCCCACCTTGCTAGGACTTCATCACCAATTCCAAAGGTTCTCAAACCAATATCCAAAATTCATGTTGACCTTTATCTTCCACTATTACCACCTTCCTGAAGGATTATCACTTTTATAAAACAGACTACGTAAGGTCAGTGGCAAAACCTGTAGCTCAAGGAAAGTCTGGATTTGAGGGCAGGTTTTGTTCTTTTGTGCAATTGGGTGGCATGATGCCCTCTGAGTGTTTTATCTTTGAATCTATCTGATCCAAGACATCTCTGTCATTTGTAGAGACGAAGCAGGATTTATAGTGATTGCCACCTGGCAAGCATGAGACATTTAAGTGCCCCAAATCACAAAGAGGCAGCTCAAGTGAAAATAAACATTGTGACATTTAAGAGGGAATGAGAGCATTTACTTTGGGCCAGATGTGTCCCTGCACATCACTGTAATGGACTGTTCTCTTCCCACTGTGAAGTCTCAGGTGATGAGCTATAGCCAGTTGCTTTAGAGGTGGGTCCCAACCTTCTTATACCCTATGAGAAACCTGTTTCTTTTATTTGTGGATGAACCTATATTTTTATTTATTTATATGTGGTGCTGAGAATAGAACCCAGTGCCTCACACATGCTAGGCAAGTGCTCTACCACTGCACCACAACCCCAGCCCTGAGAAAGCTGTTTCTTTGAAGCCTGGTTCCAAGTTCCTAATACCTTATACATGATTCCTCCATCCTTCATTGCATCTAGCACATTCTTCATAGTGTTGCCAAGAAGACATTGGGGCTGCTGCTAAGATGTCCTCAGCTATTTGGGGGAACCTCAGAGAGCTCTCATGCTGGAAAGCACAACTTTCTGTGTGGATTCTAACACTATAGATTTCTGAGAAATTCAGAATGATTTCCTCATTTCAAAATGGTCAGTGTTCAGCTTAGATCTAACTTAATGTTTAGCATAGATACATGAAGCCATGTGCTAAGTTTAGGGCACTCTCTTCAGTCTCTTACAGGAAAGAAGATGACATGACTCCTGTCTTTAGGGAATAATATAATCTAGTGAGCTGGAGAAAAAATTGTATACACATACCTAAACACAGTGTGGAAAGTATAGTAAGGATTATGATACAAGAAATAACAAAATCCATGAAAACATAGATGAAGACATAAGGAATTATGAGGAAGGAAAAGCAATTAGAAATTAAGGTAGGTTTCCTAGAGGAGCTAGAAATTGAGTTGTGCCTTGAAGAACAGACACACATGGATGGGCAGAGATGCAAAGGAGCAGAGAAAGGAGAAGAATTAGAAGAGGAGGAAACAGAGTAAGGAAATGGCTTTGGGTGGGACCTGGGAGGGAAGGAAGGCTGGTGTGCATTTTTGAGGAAGTAAGAGGGGAAAAAAGAGTGGAGGCACCTTGCGCAAAGTACAGTCTTACCACTGAGAAAGGAGGGGAGAGTATGTCAGTTACATATGTCCAGGAAGTAAAAACATACATACCTGGGGTTGTTTCTGGAGCTGTGGAAGGCCATGGGTTTTCTATTGCTCAAGCGCTCTCTGAGTATCTCTGAGTATCTCTCTCTCTGTCTCTTGGCATTCTTCATGTTCACTCTTTCTCTTCCTCATTTGGTGAACTCCAATGACATGGACCATCTGACCTTCCTAGTGTCCAATTCTTTTCTAAGCTGTCAACTTTGACTGTTACACCACCTACTTCCCTGTCTAAAAGTGGTAACCTCATCCTTCTGTGCATCTGCCAGCCCTTGAGTAGAGTTTTTCTTGATATAAATAGACATATTTTGCCTTGGTAATTCTTGCTTCTTTCCCTCTAGGCACTTACTTTGTTGTTAGGTGGGCATATTGTTTCAATGCCTGGAATACCTATACTATTATGGATGCTCCAGGAAAAAATGAAGTACCCACCACCACCACCACCACAAGAAACAAAAACAAAAGCACACAACAAACAAAAACCGGTCACTATCAAAAGAGCACTGATTTCAATGAGTAATGAAGTTGCATGAATCCCAACTTGTGGTTCTAAAGGATTTGCATAAGCCTCTTGATTTCCAAATGAGAAATTCATGATAAGCAGTTAATTAGCTGTTTAAGCAAAGGCAAGCTACCACAGACACTGCTAGGCACTCCAGGCTCTCAGGAGAGGGAGGCCGGCCCCACACCCTGGAAAACATGTAGTGCCAAGCATGAAAACGGAGTTCATATAAATTCAAGTAATGTCCTTTGACTTTTCATTAAGCTGGGCATGTCCCAGTTACCCCTGGGGGATTTTCTTAATGTTATCATGGCAACATACAATTAAGTCAGATTACATTTTTTATATGCAGGGAGAGGTGCTAAGATACTATTCTAAATTATTCATCAGCTCACTTTTCACAAAACAACCCTAGATATGACTTTAAGATGTGCAATATTAAAAAATAGCAGATAATTTGATATTGCTAGATCACGTAAAGAAGTCTTTCTTTCTTTCCCCAGGGAGAACAAAAGACTTAATGAAACTCTGCATGTGTCACCGTGCTTATCACAATTTACCGTATTACTCCAATTTATGTGGCAGACTGTGAACTCCTTAAGAATTAACAGAACTTTTTTCCCCAGGGCTGGAATATTCTGATTTCATCATTTTAAAGCCAGGGACAGCTTTGTAAAAGAGCTAAATCATTTCTCTCTCTCTCTTTCTCTGTAGGTTTGACCCCTGGTTATCATATCACAGCCACTAAGAAGTCATTAATGAGATTGATTAAAGGCACCTTCAGAATGGCATCAGATTAGTGAGCCATGAGAGCCCCCCCACCTTGATCTTTAGAGCAAGACCCCTTATTTTAAAGGAGAAAGAATAAACTGGGATATTGAGTTACACAGCTAGAAGCCAGCCCCAGAGGGATAGGGCTTAGTGTTGGGATTCACTCCTTTTCCTGTGCTTTAGTAAATCTTGCCAGATATGCCAAGATTGCAAGACCCTGACCTTCTGGGCCATTTCTCAAGGTTTTGTTTGTAGTAAGCAACCTTGAAGAATGAGGTAATATCTCCTCCAAGACCGAGAGCAGGCTTTGTTATATACCGTGTAGAGGGATGCATTCCATAGGCTTAGTATGCCTCTCTTGTTATGGAACCCATTTTGTATGCATCCATCTAGGTCCACCTGCACTGCCTTGAGTTAACTGGGGGCTCAGTGACTGTGTTGATGCTTAGTGACTGCTTTTATTTTGAGTAGTGAAGCCTTTTGTATCTGATTTAAGAAGCATGCATGAAAGTATGACAAGTCAACTTGTTAGTTTACAAGTAGGGTAACAGACTCCTCACAGACCTTGACCGTTAGTGCTGATACTCATGATTGCCTTCTGATTCCCCTCTGTACTCTAAAGATATGGTTCTTTTCATTGGAATATCCAGTGAAAACTGTATTCCGTTCTCCTATGCTCTTTGGCCAAAGTATGAGTAGGAACCTTTATTCTCAAGATTTCAAGAAGCAGAATTCATCATTGGCCTCTTAGAAATAGAACACCATGCCCAAATCTCTACTGTACCATGTCTTCTCTATCAGAGTACACTTGATAGGTCTTTCCTTCTTAACCTCTTATAGGCAGGTAGACAGAATCTCTGACTACAGAAAATAATTGCTCTCTGGGTCTTCTATGTTTAATATTACAACATTACCATGATAACATTGTCATTATTATATATCTTGGAGAAGTCTAGTTTATTATTTAAATGTCCATTTCTGAGCAACATCCCCCAAGTCAGATTCAGGTGACTTTGGAAGCTGTGCCTGGTGGGACCCCAGTCACTAATTTGTAGGTCATTTCTGTTGTTTACAGGTACATGTGAAATGCACATACACATGAGCTGATGATCAACTGAAGCTCTGTCTCCTAGTTCTCTCTTGTCTGGTAGTTTCTCCTGTCTAGCAGAAGTAGTCATGTTGTATGTATTTTGAGAAGGAATGTGGTTCTCTCCAGCTGGACATGTCTTCTCCAGCAGAAATGGTTACAGTTATTACTGTGTCTTACTCCTGAGATGCCAGCCTAGCTGAGGAGTCAGTGACAATAAAACTGCATCCAGCACAACCACCTCTACTCCCAAACAGTTCTTCATATGCCAGTAGTCTCCTATTCAACAGGTAACTTAAACCTATGTCCTCTAAACTTTACAGCAACTGTTAGGGCTGGGTATTACACTGCCTACCTTGCACTCAAAGAAATAGAAACTAAATCACGTAGCTTTTCAGTGCCAAAGCTTGGATCATAAATCAGAACTCTCTGAGTTATTCAAAATCTTCTACTGGTATCCATCTAATTTCACTTTCTTCATAAACACTCTGCCAGATGCATTGTGATCTGTAAAGTTCATGAACGCCAGCCGGGCGCGGTGGCTCACGCTTGTAATCCCAGCACTTAGGGAGGCTGAGACAGGAGAATCGCGAGTTCAAAGCCAGCCTCAGCAATGGCAAGGCACTAAGCAACTCAGTGAGACCCTGTCTCTACATAAAACACAAAATAGGGCTGAGGATGTGGCTCAGTGGTCGAGTGCCCCTGAGTTCAATCCCCAGTACCAAAAAAAAAAAAAAAAAAAAAAAAAAGTTCATGAACGCCACCATTCCTCAGTTCACATTTCCCAAGAATCCTTATCACTTACAGAATAAAATCTAGTTTTCCTGCTTTTCAGTCAATTCTCTCTAAAATATTATCTCAGCCCTCTTTCTAACTACATTCCCCCCAGAGTACCCACAAACGTACCCTAACTAGAGCCAAATAAAAATATTCATAGTTCTCTGTAGTGTAATCAGTCTTTCTCATGTTGTGCTTTCCTTAGGCCTCCCCAACCTGAAACGGCCCACTTTAATAGCCTACCTTTTTTAAAGTTCTTAAATATTACCTCATGAAGCTATTTCAGATTCAAATAACTGGATATATGCCTTTCCTCTTTTTGATATTACAGTGTTGTGTCCATGTTTAGGGCCTTCATCACACATTGTCTTGGTATACCTCTATCCTAGACTCTGCTTCTGAAAAGCAAGTTATCCCAGGAACCCTGATACATCTTATGCTTGCAATCCATATACCCTACTATGTACCAAATATCTCTCTTGGTAATTCCAGAAGGAGATTATCAACCTTAATAAAGCCAGACTTGAGCTCCCAAACTCCCCCACAAACTTGGGCTCCTGTAGTGCTCCCATCTCAGCAAGTGACTACTCTCCATGCCCGACTAAATCAGAAACATGGATCCCACCACTGACCCTTTATTTTCTCTTGATGGTCACATCAAATCAATCATCTAATCCTCTTGCATCTACCTCCTAAATACTTCTAAAATATAAGAATTCAACTGTCTCCTATAATTGTCCAAGGTCCAACATGCTATTGTCTTAGATTATAGCATCAGTCAAACTGATCTCCAAACTTCCAGATTTGCCCTATTATAGTCACAGAAAGCCTTAAAGAAGCAAGTCTCACCATGTCATTCTCCTCAGAAAACTTCCCTGCTCAGAAATTGCCCTTAGGATAAAATCTAATCAAATGGTTTATGTACCTTTTCTTTATGGGACTATTTTATACTTCTTTAGCCATATTTTTCAGAATTTCTTCCCCTTGTTCTTTATGCTTAGACCATTCTAGAGCTCTTTCCTTTCTTTAGATAAGCAATGTTCATTCCAAGATATATTTTTTACCTTCAAGAATGCACTGCTTCTTCCTGCCCCAATGCTCACAGTTTTGCCCAGCAACTTCTTTTCTATGTCAGTTTATATGTGACCTCTGACCCTCATAAAGACTGGATTTGGTGATATCCACTGTCCTAGCATAATGCTGTCTGCTCCTGCTACTGGACTCCAGTGTTAGAATTGCTGCCTTAATGGTCTGCCTCTCTTACTAGACTGATTAGGACTATCAATTAAAACCCCAGTATCTGTGGAATTCTTTCAAGGTATTTGTTGTCCCAACTAGATATGAAGCTTTGTAGAGCTTGGACTGTGCTCACAGAACTATGAACCATAAAACAACCTAGTTTGTAGAAGGCATACTAAAAACGTGTCTTTCAGATTATTATTTTCTGTTTTCTGAAATGTTTACAAGTAGTCACACTGATTGTTAGAGATATTCTTGAGTTTTTAATTGCAGTATTTTTTGTTGTGGTTGTTATTGTTAGATTAATTGTGTCTTTGTGGCAAGCAAGGGTTAATAACTATTTGAAAGAGATCCAGAAAAAAGAGGAAAGAACTTGTCTGTGTTCATGATGACAGTAATTTATGAGGAAGGGTTGGAGGAGCAAGCCAATCAAATACTGGATGCCAAATTACCGTATATCACACAATTTACGAGGCAGTCAAAAGTGTTATTAAAGTGGAGAGCAGAACAACCTTCTTAATTCATCCTTATGACAGTGATTGTAATGACTCTAAGAACCTGGTTTAACCTAAGTTCATTTTTGAAGGCCTTTCATTTTTAAAAATTATATTTATTGAATTTTAAAGAAAGCTTGGCTTAAATGTATACAGTTAAAACATAATAAACAATCCCTAAATAAGCAATCTACATTTTGTACTTCAATTGCTAGATCTCCATCAGCATCTATAGAAGGCATGCAATTTTGGATTCCAAAAATGTAGAATCTATGCATTTTCTCTTTTTCTTTGTAAAACAAAATAATTAATCTTCAGAGTTTACTGAAGTAGTAATATCTTCTTTCCTCTCTCCCTTCCTTTCTTTTCTGATTTGTTCCTTTTCTTTCCTTCCCTTTCTTTCCTTTTCCTTTCCTTTCTGTCTCTTGCATTCTTTCTTTTTCTGTTTATGCTCCCATGCATCCAGCATCTCTCACTAGATCCTAGTTTTTCTATTCTAGTAACTCTGGGGAGGTCAGCCTATTAGTGTTTTAGGTCTCATTGATCCCTGGACTTGTGAACTCAAGTGAAAATCATGAGTACAGCAACTCCTCTACTTCCACAGCTGGCTTTTAAGGAGCTGGGATGCTGTTATACAATAACCTTGCATGACTTTCTTCCCTAGCCTCCAACTCCCAGCTCTAGGCACAGAATGGATGCTCAGTAACAAGTATGGCATGAATAAATAAATTTTACTTATTCTTTAAAAAAATTTTCTTGACTTTTATAATCCACTAGTTTATGCTGTCCATTTGAAACTGACTCAGGTAAGCACCAAATGTGGTACATTGCTTTGTATGGAGAGAATCTGCTCAGAGCATTGCTGGACTTGTATAAAGTTAGTGGGGTGGGATGCAGCTTTTCTAAAGCTCATTAAATGACAGCGAGGACAGAATTTCAGTGTGCCATGTGCCCCCGTCTCAATTCTCACAGAAGCTTGCTCCCTTGGTGGCCACCAATCAGTCTATGATAGCAGAATTTCAATCCACTATCCTGAGATAGCTTTCGGTCTTCTGCAAAGTATGAGCACCTTCCTGGAGAACAAGGTAACTTTTAAAAACTCAAATGAGCTTTTCTCCCAAAAGGAAATTTGTTTTCTAATGTCCCTCAAGTTGGGCCATGGGCTCTGAGAAGTCCTGGTACTAATTGACTTAGTTTTATGACTATGAGCTTGGTAAGAATTAACCCTCAAGGGCTTGTCATGTGTCCAGTACATGAGGAACAAATAATAATTGTCAATACCATTTCCTACCATCCTTTTACCATTCTCTTTGTCCTCTTGGCAATGATACTGATCTTTGGGGGAAGGAGGGGAAGTATAAAACCCAAGAAAAACTCCCAAATCATCATATCTGAGCTGACTCATCAACAGTAAATAAGTATTACCAATACAAACAAGATCATAAAAAGATGTTTTCAGTAGATACAACAAATCTAAGACACAGAGATGAGAAATAACCAGAAGCATATGAATGTATGGGGCATTTCATGAAACTCATTTTGAGGCAAAAATGACCAGAACTGAAGATGGAGCATTAGGGTTAAATTATTGAGGAATTTCTAGGTGGGGCCAAAGATCATCAACTTTGATTTGAAGCCAATGACGAGACATGGAAGGGTTTTACATGGTGGTGGATAGAATGATCAGATCTTTGTTTTTGGAAGTGCACTCTTCATGGCTGCATTGTGGATAGATTTGAAAGACAGAGTCTAGGGAATCAGTTTGGAGGCTGATATAGAAACTTTGTTAAGAGATGCTGAGGTTTGAGCTAGAACACTGGGGTAAGAGGAAAAGATGCTGTTCCTGCCCTGCCAAGCTCTTCTGATTTGTAATTCTTTATTTCTGTAGATATGTTTATGATTCCATTTCAGGCTGGGAGATCTCTCTTCTGGCCCACCCCCACTCACCTCCTATCTTGCAATGGTGATCAAATCTTCGATCACAATGGTAGAATTTCAGGCATCATAGACATCAGTAATGGGTAGAGCAGACTGAGGTTCTCTGCTCTTAGGAGGGGGTGGTGGGCATTAAAAGATTTCTTCATTGTGTAGCTTCATGCCATTCCTAGAGCTACTGTTTTGATTCTTCAGGGAATTTTAGAATCCATGACTGGTGATGTCTTCTTATACCCCACCCTAAAAATCTCTCCAAAAATAAGGCTATTTTTGTTATATTTCTAATACGATATTTTTATTGTATTTCTAATGTTTGGCATATGCTTGAATACTTCCATCAACAAGGGATTCTTTATCTTTCATGAAACTACTTTCCACATTAGGCTAATCGGACTCATGAAAATCTCCATCAACATTGTTAGAATGTTTAACTTTTTTTATTTTCCGAGAATTGGTCTTTGTTTTGTTTTCAGAACCTGATAGAACATGACAGAACTGAAGATCTCAGGTGACATTCAAGTTTTGCACCGTCTTCTCTTGAGATTGAACATTGTTTACACCTGTGATTATTTCCCAACTTTTCATGGCTTCTGATCTCTCTACCACTTTCATGTTCCTTTGGATGTATTTCTTTTCATGTGAGCCACAGATGACTCTATTTAGGGCAATTTACAATCTTAAAAATAAGTATTTTGTGGAGATTAGCTGTCAGTGAACTGAGAGCAAAGCTCCGAGGATAAGAAGCACAGGATATGTAGGAATAGGGGCAGGAGGAAAGAGGGAGAAGGAATTAGGAGTCAGGACTCTTCAGCCCCAGACAGGCTTCTGCCACATGGCAGTGGGGGCCACAGGTAGGACTACAGTCAATTCCAGGTTACTGCCATCTGAGCTGAAGCTTCTGGAATAAGAGGCACTTAACTATAATACCTGCTGGAAAGCTGCTAGTGGGTGTGGCTTGGGATATATCATTCCTGAGCCCCTCTCTGTGGTTGAGGTTGTGAGATTTTCCTGTGGCTAAGGAGAGGGAGAGTGGGGAAGCAATGTGGTGTCTGGGAGCCCCCTCAAAGCAATCTGGAGTGGGGGAGAGGTAGTTCTCCAAGGGAAGGGAAGTGTTGCTTCTGAAAGAAAGATGGAAAGGATTAAGGGTAGTCAAAATCAACAGAGGTCTCTCACAGAAATTGTTTGAGCAAGAAAAAGAGATGAAGAGTAAAGGCAGGCAAAGATAAATGTATCCTCACACAGTATAGGCAGTTGTCTGTCCCTTTGAAATCCTTTACTTTCCTACTTAAAGATTGGCATCCATACTGCACTAGGGTGTCTTTCCTGAACACCTTGTGACAAATAGGCCTCTGGGAGCCTGAGATTTGTCCCGGATGGACAGTGGGATATTCTGACTCTTCCCCCCTACCCCCAGTGGTGACTCTTCTCCCTCTTGAGTTGTGGAATTGCAAAGCAGGCATCATGCTAACCGACTAGTGAGAAGATGCCTGTGCTGTCAGCTGGACGGAACATGGAGGAGATGGCAAAGATGTAGCCTGCGGTGGGTCCCTAGATTTTCATGCACCCTAAAAATTCTACCAGATTAAAGTACACCTTAACATACCTAGGGTTTGACCTCACAATTGAATGGCCACTTCAAGAACATCTTCATAAGTAATTCCAGCCCAAATATTTCCCTTAATGTGATGGTTTGAAAAGTTATTTCAGCCTCTTTAAGCAAAACGCCTGCCTGTACTTTATCGTAATGATTTTCTCAATACCTCATCTCCCCAGAGCATTCGTGCATTGTAAGTACCTTCTGTTTGCTGCTTAAGCTATTTATTAATCACATTCTTTCCTATTCAGCCCTAACCAGGAGAAATGACAATTTTAGGCATTTCTCAGTTATCTACTATAAATTGGCCCAATTACTACATGGGCCATAGACATTTCCCTGGGATGTTTCACCCACTCTAGCACTGTAATTGGTTTGCTTAAAAGGAAAAAGAAAAACAAATGGGATCTTAGCACTCTGCTTTGCGGTTTTGTTGAAGCCCAAGTGTTCTCTGAAATGGTTAAAAGGAGTTTTGTATACATCATTATAGTAGAAATCACACTTAATGAACACAAATGCTCTCAACAATTTTAGTGAGAATGTCTCATCTTCAAAATTTATAAATCTGGAAATTGATGCTCTATGTCTTTCCATGCAGGGTAGGCTGTGGGGTTGAAAATCTAATTTGGGTGCAGTAACCATTCACTAAATATTGAGAAAATGAGCCCTCACAAACAAAGCACATGAGCATGGCTTACTTTGTTTTTCCATAACTTCTCCTGTAGTTGCTAGATGTTTTCCCAGTATCCTTCCCTCACTCACCAAAAGAGAAGCACTTTTTAAGCTTTATCACTTGCAGTATTGAGGGGACATGGTGCCCTTGTGAGATGCTACAGAATGAACACTGGGGCATGTGGGTGGAAAGCTGGAGAGGTCATCTTCATCAAGAAGAAATTCTCTAGATTGTGCCTTGGGGGTGATTCTGATCACCAAGAACTCTAGGAAAGAGAACACTGTGCCCTGAGGCTTTGGGATCTGCATTTTATGTCATTGAGCTATTTTTGGAAAAGAAAATTAGAAGTTAAAGATGGTACTGTATGAGGGGTAAGGAAGCCTTCCACTTGTCTCATTCACATATCTAGGCTCCTTCAGAATCAGTTCAGGTTTTATCTCCAGAAAGTCCTTTCTGAACTCCAAACCTGAGTTAGTGACTGTTCTATGGTTGCAACACCACATGCCTCCCAGCCCCTAAGTCTCTGCATAGAAATGATCACTTATGCCTACCTTCTTTTCCAAGGCAGGGACTCTGTCTCATTCCCCTGTGCATCACTGGCACATGGCACAAGGCCAGGTGCAGTAGATACCTTTTACGTGGTTGTGGTTGTGGAATCTGACGTGGGCTCAAGGATTGTTGTATAGGAAAGCCTTCTCTGCAGAATCACAATGAGGCACTCATAGTTAAAGACTGTATGGGTCAGAGTGTGAAGGATTTCCCTCTGGGTTTTTGGTATAACATGCAAAAAAGAAGAGGGAAGTACTGCTTAGGGACACGGGCACAGCCTGGTGCAGTAGGCTTGGTAGGTAGATGTAGCATCAGATAGGTGTGCAGTGGGAACATGGCGGTAGAAATTTCTCTTGGATCAGGTATGGGGAACTCAGATTGGTGGAGAGATCCCAGACAAAGCCCTTTTATTCAGCAATAAGGTAACAATTGTTCATAGATTATGTTTTGGGACATTAGCGTACCCTTCCTTCCTAGTCTTTGTGAGCTTTTCTACTTTTCCAAGTTCTGTGGGGATATTGTTTTATTCTTAAAATTGGAATATTGGATAGACAACACCAGTGTCATTGTTTCCTTTATTATATCATGTTTCTCCTGGGCATTACTATAAGAATTGGGGGAAGGAGAATTAGCTGGCCTTCTAAGGTCCAAACCCTGGGAATAGAACTCCCTGTCTTTCCCTTAAGGTTGCCACTGTAATTGGCCTCATCTATTAAATGTACTGTATCATCCTTCACTGCTATGCATTTAATTATACATTGTGGAAGGGTTTAAATAACAACTTTTACTTCTAAAAACCTGCTCCAAATCTTCAAGCATTACTAATAGAAATCCCAGGGAGTTAAGCTTGTATTAAAATAGAAAATAAAAAATGCATAAACTGAACCAAGCCAATGTAATGGAAATCTTGCCAAAAACATAAAAAAGCATATGCATAATATTTTATTAAACTTAAGAAACACATATAAATTCCTCTGTGGGATCCAAGTATATTAGTAATAGACATACCATAAAATTCAGTTACTCAACAGCCATAAAAGAGAACACAGACCAAGTAAATGCTGCCATTTTAAAATAAACATTTCAAAATGAGAGAAAAAATACACATACCATATAGTTATACCTGGTACAATGACAGTGATATAGTCATTGGCCAGAATTCATCTCTGGGCAGCCACAGATCTGCTGGTAAGAGTAGGACTGGGGTCCTGTATTTGTCAGCATTCTCCAGAGAAACAGAATTGATAATATATGTTATTGGTTCTGCAGTTTAATATATATTAAAATCTCATGCAATTAAGAGGTCTGGGAAGACTCAGGATCTATAATTAACATCTGGAAACCCAAGAGAGCTGGAGGGTTAGGTCCAGACTAATGCTAGTGGCTCGAGAACCAGGAGAACTGATGGTGTGAGATCCAGCCTGAATCTAAGTTCACCGGAAGAAGAATAATGTCTCCACTCAAAAACAAAGGCGGGAGGAGCTCTTTCTTACTTAGCTTTTTTATTCTTTTCAGGCCTACTTTCTGGAGGAGACCCACACATATTGGGGAAGGCAATCTGCTTTGTTCACTCTGCCAATTCAAATGCTAGTATCAGCCAGAAATATCCTTGCAGACACACCCCAGATAATATTTGATGTTTGACCACTTACTAGGCATCTTGTGGCCCAATAAAATTGACACAAACTTAACCATCATGAGTGCTTTGTCCTGGGGTGCTCCAGTAGAGGAAGGGTGTTCACAAGGGTTTGCAGCGGTGGATGTATGGTGTATACACTATGACAACATGAAATATTAAAATGACAACTCTGGGATTGAATGTAAAGTATGCAACATGGCATTCATGGATTAATGCATTGATGTATGTGTTTTTTGTGTGTGTCTAGGACTTTACATCTAAAGTCATTCTTCCTCTGGATGCTTGGGTAAGATTATAATAAAAATTAGTTATAAAAAGATAGATGAGTTGATATTGAAAGAATTTGACTCCTAATATAGAATATCACTTTTCGTAGGAGACAAGGCTCAGAGTTAGCAAACAGAACTGGAATTCTTAATAACTACTTTATTCTGTGTTCCTGACCAACTCAGTTTTAATAAGTCTTTATATTATTGTTCTTCTTATATATAAAGTTGGAAAGTGAGGAACCGGTATATTGGGATACATTACTCAGGGAATTATTATTCTATCTTTTCATCATTCACATTTGCCAAATCAGAGGTGTTATGCTGTGGGGCTGGGAAAACCTTTCTAGGTTGGAGCACTGAAGTTAAAAAACAATTTCCTGAAAGGAGTGGTTCTTTCCGTGTCTTGTTCTACTACAAATGCATCTTAAGAGATAAATCTGGATGGCTCAAGTGACAAAATTGTTTGTATGGCCAGACTCTTCTAAGATGTAGTAAAAAAGCCAGAGAACTTGGGTTGTATTTTCATGCATCAGGGTGTGTTGCTTGAACTAGGGTGACCTTAGCCCTGAGGATATGCAAAAATGCAGAACAAACATGGAATCTCTGTGAAGCATCAGTTTGTCTAGTAATTTGGGGGAAAAAACCATTTCATATTAAGCCAACCAGGTCCTTCATTGAGCAGAATATAGAATTCACAAGAATTGCAAAATGTGAATTTAAAGAAATTTCATGCTTGGCATATTAGGTTATGTAGATTATGTTCCCTTCCCTTGGGGTAACTGTATTCTCTCCTCTGTAATTAAAGATTTTTAGGTAGAAAAATTTGAGAGCTTTTGTAGAGGACATTTTCGGGTAAGAGATTGATTTCTAGACTCAAATATCTTGTTCATTTGCTATTGACTCTGGACAGTACACCTGTCCTCTCTTTACTAGTAACTTGTCATCTATAATGCTGAAATGAAGTTTTGTCTGGAAGCTTCAGCCTGAAAAAATGAGCTCTTGAACATCTCTGAGTTGCTGGATATTTAATTGTCACTGTGCTTGATATGAGAAGCTCTGATGGCATTGGGGTGTGGCCCACTTTTCTATCCACTGAATTTAGTATTCCAGTTGCTTTATATCTCTAAGTTTTGGCCTCTGAGTACCATCTTTGATATTCTTTCCTGCAAAGCAGGATCTCATCATTGGTACAGAGCACTCTTTTTTTCTCCTTCTCATTTGAAAGAATGTTTTTGACCATCCAGCAGCTAAAAAGCTCCAGTCAGCCTAGTGGAGGTGGCTGTGGAATCACACACCTTATTAAACATACCTATGACAGATTGAAGTGCTATGAACACTTGCTAAATGGTTCGGCAAAGGGACAGATCTTTTTGCCAAGTACAGTCTGGAAACCATATCTCAAATTTGTAGTACAATAGCTGTATACTGAGGTCATAGTTGATTTGAATATTTTGAAAAGTATCTTACCACTGACAGGTCTTTCTTATATTTACATAAAAGCGTATCCATTTTAGAATCCAAGCCATTTTTTTTGAGGGAATCAAATTTTAGTGAAAATTCAGTAAAGTATAATATAGTCATATTTGCATTATTTGGAATAATCTGTTGGTGAATGTAGCTGGATGTGTCTTTCTGAATTATAGAACTGATTTCCTGAGAGGTCAATTCTGGAAGCTCCTGTCTTCAGGGAAAAGTAAAGATGGGTACTTACTTTCCATTTGTAGCTGTCCTAGTGGAGTCTCTTACCTTACAGTTGTGACTTCAGGGTCCTAACCTTCCTAAAGAGGTCAATATTTACTTCTTTTTTTTTTTTTTTTTGGTACTGGGGATTGAACTCAGGGGTACTCGACCAATGAGCCACATCCCCAGCCCTGTTTTGTGTTTTATGTAGAGACAGGGTCTCACTGAGTTGCTTAGCACCTCGCCGTTGCTGAGGCTGGCTTTGACCTCGCAATTCTCCTGTCTCAGCCTCCCTAAGTGCTGGGATTACAGGCTTGAGCCACTGCGCCCGGCTTCAATATTTACTTCTTGCTACATTCTGGGCCAAATCATAATATGGAACCAATCCAAACCCAGACATTGTCTGTTATCAGTGACTCAAGGAGATGGCTTTTGCCTTGACTGAAAGCCTGTGAATTTTATTCCTGGGTTTATCTAATAAATATTTTTGCATATTTATTTTATGTCAGAAACTTCAGAGGTCTGAAAACCTAATTCTTCTCTTTCACTCTTAAAAGCAAATTTAACCACATTTATTAGCACCTATTAGTTTGAGAACCAGGGGATGTTTGTTTCTTGTTTTTGTTTTCTCATCTAATATCCCTTAACAATGAATCTACTTACGGTACAACAGCAGGGTCCAACTAGCTATCTTAGTATCCTGTTGTTTATGGCAATCCAAAATGGAGGCCTGAAGCAGGACTCTCCTGCTGGTCTTCTTCACTGTAGTCTACTATATCACAAGTTCAGAATTCATAAATAAACTTGGGAATTCTGTATTCCATGAGGCTGGTAAGTGTTTTATAGTAGACTACAAGTTTCAGGAGGGCTAATGTGATGCCTTGTATTTCCCCTGTAGTAGCACTTACCATACCTAACTGTAGCTCTCATATTTAATGGCCTGTTATATCTACTGGACGAGAAGCTCCATGAAGGCAGTGATGGTGTCTCCCCTTTTCACTATATATCCCCACAATTATCTACAAAGTAGGTACCCTGCAAATACTTACTGATTGAAAAATAATTTATTTCTAATTAATTCCAGCAAAAGCAAAGCATAATTATCCAATGACATACATCCCATCTTTATTTATGTCTCCATAGTTTTAGACACACTGTAAAAATTGAAGGACCAAGTTAGATCCATTGAAAATATGTATTTTCCTGCTACCCAATATTAGATGTAATTTCAAGGACTTAATTTTAATTCAAATGACAGCAAGAGAGAAAACAAATATGACATGGAAATGTGTTGTTTCGAGGCTCAGTAAATCATAATCTAAAGACTTTAATATTTTAGTGAAACACCACCATTTCCAAGAAAGCTAGATTCATTAATCAAATGATAGAGTAAAAAATAAATATATTTGTTGTTTCTTTTACACTTTCACACCTTTCATTCAGATAATAGTAGATTCGGTAGGATGAGAAGAGATAATAAACATACAAAACAATAGTATTGTCCTAATAAATCCTTAGGCTTGTGGTTTATTTAGAAAGAAATTACATCATCATCTTCATGTGAAAAATGGAAAAGTATGGTCAAAACAACCAACTTTGCCTTTAGCAAATTTTTGTGTCTCATGGAAACATAAACAATTCAGTTTAGACAGTTTTGTCTGTAAATCCTGACTAGTTAGAAGCAAAATATATGGCACATACATTTTAATGGGTGATTCACCGACAATTGCAATTGCTTAAAACACATAGCTGAATTTAGGGAAATGATGAAAATTGTGAGACTTGAGGAAAGATTTTTGAATCATAGCACACTTGTCTAATGATTTTTGAAACCATTCCTTTCTTCCTCCATGTACAAAGCCTAAAGAACATAAATTTGAGTAGATAGCTCTGCCTATAAAGATGTTTTCTTAGTGAGAGACACATATATGAATCTGAAATCACAGTGCCATATCCTCTGAGAAATGTTTGGGTGGAATTTTGAGGGAGTACAGAGAAAAGAAGAACTGGACTCGCCTGAGAGCTGACATCTGAGCTAGACCTTCAAACTGAGTTGGAAGTCTCCTGCTACAGAGGAGAGAATAAGATTTTTTTTTAAAGGAGAAGCCAAAAATATGCAAACATGAAGGTATACTGAGGGAGGTTCAGAAATGTGTTGTGGATGGAGACGAGAGGTGAACTCATGATAATATGAACAATACAATTTACAAGAGAGATGAAGGATGAGGTGAGAATGGTGGTTTGTTGCAATTTGTGAAGCAGCCCAGGTGCCAGGGTTACACATGTTGTGAACAGATGAGAGGGGAAAACAGAGCAATGGATGAACCATCATATATGCCACACTAAGGAATTACAGCAATTCTGACTAAGTTTAGTTATCCAACCTATGGCTTCCTCTTTCCTTCCTAAATCTGTATCCTTTAATAATGTTAAATTAGTATGCGTGAATGGCAAGAGTGAGCGAAAGTGACATAGAGGTAAGAAAGGCTTTCTGGAGTAGTTGATATTTGAAGGGTAAATGGGAAGAATAAAGGAAGCCCAGAGGGAAGAAACCTTCTAGGAAACAGAACTACCTTGTAGGAAAACATGAGTGGGAGAGGAGATAAGTGAGGGAAGGGGAGAGGAGGACAGAGAAAGAAGGAATGGGAAGGGAAGGGAGGAGGGAGAGATAAATGGAAAGGGAGAGAGAATGGAGGGGGCCGTGGAGAGGGGATACATTCCCAGAACTGAAAGTAGTTGAGTATAACTGTAGAATGAGAGAAGAAATTAATAAAGGCAACTGGAGATGAGTCTATAGTATTATTTTTAACCTAAAACATGATATGTAAGTGAATAGATGATGATTGTGATGATGATGCAGGCAGAAAATGTTCTATAAACAGAATGACATGAAGGAACAGAGTACTTTTTACAGGAAAGCAGTGGGGAAATAGTCCAGAAATAGCACAGAACAGCTATCAGAATATATGCAAGAATGATCTGTCTCAAAATGAAAAGGGAAGATGAAGTGATTTCACATTTTAGATAAGGCTATAAGGTGAAAGGACCTGTCATTAAAAAGACCTAGACCATGTGGGACTGGATTAGGGTTCTGAAGGATACAGATTTAGGAAGGAAAGAGGAAGCCATAGGTTGGATAACTAAACTTAACCTGGGTATGAGATATCTGAGTGTTGATGGCTGTAAGGTTTCCAAAACTGCTGGAAGGAGAAGGTTGCTTTAGCTTTTACAAATGATTAGCTGTGCATACTTTATTAAATGTGAAAACAAGAACCTACCCATTGCCCCAAGTGGACTTTGTGTATGTAAAACTGGAACCATAGCTTTGTGATGCTGCCAGTTGCCATTATTTCTGACTTCAACTGAAGGATGCAAACCCAAAGGGCATCTCTGGAGATCTGTGTCCTGGGCACAAGCCATTAGTTGTATTTCTGACCCCTTAAACTGGTGTGTAATGATAAAGTATCTAGATGTGATATTGCAGTAGCCAAAACTTTTTAAATTGCTAAAAGATTTTTATTGCCAGAATTTTCTTTAGAGACTTCATCAGGAAGACATATTTTTTTTTTTGTATATTTAAAGAAATAAGCTCTAACCTTGAGGGAAGACAGCATCAAAGATCTGGCAACAACATTTACCATAAATAATGAATGAAAAACATAAAAAAATTAATTGGGAAAAATTAAGTATCAGTGTAGTACTTGTGCAAATGAACTCATGGGAGTTGTGGTAGGTTTGTCTCACTGACAAGCTGTCTGTATGAAATCCTCCTCTTGCGGCTTCCTCAAGGCATTGTGTAGCTTCTCCTCCTCTCCAGCTGATAACTCCTTCTGTTTTTTTTTTCCACTGGTTCCTGAGTGGATATTCTTAAACCACCACTTTCAAGCTCTTGTCCAATGTCTACTCCTTTGATTCCACTGTCATGTGACCAGTCCCCAATTCCTACTCCTTACCATCAAATCTATCCTTTTCACAAAATCTATGTTCTGAAAGCATTTATTTCCCCTACTTCATTGAAAAAATCCTTGAATATCTCCCTTATGCCTCTCTGTTATCTCAATCCTACATTCGAAAGCCAAGCTCCAATTCACATATTTTTTACTTACCAGGAAGCAATAATTTTCATCTCAAACTCCATCTTTCTATCTCCATCTTGCTTCCCAAGAACCCAACATGCAAAATTGGGGCCCAGAAAAGCCTTTGGCCAAAGGTAGCATTCCACTTCCATCAGTGATGAAATGAGGTGGTGAACTGGTGGAAGGAGGTGTACCAGCATTCATGATGCACCAGACTTTTGAGATGAATATTTGAGATGAATAAATAATATTTATAACAATGGTGGGGTTGAATGGCTCTTGCCAAATGCCCCTGATGCTCTATAGAGTGATAATGAACAGTTGAACATGAGTAAAAACAGTAAAATTGAGGTATAAAAGCCAGAGGGCATCTTTGGTTACATAGAAAGAAGCTCTTATTTAAAAATCAAGAACTGAATGAGAACTTAATAGTGATAGTGACTGACATCTAAAGACTGTTAAATGTTCAACCATGGTAGATCTATTTTGTTGAAGTCCAGCCAGGACCAAGAATATTGTTTGAAGTGGTGGTTGAGTCCCTAGGAAGAAGGACCATGCAGCACTCTGGCATATGTACACCACGATAGCTTCTCATGGCCTTCCCCAAAGAGATTTATGGACTTTTATGTAGATAACTGTGCACTGGGGAAAAGTAACACCAAGACATTCCAAGGATTGTGGGTGCAGGGATTTGAGTTGATATGGATACTCAAAGACCTAAATTTTATGTTCTTCCTCTTACACTGGTGGCATATGGGGTTCTATACAAGGTCTCATGTCATTCTTCTCTTCTTCAATACACAGATGGGCTTGACATACAAGCACTATATTGGGACATTAGTCTATGGAATCAAAACTACCATGGACAGAGCTTGGACCTGACTCCCACTCCTAAATACACTCACAGCATCACTGACTTATTGGTTAAAACCATACTGTATATAAGTAGGAAAGCTATAAGTTGTTATCATTACTGGAGCTTTTTAAAAAGAAAAAAACAATGAATTTCTTGACCTTATTATACTTATTGATTGAGTCATGGAAAAATTGGGCAAAACTTTTCTGAACTATAAATTTTAATTACAATACAACATGAGCATTTTGAAACAAAGGTTGCCAAATATTCAATAACTAAAGGGAAAAAGTGACAATACAATTTAAAATTTACATTTTCTCACTGTTGTTACACTGCATATGAATAAACTAACTTCAAAGCTCTGAAGAAAGTAAAATAGTGTGACTAAGGTACACATGTATGCAAATTTATGTTGAAACTTTTAATAATACAAATTAATGATAATTATTTTACATATTTTTCAAACATGAATCAATATGGAGATTTTTAATTGTAATTGGCAGTGTTACATAAATTAATTAGAAAATGTATAAGAAAAATCTGAAGAACTTTTTTTATATTGACAGATTTAGAATTTCTTTTCAATATATGCATTACCCCTTTGGAATCAATTTTAATAATACTGAGTTGACAAAAAGAGTTAATGAATTTACAGAATTTCAAAAGTCATATTCTTTAAATGGTATATATTTGCTTCAAAGTCCAAACAATTCTTTAAAAAAGATACATTAATTTTGTTAATGTAGATAACATTTATTAAAGGAATTGTTCTTTTTGGTAATTGATTCATTTATCTGACACCTTGTAAGTATGTGTGAGACAACCTGGCATGTGAATCTGCTTTTTCAGAAGAAAATGTTTATCAAGTATAGAACATAAAACTTAGCATCTCAATTCAGATGTGCTGTACATGCAAAACATATTAGAAATATGGAAGATGTTATCCAAAACGTACCTCATGAGGAGTCCAGTGCATCCTGGCCCTCCACTACTTGGAATCAGAATAGTGAGAGAACAGCTACTTCATAAGGTGAGTGACTTAGGGAACTCATGGAGGCTAAATATTAGACTGTCAGAAACTTGGAGACACTCAGAAATTCTGGTTACTGGAAGAGAAAAAGAAAAATCCATCAGACTAACACCTTAACCAACAGCATTAGCCTAAGGCTGGGGGAAGGGTCAAATAAAAGGGAAAGAAAGAGAAGCAAAATTGACAAGATTGCCTTGGAAAAAGTAGTAGAAGAAAAAGTCAGACCAGCTTCACTGAGGAGGGAGCTGCATAGGCCTGGTACATGAACAGTGATTTGCTTTTCTCAGCTCAGAAGTAGAGGACTGTGGTGCTGTTTTGTGCAGATCATGCCTAAGCTTGAAGCTCTGGGAAAGATTTAATTTCTGAAGCTCCATCTCACCTGGATATAGCAGTAAATATTGTCACAGAGAGCATCTTTGAAGCAAGCCATCTAAATAATTTATATAGTGGAATAGCTGCAAGACGAAAGCCACTGAGGCCCGCCAGCAGTGGAGATAGCAGACTGGGCAGGGCACATGCCACCATCTAGTTATAAGGGGCCTCTACAGCACACTGAAAACTGCAGGGGTGCAGGTGGCCTAAAGCCACTGAGGCCCGCCTCTGGCAATAGCAGGAACAGAGCTGAGCAGTGGGGCATTTGTCACTGACCTGGCACACTGTACCTTTACCACACACCTGCAGAGGCCTGCTGCTAACTGTAGGAATGCAGCAGGCTGAATAGTCATATGTCACTCACTGTCCAGGTGCATGATGCCGCTACTCTGCATGGACACCTAGGTGGGTGCAAATACACTTGTTTTATCTTTGTACGCTCTGTGTTATTCTAGCAGAGGTCTCTCAAGTGCCAGGGCCACTACAGAACATGCAGAGTCACAACTTTGCAGAGAAGGGTGGGGCAAGTTCCTTGTTGATAGCCCAGTGCTGGTGTTTCTTTAGGTGAGCACAAAAGCCACTGCCTGAGTCAGGGAAGGATTTAAACACAGGACCCCCACAGGGCTGTTCCCTCTCACCCACAAGACAACATATTACCTCCTGGACATGCTACAGAACTCTCAGAGCCACTTATGTTCCCACCAGAGGTGGGCACGGTGAGATCTTTGTAGATAGGTGTCAGAGCCTGAGGAATTTTCATCTTTTTAATGTTAGTTTTTTTTGTTTTTTTTTTTATGTCACTGGTGTTGTGTTCTGTGTTGGTTGGTTTGTTTTCCCACATTATTTGATATTGCATACTTTAATCCAGTTGAATGTCTTTAAAATGTGCTAATTGGATGTATTGTTTTCCTGTTATTTTTATATTCTTAAGTTTTTCTCTTTCTCTTCTCACTTTGCCATCTCTATATTCCCCACCCTTTTTGGCTTCTACTTTCCCTATTCTTTTTATACCCTATATACTTTAATATTAATTTTATTATCTTTAATACTTGATTTTTTCCCCCACCTGTTCCAGAGAACTACTATCCTTACTGACTTTTGGTTTAGTGGAGTTGTAGAAAACATTTTCAGTAAGTTCTTATCCTTTGCTAATGTATGGTTTACTTTTATGTGGTTGCAGTTACTGGTGATGATTCTCTTTTCTCAAAAATGGTTTTGGGGGTCAACCATAGCACTTTGAAAAAATTGAATGTGTGCTTTGATGCTGACATATATCTCCAGCTTGGGCCACAGACAAAAGAGAAAGCAGCTCACTAAAACAATTCCCACATAGCAGTGGAAGAGATATCCATCCCAGCAGACGTACAAATCTCAATTTAAAAACATAGCAAACATGAGAAAATAAGGTAGTAAGACAACTCCAAAATCTCATAACTGTCTAATAACTCAACCTTTAGGTATTGCAGTGGAGGGAATGCCAGCACAAGAATTCAAAAATTGGTGGTTAAAATCATCAATGAATTAAGAGAATAACTAAGAACTGAGGGAGAAAATATAGGAGATGAGAGAGCATTTCCATAGAGACACAGAGATTCTGAAAAATACCCAAAAAGAGATCTTGGAAATTAAAAAAAAATAAATCAAATAAAAAATTCAGGTAAGAGTCTCACCAATAGACTGTGTCAAGTAGGAGAAAGAATATCAGGGCTTGAAGTCAAGATGGATGAACTAGAACTTTCAGACAGTAATGAAAAGAATAAGAAACTACTAAGAAAATATATAAAAGCTCTGGGACAACATTAAAAGGCCAAATTGAAGAAACATAAGTCTTGAGAAAGGAGAGGAGACGTACAGAGCAATGGCACAGGAAACTTATTCACTAAAATAAGTTCAGGTAATTTCCCTAATCTTGGGAAAGAGATGGACATTAAGGTACTTGAGACATTAACTTAAAATAGAACCAAAAAACACACTCCACAACATCTATAGTTAAAATGCCAGTCATTTAGAACAAGAAAACAATTTTAAAGTTGCAAGACAGAAGTTCCAAGTCCCTTAAAAAGGTAAACCCATAAGAATAAGAGCAGATTTCTCAGCAGAAATTCTAAAGGCCAAGAGGACATGGAATGATGTATTTGAAGCCCCGAAAGATAACAACTGCCCACCTAGATTTGCTATATCCAGCAAAGTTATCCTTCAGAATCAAAGAAAAAATGAAAGCCTTCTAATGACCAATAAGCTATCATTGAGGAAGATACTTAAAGGAATCTTACAGAAGAGGAAGATAAAAATAACCAAGAGAACATGGGAAAAATAATTTTCCTTAGAAGAATAGATGAGTAAAGGCAGTTCTAAGAGGGAAGTTTACAGCCAGGAATGCCTACATAAAACAAATCAGATCTCAAATGAAGAACATGATAATGCATCTCAAGGTCTTAGGAAAACAAGAACAAACTAACTCAAAAAACTAGTAGAAGGAAAGAAATAATGAAGATCAAAGCTGACATTAATAGAGAACAAAAATAAATATACAGGATCACTGAAACAAAGAGTTGGTTCTTTAAAAAGATAAACAAGACTGATAAACCTCTAGTTAAAATAACTTAAATTAATAAAATTCAAGGTGAAAATGAGGATATTACCACAGACTCCACTGAAATTCAGAGGGTCACTAAGGACCATTTTGAAAACTTATATTCCAATAAAATGGAAACTATGAAAGAAATAGATAAAATTTTAGAACACATGACCTATCAAAATTGAATGAAGAACAGACCAATAACAATAACAAGCAATGAAATCAAAGCAGTAATAAAAAGCCTTTCAACAAAGAAAAGCTCAAGACTAGATGGATTCACAGCTGCATTTTATCAAGTGTTTATGGAGGAACTAACAAAAATGCTCCTCAAATTATTCCATGAAATGGAAAAGCAGGGAATACTTCCAAATTTTTTCTATAAGGCTAGTATCAACCTGATACCAAAACTAGATAAGGATATACCAAGGAACAAAAATTATGGACCAATATCCAGATGTAAAACATCCTTAATAAAAGTTCTTGCAAACTCAATTCAACAATATATCAAAAAGATCTTTAGATATGATTACGTTGGTTTCATTTCAAGGATGCAAGGATGGTTTAATATCTGCAAATCAATAAATCCAATGCACCACATTTTAAAAAAAAGTAAGGAAAGAAATCACATGATCATATAAATACATGCAGAAAATTCAGCAAATTTGGCACACATTTATGATAAAAACATTGAAGCAACTGGAGATAGAAGGAATTTACCTCAATGCCATAAAGTCTGTATGTGACAAAACCAAAGCCATCATCATACTGAATGGAGAAAAACTGAAAGCATTTCCTCTAAAATCAGGAACAAGATAAGGACACCTGCTTTCATTACTTATATTCAAAATAGTACTTGAAATTTAAGCCAGAGCAATTAGGACTGCACTGGTCCAGAGCCCCTCAACCTATACATGATGGAGGGCAGGAGAGTTGACATAGCCCTGGAACAAAAATAGAAGTACATGAGTTTATCCATTGCATATGATGTGAATGTGCACTGCTTTTGAACCTTCTTGGTAATAGCAATAGAAAAGATCCAGCTATCAAATCAATGGTGTGTATCATGACCTGAGGACACATCTGGTAAGGCAGCTGTGATTGAGATTACCACTTCCTTGTGCTTGCAGTAATCTATCATCATCCTCCAAGTTACATCCATTTTGTGCAAGGACCATATTCATGAATTAAATGGAAATATGATGGGACCACTACTTTTGATTCTTCCATTTCTTTACGTATATACTAATCTTAACCATCCCCTATAGAATGAGAGACTAGTTTTATCTTGGTTAAGAATACTTTTATACTTACTAAGTATAACTGAAATAATAATTTCTTTTACTATCTCCATATCTCAGCTTAGATCCTGCTAAGACTGACAAAATTATTATGGGATAGTTAATTTTAATTTTGGGTAACTTATTTTATTGATTCATTTTCATTGTGGAGAGGAACCTTCTAATCAAATTGACTATATATTGGCTGAAAATGTCTCAATATTTTTCTTTATTTGCTTGAACAAATTTTATACAACAAACAAGATTTGTTTTATTTTGCTGCGACAAATTGCAATTGCCATTCATCTTGAAATTTGATGACATTTGAAATTCGAAATAAATTTACTTTCTTTCAGTAAGTTTCTTCTTTCCTTTCCTAGTACTAGGTTTTGCATTTTCTCTCAATTTTACATCAATAGTTTGCCTTCATATTGATTTAAATTTATCCATATTTATTTAAACTAGAAAATTAGTTTAATTTTATTTAGACTTTATTATTTTAATGCGTAAATTCAATGCAATGAACTTTACTCTTAGAACTGTATTCATAGTGTCCCAGAGATTTTGATTTGTTGTATCCCTATTCTCATTTACCTCTAAGAATTTTTTAATTTCATACCTGATTTCTTCCACTGTCTATTGGTCATTCAATAGCATATTATTTAGTCTCCAGATGTTAGAGTAGCTTCTATTTTTATTTTATTGTTGATTTCTAATTTACTTTTATTATGATCTGATAGAATGCAAAGTATTTAGGGAAATAATTTAATTATAAATTACATTTTATGTAGATATCACTGCAATGTGTACTGATTACATAAAATATTCCAATAAACATAATAAGATACTAATACATAGAAAAAATCATTTGTACTTAAATTGTTGACATACACTCAGCCAGTGTTGTGTTTATGTATAAATCTAGTGTTTATGCATATCCCTGACACATGCTATACAATATAGCAATATTATAGTATTCTATGAGATGGGTAACATGACATGTAATCCTATTGTAATCCTATCAAAACAGTGAAATTATGTCTAACAGAATTTGTTTTACACTGCTTCTGTCTTTCAATTTGAATTCATTAGAATTAATTCAAATCAAACATTCCATTTCTCAGTTGTACCAGTTAAAGACACCACAGATCTTGAACTTCTGGACATCTTGCAGGACATCACATTCACCCATTACACAGATTACATGTTGATTGAGCTGGTTGAGGAAGAGATAGTTGGCATATTGAGAGTCTTGATAAGATATGTGTGTTCCAAGGAGTGGAAGAGAATCTCTGAAAACATGTAGGGACTGTCATAGCCATAAAATATTTAGAATACAGTGGTCAAAGTGTGGCACAACATACCTCTAAAAGGAAACATAAATTATTGCATCCTGCACTTTCCATCTTGAAGAAAGGAGCACAGTAATGCTGTTGGGACCTTTCAACTCAGTTAATTAGCATATTCTACACATAGAGATATTGTTCTGGCTCGTACATAAGGTCATACAAAAGGCTGTCAGTTTTGGGAGTGTCCTGAACAGGAAAAGTTTCTGCAGCCTAGCTATATCCCATAGGATCATGTAGACCTAGGGTATTAGATTTATTGGTGGAGGCAAGGGATGCCATGTATGGATGGTGACAAGTGCCAGTGAGTGAATCCATGGGTTCTGAAGTAAACCATGCTACCTGCAGTAGAGAAATCTATGTGCTTTATAAATATACAAAAAATATGAAAAGAGAAGGGAGACAAGTAGTGTAGAGGATGAGGATTAGAGGGAGAGAGGTAGAAGGGGAAAGGGGTGGTATAGGGAAATGAAATAGACAAAATTATGCCATATGCATGTATGAATATATAATGATGAATCCCATTATTATGTATAATTATAATGAACTGATAAAACTATTTAATAAAAGATATTAGCTCTTTAAAAATCCTTACAGTACATTATGAGCCCAAGCAGAGAACAAATACCTGACAATGGGGAACCATGTGACCCTGTGACTGAGAGTTTCCATCCTCAGCTGAGTCTTGTCAGACCTACCAAGTGACAGGATAGGTAAGCCCATGCAGTGCACTGTAAGATGGAAATGGTGCATCCTGTGTTGAGCATGAATAAGATCAGAGAATACATGAAGTAAATGAGCAGGTAGACCAGATGCTGTGGCACCCTCTGCTGTGTATTAGTGACTACCCCTCAGCTCATGCTCAGGGCCGTGCCTGGGATCCTATGCAAGTAGTTCCAGAAGGAGGAGAAAGCCTGATTTGTTTAAAAGTGTGTCAACTCATCATGTGAGTAAAAGCCCCAAATGGACAACCTCTATGCTATCGCTTCACAGTCACCTTGAAAAAGAACAGTGAGAGAAAATTCTCCTGATTATAATAGCTTTGGATAGTACGCTTGGTCATCCATTTTGTATGAAGAGAGATAGCCCAAGGATTAATCTACACAGACTCATGTGCAGTAGCAGTACAAATAGACGGAAAACTCCAGGACAAGGAAGGCTGGTTTAGTGACATGTGGATGGACAAATGGGAATTATTACAAAGTGTGAAGATTTTTATAGCACATGTTAGTGCCCAGCAGAGACAACCACATAAGAGGCACTAAACAACCAAGTGGCAAAATGACTTGGCTAGTCAATATTAGCCAACCTATCATCAGCCACTTCAGTGCTACTGTGATGGATATATGAACACTATGGCAGCGTCACTATGGCAGAGATGGAGGCTCTGCCTGGGTCTAACAGCATTGATTCTGATTTGTCAAAGTTGATCTATCTACTGCCACTGTCAACTGTCCAGCCTGCCAATAAAAGAAATAATGCTGAATACCCAAATGGCATTATTCCTAAAAAATAACAAGTGGCCATTTGGTGGCAAGATGACAATAGTGGGGCCCCTTTTGTCCTGGGATACTAGCAGTCGACTTTCACAGGAATAGACATACATATGTGGGTATGCTCCTTCTGTCTATAGCACCTCAGTTAGCACCACTATTCAAGAACTTACGTATTGTTAGATCAATAATATGGGATCTGACTGAAAGTGATGGGTGGGGGAGAGACAGAGAGAGGGAGAAAGAGAAAGCGCACGTGTGCATGAGAGAATATGAATGCTGCATTTCCATAACTGAAAGGAGTTCAAATGCTCAAAGGATGAGAAGAGCTATTAAAGGGGAGTGGGATGGAAAGTTGGAGATGGCTTTAAGGAGTAGATTACAAAAAGAATTTGGGAGTCACACTGATAAGTTTGCACCACACAGATGCAGGTAACCACCAAAGGGTTTTAAAGGCAATCACACCATCAGATTTGACATGAACTCCTTATTATCTTTAACTTTATATTTTTATTTATTGACAAGAAGGGGGGAATGTAAAGTTTGGATCTAAGTTACACCCTCAGGTGAGTCGAGCCTCAGTCTTACAGTTTATAGAAGAAAGCCCTCTCATTTTATAACCAGACAATGGCCAAGATTATATTTTTTTCAAGTAACAAAATCATACAAAAGGGATAGGGGGGATCTTTGCCTGCTCATATTTATGAAAACTAAGAACAGAATATAGAAATGCTCAAAGAGCATGTTTGAATACACCTCTTTGTAGAACATGACAGAAAGGAGTGATTATTTAAATTGGACAGGACTTTGCATTCCTGGCTCCTTGGTGGCAATGCCTTTTGTCTGAACTCTCTTACTAGAAAAATGTCACAAAGGATAAAAAATGAGTCCAATAAGTTTTATTCAATTTCAGAGTCTATTATATATTCTGTTTTACACAAAGCATATAATTTTAAATTTCATAGATAGGCACACTGAACATACACTTGGTAGATATACAGCTATTTGTACGGGTGAAATTGAAACCCTCCAGGGAGGGTACATTAATAATTCCTTACTTGTAAGACAGAACAGCCATCTCATATTCCAAACAAAGCCCGGCTAGCACAAAAATGATTCATGGTCATTTACAAAAACTGATTACCAATCACCAGATCTTAAAGCCATGGCAACCTTTATTTTTCAATCTCATAAACAATAAAGCTCCTTTTTGTTAAACACACGAGGGACTTCTTTCCCACGGAGGAGTTAGTAAATGCAAAAGCTAATTTTCCACATCTGACAGTGTGCATGAAAGTTGATGAATACATATGTGATAAATATATATTTCAGTAGAAAGAAAAATTAATGTGTATATATTTATATAGAGTATTCTTTCAGTGAGCAGTTGATTCAAGGGGGGAGGGAGGGCTGATTCCTTTTTTTTTTAGTGCCTTAAAGGCAAACATTTTCCTGATAGGACAGCTTAAAATATTCAGTTCATTAATCCTAGATAAAAGCCATATTCATATTTAGCTTAAATGGTTCTTTTCAACAAGATATTAAAATTGTAGTTTCTTTATTTAATAATGAGAAACAAGAGATTATAATATTTCATGATTTGTAGCTTAATCTTAATACTTGCTAAAGACATTAGAAAAATCATTTATCAATTTTCTATCATGAAGGTGCCCCAAGGTGCCAGGAGGAACCAGCATGATGCTGTGACTAATGGGTCCTGCTGGGGTCCCTTTTTCGTATTTCAGTGGTTGAATGACAGGTCAAGTAGATGAGCGAAAGTAACAAGGTCATTTCTCTGCTTGGCCTTCCCATATTTTGTCAGTCTTTTAAATGCCCCAGAGAGACAGTAACTTCTCCAAGGTCAACTTGAAAGCCTGGGTGCATCCACCCATCATGAAGCCAAAAGTGCTGGCGAAGGAATGTGAAATTCAATATTCTGAAAGGGGTTGGCAGAGGGCGGAGAGATGATGGAGCATAGGTGAATCTCTGCTTTCCATGGTGTGCACAATTGGTCTTCATCTGGAAGAGTTTCTTAAAACATTTTAGTTCAGAGTGAGCTGAAGAAGTTTAAGAAATAGCCAGTCCTAAGTCAGATGATAACTTGGGCCACATTCAAGAGTAAATAACCAGATCTAACAGTTGAAATCTTGGCAGATCTACCAGTATCTTTTGTCCCCTATGTCATGAATAAATGATGGTTGATTTTAGTCCACCTGGCTTCTCCTGCTCTAACTAACTCTTAAGTCCTACTTTGAAGCACTGGCCCCTTGATTTCCAGAGACTTAGGACTTTCAAGTTTAGAACCTCATTAAAGCGGTCAACTCCACATTAGCATCTGTGGGCTCCCACTGTGTGATATCTCTTCCTTGAGATCTCTAGCCAAACATTGCTGAGGTACTGCATATCTTGACCAGTGCACTGTTAATGGCCATTCACAGTCTCAGTCAAAATGGCCAGTCTCCTGCCTTCTTTGTCTGCTTCCTTGAGCATTCTACAGGCAAACCTTGAAGAGATGTTTAGTTGTAGGGGCAGAGTTAGTTCAAAAATTCCAGTCCAGTTATGGTCACAAGAACATTGTTTAGTTCTTATTCTGCACAAAATACACAGTCCCTCCTCTGTCTGTTCTAAGCTGTGTAAGCAGATAATTTCCAGTTTTTCAATGACATTTTTAATAGTTGCCTTCTGGAATTCAGCTTTCAAGGGATTTCCTGATAAGAGCTATGTAATCAGGATGGAATCTCTTATTAAAAGGATTTTCCTTTTCCAAATCTTGAAAAAAGTCTGTTTCTCTTTTCTCAAATTATCAGGCTATCTATCAATAATTGAAGGTGAGATTGAAACTATGACCTTGGCAGGTAGTGCAGAAGATTTGCTGAAGTTGTTCAATAGTGTGTGCTATTTTTTAGATTATGGAGTGGTTTTGAACTATATTAAAAGTAAACTTCTTTTTATACTCTTCAGGGTCCTGGGAACAAGTTCATTTATTCAACAAACATTTCATTTATTCAACATCCAGTACTATGAAAGTAGAGGAAAGAGCAAATTGAGAAAGTTCCTAGTCGCCTTTTCACACTAACTCTGGTTGGTACAGTGCTGTTGATGTGGGTCCATCCCCGGCCTATTTACCACAGTGTCTCCAAATTCTGAGGACAGCTCTTCGTCTATCCCTTGATAAATGATTCAGCAGGCCTGGGGCATGTACCACTTTACCTGAATCACCTGGAGAGTGAATTAAAATGTAGATTCTAGTATCTAAACGAGATATATAGTTGGTATATAAATGAGAGGAGTGGGAATTTGTGATTTTAAGTTTCCCAGGTGATTCTTATGCAATCTGAAGGCTGGGACTTACAGTCTTAGAAACTGTGGCCAGAACCCTGCCTCCATGACTTAGTAGCATAACTAACCTCTCAGAGCTTCAGTTTTCTGCCCTGTAAAATGGCAGATGACAACAATGTCTACCTCACGGGGTAGTATTAGGGATGATGTATGTTCATTTATGAAAATAATACATGCCCAATGCTGAGACCAGTGCTTTAAAATGCTATTTAACCAGACTACCATTAGTAGTCCTATGGTTAATCACAGGAGACAGCCTGTGAGTCCTTCCCTAGGGACTTTCAGCTAAGCCCAGTTTCAGGGTTCAATGGGTATCAGGAGGCAAGGTCTCTTGTCTGGTGCTTGGCTCCAACAAGGTCAGAAGCTACTTTCTGAGGCTAGTGGGCAGAAAGAATGAACTCTGGGCAGTGGAGTATGATGTTGAAGGCCACCTGTAGTTTGAGTACCAGCACTGCTGCCTAGTGGCCCTGTGACTCAAGCTTGAGCCTGGTTCTCTCACCTATTAAGGGAAGTGCTATCATCAGATTGAAACAGATTGTTCAAACAGGACATTTATTGTTAGCCCAATTTTGATATTGTGTCCCTTGATCCTAACGAAAGGAAAGCAACCATGCTAATGCACGGGTCACTCTTGACCATCACCATCTTCCAAGTTACACAATGAGAGGCTGAGGAAAGAACTGGGAGAGAAAGGGGCATGGAGAGTTCTTGGGAAGAGAGTGTGAGGTACATTTTCTCTTCTTGTGCACCTCTTCAAAGTCAAGCAGGGAGAGAATGATCCAGAAAATGTGATAAATACCTATTGAACTTTGGGTGGGGTTTTTACAGGTTATAGGTCACCCTGAGAAAACCCAGGTGAGAGGCTGGCTGGCAGCCCCTGTGGTTCCAGAGCAGAGACAAGGCTCTGCTTGTAAATTGCCTTTCCACTAGTGGGATGGTGGGGCTTGTTTTCTGTGAGCCAGATATCAACTCTGTGAAAGAAGGCCAAGGGCCATCCTGGTAAAAATCCTGGCCACACGGTATCCTGCCTCTAGGGTGAGGTGAACTCTGAGGAAAGAGTTTGAATGCACCACAGCTCTGGAAGCTACAGAGGATCATGAGAGGATTAGCTAGAGGTAGTACTAGAAAAGTGTGGTCAGAGCAGGGGGCTGGAAGGGGAATCTCCACACACCACAAACACAAGCAGGGAGAGAAAGAATCAAGTCAACGTATGGACAATTGCCATATTACAACTGTGACTGACAAGGGAGACCTTTTCTTGCTTCTCTTTTTACTTCTCTCTTCTCTTTGTATGACTCTGGAAAGGCCAGAAATGGCCAGTGGGAGGTGAGTGGGAGGAAGCAAAGCCAAATCTGAAATTGCCTGTGCCCCTCCAACTTTCCTGATCTATATCAGAGAAGCCTGGGACAAATAAAACTGCAGGGAGGGGACTTTACATTGAATGGGAGCTTGGAAGTTTAATATTGGACTGGACTGGGATTTTTGAAATCCTGAGGTGACTGGAAAAACTATAGGAACTGCCTAGAATTTTAACCAGCAACAGAAGACTGATTCTACAGAGTATGTTTAAAGGGACAGTGTTTACACAGAAAGCTACTTTTGTCTTGCATGCTGCCAGACCCAGCTGGTTCACAAAAGTATTTACCTATGTGATATAAAAATCAGAGGAACTAAGGGCAAAGTCTTTTAATATGATAAAGCACTGCATACATTTTGAAATATGGTTTATATAATTGTATGCAAATAGATACAACTAAAAACAAAATAGTTAACACCCAGTAAGCCCCTCCTCAATGCAAAGAAGGCCACATGCTACATATTTAGAGGATGTAGAATAAATATGACATTGTCCCAGCATGCAGAAAGCTGTCTCTAAAGGGGAGGGCACTTGTACACCAGGTGTGTCACTTTCTGCCATGTCAAATGAAATTAGCAGGTGAAAGTAACCAAACTTGAAAGCAAGCTTGGAAGCCAATTGTTGATGAAAGTGATTCAAACTGAACAACAAAGTAGCTTTCCTTCTTGCTCTTTGTCTCTGAGCTCTGCAAGCCTACACTTTCCATATCTTTAAGAGCCTGCCTTGAAGCACCTGGATGCACACCACTCAGGGACCAACTCTGTGATTCTGTTTTGGTCCTTCTTTGATGGCAGCATCTTTTTTGATAATGCATAATAGGAGCTTGATAAATATTGTTGTAAATTATAACGTGTTGACTACATATAGTTTTTTGGGTGCGAGTAACAAAACTAATCTTAGGTCTTTCCTAATCTAGGATACATACAACTTTCTGCTTACTTCTGTTTAAAATAGTGTTGGATAATCAAAGTATCCAGGAGGCTGTTGTGTTGCCATGGTATCAAGCTATGACAGGGTAGTGTTAATATAGCACTATATAAAATGAGAAGACTGGGCTACACCAGGAAAACAAAACAAAACAAACATAAAAAGAATGCTTGTCCTG
>CM053411.1:67243635-67288894 GCA_028644305.1 Xerus rutilus | reverse complement strand
CCTAATCTAGGATACATACAACTTTCTGCTTACTTCTGTTTAAAATAGTGTTGGATAATCAAAGTATCCAGGAGGCTGTTGTGTTGCCATGGTATCAAGCTATGACAGGGTAGTGTTAATATAGCACTATATAAAATGAGAAGACTGGGCTACACCAGGAAAACAAAACAAAACAAACATAAAAAGAATGCTTGTCCTGTTGTATCTCTTAAGTGTGAGAAAACAATTTAGTTTGGCAACTTGAAAAAAAGAAATAAACAAAATCCATGATTCTGTGTGCTCCAAGGGAAACCTCTCTGCTAAGCTAAGTTTCAAGCCACCATTCTATGTGGTCAGCTTTCTACTGCAGTGTTCGATCAGACTGGTCCAGAGGCACAACTCCGCCTACAATGGGAAGACAGACCCACACAAATGATCTTTGTGATTCTATCCTTTGGGTAGTGCTACTACTTCTCAAAGCATGTAGATGAGATATTCCCTCCAATCCTCATAACTGGGGTCTCTTGGACCCCTGGGCCAGAGAAGAAAAGAGCACCAAGAAGGGACAGCTGAAAGACTACAAAAGATCAGGAAGACCATCAAACTCAGACATAAAAACTCAGAGAGAAGCAATCTGGGATTATTTAGTGCCCCAAAACAAAATGAAACAGAACAGAAAGAAACAACAAAGTCTGAGAGTTTTCAGTCTTCTAGTAGTAACTCAAGTCTCATTTAAAAAGATACATAATCTAAAAAAAATGAAAATAAAAATAAAAGGATACATAATAGAAACCAACTCTTCAGCATTCAGAGTTGTGAGAAAAAAATTTTCTGTTTTTTAAGTACCCCTCCCTAAAGACACATAATTTGGTGAACACAAATCATTAATGGAATACTGTAGTAGATATGGAAGGGAGGGTGTCATGCATTGTGAAAAGCTTTTCATTCAAAATAGATTCTAAATGGAGGCACAGGTTTACTTGATGGGGGTAGACTTAGCTAGAAGGCAGCAGGCCCTAGCTGCAGTTTGGAAATTTCTTACTCAGCATCCAATGGACAATCTCGCCATATCTTCACATCTGAACTGGCCTTTGTGTTCTCCTTTAGTTTTCCCTGAATTGAGAAACTTGTTAATTCCTAGCCATTGGTTTATTTGATTCCTGTTTTCTTAGGCTGGACATGTTAGAGCATCCTTAAGTGTTCTTTCTACCTTGGACCTCATCTCTAATCAGTAATGAAGCCTACAGATGATGCTTCTTTGTGCTTCTTTGTGATCTATCTCTGCAATCCAAATCCCATCTTTTAGTTTATCTTGACTATTGCAATAGCCTCCAAAATTGCCTCCATGCTTCATTTTGGAACATTCTCACCTCCTATTCATCATATGTGTATTTCTTTATTAGCTTCATAAATCCTACTAGAAACTTCACTGTTTTCTGTCTCTTCAGAAGTCCAAGTTCCTCAGCTGTACATTTAGGGACTATACTTTCCTGCTCCAGGTTTTCCTCTTACTTCTCTTCCATGTCAGCATGAGACCTAGGCCCCATCCTCACTGGTTTCTTAGTGAACCCTAAAGAACTTTGATTTCTTTGATTTCTTTGATTTCCTTCCATTAAATACTTATTTTATGTGCCTTAAACCTCCCACTCTGGCATAAACTCTTTCAGAATGTATTCAGGCAACTCCCTCTGCCTCCCACATGCTGGCTAGCCCAGAGTGTGACGCCAACTGCTTTTTAATGTTTGCAGAACAAACCAGTGAGAGGATCCCACAAAGACATGACTTCTGTTCACTTTAACCTTTTTTTTTTTTTCTTGCTAATTTTGGTGAGTTGAAGTTAATTTTCATTTTAGATTTCCCATTTATTCCCACAAAGCTCTTCATAATCTGTCCTTATTAATGTTTGTGGCATCTCTAATTAAATCCCCTTTTTCTTTCCTAATATTGTTTATTCATGTGTTCTCTGCCTTTTATCTTGATCAATCTTGCTGTAGAGGTTTGCCAATTTTATTACTTTTTGCAAAAAAGCAAAATTTTGGCTTTTGTTTTATTCTCTCTATTGTATGTTGCTTTTCTATTTTATTAATTTCTTATTCTCTTATCTTTACTACTTCCTTCTTCTGTGTTTGAGTTAAATTTGGCATGCACATTTTTAACACTCTAAGGTGTGTTGCTCAATACTTTTCAGCCTTTTTCTTTTTTCTAATCGAAGCATTTGAGGTCATCTTTTCACCATCAGTACCATTTTGCTGCATTTCATAATGCAGGGAATTGCTACATAGCATTTATGTTTAGCTCTAGTTATTTTTTAATTTATAACAGTATTTCTTCCTAAATTTATGAATGATCTGAGTATGTTTATATATCTTCAAACATGTGACTCTTCCTTAGCTATCTTTTAATTGCTTTTTGCTCAGAGGATGATACTAAATTCTTTGATATTCGTGGAGCCTTTCTTTAGAGCCCAATTCATCGTTGATTTTGGTTGAAAATATCTTGTCTTAGTGGTTGGGTAGGTTGTTCTATAACTGCCCATTAGGTTAAACAGTTAATAGCATGATCTTATTTGGTATTTTTAATGGTTTTTTAATCTCTGCTTAGACTACAGTTAGCAAGAGAGCTATGTTAAAAAGATATCTATTAACATGGTAGCTTGGCTATTTTTGTCTATAAATAGACATTAAATATTTTCAGGATATATTAGATATATGTACAATGAGAATGATTATGATTTTCTGATAAAATTATCCTTTTGACATTATAAAGTGACCTTTTTTCTTTATTCTTTTTCTGAGTCAATCAAAAATTATTTAATATTGATGGCTTTCTTTAATTTTTTTGATAATTTTCTTTCTTTAATATGTACCTGATATGTCTTTCCATTATTTTACTTTAATTCTTGTTATAGTCTATGTTTTTATAGTTGTTTCTTATAAACGATATAAAGCTGGATTTATTTTTATCATCTTCAACATTTTTTTTTAATATTTATTTTTTAGTTGTAGGTGGACAGAATATCTTTATTTTATTTTATTTTTTTTATGTGGTGCTGAGGATCGAACCCAGTGCCCCCCGCATGCTAGGCCAGCATGCTAGCACTGCGCCATGACCCCAGCCCCATCATCTTCAATATTTTTTAAAGAAAAAAGTTTTTAAACTGGAATATTTCATGTATTTGTCATAATTTTTGATTATATATTTATTTCCACATATTCAGTGTATTCATTGTTTTCTATTATAGCATCCTCTTTTTCTTTCTATTCATATGCTCTGTTTTATATTCCTTTCCCATCTTTTTACCTTACTTTTAAGTGATTTTATATTTGATTATTATATTGTCTCTCTTAGCTTAGAAACTACATGTTCTGTTTTACTTCTTTTAGAGAGTACCCTAGATAATTTAACAAGTATACATAACTCGAATTCTTTTTTTAAAAAAAAATATTTTTAGTAATAGATGGACACTATATCTTTCTTTATTTTTATGTGGTGCTGAGGATCGAACCCAGTGCCTCACGCATGCAAGGCAAGCACTCTACCACTGAGCCACAACCCCAGCCCACATAACTGGAATTCTTGAGTCAATATTTTACCATTATCTTCTACAATCACCCCCAAAGTCACTCCCTTTCCTCACGTATTTTTGTGGTTGTTAACATCTTTGAAAAAGAATTCATATACCACACAATTCTCCCACTTAAAATGTACCATTCAGTGATTTTAGCATATTCATAGAGTTCTGCAATCATCGCTACTGTCTAATTCTGGAACATTTCCATTCCCACAAAAGAAATGCACACTCATTTAGGCACTCTCCATTTGCCCTGTTAACCACAAATTTATTTTTGCCTCTGTGAATTTTCTTATTCTGGATAATTCACATAAATGAATTAATAGTATGTGATATTTTGTGACTGTTGTCTGTCACCTAGCATTATGTTTTCAAGATTTATCAAGGCCATAGCATGTATTAGTGCTTCATTTCTTTTTATGATCAAGTAATAGACATTGTATCGATATACTCAATATCATGTATATTAAGTTTTTTAAGTGCTATCAAAGTTGAAGTTGGCTTCGGTGATCATTTAAAATCTGAAAGCTCCTTATTCACTTCTTTGGTTTGAAATTATTAAGTGTCTTAATCATTCACGCTAATTCAAGCAGTTCAGCCTTTTTCATTGTTTGTAGCAGATGGTTTAAACTGGCTGCCATATTGTGGGACACAGTAACTACTCAAGGCTCTATTGTCTGTGCATTCAAATCTCCATCCATCTAGCCTTTGTTTTCTTCATTATTAGTATTTTTGATTGGTGCATTATAATTATACATAGTATAATTATACTATGATTTGTTATTACATATTCATACATGCACACAATGTAACAATATAATCTGGTCAATTTCACTTCCTGATCTGCCGGCATATTGAAGTCTTCCTCTCTTCAGTTTTCCTCTGAATTCTTTTGATCCCTAACCATAGCTTCTTCACATATGTGGCCTTCTATTCAATTACCACTCACTATGGTGAGAGCCCTCAACAGGCACAAGTAGTCCATGATGTTTCTTCTCTGTCTTTGGAAAGGCAGCCTAACTTAGCATAGGATAGGGCAGTGTGTAGAAAAAGACTATTGAATAAATAAATGAACAATCAAAGACTTCTATTTTATTCCATGATGATTGACTTCTCTGCGCTGAATTTCATTTATATAGCTCCTGATGCTAGATACAGTGAGCTGAGATCAAGGTGCTAATACAACACCCTGGGCACCTTCTCTAGGTCTGGCTCCTTGATCCCAGGGATATGGAAAGGGGCCAAAGTGCAAGCTCTCATTATTTCCACCTCCACAGGGTATGCAGGAGGATACAGAACAAATCATCTTCCCCAGCCTGGCTCCATTGATGCCTTAGACTCCTGAGGACTGGGAGGCATTTGTTGCAATTTTGATTTCCCAAGTACAGAGGGGTTTTAGAGACATATCTATCTTAAGCTCCTTATTGTCTTTCTGCATATTAAATGACAAAACCCAGGTCTCCATGGAACATATTCAAAAGGGAGATCAAGAGAGGAATTTGCATCAGGTCTGATGAGCTCCTAATCTCCTTATTATTACCCTGTTGAAAGGAAAGCACTGACCACACCAGTAGTAGGGTATTTTTCTTGGAGTTTCTCTGCGCCTGGTTCTGGTAGGCGGGACACAGTGACCCCGCCCCTGTACTGACCTTCATTCTGTCTCTAAATTTGTATATCTTTCCACTGAAATGGTGACAGTGAGCACAGAGTTTGAACAGATAGGTCTGTGGTGCCTCCACTTTGGGTTAAGGGGAAGTCAGCATTCCCAGATAGCAAAGAGCTCACGAGGGGCCCCGTCCAGCCAGCTGAGGGGAGTTTAGAGAAGGCTTAGGCAGGCAGTGAAGAATTGTCACCATGGAGCTTTCTGCTGCTTCATGAAATAAGCACATTGCCCTTATTCTTCTTTTTTCAATAGCAGTTGGCTCATCAGGGGAGGTCTTGTCTTAACACAATTTAGAGAATGTATATCTCTTTTTTAAAAGATCGAATAAGTGGAACAAAAATGAAAATATAGCACTGTGGCCTAGCAATAACAGGGGAAGACTTCACATAAACCAAATCTAATTTATAGTTGGTGCCTGCAAAGGGTTGTGGAGACTTACACATAATAGAGGCTTAATGGGTATTTGTTGAATTTAATGATTTGAGTCATTTGCAGGAAAACAAATTCCACTTTGTCTGAATTGCTCAGATAGGTTTTCTTCTCGCTCCATTTAGTTCAGCAGGCAGGTGAGATTTTCCATGTCAGACGAACCACAGGATGATGGGACACTTGCCCATCCATCCACCATGTCCTAAGCCACAGAAGCATGAGACAGTTGTGCTGAAATAAACAAACAAACAAAACATACTTGGGCCTGAGTCCTGGCTTTCCAATTTGCTTGTCAGTAAATACACAGGACTTGTTGAGGAGAGAAAATATTCATATTGAAAGAACACAATGTTTGGCCCAGAGTAGCTTTAAATAAATGTGTGTTAGGAAAGTTTGTGGTTTCGGATAAGATAGTGTTCTGTGAAAGTCCATGGCTCAGCCTCAGGGTTGCCCGTGAAAATATCCATGCATTCTGTGAAAAGCATTGCAAAGCCTAAGAGACTAAAAGTGCTAATGAATCCAAGATGGTGTCTGAGATGGATTTGCATGAATTACAAGTTATCCAGATCATGGCCTGAGCTGCTGTTTTGCCATTGGAAGGACAGAAATCATCCTACAGCCCTGGGCAAGGTTAGGAGGGACACATGACAAGGAGTGAGACAGCACCGAATGGAAAATGGGTAGCAAAAGCTGCTGGATACAGGGACCAACAGTGTTTTATTCTGTCCAATTAGAACCTCTTTTTCTTCACCTGCTCAGAGAATATGAATTCAAATTTTATTATATGGTTCAGAGCAGCCATAGACCAAAGGAGCAGCTTTGCAAGCAGTAAAGTCCCAGGAAGGAATGTGGCAAAAAAGAATGTTGGAGTTTTCTTCTGAAGTGCAGTGAGGACACCTGAAGTGGGGCTCGGGCATCAGGATCTCTTCCAAACTCTTAAGGTGACTCAAATATGAAGCGAGGGTAGCAATCTATTGTTTCAGATTATCCAGTAACAAATTTCCCTTTAGGCAAGTGGTAAGACCAAATGATTTTTCAGTCCAGTACCTACACTAGGTAGCTGACAATCAAAGCAGTGCTTTTCAAAATGCTTGTTCAAAATACAGATAATGAATGCCCACACAAGGCATAAGCAAAATCTGTAAGAAGGGAGGACATGGGGGCTGGGATGTGGCTCAGTGGTAGAGCGCTTGCCCTGCATGCCTGAGGCACTGGGTTCGATCCTTAGCACCACATAAAAATAAATCAATAAAGATATTGTTTCCACCTACAACTAAAAAATATTTCAAAAAAAAAAAAAAGAAAAAAAAAAGAAGGGAGGACATGCAGGTCTTGGAAGTCTGCATTTTTAACAAACTCTCCAGTTGACTTTTATGTTTATTTAAGTCTGAAAACTAAGGACAGATTGCAAACTTAGCTACCGATGAGAATCATCTGGAGAGCTTTGGGACAAACCTGATGCCTGAGCCTCTGCTCCTAGAGATTTTCACTTAATTGGTCAGGCAGAGACCCCAGGGATCAACTAGTTAAAAGCTCCCCAGTGAATCCAATGTACTGCTAAGATTAAGAACCACTGAACTGGAGGCTATGTATGTTAATAAACCAGAATGCTTAAAATGTGAGAGGAAACTTCCCACAGCAATAACATAGATGAGACTCCATCTCTCTTGCTTGTTAGTTACACAGATTTCCAATTCCAAAATGATCAAGGAAGTGAGACAGATTGGGAATCATGGAAGGTCCTGCAAATCTACAGCAGCCTGATCTCTACCAGCACACTTAAAGAATGACACTGAATTCTCTTTAAAACAGGAACATGACAAGCATGTTCACTCTTATTAAAATTTGTTTGAGGAATTTTAATTAATGAAATAAGGCAAGACAAAGTTGTAGGTAGAAACAGTGAAATAGGTTAGCAGAATTATAATTATTTTTGGTAATCTTTTGCCTAGTGAACTTGATGTATAACTAGTAAGAATCCTTAACAAGTTGGTAAAATATAAAACAAAATTTTATAAAGCCCTCTCTTTCCCTTATTTTGACATAAACCAGTCAGAAAAATAATAGGAGATCATGTCATTCACTTTAGCAACTAAAATAAATCTTAATAAGAAATGATAAGATCTATAAAAAACACAAAACAATGAGTTACATAGAGATGTTTTATGTAAATGGAGAGATTTACCTTATTCATAGATAGGAAAAATTGATCGGTAACTGCATCAACTTTCCACAAATTAATTTCTAGTTTTAATGCAATTCCATTGATAGTCAAAGTGTTTTTTTTAATTTAAAAATTGGTAGTTATTCTAAAGTTTGCTTAGCAAAACAAGCAAAGATTATTTAATAAAATTGTAAAAAAGGCATTTATTCATGTGTGAATTTCCTATTTATAAAAATGCATAAAAATTAAGATCAAGAGCAATAACTTCTGAGAAGAAAAAGAGAAGCCAATGACAGAATAGCAAAACAAATGAAGCAAAAGTATTTAAACCATCCCTAGGATACACATAAATTCACAATATCATCTTGATAGTATTTTAGATCCTTGGGAAAGTTAATCATTCAACTATTAGAACAATTGATTTACCTTTGGGGGGAAAAAAGCTATGTTTAGACTTCTACATAATATAATAAAATTAATTCTAGTTCAATTAAATTAAATGCCCTTTTATAAATCAACACAAAGAGATGAGTATCTTAGTAGAAAACACGAAAAGTTCATAAACCATTATTAAAATAAGAAATGCAAATAACCAATAAGAATGTAAATTAAAATGATGTATTTTTCGTTTATTTACTTTATGAAGAAAAGAATTATGGAGAAGTTGTGGGAAATTGGCTTCTCTTCAGTACTACTGTTGAGGATATAAATTGGTATAATCATGTTTGCAGGGTAATTTAGAAGCATTTAAGAATGTGTTTTCTTAAAGTGTCCAGAACTTTCAATAAGTAATTTCACTTCTAGGAATTTTTCTTTAGGACATAATCAGAGACTTTATAATGATTACTGTATAAGGAAGCTCAGCACAGCATTAATTTTATGGTAAAAATTAGAAGCAATGTCAATGCCCGTAATAGAAGTTGCTTAAATAAATTTTGGTTTAGTCCTAGTTCTGCAAAACCTAAATAAACTATCTTTTTGAAGGAAAATGACATGGGGAAAATGCATACTGTTAGTGAGGAATAGAAAAGACTACTGAAGTCATTTGTATGTTGGCCTCGGGGGAGAAGTATAAACCCACCCCACTCCTCTGGCAGATTCAATCTAGACATATTTTATTGAGTTCATATCAACAAGTAAAATGACTCTTTACAGTCACAAAGTCTTGCTCAGATGGAAGTGACTCTTTTTCTTGCTTCTGTCCTGTAGGAATTATAAGAGTCCTTGGTATCTTTGACTGTTCTCCCTTTTCTCCTTAGAAATAGAAGGATGAGAAGAAGTAGGTGCTGAAGAGAAGCATAGCCTTCAGTCCTTAGGGTGAAGATTCTCCCCCATCATCTTTCAGTCCCCTCCTCTGCTGCTGAAGGTATGCCTTGGACACTCCTACCTTATGGTGAGGTCAGATCCCAATTGGGCTTAAGGGAAGCAGAGAAGGTAGAGAGATTAGGGCTTGACCCGCACTCTAGTCTCTCCAGCACTAGAAGAAGCAATCCCTCCTCTGCTAATCAGAACCCTATATCAGGCTTGCGAACATCAACTAAAAACTGAATTACGACCAAGTGATGCCTTGTCTCCTAGATGTACTTAATTCACTTGGAAACTTCTCATATTGCAGAATAGGGTTTGATGATAGGTCTTGTCTAAACCCATCTTAAACTCATCGGAATCTTTCCCTATCTCTCTCTCTCCTTGTCTCTGTCTTGAGAGTGATTTTTCAGATGGACAATGGCCAGGCCATATATAAAAACAGAACTGTGGCTCATGATCTATAGCAACTAGTCCAGGAAGACAAACCATGATCTCTGTTTTGATCTCACTAACTGCTTCCGACGTAGAGACAACCAGAGAAAGCCAAATGTGCTCCCCTCATCCATCACAGAGGATGCCCTGCTTCTAGGTAGCCCACTTCCTGCTTCCCCCTGCCAACAACTTTCAATGAGGCATCCAGGAGCCTTCTCTCTCTTTTTCACTGTGAAGCTTTCATATTTCCCTGCTTGCCCCTGAGTGTCTCTGAATTGCAAGTGATGGTGGCCCATTCCCTTGCTATCACGGGCTCTCCGTGGTCTTTGTTTGTTCTTATTTGAATGGTCTTCATTTTTGTTCCACTGTTTTCCTACAGATACGTGATGATATACCGTAAAGTATATGTCAGAAAGGAAGGCAGACCCTGTGATCTGTATAAAAATATACATAGCTACAGCAGCAAGCATCTATGACTTTTATATTAGGAAAAAATGCACAAAAGTGCTTACGTTGGAACACAGGAGAGGCCTAGTTTGCAGCACGTTTCCAAGAAGTTATAACATTTCAGGGAAGAATGGAAACTACAGATTGGATTCAGGGAGGGCTCTAGGGTGAGGAGATGAAGTCGAGGCCGCATTGGAAGTCAGAGGTCAGGGTGGCGTATCTGTAGGGCAGTAGGATCATGGAGAATTCTGGTTTGAAGTGCTCTGGGTGGGCATGGAGAGGAAGGGAGACTAGGCAGGGGAGGCTAGACAGGAGGTTCTACAACAGTGTAGGAGAAATTCTGAGCTCACCTAAGAAGAAGGAATGGAGAAACCAATCTTTAGAGCACACTGTGATGGTTCATTTTATGTATCAGCTTGACTGGACTGCGGGGTGTCCAGATATTTGGTCCAACATTCTGGGTGTTTCTGTAAAAATCTGTTTGGATGAGATTAACTTTTAAGGGGGAAGAATGAATAGGTAGATGGCCATGCACAGTGTGTGGACCTTATCCAGTCAGTTGAAGTTGTAAATAAAACAAAAGGCTAATCCTCCCTCAAGTAGGAAGAATTCTTCTGCCTGACAGATTTTAAACTGGAACAACAGCTCTACAGATTTGAGATTTAGACTCCGTAATCATGTGAGCCAATTCCATACAAAATTTTACATATAGGAGATACATGTGTATATATGTGATATATAGGTTAAATGTATGTAAGCTACATATAGGATTTATATAGAGCCTTTCGCTGGATAACCCTACACCATACTATACAGTCGGATTTATTTCTGATACTATAGGAAAATATTACAGGTGCTATAGGAAGCAGATTTAGACAAATTAAACAACTGAGCTGATATGAAGGAAAGTAAGATTCTTACACTAAAGAATGGTATCCCTGATAGAAATAGGGAAACAGAGGAGGCCAGGAATGATACAGGGCAGGAGAAGAAGGGAATTGGCTGGTTCTTTTTGGAGTATGTTGTATTTCAAACAATAGCAGCATCCAAGAGCATATAAATGTCCTCAGTAGTATTCTTCAAAAGGAAAGACTCAGTAAGTTATAAAAGCTTAATGAATTATAGAGGTTGGGCTTTTTAAAAATATGTTTATTGGTGCGTTATAATTCTATGTAAGGGTGGGATTCGTTTTTATATATTTGTGCATACACATGCTATAACTATATATTTGGGCCAATATCAAAATAGTTCTCTCTCACTCCGACACCACAGGTTATCATCAGTTTTGTTAAGGCATTTCAGCACATTTTAATCACGATTAATTTTAGTTCATTTTGCTCAATAATCATGATCTGAAAGAGCCCACACTGATGGGATTGAAGTAGAATAAAGTAGTCTCTCCTGTATCACTAATATTTTGCAACTGAGAGCAAGTCGTCATTGTTATGCAAAGCTACCCAGATTGCCAGTGTACACTGAACTCAGCAGGTGACCCCTTCACTCTCCAATTCTCTTTGCTAGCGCATAACCAGACTCCATGGTGTACAGAGGGATTGCTCAAAAATGTTGACTGTCAAATGCGTAAACATGAACCAGGGTTAGAAAAACAGGATTAATGCAGCCGGCTTAATGAGTGCTCTCTGTTGAATGACTCCCCCACCCCGGCAAGAAAGCAAACGTCCAAGACATTCAAGAATGTAACTGGAGCATGAGAACAGGTCCACTGGTGGCATCTCTCTCCAAGCTGTCTGATGTCCTGCTCTGCGCTGCAGTCCCTGCACACTGAATCGTTAACCTTTGGCACAGAGTAGGGTTCAGCACTTCAGAAGTGTCTTGATTATGAAAAATCTGCCAGCACTAATGGGGAACCTCTGACCCAGATGCCAGCCCGGCCTTCCAGCTCCACAGCTGCTGCAAGTTTGATTGAAAAACAGGTCTCCGGTGTCAGGAACAAAGTAGCCGGGAATTGGGCCACCTGTAATAGTTACACTTTTTATGCAGACCATGAAGATTCTTCTTTTCTGTTTCTTTTGCTGTCAAAGGACTGATTTCCTACATTGTCTGAACACAAGACATACAAATCACCATCTACCATTGCCTTGTGCCCATTCATTGCCACTAGGGACCTACTGTGTGCCCGCTCACTGCTAGTAATTAGGGCTTTTTAAATAAGGGAGAGTCATGGGTCCGGGTGGGCATACACGGGCACACACTGATGCCAGGTGCTCTAAGTCACACAAACCACACTACTTGGTCCTCAGATAAGAGGATGGCAGTGAGGACTTGGGTAGCTGGTAAGCCTCTTCAAAATGAGGTAATGGGTCTAGAAGGATGAGTAGGACAGACAGAGAAGGGACAGAGAGGAACTTGGAACTGAGCAACAATGTGGAACGTGTAGTAAGGCTGAATGTCCACTGGAATTCCAGTTTAGAGGTCATCTCTGCATCCCTAGTAAGTGGCATCTAGTAAACAAAAAGTTGATTATATTTTAACTCACCTATTTGTTGAGGCTTGTATATGCAGGGCATAGTAGACAATATCCCCTGGACTTTTCAGAATACCCCTATCACTCAACAAATTCTTTAAGGGCCCAACTAACAAGTTTCTGTAGCCTAGATTTTCCCAACTTCTTTCTGTGAAGGATATGATCACTGTGGTTTTCTTTTTAGTGAAGCCAAAAGTTCCTAAAGTTCAGCCACCTCACACAGTTGACAACTTTTCTGAGGGTCTTTCCATGACAGGCACTGTTCTAGGTACCAGGTGTACAGCAATCAAGAAAGAGACCAACATCCTTGCCCTCACATAGCTTATTGTCCAGTGTAAGGAGTGGGGAGAGCCAGTATTTTAACATAATTAATATGTAATTTGTGTAACATGTCAAAGTGATAAGAGATACTGAAGACAACATACACGGGTTAAGGGAAGAGATGCAAACTAAGGCATGGGGATCCATTTGTTTTCCTTCACTGATGCATTTAATATTTTTATTATGCCATTCTTATTGATAATCTGTGTCATAAAATCCACTCCTTTAAAGTATATAGTTCATCACTTCTAAAGACTCTCTATATCCATCAATAGTCAGTATCCGTTCTCTCTTTCCCTACCTCTTGGAAACCACTCATCTACTTTCTGCGTTTCTATGAATTTGCCTATTCTGGACATTTTTGTTAATTTTAATTATGTAATATTTACTGGCTTCTTTCACTTATCATCATGTTTTCAAAATTCCTCTGTACTGTAACTCTTGATGGCAGTATAGTAGTCCACTCTTGGTGCACCACCACATCTTGTTTATCTTTTATCCACTGGTGGACATATGGATTGTTGCTGCCCTTTGGCTATTATAAATAAGGCTTCCAAGAAAATTCATGCACAAGTTTTTACCTGGCCGTATGTTTTCAATTTTGTTGGGCATATACCTAGGAACAGAATGACTGGGTCAAATGGTAACTCCATGTTTTAACATTTTTGTGTGTGGAACTGTTTAACTATTTTCCACAGAAACTGCACCATTTTATAATTCCAGCTGCAACATGAACGTTCAGTTTTCTCCATATTTTCATCAACACTTGTTATGGTCCATCTTTTTTATTATATTTAACCTACTTCTATAGAATGGTACCTCATTGTCGTTGTGATTTTCGTTTTCCTAATGACTAATATTGTTGAGCATCTTTTCAGGTGCTCTCGTAATTGGAATTGTTTTCTCAATTTCATTTTTGAATCATTCATTGTTAGCATAGAGATGTAAAATGAAACTCATGTTTTAGCTCTAAAAGATATTTGTGGAATTCTTAGGACTTTCTACGTACAAAATCCTGTGTTTTGCAAATAGAAATAATTTTACCTTTTTTTTCTCTCCAATCTATCTGGATGCCTTTTATTCCTATTCTTGTCTTATTTTCCTGGCTTAAACTTCCAGCATAATGTTGAATGGTAATGGTGAGTTGGACATCCTTGTCTTATTTCTGACCTCCACAGAACAGCAGGGAATGCAAGTTTAAATAGAATAGTCAGGGTAGATTTACATAAAGAAGTGGCATTTGAACACAATTTTGAAGAAAATTAAAGAGCCACATAGGCAGCTATCTGGAGGAAAAGTATTCCAGGAGAAATGTCTAGGTTGAAGCTATAGATTTAGGAGTCACTGATATAAAGATGCTATTTAAAGCCGGAAAGGCAAATAAGATCACCAAGGGAGTGACACTAATAGGAGAAAGAAGAGAAGAAAATCAAGAAATGATCCCTGGTTCACTGGTTGTAAGATGCCAGGGAGAATTGAAGGTTCCAGCAAAGGAAGAGTAAGAGGAAACAAATGTTGAAGTAGGAAATAGGAGCAGGAGTATGTTGGAAGTGAACTGGAGGAGGAAGCATCCATTCTTTGAATACTTCACATAGTTTGAGGTGACGGGTGAGCTTCTGAGACAGACAATATCTGGGTGCCCTTCCTGCCAGATGATCGTTGTCCTGACCTCAGACATGGGGACTTGGCTTCCTTCACATATGCAATGGTGAGGGACTGGGCTCTCACCTGTGGGAAGGAGTGCAGGGAGCCACTGAGGGCGTTTTCTTGCACCTCCCCTCATTGCGGTTGTATTTGCTTGGAGGTTTGCCCTGGTCTCCGCAGTTGTTTTGAGCTGCTAATCAAGTATGCCAGATTTTCAGCTTCTAGTTTGCAAACTCAGATCCTGTCAGTTTTATCCCATTGGAGCAAAAGTTAATTAAAGCAAGATTAAAATGTTAATAATTTGAGGGGCAATGTGGCAAAAGCTCAGAATCTCTGGAGGCTGAGTAAGAAAGTTTTTCATGGGAACTGAAAACAGGAGACAATGAAAAAAAAATCCATCTAAATTGTCAAGCGAGTTCAATTTCAGGATTGAATATTTGCTTTTGAGAACAATTATGATCTTTCTCATTTGAAAAGAAGTTTATGATATGCTGGGGCTCTGTGGGGATGCACGCTGTTAAAGTCACAAACACAGGACCAACTATGGCCAAGAGATTTGGAGGAGAATGTCCATGGCAGCTCTCAGAGCTGTTCTCACAGGATAGGATGCATTATCAATATCACTAGTTGTGATTGTGGGTACCAATCCTGATCCATTACAGGGGCCCCCAAAATATTTGTGAAATAGAATAATGAAAATACCAGCTATCTTGAGGTCATGTGACTCCTTGACTTCTGTATAACCTCACTTAGATCACTACAAGATTTTCGGATATGTAACAAGTGGAATCTGCTGGGTTGCCTGAAAAGCCTCTGATCTTGCTCTGGCGGCCAGCTCCAGCAGTCTCAGGCACTCTGAAGGAGGCTGGGGCCTTATTCCAGCCCTTGCTATATACTGTCAGGTTTCCATTTCTGGGGATTGTCAACCAGCTCTAGGATTAACTGCCCAACAGTGTGGTGCCCTTGGCTTCCATTCACTGTGGCTGTATGTCCACATAGGTGCCACACTCACATGACATGGTTAACTAATCAGCCACTAGCTTCTGGGGCTTTGTGACCCAGAACATACTGTTTAAAGCTGTGAGTGTGAAAGGAATGGTCAAGAACAACTTTTCTGTGTGTGCTAAAGTGAGCAAATATGTTCTCCACAGTGGCAGTGGTTGGGGTTTTAAGCCACTGCTCCTTCATAGAGCTATCTGTTCCTTGCACTGGAACTGTTGCTCTGGACTGTTTTTACGAGCTGACTTCCAGCAGGCATCCCTATCTATGCAAGACTCAGCTCTGAATTGTAGCTGTAATTCCTTTGCCTGGTAAATATGTGGTTTCACGCATTGAGCTACTTCAGGGAAGGAATCGGTCAACTAGGGAGAGAAGGTGGAAACTCAGCTAATGGAGCATACAAAACAATTGATTAAATGAGCCGATATACTTGTACAGTGTATAGCTTAAGTCTCAAGTTGTCATCATTATCAGCATTATTCCCATGATGATAATGATCGTTATGTGAGGATTATTTTTAATAATAATCTTTCCCTGATGTCCAGGCTGAATAGCTTCCATGACCCTGCAGGTGCATTCTCTACCCTTTTCATTCCTACTCTGTGCTTTTGGAGAAGTTCTGCAGGAAGGAGGAGAGTGTGTGGTATGGTATTTTTTCCTTTCTGCTCTGTGGAGTCATCTGGGGTTGGTTGCCCTTGGGTAAGAATGTCACAGCTCCTCAGGCTGCTTACTCTACACAGTTCCTCTTCCTCCAGGTTCTAGAACCTGTTCCTCCTATAGTATGTTGCTTTAGGCCTAGGAGTAGGAAGATTCAGTCTTAGCCCCAGCATATTGCAATGTCTGGTGTGTTTTCCCTATAGTTGCTTGCACTCTTACAGATAGATCTTTTATTAGTCATTCCCTTAATTACTTAAGTGTGCAATGTGTTGCTGGGTGAGACCATGAAGAGTGCCCAGTCCTACATCTATTCTCTACTAGGAACACCAAGCAGAGAAAACCACGTGCCTTGCCTCCCCTGCCATTTCTGGGTATACTTTTTCCCTTCAAGCTACCTTATCTTGAAACTATTTGATGGAGAGAGTGGTGTGCTTGTCCCTATGTTGAATGTACTGCCTGCCGTTGTATTTTCCCTTGGAAGCTTGGTCCAAAAGAAAAGGCATATCTTAGCAAGATCCATTGAGCTGTTGGCATCTAGATTCTCGTGCTGTTACACTGAGCTCTGCTTCTGCTGGGTTGTATTCTTCTAGCCATTCCTCCTCTTTTTCTGAGCATGACTTAGATAGCACATACTTTCAAAGATGGGATCTGGTTCTGCATTTGGTGTTCAAGTGACTAATAGTTAATGCTGATTAAGATGCTTAGAGAACTAGAAAAGGAGTCTTGGTGAACCTTAGGTAACTCTGAGGACCTCCAGAAATCTAGAAAGAGGACTTCATAGAAAGACTTTATATTCATAGACATACAGACATGATGGTCATGAATAATTGTCTTCTGTTTATCTCTCTGCATCCTACTTCCTCTCAAACTTCCTAACCCCTGACATAGTTCCAGATACTTACATGGGAGCTGAATTACATCAGCTTCCACCTTCTTTGTCTATCAGTGTATTTTTTTTGCTAGTGTGAAATTTGTATGGCCAAACTTGTGACTAGCTCACAATGTTACTTTCCTGATGAGTGTCTTGAGCTAATCAGAGTAGAGCAGTCTTTAAAAAGATCTCATATTGAGTTTTGGTGGAGTACTAACTTAAGAAGTTGAGAGGTCAAATTGGGTAATCTAACAAGCCCTCTTAAGACCACACATGTCTTGAGTAGGCCTGAGAAGATGCTCCAGAGATCTTAAAGTTGGTTCAGAATTATCACTCTGTAATGGGAAACAAGCCCTCTTGATTATATTCAATGGGAATTTGAATGCACATTGTTTCCCACGTTTGAATAGGCCTTGTTCTCTGTCTGCCATGAGAGACAACGCACTTCCTAGCACTTCCTGTGCTAACAATGGCCCATGATGAAGGGTGTTTGTCAAAGAGAAAGTTAAGACTCAAGAGAATTAAAAATAATCTTCCCAATGCAGATCATTTCCTGGGAGAGAATGGATATCTTTCTTACTTGAGGTTTGAGGCGAGGTCTCGTCTTCTCAGGGGGACAGAAACCAATCCTGTATGCTAAGTAGGAATATCCACAGCAAATCATTTTACCAAAGGCTTTAGCTGCTACATGGTAAATGAATCTTTATTTTATACACATTAATACTAATATGATAGTGAGCCACAGGCATGTGCTGCACAAGTGGGAGAAGGGGCTAGCAGGGCTGAGATTTTTTGTATATGAATTTTTCTGGCCAACAGAAATTCATAGACACTTTTCTCTGATCTGATCTAGTTCTAGAGTTTTTATTTTTTGAGTGTGGTGGTAGCAAGAACCAACAGTATCTGGGGATAAATGCCTCAGACATTTCAGATTGGACTGGAGTCTATTTTCTGTTTTGATCCCAGGTTCTTTTATGACAATGCCCAGCATTTCATCAACTGTTTTCCCTAGAGCTCTCTGTAAGGTTAGAAGTTTTAAGGAAACGCTCCATGGAACTCCTAGATTCTTGCTCTGAGACACAGTGAAGTTTCAGAGTTGGTTACTGTGTACAACAAATTTGGATAATTCTCCAATTGTATTTTAACTACATTTTTATACTAAATTTATTTGTTCATGTTCTGTGTATTCCTGAATCTTCTAAATATTTTGAATTCAAATCAATTTGGCTTTAACACCAAAAGACTTACAGTCAATTGAAACATCAGGGTCTTACTGAATTTCTTTTTTATTATGACTCCTAGGATGCTAAATAAGATTTAGATTACACTCAATACGGATCTTTTGGCTAAACTCTTTACCCCTACATACAGACAGAATTGCCCATCTGTCCCACCTTAAAACCAGTCTTTGATTCCTGACAGACAATTCTTTCAAATCCAAGGTTAATCCATTTTCAATGGCCTTTGATGTGAACACTTCTAAGTGGCTTTAAAAATGTATTTCCCTCTTTGTAACCTCAGGTTAGGGTAATTTGTGTTGGAGCCCTGGTTCCCAGTGAGGGTTCTGGGGACTCCAGAAGGACCTGGAAACTTTAGCTATGAGTCTAAAAATTCAGATGCTCTCTGTTCTTTTTATAGAATAAAAAACAAAAAGCAAAACAATACAAAACAAAAAACAGACAAAAATATCCTCTTGCTTATCCATGTACTGGCTTGTGAAATATATGTTGATAAATTTGTGATTAGTAAAGTTCAAATCATGTTAAAACAATGATGTAATTCATAGGATATATTTAAGTAAAATTTATTAATTAGTATTAAAATACAGAGGAAAATGGCTACATTTTCTGGTGTTTTAAGTGTTTCACTCCCCAGAGAAGTTGGCACCTGTGTTTCAGAAGGACAAGGTTGTCTTTATTTAAAAGTCTGCTGGTTGCAGTAGTTGATGACAGATATTGGGTATGCAGGTGGATTGTGATGGTAGTGAGAGGACAACATCCTATAGCTCCGCCCATTTTTCCTGTAACAGGTGCTGATCTCACGTTGGTTCAGTAGTAGTCTTCCTCCAAGTTTCTATACCCCACACTTTTATTATTGGCTTTCTTCCACAATCTTGATGAATGAAAACTTCTACAGGCCATGTTATGTGTGTTAGTCAGATTTTTGTTGCTGTGACCAAAATACCCTAAAAGAACAACATGGAGGAGGAAAGTTTATTTTAGACTCATGGTTTCAGAGGTTCAGTCCTTGGTTGGTAGGTCCATTGATCTGGGCCCAAGGTGATAGAACATCATGGCATCAAGGGTGAGGTGGAAGAAAGTCGTTCAGGACGTGACAGCCAGGAAGCAGAGAGAAAGGAGTATGGGGAGGGGGTGAGCAAGGTAGATAAGATGTCATCATCAAGGGCATATCCCCTAGTGTCCTGCTTCCTCTAGCCACAGCCCACCTGCCTATAATCACCATACAGTACAGTAGTCTTTAGCTTACAGCTCCCATAATCTAATCATTTTACTTTCTTCATTAACACAGGAACTTTGGGGGAACACTTCTATGCAAATAACATTAAGTATTGGCTAAATCACCAGCCTTTCTTATGCAATAATCAGTCCATCTGTTGGTGGCTTTCTTTTTTCATGGCCATTTAAACTGCTCCTGACTCTAAGCTAGGGAATAAGATCAATGCTTTTAAAAAAGTATGGCTTGATTACAGACCGTGGCCATTTTATTGTATCCACAAGTGTTAACTGTGCTTATTGTGAGGATCCAATGAGGGAATGCCTGTCACAATGCATGATGAGAAATAAAGTGCTAAGCATATGTAATCCTTTTTATTAATGTGGAGGCATAGTATTTGCTTCCTAATCTGAAAACATAAAATCTAGCTGATGGGGTGCATAGAATTGACTACATAAATGTGTTAACGTTGGTTGAACGAGAGAGTAGGAGGAAAGGAGGAGGGAGGCCACTCCAGGCTGTGTTAGTTGGAAATGCTTTTAGGCAAGAAATAAAACAATAGATGGGACTTGAAAGATGGGAAAGGGAGGTCAGGGAAGGGCCTTCTATGCTTGGCAGTGCACTTGCAACTTAATCTTCATATTTGCTCTATAAGGCAAGACATAATTATTCCCACTTTGCTGATGATAAAAGTGAGCATTAGAGATTAAGTGGCATGGATGCAAAGGTTACACAGGTTAAAATACTTGTTAGCCAGGGTTCAAATCCAGAGCTGACTCCAAAGTGCATCAAGAAAATAAAATTTAAATATCAATCAAGAGAGTAGAGTTTAAGTATTCTTCTTTTCTCACTCTCATTACACATCTTCAATTGCCAGTCACATAAAAGGAGAACCAGCAAGACATATATGCAACTAGAGCTCCTTGCAATCATCATGAGCATGGAATTCTGCAGGAAGTATCTGTATCAGTCGAGGTTTAACACAAGAAGCAGAACCAGTAGAACCCGTAGGAGATGAACAGATCTATGGAACTATCATGTATCATCTCTTTGTCATCTATCATCTGTCATGTATCTACCTATTTACCTATCATCTATTTATTATCAGTTATCAATCTATGAATCTAGTATAAGGAGTTGGCTTTTGTAATTATGGTGGCTGGCTAAGCAATCCTTGTGAGACTGTCCCCACATCTGATGCTGGAGCTTGAAGTCCACAGGGCAGACAGACAGGAAGGAAAGATCACAAGCAGGCTCAAGTCCCTGCTCCCAGCTGAAACCCTATAAGCATAAGCTGGATCCCATAATGATAGTCTGAAACCCAAGACTGTTCTTATTGCCTTTGCCTTGTAAGGCAAGTGTCCTGCAGAAGCCAGGGTCCTTTATCATGCACCTAAAAACATACACTTGGTTCCAATGATGCTTCCCTTCACAGAGGCAGATCAGCACATCTGTAACAATGTGTGTATGCTACAAAATGCTGCTACCTTCTTTCCAAAACCTCCCCAGAATCTTCCTTGTGACTTATTCTATCCAGATGCATACAATACAGGGGATTTCAGAAGATGTAGTTCAACTTACTTAACACATCACAAAGCTATCACATCTTCTTTTTTCTAAATAGAACACTTCTCTTTTGATAACATGCAATGAGTCTACTATTTAGGACTAAATATTCCACTACAAAGGTAAGCTAATTTGTTGGGGGGATCATTCATTCTAGATAATCTTAGTAGTTTCTGGGCAGAAAAGGTCAGAGTCATCATTTGCACAAATGAAGACATTGCAATCTAGGAGAGACAGTTTTCAATTACTATTCTAGTCACAGAAGAAAGAATAAAGCAAAAATGATGAGACTTGTGCCATTTGATTTGTCTGACAGGCTAAGACCCTGGCTTCTGGGCATTCCCCAATTGACTTGGTCCATAGAAAAGTGATAGCAATGAATTTTCTTGATGACTTGCATTCATGCTTTTGGGTTAGAAGGATTGATTTGAAGTTTTACATCAAGTCCTCTCTTTCCTCAGAAGATATTGACCATGAGCTCTCCTAAGCCCTAGTACATGAAGAACTACAGCATTATCCTGACAGAGACAGATAATTTAAAATGTATAATTGAGTATCTTGACCCAGGTGGGGTATGCACATATCAAATAAGTAAATATATAGATAATTAGTGTTAAGTGTGAGTTTCAAAATAAAATGACGTATGTGCCACTTGAATTCTTCAGCATGATACACAATCAAATTTTAGATATAGTCTAATACTAAGGTATCTTGAAGTTTCTAATAATGACTTTTCACTGGCTTTTGTTTAAATCACTCATTAACTCCACCTATAATTTTTTGAAATAGTTATGGTCAGGAATCTCTATTGTTGGGGCTAAAATGATAAGGATGGTCAAGATATGATACTGATTGGCAAGAAACTCAGCCTAGTTGGGGGAAATAAAACATAAGAGGAAAATAAGTGCCTTTATTAGGCAACCAGAAAATTCTTTTTGGGCACCATGAGTAGGGGTATTCCTTGCAGTTGAGGGAGGGTCACAGAAGCCATCTGAGCTGGGCCTTGAAAGTTGGATGAGATCATTGGGAGCAGATACTTTGTGCATTGTTTAATCTGACTTTGTCTAGTTTAAGAGACCAGGTGAAGATAGAAGATATGAAATTTTAAAAGGGTACTTAACTCTTGATTTTTCAATTTATCCTTTCATTACAATGATTGGGACTTTAAGTGTTTACAATTAAAGTTAATGAACATTTTATTGCTCATGACAGTTCACAGCAAATTAGACTCTTGCTTTCTTCTCAAAGTAGGAGAAGGCCCCAGGCAACCTCTCCCTGAAGCTAGGGCTGTGCAGCGCTAGGCTCCACAGAGCACTGTGTGGTGATGAAGTGTGAAGTAGGCACTCTGCAGGGAGGGATCTGCTGTGAAATGTGCAAAGTCTCCTTGGAGGCAGAATTCTGAGAACAACTTGGTGGAGATGAGGGAACCAGAGTAGTTATGGTCACCTCCCTGGGGGCAGCCAGAGGACTATGTGGATGTTGGCTTCATCTTCTGACCTGACACTGGGGGAGGAGTTGAATTTCAGAGTCCCTGCCCTTACTTGCTGACACTCCCTCTTCCCAGGCTCTGCTCCATCTCTGAGGATGTGTGTGTGTGTGTGTGTGTGTGTGTGTGTGCGCGCGCGCACGTGCGCAAACACACATAATAAGGACACACAATGTATTTTTATTGTTTTCAAGGGGACTTTTAATAATATTCTACTGTTATATCCTCCTGGAATGATGTAATGCAGAGTAGGAGTGGGGCACCTCCCCCTTTCTCTGGAGAAGTATGGTAGTTCTGATGTGAGGGCCTGCAGCCCAACATCTCAGTCCCAGTATGACTGCGCTTTCTTGGATCCCCAGTCTTGGCTTCAATATCCTCTTCTATAAAATAAGGCAACCATACTAGCACAGTCTTCTTGAAGCTGCTGGGTTTCCTAGACCTCTAACCTCAATAGGAACAGCTCAACTGTTTTCATTTCCATATAAGTTTCCATTTAAAAAAGACTCCCAGAACTAAAACTGTTTAAATACACCCTATTGAATGATCTCCAAGGGTCCTCTGATTCTTAAATTCCAAGAATTCATTCATCACAAATCAACTGTAGGACTCCTAAAGCCACCTCTGCCCTGTGAGACCATCTGCTGGACTCTCTCAGCAGAATATTAACAGGACTCTTTCTCTGCACACATGGCTCTTCTTGTCCTCCTTAAATAGATGCTGACATCCTTCCTGGCTGCTAGTCCTGTGTTTGTTCAGAACAAGGGCTGCATAGTAAGGAAGGGTTAAGCAGGGAGCTCTTGCCACACAGAATGCAAGTAGGATTTGTTTCAGCAACAGCAACCAGGCAGGTGTACTTGGTGCGGGACGCTGAGATAGTCACTGCCTGTATGACTCACCTATACCCACTTCTGCCTACTTCTGCTCCAGTCTAACTTCACAGCTTCCGGCTCCAGAAGTCTCCTTACACATCAGTCCCACAATTTCCATTCTTGGTAGCACAGATTGATGCATAGGATTGGTTATGTTAGCTTAAAGCTGATTGTTTTTCATGACTTCCTGGTCAGGCTAAAAGAATCAGCCTTATCATCTCGGTTTTTCACTTGATATACCTGTCCATTGCCCGGATTCTGGTAAGTCTCCATTATATGACTGACTTCTTGCTTCTACCTCTCGTTTGCATTTACCACCCCTCTAGTTCAAGTTCTCGTTATCTGCCAACTATCCTAAATACACAACAGGTCTCCATGGCTCTATTCTGCCTCCACTCCAGTCCTTCACAGTCTGTGCTTGGGACCAGTGTTTCTGAAGAGTGAGGTAGGCTGTTGATGCCTTGAGTCAGAGTGCTGGAGTTTCTGCATTAAACTCATGGCCTTGCATTTGAAGGTTCCCTTCATCCCTCTTTCTCTCTCCAACAGGACTCCGACTGATATGTATGAATAAGACTGATGAATAAGCACTGATGTGCTTTCTTTCCCCTAAATCAAGATAATTTCTGCCACGGTATTACTCAAACTGTTCTCTCTGGAACCTATCTCAGCTTATCCTCAAGGCTCTGAGCAAGCCCTGCCTACCTTGTGGAACCTTCCCAAACCATCCATGATCTAAAGACAGTCATACCTGTGCCCTTCCATGGGTCATGTTCTGCTCCTTGGTGTCCTTCTGTTTGAGTTTTTGGTTATCTGTCTGTGGTATCCAAGCAGGAAGCTCATGGAGGGTGGGGACCTGGAAAAGGTTTTCTTATATGTCTCATGAGTAATTAGCCAAACACCTTCTCTACCCCCAGAGATCTAATATTTGGAAAAATAATAAAAATGGATTAGGATAATTTATTGATATATAAATGAACTAATAAAAAACAGTAATAATTAGAAAAATACCAAAGGACATGAAAATTCATGCAGCAACTGTGCTGCATTCAAGCTCTATGTTAACTGACCATGATAAATAGCTCCAAATGTGCTTGTTTTTTCTTTAGTAAGTGCATTTTTTGAGAAAGTTGAGATCTGTAGCCAAATGACCCATTCTGGCATTATCCTAGGACTTATCATTTTGACTTTCTTTTTAATTAGAGTGGAAAAGTTACAGATGTAACATTTTTGTATGTTTTTACAAAATTCACACTTTGCTCACTATAATTTATGTTTTCCTTGGTAACTGGTAGAAACATTTTAAGGGTCAGCCTAGAAGTAGCAGAATCAGTGGAAACACCTTTTCTAAACCTTTCTTCCTTGTGTCATTAATCAAAAGAAACACACCTAGTAACCCAGCCTGTCAGATTCACTCACAAAAGTTGCAATTTATCACCAAACCATTCTTGCCCCTTGAACCTGGTAGCTGATTGGGTAATGAGTAATTACACACCTCCAGTTATTACTCTGACTTGGAATTTTTCAGCTTCTATTTTCTGTCAGTAAATGGAACTAAACTGCATGTGTTTTGGCTTGAGTACACAATGAATCAGAATTAATGAAATGTCATAGCCATTAAAGCAAACTCAGAAAATTGCATGCAAATATGGATAAGAGGGCTCTTAGTCCTAACTCTGCAGCTAGAAGCAGAACTCAAGCAGCAGTTGCACTAGATCCTTCGGTCTTCCTCGCTGCTCCCATTCTATAGGACTGGGCCTGTCTAAGGGAGTGATTCTTGCCAAATACCCAGAAGGGAATTCTTATCTACTAACAGCTGCAGGTTTGAGTTTACTTTAGCTCAACCTCTGGGGGCCTGTCTCTGTGAGAGACCAATGACACTGGCTGTTATTTCCTGCTGTTGTGACATTGAAGCCAGAGATGGGCTGAAAACATAGGACCCTGGGCTGGTAACAGAATTTCCTAGTTTGGGTTTGTAGAGTTCACACAATCTGTTTCCATGTTTAACACACTTGACATTATAAATTTGTAGGGTAAAATGTTTGCCCCGGCTTCTGGTGCCTGGGTCTCAATATGAAAGTGATTTTCAGTCTAAAGTGATGTTGTGAGATGTTTTAGGAAAAAACAGAGAAGAGCAATGTATTGTTCCCCCAGACCCTTTTGGATCTTCAAATGATTATCCTAGGTGGTAATCATAACGTGTTGATGCCAACAGCATGCACACCCTGTCCCCACTGCTTGTAGCTGGCATCACATGCATGTGTATCACCCATGTGTATCACAGACCTGGGCAGATTGATACATGAGTGGAAGCCATTTGTTTCTATAGGAATTTAAAAATTTCCCAAACAACTAAATACAGAGAACCATATGTCACCTTACTTTGACCTTTCTTGACCCAATCTTCACCAGAAGGAAAGAGGGTGTGTCTTATTGGAATTCTGACTCTGTGATGAGAGATTGCACAAGTGGAAGAGGGGCAGGAGAAAACCCATGAGCCCACAAAGGAGAAATACTGAGAGCCAGGGCTCGACTTTGGCTTCCTGGCTCTGGAAGTGTCAAGGTCACTGGTGTGGCATTTGCTTTTTAATGTATTCATAAGGCAGAAATGGAAAGTGATGTGAATGATGGGGAATCACTCTTTGGATTTTTGGAATAGATCATCCTGAGAAATTAATGTGACTGAACAATAGTTTATTGCTCCCTAACTATTGATTGGATTCTCTCTCAATCCTCCTTATTCTGGGGGACAAATGAAGCATGAAGAGAAACCACAGAGGGACTGAGAAACATCACAGGCAGGAACCCCAGGAGGAGGCAGGAGACAGGGGTAGGCCAGGGAAGGGCCCTGGACCAGGGCCAAGCAGCCTGGTTTCTGGTATTGATGTTACAGTACATATTACTTTTGGAAAGTCAAAGTCTCTCACGTGACCTTTGCTTCACTATCTGAAAACTGAGGAGAATGGGTAAGGTGATCTTTGAAAATCTTCTCAGCTCCCGATCTGGTTCCATCCAGCTTTGGAACCAGTCAAAAGTGTTGTTATTTTTCCCTGCCAAGAACTTGAGCATGTCTCTTTTTTGCTTTTCTGGTGCTTTCTGGCCTTTCTTGGCCTTCCTCCTGAGACTTCCTGACATCCCACGGCTGCCCTGCTTTGTCCCTGTCACACCACAATGTAGCAACCAGCAGGAGCCAGAGACCAATCAGTATTTGATAAAGATAAATCTGTGCTCAAAACTGAAACAGATGTTTAGCCAATTAGGAAATGAACCCTCTGTTGAAGTAGTTTAGCTTCCATCTGAGGACTTTGGATTTTGCTGTAAAACATATTTATTACTTAAAAAGTGCTTTGTAGCATCTATCAAAGCAAAGTAAGAGGTTAGGGCATTTGCTCTAGAAAACTCAATTGTAATGTGGCATCAACAGAATTATCATTCACAGACTTATAACATCACAAAATATTGATGTTCTAAAATGACAGGGACCTTTAGGACTGTTCTGGCAACCAGGACAAGACTCCTGTCTAGTCTGGTCACTAAGAACGTGGCATCTGAACCAGAGGCCTCGGCTTTACTGGGAGCATGTTGGAGAGGCAGAAAAGAAAGCCTGCTCCTGAACTGCTGTGCCAGAACTCTCAACTTATGAGGTTGATTCACATGCACATACAGGTGGAAAAGTATCACCCTACAGCATGGCTGATCAAAGAACAGTCATAGTTTAAACAGATTCAGACACAAGAGGCCATCTGTGTTCTAGTTGGGAGTAGGTCTAAGCATCAGAACAAGCTTCCTTAAAATAAAAGCACCTGGGAGTACTTATTCACCTCTCACCTTTTCTAAATGCTTGACAAGCATGTACCTGTTGCCTCATTTAATCCTTACCACAGCCTTGTGAGGTAGGTACTCTTTGTATTCACCCTCCGGAATCCCCATAACACACATATGAAAGAAATATCCATGTCTCTCTCATTTTATAAAGGAATATCCTGAGACCAGAGAACTTGAGGATGTCTCTCAAGGCCATGTGGCTGCGGAGTGGATGGCGAACTCCAACCTAAGTAGTTTGGGTCCAGAGCCCAGTGGTAACTACTGTATTCCATGCCTCTTTGTAGTGAGCAGAAGTGTTCCTTTCTGCTGTTTCTATCCATTTGTTGTCTAGAAGTAAAAATAGAATTCTATGATTTCCTCTACAAAAACTCTTAAATTGTTTTGAATCACCTTGCATGACCACTCTCTTCAATACATTCTTTTTTTTTAAATTTTTATTTTTTGGTACTAGGAATTGAACTCGGGGGCACTCGACCACTGAGCCACATCCCCAGCCCTACTTTGTGTTTTATGTAGAGACAGGGTTTCACTGAGTTGCTTAGTGCCACGCCGGTGCTGAGGCTGGCTTTGAACTTGTGATTCTTCTGTCTCAGCCTCCCAAAGTCCTGGGATTACAGAAGTGCGCCACTGCACATACCTTCAATACATTCTTCGTATGACTTAGTTACCCATCCTTGCCGTGTTGGTCAGACTCTAGTTTGCAACTGAAGTGCGGTCACCAGCATTGCACTCCAAAGCTCAGCTATGCAATTTTAGATGGGGAAAAGTTGAAAGATTATCTTCAACCTATATTCAGACATCCTACTTTGAATAATGAAGTCCAGGCACTTAACTGAATATTTTAACACAGTTACAGTGCTGATTGATACTGAATTAAATATCTTTTGCACAAAGATTGTTATGAAGCCCAATTTTTTTCAAATCTGTGTATATGGAAATGATTTCTGGTGTCAGAAGCAAACCCGTAAAGCAAACCTTTTAGCATCTCCTGCTTCTGCCCACACTGAGCTTGAGCCCAGCACCTTCCTCCAGTGCAGTGATGGCTGTTGGCACCACCTCTATCCAGGCCTGGGCTGAGCAGGGCAAAACTTGATAGCTATCTATGCTAAATTTCATCTTGTTAGCTGAACCTCATTATTCATCCTGTCAAATCTTTTGGATTCTTGGTCCTATCACTCAGCACATTTGCTAGCTGGTCTACCCTTGTGTCATCTTAAAATTTGATCAACATACCTTCTGTCTTTATTATGCAATTTTCAGTTGAAAGTGCTAAATAGGCCAAAGTAGAAGGAAGCCCCTGGGATGGGACATGCTCCCAGAGACCTTCCCTGCAGGCTGACTTCGGTTAATTAATCTGCACCTTTGGACAAGGCATTCGATCATCTTACTGTTGCATAGCTCTTCTTGAAGCCTGTATGTCTCCATTTCCCCAGTGGGGAGAGTGCAAGCCAGTACCCCACTTTAACTGTCAACACCCTCCAGGTATGTGGTCTTGAAATATGATGGAGGCAGCCGTTAGAGGAAGGCACCTGGAATCAACATAAGAAATGATTTAGGTGGGAGTGTAAGCCCTTTCACTCACATTCATGTACCTTTTAGTTAAAGTGGATCAGAGAAGCAGAAGTATGATACACAAGGGATTTCATATAGGGATTTGGCTGTTGGCCATTCTGGGAGCTAGTGAGACACTGTAGGAAAAAACCATTATTTTGTGTAAATTGCTAGAGCCTAAAGCAGTAGGGTAGTCAATCAGGAGGAAATGCTGGGTGTGAAATGGGAGAGCAAGAACAAAGGGAAACAGTGAGCCTGTGCCGGAGGTTGGGTGAGAGCACAGGGCAGTCTATCGTTAGCTCCGTGGCTTCAGTTTTAATGATGCAAGTGACCAGGAGAAGCTGGTTTCATCATAGGTGAACATGTGCCCAGTCTTAAAGGAGGCAATACATGAGAACTGGAGGAGCTGTGTGCCTGGCCTCGCTTCCATGCCAACCAGTTGAGCAGATCAGTGATGCTGTGCATGACCTACAGCAGCCAACCCGCATGACTGAGCATACAAGTGTCTGCTGCTTCATTCTGCCTGCAGATCTTGTGCAAAATGTCCACTTTGGCCCATATTAACCTGAAACTGTGTTTCTACCACTGACTATGGACAGTATTTGTAACCACCTTCTACTACCCATTCCATATTTCCTTTGCCTCTACAAAGTACCTTAGCTCTTTGTGGTTCTTGCCAGGTGAGGTGACTCTAACCTTCATTCTTGAAGGGCATAGGTATTAATAGTCCTTGTCTGAATTGGGTTGTTGAAATTTTTCACTGACTTTAACTGTAGGACCTGGAGTTCTAAGGGATATCCCAGTGATTTTTTCTTTTTTGAATTACATATAAATGCTTCCTTACCGCCTCCCCAGCCCATGTAGTAACAGCAACTCTGTATCTTCTTGAGAATATCAATCATCCCAGTTAGTACAGTGACTTCCTTCTTTACCCCTTGAATCCATGCTAGGAGCAATCCAATGTGCCAGGGGTCTGTCAGTTCCCAGCTAAAGCAAAGCATTTTTGTGTCCCTTGGTGGAATCAGTCCTCCCTTGGGAAGTAGGTCTTATAGACCCAAGGTGTCAAAGCTGTAGGTAAAGCAAACTGTCCTCTTATATATCACTAGCAATGACTATAGGAGAAATCACTCCTATTTTCTTATTTTTTCTTCTGAGTTTGAAATAATTTTTAATGTTCTTTGATTATATTATATGAAACACTTAGACATTTAAAAGTTCAAAACAGAAAATGTTCAAAAAAAAAAAAAAAAACAACCAACAGGGCAAGAAACTGTGCATATAATAGACCTCCAATTGACTAAAACTAAGAAGCAAATAGAAAGAAAAATTGAGAGCGACAAAGTCATTTTCAAATGGAAAGACAATGTTAATTCCTTGTTGCTTAAAACTTAGGGGTCACCAAACACTTGAGTAGGTCACCAAACCTTTGAGTAGGTACCCCTCTGTTTGGGCTGGTTATGCAGTATTATACAGAAAACCCCTGCAAATTTTAATGCCTTAAGACAACCATCATATTATTTTTTAAATTTTTTTAATTTATTTTTTGATACCAGGGATTGAACTCAGGGGTACTTGACCACTGAGCAACATCCTCAGCCCTATTTTGTGTTTTATGTAGAGACAGGGTCTCACTGAGTTCTTAGTGCCTCATTGTTGCTGAGGCTGGCTTTGAGCTTGTAACTTTTCTGTCTCAGCCTCCCAAAGTGCTGGGATTACAGGTGTGCACCACCACACCTGGCACAATCATCATATTATTATAGCTCAGGGTTTTGGCCCTTGAATTAGGACAGTATCAACTGGGTGAGTCTTACATTGTTTTGATGGAGTTTCTCAGGGTCTTTGCCTAACCATTTCTATTTTCAAAACACTTGATTCCAGGACCTGTAAATTCTGGCCAAAGAAGAAAGAGCACCATGTATTACTTGCTATTTTAGAATACAAGGAGTTCCAAGAGAGATTCCAGAGATTAGTGCTACCACCAAGGACCAGGAAAATACAATATCTGATTCCTGCCATATCTTTCTTCCACTTTTCTAGCTGTCTTGTGCAGAAGACAGATGGCTCTTGGAGAATGATAATGGATTATCACAGACTCGGTGAGGTAGTGACTGCAAATGCAGCTGCTCTCTCAGATGTGGTTTTATTGCTAAGGCAAATCAACACATTCCCTGGCAACTGGCATGTAGCTATAGCTCTGGCAAATACCATTTTTAAAATGTATCATCATAAAGGCCTATAGAAATTATTTGGCTTTTTCCTGGCAGGACCAAAAGTATACTTTCACTGTTCTACTTCAGGCAATGTGAAATCATTCATTCATTCCGCTAGTCAAATTGTATGACATCATACAATTTGAACCCATCAAGGTGGATGCAGCAATAACTTATGGTACATTGGTAAGAAAGCTGTATACCCGAGGGTGAGGAATAAATCACACCTGCAAGAAGACTACATTAGGCTATTGTCTGCAGTTTGGAGGCAGGTGATGAATTGTCTAAATGCCTGGATAGTATTTTCTTGCTACCTATATGTCTCCATTTTCTGGAGGATAACATCTGGTTTGTCCATTTAAAACCCCACCCCATCCGAGTTTCACAGCCCTGGTCTATTACAGGGGAGGCAACCGTGGCATAGTAGAAATACTTGTAGTCAGTTTTAGAAAGCAGTTAGGCTAGAGAGGTTTCAAGATGGTGAAATAGAGCAGGGTGTGTTCCTGGCTGCTCTGTGATGTGAAACCAAGAAAGTAGGCAGGAAGTTTCTCAGCAAGGTGGATGAACAAAAAAAAAAGGAGGGGATGCTTTACTGCAATTTAATACCAGACACTCAAAGCAAATTGGGGACTCAGGAGTTTGGACATAATAAAATAAAAAGGATATCCCCAGCACTACAGCTGCTACCACAGCCAGAGTCATTAACCAGAGTGGTCCATCTTCAATCACAGAGGAGAGATAAGGAAATTAAAAGAACCTGCATTTTAGGAGGACTGAGGTGTGTCTGGGTGCAGAGAGTTTAGAGATCAAAGACACTGCCTGACTAAACTGAAAGGTGCACTGCACAATAGCCTTGTACTGGAAAGAAACCACATGTCTCCCAGTGAAGGTGTACTGAGGACAGAGGAAGGAACTATTTTGCAGCCAGGGCACAGGGGCAGCAGCTGAGGGAACTGAGTCCTGGCAAACCCAAGTCTGGCGCAAAATATAGGCCTGGCAAACCCACACTGCATGGTATAAAGTGTGCCTAAGTGACTGGAAGAAAATTAAACATGGAGAGATGTTTATACAAGGGACAACTGGTTGTGGAAACCCGCCTGGCCCTCCCCTTCCCCCTTTAATCTGGCTGCTTGCAGGACTGGCTGAGAGAGACAAAACTGCCTGGGAATTTAAAAAGGTGAGGTGGGAGAGACTGAGTTTGGAGACTGAACCTTAGACCAGGAAAATTGGGGCTGCAGGTAATGTAGTGGACTAAGAATTGGCTCCTCTACCACATGAGTGGAACCCAGGGGAGATTCTGGGGTGCACTCTTCCAGTGTGGACTGGAAATTGCTGGGCCCAGGAGGTACACTGATTTAGAATCTCCAGACCAATTGGCATCCAGCAAAGAGCCCAGAGCCTACCTAAGCCTAACCCCCAACCTCATGTGTTCCATCCATGGGATGGGATTACCTCTCTCACCCTAGCAACCTCACCCTAAGGGTGGAATAAACATCACACTCCAGAAAACCCCACCTAACTGCTGAGAAGGGAAGCTGAGAATCTTTTGAACTCCTACAGAAAAAAATTCCTTAATTTTACATTGATATTTTTTTCTTTTATACTTTGCTTAATTTTGTCCTTAATGGTTCATGAGCACTTATACATATTCATATTTGTTTTTATTTTTCTTTTCTCATTTCTAGCATTTTAAAAACCAGCCATTTTTTCATGGATCAGTTTTTTAAGAACTAAGAAGTTTGATTAATATATTTCAGTTTTGTTTTGCATTTTTTTATTTTTAAAGATTTTTACTTTATATATATTTGTTCTATCACTTGTTTCCCTTGAATCTCATTCTCTCTTTTCTTCTGCTAACAGCCAATATCTATTTTTTTTATCTATTTTACTCTTCCATTTTTTACTTTTATCCTCTCTCCTCCTCCCCCATAATCATCACATCCTACATAACTTCTGTTATCTTCCTGTCCACCATTTGAAATAGTAAATCATTTTGCAAATTTTTAGTTTTTATTGTAGGAAATAACTGATCATATAATTTCTGTTTATTGTGACAACATTGTAGATGTTACAGTAGAAACTATTTGGTTTAATGCTGTATACTGTTTGCATTGTTTGCTGTTATTATTTGTCTCCCCCAAACAGTGAGTTACTGGAAAACTTCAGGGACACTGTAAGTCTACAGGGTAGAAACTCTGCTGCCTCATATCCATACTGTTAGATAGGTAGACACACAAAGAACATGAAAAAACAAGGGAAGAAATAACCTCAAACAAACCAAGATACTTCAATAACAAAATCCATCAACACCACAGTGGAAGAAATGTCAGAGAAGAAGTTTAGAATGTACATAGTTAAACTAATATGTAAGGTAAGGGCAGTGTAAGGAGTGACATCAGAGAGAAAATACAGAAAGTGAAAGATAACTTCAATAAAGATATAGAGATTCTGAAAAATAAAAATCCAAGCATAAATCCTCAAAATAAAGGAATCAATAAGTCAAATTAAAAATTCAATGGAAAGCATCACCAACAGACTAGACCACTTGGAAGATGGAGTTTCCATCAGTGAAGAAAAAATATATAATCTTGAAAATAAAGTTGACCATGGAGAAAAGATATTAAGAGACCATGAACAGAACTTCCAAGAAATCTGGGATAGCCTGAAAAAAAATTTTAAGATTTAATGGGAGAGATTCAGGCTCTGAAATACAAACCAAAGGAGTGCACAATCTTTTCAATGAAATAGAGTCAGAAAATTTCCCAAACCTTAAGAATGAAATGTAAAATCAGATACAGGAGGCAAACTGTACCCTAAATATAAAAACATTACAACAGACTAGCATTAAGGCACATTATTATGAAAATGACTAATGCGCACAATAAGGTTACAATTTTAAAGATTGCCAGAGAAAAATTACAGGCCACATTTAGAGGGAAACCCATCTGCATCTCAGCAGATTTGTCAACACAGACCCTCAAATCTAGGAGGTCTTGGAATAATATACATCAACCTCTGAAAGAAAATGAATACCAGCCAAGAATAATAATTCAACAAAATTAAGCTCAAGAATTGACAAATAAAAACCTTCTATGATGAAGAAAAATTAAGAATTCATAATTAGAAAGCCTGCTTTATAAAACATTCTCAATAAAATATTTCTTGAAGAAGAAATGAAAAATAAAAATGAAAACAAGCAAAGGGATGAACTGCACTAGAAGACTAGTCAATCAAACGAGAGACTAATTCAAATTAAAAAATGATTTAAACTTAACAGACATATATAGAATATTTCATCCATCAATGACTGAATACACTTTCTTCTCAGCAGCACACAGATCCTTCTCTAAATATTTACTATATCTTAGGCCACAAAGCAACTATTATCAGATAAAAAAATAGAGATAATGCCATGCATTCTATCAAATCATAATAGAATCAAATTAGAAATCAATGATAAAATAAAAAAATAGAAGCTACTCTAATACCTGGAGCCTAAATAAATATGTTATTGAATGACCAATAGATAGTAGAAGCAATCAGGGATAAAATAAAAAGAAAATCTTAGAGGTAAATGAGAATAGCAATATAACATATCAAAATCTCTGGGACAGTATGAAGGCAGTGCTAAGAGGAAAGTTCATTGCACTGAGCTCATTCATTAAAAGAATAGAAAGTCAACAAATCTATAACCTAACATTACATTTCAAAGCCCTTGACAAAGAAGAACAAATCAACACCAAAAGCAGAAGACAGAAAATAATTAAAATTAGAGCTGAAATCAATGAAATTGAAGAAACAATTCAAAAAATTGGAAAAACAAAAAGTTGGTTCTTTTAAAAAATAAATAAAATTTATAAACCCTTAGCCAAACTAATGATGAAAAAGAGAAAACTCAAATTACTAAAATTTGTGATGAAAAAGGAAATATCAAAATGAACACCACTGAAATATAGAAAATAAAAAGTATTTTGAAAATTTATACTTTAATAAAATAGAAAATCTTGAAGATGTCAACAAATTTCTAGAGACATATGACCTACCCAAGTTGAATCAGGAGGACATAGAAAATTTAAACAGATCAATTTCAAGCAGTGAAATTGAAGACATCATCAAAAGGTTACCAAGAAAGAAAAGCCCAGGACCAGACATATTCCCAGCTAAGTTTTACCAGATATTCAAAGAACTAACACCAATACTCCTTAAATTAGTCCATAAAATAGAAAAGAATGGCACCCTTCCAAAATTATTCTGTAAGGCCAGTATCACTCTGAAACCAAAACCAGACAAAGATACATCAAGGAAAGAAAAGTTCAGACTGATATCTCTGATGAATATTGATGCAAAAATTGTTAATAAAATACTGGCAAATTTCATACAAAAACATGTCAAAAGATAGTGCATCATGATCAAGTGGTGTTCATCCCAGGGATGCAAGTTTTGTTCAACATACAGAAATCAATAAATGTAATTCATCACATCAATAGATTTAAAGACAAGAATCATATGCTTATCTCGATGCAAAAAAAATAGACAAAATTTAGCATCCATTCATGTTCAAAATGCTAGCAACATCTGGGATATTATAGATATAGCTCAACATGGTAAAAGTTATATATGCTAAGCCCATGGCCAACATCATTCTAAATGGAGAAAAATTGAAAGCATTCCCTCTAAAAGCTAGCAAGAAAGGGATGCCCTCATTCACCACTTCTATTCAACATAGTCCTGGAAACTCAAGCCAGAGCAATTAGAAGAAACAAATTAAAAGGATAAAAATAGAAAAAGAAGAACTCAGACTATCCCTATTTGTCAATGACATGATTCTATATTTAGAAGACCCAAAATACTTCACTAGAAAACTTCTAAAATTCATAAATGAATTCAGCAAAATAGCAGGATATAAAATTAACACCCATAAATCAATTATTGTGTTTTTATGGATAAAAAACCCCTTGGGAATCAATCTAATGAAGAAGGTGAAAGACCTCTACAATAAAAACTACAGAACACTAAAGAAAGAAATTGAAGAAGACCTTAGAACATAGAACTCCCATGTTCTTGGATAAGCAGAATTAACATTATCAAAATGGCCATATTACCAAAAACAGTATACAGATTTAATATAATTCCTGCTAAGGATCCAATGACATTATTCACAGAAATAGAAAAAGCAGTCATGAAATTCATTTGAAAAACAAAATGAATTTGGGCTCAGAATACCCAAAACAATTTTCAGCAAGAAAAAGGAAGCAGGCATCACAATACCACACCTTAAATTATACTACAGAGCTATAGTAACAAAAACAGCATGGTATTGGCACCAAAACAGACATGAAGATCAAGAGTACAAGTAACAATATATATGGGCAAGGATGTGGGGAGAAAGATATACTCATACATTGCTAGTGAGACTGCAAATTAGTGCAACCAATCTGGAAAGCAGTATGGAGATTACTCAAAAGACTTGGAATGGCACCACCATTTGATCCAGTTATCCCACTCTTTGATATATACCCAAAGGACTTAAATTAGCATACTATTGTGATGAGGCCACATCAATGTTTATAGCAGTTCAATTCACAATAGCTAAGCTATGGAACCAATATAGATGCCTTTCAACAGATGAATGGATAAAGAAATTGTGGTACATGTGCACAATGGACTATTACTCAGCCATAAAGAAGGATGAAATTATGGCATTTGCTGGTAAATGTGTGAAACTGGAAACTATCACGTTAAATGAAATAAACCAATTCCAAAAAAACAAAGGCCAAATGTTCCCTCTGATATGCAGATGCTAACTCATAATAGGCAGGGTGAGATAGTGGGGAGAAGAGGTGGTTCACCAGATTGGATAGGACAGAGTGGAGGGAAGGGGAAGGATGAGAATGGGAAAGACAGTAGGATGAATGGGACATAACTTTCCTGTATTCACATATGAATACATGAACAGTATATCTTCTCATCCTGTACAACCACAAAAGTGGGAAGTTATACTCTGTGTATGTATAGTATGTCAAAACACATTCTATTGTCATGTATAACTAAAAAGAAAAAATTTAAAAAATTAAAAAATAAAAAGCACAAAAGAAAGCAACTAGGCTTGGTTTTGCTATTTATACCTAAATGTTTCCTTGGGCAGATCAGTTTCTTCCACTCTATCATGAGAACAACTCAAATCCAACTCAAAAAGTTGCAGTGAGGACTGTGTAATAAGTATAGAATGAGAAGGAATTTGCATTTATGAAGTTTCTTTTACATTCAGACACTTCTGAACTTAGGTGTGTTTAATCCCTGTGCACTTTTATCACTTGTTAGTAGATCAGGAGGAGAGGTTCCATGTGCTCTAACTTTCCAGGCTTGCACAGTTAGATGTTGGTAGAGCGAGGATGTGAACTGAAGCTGTTTTATTTGCATGCCAGTGTTCTCTCCATTTGGCATGTCCCCACTTTGCCATGGCACCCTGAACACCTTCAACACCCACAGGCTATAATTTTAAACCCTGATTTTCTTTATCTCAAGAACAAGTTCACTCATCTTTCCATCCCCAATTGCCTAGAAATCCTCTGTGTAGCCATCTGCAGACTCTGCCTTTCATTCTGTGATGAATCACTTTTTTTGTTTTCCTTTTGATTTCCTCATTTAAAAAATTGCCCTTCTGCATATGTATGGTTTACAGAGCACTTTGACACATGTTCTCTCATTTAACCATCTGTGGGATAGAGGACCTTGTCCTCATTTTATGCATGAGAAACTGAGGCCTGGAAAGTTAATGATGTTTCAAAGCTCACAAAGCTGAAAAGTGGCAGAGTCTCTTCCCACAACTTCACAGTTTCTTTCTCCACTCCCACAGTGCTGCGAGAGGCTCTGCGTACCATTTAACTCTCTAACGTCAGTTTCTCCTTTCCCGTTGGTACCAGAGTTTCTACCAGGAATGTGTGGGTGTGGGTAACTCTCAGGAGGTTCATATAGGTTCATACACCAGTAGGCCATAGCAAGACCTAAAAATCTCTTAGGTAAACCTAATTTCTTACTTCTTTTGGAAGGAATACCACACTAATAGCCAGAACCATCAAAACTGAACAAATTCTGGTTTATCAGGCAGAATTTGAGAATAACAGGATAATGAAAATGTTTCTACTACCAATGACTTACCTTATATCTGATATTATTAAACATACCTATGTCAAACCTCCTGTTAAAAACAACTAGAACTCTTGATCAAAGAATGATTAATGGTTTTGAAATCCATTATTGAGCCAATAAGAGGGTTAGGATTCGTCAAACTAAAATCTAAATGAGAGCTGAAGCAAGAGGACAGAAAACATGCACTAAATACAGCTTTTTTTTTTTTTTTTTTTTTTTTTTTTTTGCCTGAAGCTACTTGCTGATTCCTGGGGACCTTGACTTCAGTTTTTAAGGCTGAGACAGGAGATAAATAAGAGTCCACCTGAGATGATGAGGTTAGTAAGAGACCATTGCATAAGGGTCTATCACCTCAGATGAGATTCTAAAGCACTATAGACATTATGTTTATTTTTCTGTTTCCCCAACATATCAGATTGTTCATATGTGACTGCTTTTGCCCTATTTAAGTGGCAGCAACATATGACTTAGTACAATAGAATGTCACTGATTTTGCTTATGGTTGTTATCTTCAAAGTGTATCTGGTCCAGACTGGGTACTGAATAACTATTTGTTGATGAATAATATCAAGCTAAAAAGCAACCATCAAAGATACATAGAACAACTACACATAACAGTTTTTTTTAAAGCATCTAAACATCCCACAATAAAAGAAGAATTCAAAATGAAAATTAAAGGAAATCTATTAATTCTTTCAAGAAACAAAGGAGGAATAGGAAGTCAGAAGTGGCCTCTTGGAGTTGCTCTTAGTGGAAATCAACCAGACATCTGGACTACTGTGTTGATTTCTGTGGCCTCAAATGTGTATTTCTTAGCTGTTACTTTCTAGCTTGAAATTTCTTATTTTCATTCCCATCTGAATGACAGATATTAAAAAATTAAAACTTATGTCTTTCCAATGTTTATAACCAAATGTAATTTCCTTGTGTAATATACAGGAGGTTCACATTTATAAAAGAAATATGGAATCCCAATTAAGTGCCCTGTGATTTGGAACTTAGAAGCCCTTCTTTGAAGAGTTACCCAAGATTATGTGACAATTCCTCACCGCCCCCTCCTCTTTCATATTAAATCAGATTTTGAGATTACAGATGCAATTTCCTTTCGTGTCTAGAGAGGTTTTATTAGAATGCTGCACGCAATTATTTCCACTGTGTTCCTCCCACAGCTAGGTTATAGAACTAAGTGTCTATCACATGATTACGTATTGAAAATAGAATTATTTACTTTCCTGATTTAATGAATAAAAACGCTGTGAAGTCACATCGGATGCAGGTGTTAGGTTCAAAGATTGATGAATAAGGTGAAAACCGTATAAAGGGACAAGTATACATGAGAACCTTTTCTACTACCCATCAATGAAAATGTGCAAGGTTTAAATGTACAGCCTGTGTACATTTAAGTTTTGCTTGTGTGCCCGGTGTGGATCACTGAACAGACAGAAAGAAATAAAAGAAAAGCATATCAATAGATGACCTCCTGTTCAAATCCTCTGCCTTGAACAACACTACACATTCATGGAAAAGGCTGTGGTTGGATTGAGAATCCTAAAGCATTCCTGCTTGCCTGCAGGGATCATTTCATTCTGTTTTAATTGTATAGCCCAATGTATTATGCATTCATGAATTTGTTTGGGGGACTACATGTTGCATCTGCATCCTTTATTGGGGTCGGGGCTATTGTTAGGGCTGAGGTTCATGCATCTGTCACTGTGTTATACATCTGAGATCATCAGGTAACAAAATACAGGTTCAAGTTTCAGGTGAAATCACTCTCATATGAACCTGCACTGCCAAATGACCTCCTTTCCAGAAAAAGCGTGCTTGTGAGAGAGATGAGTGAGCCTGCTGGGTGCTGGGAAAGAGTGTGAACTTCAGGTTGGGCTGTACATCAGTCAGCTGTATGGAGGGCAATCTAGCATAACAAGGGTCTATTTGACCTGCACACCCCTGAGCCAGTTTCTGCTTGGCCTGTGATTCTAGTCTGGGCATTTTAAGTAATCCCAGATGTGAGAGACAGTCTCTTAGGTCATCCCCTTTTGTTCTCTATTCTTGAGAATAGAGCCCAGAGGTGGTTTTACCTTGAAGATAATGAAACTGAAGTTGAGACTCCACACTTGTGCAGCACATTTTAAGGTCTGGGAGGAGTCAGCAGCTAGGTCAATGGTCATTTTCTGTATGTGAAAATTTCAGAATTTTTAACTGCAACCAGATCAGACCATTCTTTCCCCCCATTTTCTCCAAACACATCCTGATGTTTTATTGTAGGTGGTGCAGCTACAGATATTTTGGGGTTTCACCTAAGGGAGCGCTGCACTGGGATTCCAGTGAACTGAATTTTGTGGATCACAGTCACATCCTTGTAAAAGAAATCTGCTGCTGGTTGTCCTATTGTAGGAATGGCTTCCAGGATGTGCTTGCTGTCTATTGAGAAGACCTGCCTGGTGTTGGCAGTGATAGACCATGCTGCCCTGTGAATGCATCCTACAGTGCCTAGCGCTGGGTGCCAGTGGCAAGTGGAGAAGAAACCTGCAGAGGAGAAAACTGAGTTGTGGTTTTCTTTCCTGTCTTGAGATGATATTGTGGAATTGTTGGCATATACAGTCAAAAATATAGGAAAAGTAAGAGAAGTATGTTATGTGGTTGGTAAATTAATACAAATATTATGTTATTTGTCTTGATTTTATAGTGTGTGTTGTCAGTTTTCTAAAATTTGAAAATTATATTTTATCTCTATATTCACTTTCAAACAAAATTTTGTTTTTATACCTGTGCATTTGGTTCCTACAATAAACTACTTAATTTTATATAAGCTTCAGGCCTTCCTAACCTGCTCTGATGCAGGCTGGACTCTTGGCCAAGGAGTATGATCCACGTGCTAACAGAGCTTCCTGTGCTTGTTGAGGCTACCTCTTCCCTGCAGAGGTCTATGTCTTATGAGCTATAAAGGATACCAGTCTTTTAAAGGACACCTGAAATTGAAAATAGGTGCCCTAGCCCAGAGCTGGGCAGCGTATGAAGTCTAGCTTCTGATTTTTGACAGTGAGCCCTCTCTTTGTTCAGAGAGGAAGAAAGCATGGCCAATAGGCAGACTGTGAGCCAGGAAGAAGAGGAAGCTGCTTGTCCTGTGATGGATTGAGAGAAGGCAAGTGAATTCTTTTCTTTCATTCCTTGGTGGCCACTGACTAGTGTAACCCACAAGGTAACAAATCCATACAGAAGCTCTTCCCCTAAAAGATGCTGTCTTTGGAGCCGTCATTAAAAACACTCCTAGTTAAGGAGGCAGAAGACCCATGTCTCACTCATTGGTCAAGGTACTCTGGCTGTCTGCGATTTGGATTCCAGCTTCATAAAAAATGGCAATTGTGGTCTCTTGCTTGATTGTGTTAAAGGACTTTACATAATGCTGGCCATGGAGCCGTGAGAACATGTAGTGTACTAAGTAAATGTACAAAATTTGATGATTATAAGAAAGTATAAAGGGTAAAAATCAATGTTGTTGTTCAGCTAAACTTTCAGGAAATCTTTTCCAGGGCTAGTTGTGGGCTACAATAGGGGGGTCCTGATCAATTAAGGTCAGGGAGGCTCGAAAGATCTGGATTCCTATCATAATGCAGCCTAGTTTGCAGAGGCCAATTTGTTCCAGCCTAGACATGTTTGTCAGTGTAATTGAAAGGAGTGTGATCAGGCTCTGTGTGCCCCATCCAAGAGTGAACCCAAGGGACCTTGGTAGCATTCTGCCTGGGGACCTCGGGAGGCCACGTGTTCCCAGGCTGGCAGGAAGACAGAAAGGGGATCGTCTTTCTCTCTTCTGGGCTGCCCATTAATCAACATCACTTTCCTCATTAATATAAAGGCATTCTTCTCAGCTACACATTTTGAAGGGCTTCCAACAACTCATTTTTCCTCTGGTTACAGAAAAATCAGCCTCCATAATGAGCAGGAGAGCTGCGTTTTCCACAGAGCTACACATTAATCCTTCTTTCCGTTTACATATCCCTCAAATTCGGTTTACTTTTTCAATTTACACCACTGAAGGACCACAGATAGAAGATATGCAATTATCACTGTTTTCTCCACAAGGGTCAGTGTGTCTGCTCTGAGAACTCAGGATTTTCTTAAGACAGTAGTTGAAGGCACTTGAGAAATAGAAATGGAATTGCCATGACCAGCTGCATTTCCTCGTGGGGCCAGGAATGAGAGCTGAATGGCCATCCCTCTCAGTGACCCATTGCCACACCAGCACCCTTGCGACGTTCCTGTTTTGCTCCTCTTCCCTCCACAAAGGGGAAAGGCCAGCCCCTCTGCATCATGTGACTCTAGGAAAGCACTCTGTCCTTCTCTACTCAGGGACCATGGAATTCAGGGACCATTCGGGGTTTTGCTGCCAGAACTGGGGGTCTGTAGGTGTCATTTACATCTTCACCTGGGCTTGTAGATGATTTGCTCGAAAACTTGCCTTGATGTTAAGACAGATGGGCCACTGGGGTTTCCTGGAAGAAGACTCTGTTGACTCCAAGACCTTTTCCTTTGTCTCCCTCCATCTGTCCTTCCATCCCCTCCTCCCTTTCTTCCTCTGTTCTCCCCTCCTGACCTCCTTCCTTCTTTTCTTCTCTCTTCCCTTTCTTCCCTCCTTTTCTCATTTACTTCCTCCCTTTTTTCCTCTCCTGTTTCTTTCCCTCCATTTTTGATGTTGAGCAACTCCTGAGCTATTTATTATATGCTCGACACTGTGCCAGACACTATGCTGGACACTAGTTTTAGATACAGGAAATACTATGGGTATGAAGACACAGCCTGGTGGGGAAGGCAGAAGAGAAGACAGGAAACTTTAGGGCAGGCTGATATTCACCTCTGTAAGAGAGAGGACAGGGTTTGTCCTCCAAAGAGGAGTCAGGTAGGTGGGCATGTCTCATTCTGCAATCTTTAGGCACTATATAACCCACATTCTAATATCTTTTGTATTGTTTTTTAATCTGAGAGGTGCCTGTGATTCTGGGCTTTGACAGGCCAAATGAAATATTCCTGTGTTCATTTTTTCTTACCTATAAAATAGGAATAGCTACAAAACCCAAGTTCTATTCTATAACATGCTTAGAATCCCAAATGCAGCAAGTGCTTCCTGAGCCCTGGACAGCATCGACACAGGGGCTTGGCAGCTATTTAACCTTTCTCTGCAAGTGACAGTTTATGTCATAGAATTATGTCCTGGATTCTTAAGGACTTAGGAGACCTTCTTGGAAAGCCAAGGCAAAACGTAGACCATGATGTTCGATTCTTTTCAGGGCTGCTGAGTAGCTATATTTCTGTCCTGAATGCTTTCTGGGGTCATTTGAGATTAATAAGGTGGATAGTGTCAGCTGTTCATTCTGAGTTGCTGAGAAGACTCAAGTCAAAATTTTGTGTGTACAAGGCTGGTGTTTTATTATTTTTATTATCTCACTTTAAAAAAAGTCACCTGGAATGTGAATTTGGAACTTTTCCACTTGGCATCAGGCTTAGTGCACACTGAGTATTTGTCAATAAAAGAGAGGATGTCTTAGTGGCAAAGAGTGCTGGGTCTGAGGTCAGGCAGACCCACAGATTGTACTGGTATTGCAATTTCCTTGCTGTATAAACTTGGGCAAATATTTTTTTCCCATTTTCTAAAATGGTTTTAGTTTCTTCTCTCTAAAATCAAGATAATTATTTTGCTGTCTTACAGAGATTTTGTGACTACTAAATGTGCTTGGCAGATATTAAATATGTAATAAGTATATATTATTATAGAATCCAACTGTCCACATGCTGTGCACATGTAATCAAAACGTATGCCTACAGCTTCCATGCTAGGTAAGATGAAGCCCCGTAGCACACTTTATCTCACAGTGGGCATCTTACAGGTATGTTAATTGGGATAAATAAGTGTGAATGGTATTCACATTGAGCATTAGAGAAACTGAGCTGGAGTACAGGGAAAACCCATATCTTGCTTGGAGGGGTCTATAGTTTTCCTCTTGTCTAATACCTGATGAGACACATACATCTCATTTACAATATTCCTGACATACACTGCAATTCCTGACATTCCAGCACATCCCTGCACATTTTTCAATGGGGAGCTGGCTTCTTTCTGAAACAAGTAAGTCAAAGTGATCTTATTAAATGGCTTTGCCAGGTACCAAGTCACAGAAGCTAGGAAACTAAAAGTTAACCTATACCTCCCTTCTCTCTTATATCATTTCTTTGCCCTTTATTCGTATACTGTCTTATTAATTCCTCCAACTCCCAGCCCAAATGCAAGGTGACTTGCACTTATTGGGAGGATATGTTTCCTGAAGGCCATGCAAAGCTGGAAATTCGCATCACACAGAACCTGTAGGAAGGAGGCAGGCATTTCTGTTTCCCAGCTGATGGGCAAGGGCCATAAGGTTAGAGTAAAAACAAAGCTTCAACTCATTTGACAATAGTTTTGGAAAAAAACCATGTCTTGATGCATTTTACATTCAGGAAATTCACATTATTTCAGATTGCACATTTAAAACAAACATTAATATTTCATATCACATTTTAAAGATCTGTATAATTTGAATTTATGTAAGATGTCACTTGAATTTGTCCTTTTCTCTATTATCACCTTTGCTTCTCCTGTAATTCGCTCATCATCTCTTCCTGGATTGTTGAATTTACTTTTTTATACAGTGATTATAATGTTTGTTTAAGTGTATATTTCCCCATCAGTCTATAAATTTAAGAGTGGAGAACATTTCTGTTTATCTTTGTGCTCCATTTCTCTTCTCGCTGGGCCCTCTTTCCCTGCACACAGTCCCCACACACATTCACAGTGTCTTAAAATATTGCCTCACTCAATCTTACCAACCATTCTAGGAGGCTGGTAGATATTATCTTCATTTTTCAAAATTAATAAGTGTGGCTCAAGGAGGTTAATAAAATTGTGTAAGGTCACAAAATTGGTAAGTGAGAGCCAGCATTTCAATCCAACCTCTCTGATTGCAAAGTCCACATTCTTCTTACTTCCACCCCAGAACTCTGTTCTCAATATTTCCCTTGCTCCTTTTAAGTTTCTTAAGGACAGATACTGTGCCCTTTTCTTTTTCTTTTTAGCATTTAGCATAGTGACCCAGGGCCCCATCTAACCTGGCATTCAGGAAAATAGACAACTGATACAATGGTTACTCTTTG
>CM053411.1:67227938-67243135 GCA_028644305.1 Xerus rutilus | reverse complement strand
TGTGTCTTCTATTCTGTACCATTGGTCTACACATCTATTTTGGTGACAGTACCATGATGTTTTTGTTACTATAGCTTTGTAGTATAATTTAAGGTCTGGTATAGTGATGCCTCCTGCTTCACTCTTCTTGCTAAGGATTGCTTTGGCTATTCTGGGTCCTTTATTCTCCGAAATGAATTTCATGATTGCCTTTTCTATTTCTATTAGGAATGACATTGGGATTTTAATTGGAATTACATTGAATCTATATAGCACTTTGGGTAGCATGGTCATTTTGACAATATTGATTCTGCCTATCCAGGAGCATGGGAGATTTTTCCATCTTCTAAGGTCTTCTTCAATTTCAAAAAGTGTATTTTTAAAGGGTATATAAGGTTCACAATTGATAAAAGGTTTTGTGTGATTTGTGTCATTTGTTACCATATTTGCAAACTCTTCTTCTGGGAAGTTGTAGGCAACACTTTCTCTTTCTACCTGCTTCATTGCTTTTGTTTCTGTTGATGATGCTGACTTTCCAGAAGAAGGAAGCTCACAAAGAGCCTTCTGTCATTGCACACTGCAGGAAAGCATGGGGAACCAGGAGGAATGGCAATTGTGTAGGGGGTGGTGGTGCTGATTTTGAAAGTGGAACTGTGGGTCTGCATATTCTTAGGGCTAGAGTAGGCCACAGGTTTGTTAGGAAAGGGTATCTATAGGGATATTTGGAATAATTGTAGGCCCCCACTATGTGAAGAATAGTGTCCAAACCAATATGATTTGAATTCCTAAGGGCAGGAAACTTCTACTGATATGTGGTTCAAAAGAATCTCTGGCAGAGATCAGAATATATAGTCATGGCTGGGCTGGGTTCTGACCTCACATCTGCCTTCCCTTATTTCACTGTAAGCACATGCTTTCTCTCTGAGTGAGGGCTGTTCTATTGGGGAGGAGGCTGTGTTACAGATGGAGTCTGCTTTCTCTCCGAGTGAAGGCTGTCATTTTAGGGTCTGGCTGTTCTTTATTGTAGTCTCATTTCTTTTTCCTCTTTCTTTCTTTCTTTCTTTCTTTCTTTCTTTCTTTCTTTCTTTCTTTCTTTCTTTCTTTCTTTCTTTCTTTCTTTCTTTCTTTCTTTTTCTTTTGTACTTGTAAGCCAAATTCACTGTTACTGAACCCACAGTTCTCTGAAGCAGTGTGACAGTAAACTTTAAGTTATGAGTGATAACTTAAAGCAAGTTCTCATTTAATGGCTCCGCCCAGGGCTTTATGTTAGCCACTGGAGGGGTACATGGAGGTCGTTTGTGGAGATGATGCAATGTAGTCTCCCAAGGAGCTTCTCAGAAACACCATGCCCACTCGAAGTGGTCTATAGATTCAGTGCAATCTCTATCAAAATCCCAACTATATGTATATTTTTTTGCTGAAATAGAAAAAAAACCTATCTTAAAAATAGTATGGAATCTCATGGGACACTGAATAGCCAACATTAACTTAGAAAAAAATCAAAAAAACAAAAATTGTCCGTCTTTTAAATTAGTCATTTAATTTTTATAGTTGAGCTGCTGAATTTCTTTACATATTCTTTACGTCTTTTGGAGGGCAGTACTGGGGATTAACCCCAGGTGTTCTTTACCACTGAGATACATCCCTAGTCCTTTATGTTTGTTGGTTTTATTTTTTTATTTTGAAGAAGGAGCTCACTAAGATGCTGAGGCTGGCCTTGGTTTGTGATCCTCCTGCCTCAGCCTCCCAGGTTTCTGAGATAAAAGGAAGCACCACCACACCCAGCTCTTTATATATGCTTAATATATATCCCATATCAGATTTACAAATATTTTCTCCTCTTCTGTAGTTTGCCTTTTCACTCTGTTGGGTCCTTTGATGAACACAAGATTTTAAGTTTAATGTTCCTTTTGTCTATTTCCGCTTTCATTGCATACACTTGATTTTTTGATTTTAAATAAATGATTAGATGTTCTCTAAAAATAGAGATATATATTTGGGAATAGCAGTTCGTGGGAGGAGCAGAGCATTGCAATGGTAATACATGTGCCATGGTAAACTGTAGGCATATCCACAGAGGATTAGGCAAAGGGAAGTTTTGAAAGACAAAACTGAGAAGGATTACATCAGATACTTTGAAGCAATAATCTTTGGCATCATTCCAATGTTGGACAAAGAGTGGCTGGGCAGATGTCCTTGTAGAATTGCTTCCTGTATAAGGTTGTGGTGGCCTCTGCAAGCTTGTGGCTCTGGCAGAAACTTTTGTGATAGTTTCTCTCAGTCAGAGAAAGAACCCTTCCTTCATGACCTCCTGACTTAATTTACTTTTTTTGTTGTTGTTAGGGTTGACACAAGTAACTCCATTGTGATTCTGACAGCATTTACAATTCACCAAAGACAATATATAAAAAAATGGTCTCTAAGCATGAAAAGATGCTCAACATCACTGTTCAATAGAGAGACAAATAAAAACCAGAATGAGATACTACCTTGTACCCATTAAGATTGCTATTATAAATAAAACAGAAAATAACAAGTGTTGGCAAGGATATGGAGAAATTGATAGGAATATAAAATTGTGCAGCTATGATGGAGAACATATTGGAGGTTCCTTGGAAAAATAGACAGCCACTTCTGGGTGTATTTTTAAGGAGTTAAAAAGAAGGTCTTGAAGAGATATTTGCATATCCATGTTCAGAGCAATGTTATTCACAATAGCCAAGAGGTAGAAACAACCCAAATGTCCATTGACATACAATGGAGCCCAAAAATGTAGTATCCACGTACACTGAATTGTTATTATGCTTTACAATGGAGGGAATTCTGTCACATACTACAACATGGATAAACTTTGAAAACATTTTGCCAAGTGAAATAAGCTACCACAAAAATAAATAAATGAATACTCTATGATTCCACTTACACCAGTTTCCGAAGTAGTGGAATTCACAGAGACAGAAAGTAGAATGGCAGTGGCTAGGGCTGGAAAGGAGGATAGGAAGTTGTTAAATGAATATAGAATTTCAGTTCTGCAAAATGAAGAAGTTAGGCAGATTGGTTGAACAACTCTGTGAATATGCTTAATACTACTGAACTGTGCACTTAAAAAACAGTTATGGTGGTAAAAATAAAACAAAGAAAGAAATGAGATAAACAAAAGAAACAAGATAGAAAGCATGTGCAGACCTCAGTTTCACTACTGCAGTAGTGACCTGGTGTGCCCACTTCCACAGAGCCCAGGGTAGCTGAGACACTACCTGGGAGAGATGGAGCTAAGGACTGGTCCTGTCTTCAGGGTGTTCATTATCTGGAGGGAATATGAAGTGGGTATCTAGATTGTCAAATGATCAGTCCATTGTGATGTGATCCTTAGAGAATTTCCAGGTGTTGTAAAAATCCAGGAAGTCCAGACCTCCCTTGCAGCATTGACCAAGTTTTTCTGCACTGGTGCTGGGCTTTGAAGAAATCAATGGGAGTGGACAAGAAAGCAGAGAGGGGAGGGGGTCTCCAGAGGGCACAAACACATGGAAGTGGATAAAATGCCTGTCTCGATTAGGGAATGGAGGGATATCTAGTTTCACTGGGTAGGGCAGGAGGGGTGCTCAGGGTAAAGGGAATTACAATATCAAAGACAAACTGATACCAGATTGCGGAAGGTCTTGAATGTCATGGTAGGAAGATTAGATATTATTTAGTAGACAATGGGGAGTCATTGCTTTTTTAGTAAGGGAGTGAGAAAAGCTAAAACATCTGGGTGATTGAAAATCCAGAATGATAAGAGCTATATTTGAAGAAGATACGTTTTATTCTTTCCTTAAATGACATATACCAACCAATACTTTAGAATTGCCTATTCGCATTTCATGCAGGTTTTCAACACATGCTATTTCATGTTCCTCTGTCTGCTCTAGAGTCTTCTGTTTCCTCCAACTCTCAGCTCCCTAGGCTCCAGTTCTCCCAGTTGGGCAAATAAGATTCAGTCCATTGCAGTTCCTACTCAACCAGCCCAGTCATTTTGCAACACTAAGACAATCTGGTTCCATATGACTCTTCAGGGAGGGGAAGTTTCCTATTAGAAAGATTAGTGTTGACTTTCACCCACAGCAAAAGCCTTTTTGTTGGAGCACAGCCCTCTTTGTAAGCTGGACCCCGATCCCGTGACAGAGCTGAGTGAATGCATCAGATCTCTTTAGACTAGACTGCTTGCACATTTGGGAATAGCATGTGGTCGCACATCAGTTTGCTTCTTTGACAAGTCCCTGTGTTCTTTCCTGGGGAAAGCCTGGACAATTGTACTTTGCAGAATGTTTTCAAGCCTGCTCCCGGACCTTGACATTTTGAAACAACGAACCTGCTTTGTTTGAGAAATGCATTTAAATAAATTAATGAAACCACTGCTCCGAATGAATCCTTTCAGGCTGCTTACAGAGAAATTTTGAAAGGGCAATATTACCACTGACAAAAACTGCAGCATCTGAGCAATTTGATATCCAGAAAGCTGAGCAGGGAGGCAGAACATAACGACAGAATTTTACCTATAGCAAAACCATTAAAGGTCACCCACTGGAAGGACAGCTGAAATAGAATTTGTTTTCAAATTATAAGATTAAAGAACATTCCTTGAAGAAAGTATTATTATACAGTGTCAAAAGAAAGAGCAAGATTAAAATGGTTGGAAGATGCAATCACAGCTGAGATAAATTCTACTTTCTCTGTGGTTTGCCCACCCTGCAGTCTCGCTGGCTCAATGGATTGGGTGGGTTGCAGAAATTAGCAAGTGTTCCTCTCTCCATATGGATCTTTCCCCCACTGAGAGTTCTTTTCCCCTCTGGTCTTACTGAAAACACACTTGTCTAATGGGGAAAGCATGTGGAGGAGTGAAGGGTGCCTTTGTTAATGGTGCCCATTGGAGAGGACAACATTAAAAATTCTTTAAAACGAAGAGGGGCAATTTTGAGTTTCCAAGTCATTAGGCAGGTTTATGACTTGTCCATTTCTGAAGGAGCTGATGGCACTCTCCTCATAGCCACTTTGCTTAAAATCATCTCATCTCACATATGGCATTTATGCAGTCCCCCCACCCCCATACCCAGAACTCCTCTGGTGTAAGCTGTGGCTCCCTTCAGAAGACACAGGAAAGCATGTCTTGTCTCCTCTGCAGTACCATTTCACTGGAAATGCTGTAGTGCATTAACAAGGCACTATATGTATATGACTTTTTGCAATGAATGAGTTAAATCAAATAAAAGCCTACTTTATTACTACTGTCAATCCTCAAACATGTATCATGCATAAGTTCTTCACAAATATTAGCTGAGAATGAACCTGCACAACCTTCTTGAGGGCTAACTAGAAGGGAACAATGCACACTCTTTCTGCATTTTGAAAATATTTGAACATACTCCTTGAAACACAACTATTTTTTTGTCCACCAGACATTTCTGTAGTGAACACATTTTTTTTTTCAAACACTAACAAAATAGAATGACAAGAGCTAGGAAAATTATGCACCTTGTCTATTTGTAATATAATAAATAATAATGTGCTATTCTAGTATATAGAAATACAGTGTCTAAATATATTGGCAACAAATGTGTTCACATCCAATTCTTCTATGTTCAAAATGTCTGCTTTAAAGAAAAATGCCTACTCAATGGTCAATGAAGACAAGTTTACTCTCTGTCCTGAGCTCTTTGCCAATGTCATCTCTATGAAACTTGCTCACACCCATCTCCTGCTTCTATCCCATTAGAGGGAGAGGAATTATGAAGAATTACTGCAGCTCTTGGGCTCCAAAATAAGCTGCCTGGAGCTGTCTTGGGTCAGTTGGCAGAGTTCTGATCCAAGAAAGGATCTTGCTTTTTCTTCCATATCCAGGCTGGAAAGATCACAGACTCATGATAACCCAGGGAAGGTTATGGGATGTTTCTGCTGCTGGAACCAGTGTCCACCCCAGCCAGTGGGGTAAGTGCTCTTGCTGTTGTATTCTCTGTGGGAGTCCGATGCATCTCCAGAAAGAAATCATCAGCTTATCCCTGCTCCATCTCAAACAAGAAGAACTTCATTTGAATCAAATTTCAAACAATTACTCAGCTAAGAACTTGGCTTCCTCAAGCTGGGTTTGTCAGCATCAGTGATTAAGGGAAAAGTGAACCATAGTTTCAATGTCATTCTTGTCTCTCTTCTGTTCCCTTTAACTTCCTCTTTTTGTTCCAGTCCCGCCAAGGTGGATCTTACAGTTCCAGCACCCTGGCTAAGATATGCATTTTGTGTAATAGAGACCCTGAGGAACAGAAGGAACTTTATCATCTGTTTCTCTGCCCAGGTCAGAGGTCAGAGATCAGGTTAACATTTTATACTACTTTTATTTTTTGTCTAAATTTAGAATCAATTAAAGAAGTATATAAAAGGACCAGAGAGATGAAGATTATTGATAATAGTTGTCAGCTTTATTGATAGTAATTCTGAATTTAAGAACATGAATAATATAGGCATCTACAAATTGTACCTTCTAGTATTTCCTTTCAAGTCTAGACTTTGAGTCTCCCCATAGCATAGAGAGGATAGACATGCTAAATAGATGTTTTTATTTGGATTTTCTGCCTCACATAACCCCACAAAGAAGATCCTATTGGTATATAATATGCATAGTTGAACAAATTCACAAAATAAGTAACTTATTGAATCACCTACAAGAAACTTTCTAGTGGGCAGAGTTGATAAATTGGCGATTACAAAATACAAAGGGATACACTAGATAAATTTAGAAAATAATAGGAAAGAGACCCAGTTAGACCATGTAATCTTGGATGACTTTGAAGTTAGAGGTGAGAGGCAAGATATCTCTAGCCTGGACAGAATATGACTAAGTAGAGGAACTTTAGTACTCTGTCTAATACATGGCAGTATATGCCAGTCTTCTATCCATTATAAATCCATGTTGGAGAAACTTGACATAAATTCCAAATGAAATTTTTATAATCATGGAAAAGACTACTGTATCTTTAAGAAGAGTGGTGAATACAACCTCCAGATACCAGGGAATAACCTGGATCTCACTCAACTGGAAAGAGTTCCCCCAAAGCATGATGTGATACTCTAAGAGAAAAGCATTTGAAATAGGCACGTGGTATCCACACAACACTTGAAAAGAACAAACTAATAAGCTTGGCTAATGACACTAGGTGGAGAAATTTAAAGATTTGTTCTACAACCAGTTTAAGGATCTTGACTTCTTATATTAATTTTGATCGATGGATGGATAGATGACTTTTCTTTATGTCATCTCCAAGTGACTTACTCCAATTATCACCTTCTTATTAAGGAACAACCAATTTATCCTGACAAGCTAGGTAGAGAGTTTAATAATACATTTTTCAGCACTCAGACAGGGAGTCTGTTAGGTTAGTAATCAAAGCTGCACTTTCAGACCAGTTATTTGTGACAAAAAGACTGTTCAATATATTTTAAATCTACTTGATAATCCATCTAGCTCAGTAGAGACCATGGGAAGAACTCCAAGAGACAAGAATGTACTTACACAAGCTACTAAAGGGGCAGATCTTGTTTTACATATTTTATATATTGTGATTGTAGCTAAGAATTTAAGTAAGCCAAATGATTTGTTGCTAAATATGGATCCAATGTAAGTCAATATAGAGATTCTCTTTTTCTATTTAGATCTATGGAAAGTAGGTGAAAATAATCTTGATAAAGAGGTTTGACTTTTTAAGGATTTTCTTAATAAGTAAGTAAATTAAAAGTTTTGGAATGTATTAAAGCTAACCAGTAATTTTAGATATTTATTTTGAAATCTTGTTTACTCATTGAGAGAACAGCATTTTGAATTTTATGAGAATCTATTTTCTATTTCTCAAAGTGAAAAGATACATTGGGAAGGACCTAAGAGTTATAGATGACACCCAGCTCATTATTAATTGCCTGTATGGTATATGGGCTGAAAAAGTGGATAAGTACTAGGATGAATTCATAGAAATATACATTTCAGGTTAAAGTAGGTGAGGTCTGGTGTGAAATGTTGAGGCCAAAGAGAGGTGGGAAGAGGTTCTGCAGGGGATTGGTGGTGAAGGATGCTGGAAGTGACCAGTCACAGGACACTGGTTACATACTGGAGAATTTTTCACACAATTATATGTAGGATAATGGGAATTAGTTTTTAACTATTGGGGAAAGAAATTGCAAATATGGAAAGGGGGAAATAACACTAAAATTAATCCAGTAATGTTGACTTGTATCTGTAGTTTAAGATATGAATTCATGGTTTTCAATTTATAGATGTATTGGTAAATATAGATGTATAGGTAAATAAATATACATATATTACATATGATAGAAACACACATGTGCACACATATATGAACAAATCTACATCTCTTTCTATTGAGAATAAATGATGGCACTTCTACCCCAATAACAATGAGCACACCTAGATCTGAGGTCTCAGCCTCTAAACACCATTCTCCCCTAACAGAAGCCCAAGCATCTTAATGAAACAGCTGTTTCTAGATCTAAGACAATAAGTACAAGATAAACTGGAGCATCTTTTTGTGCCAGAAAATAAGGAAGTGTTCCATGAATGACAGGAACATGTCCAAAGGACACAGGAGCCAGTTTGAAGGTTTGTCTGGTCAAGTCTGGGACAATTTGAGTGACCTTAAATAAGGAGAGCAAACAATTTTTCAATGAATAAAATAGGAATTAATGAGCCCATCCTGATATGGAAGTAAGAATGGAGAGAAGAGAAAAGTGTCCCTTATAGTGAACAACCAAATGGTAAATGTTGAAGGAATGCAGTTTGGAAGTCACCAGATAACAGCCATCATAACATTAATTAAGTCAGCCAAGAATAGTCAGTGGATATTAAAATAACTGAATAAAAGTGGGAAACATGATAGCTTCAAAATACCTTTCCTTAAAATATTTCTTGTTTACAAAGAGTGACTTTAGAGTGGAAAAGCCCAGAATACATCACTTTAGTCAAAGACCATTACTAATATCACCAGTAATAGGACACATTGAAATCAAGTACTAGCTGATGAGATGCAATGGGAAGAACAGATCACTTTGACTTGGGGAAAATATAAAGCATAATCTGAGTTTAGTCATGATAAAACTTCAGACCAACCCATACTGAAAGAAGTTCTTCAGAGTAACTGGCCTGCAATCTTCAGAAGTGTCAGGCCTTCATGAGATTGAAGGTGACTAAAGAGATAGGACAAAAAAAGTGTAGTTATGGATCCCGGATTAGATGTTTTCACTATAGAAGACATTATAGTGTCAAGTGGCAAAGCTTGAGTCATGTCAGGCAATTGGGTATTAGTAACAAATCAATATTAACATCCTTATTTTAATGGTTGCACTGTTGCTATAGAGAAAATCCCAAATTGTAGAGAATATACACAAAGAGTTCTGGAGTAGTAGCAATTTTCTCTCAAATGTCCAGTGTGTGTACCATGAGTAGATGGAAACAGTAACTTCTAATAGTCTTGAAAGTATATTGTTAACTTGAAATAATTTAAAAGAAAATAGATATTTCTGTGCCTCACTACTGAAAAATTTGAATTTATGGAAGTGAGATACAAGGATATGGACATTTAAGAAATCCATGTCATTTACTGCAAGTTTTAGAAATCGCCAGACAAGATCAGCAATTTTCAACCATGTAGTCCATGTGAATCACTTAGACATATTGTTAAAATTCAGAGTCTACTCCAGTAGTTCTAGAATGGGATCTGATATCTGCACTTCCAACTGGCTGAACTTTGAGGGAATAACTATATGGTCTTTGAGAGAGTATTCCATTTGACTGGAATTCTTCTTCCTACTCTAATGGAAATTGTGGTAATGGAATCTGTGTGGTACATGGAACACATTCGAATGTACCTGCATGAGTAGCATATAAAATATACTGACAATGGACTTCAAGTTTGTGCATCATCTTATACAATATAACAAAAGAAGGCTCTTGCCCCTGAAGAACTTTCTGTCAGGCTCCAGGGAATGTTTTAGAAAGTCACATTAAGAAACTTTTATTATTTTGCCAACATGACAAAAGTCTAAGCGATGATACTTTATCAGAGTTATAGAGTAGAACAGAAAAAAAAAATGAAAAATTCTTTGGGATGATATCCTGCACTGATTTTTTTAGAGTTTCAATTGAACTAACAAAGCAAAACCTTTATTTCCCCCTCAAAGCACAGGGAGGGAAACGCATAGATGTCAACAGTGAACTTCTGCCCTTCCTTATGCCACTGTGAACTCATACCAGACTGATTCCTTCACCATCTCTGTGTGGAATCATGATCATTATTATTGAGTGCCAAGCTCATGCCTGGCAACAGACCAGCTACCTAGGTTAAACAGGTTTAAATATATACATATGTGTATGTATAAAATAATGTATATATACTTATATATATAAATAAAATAATATATAGTGATATTTGGGTGTGTTTTATGGGTTTACTTAAATACTAACCTAGTGTTCCAATCCTTTTGCAGCACTTATAATTAGGTTTTGAGATCTATATGTACAGATTGATTGATGGAATATTTCATTCCATAAACACATTGCATTTGGTATATGGGCCATTAATTTGCTTTCAGGATTTTGCTATAACAAGCAACTTTTTATACACTTCCCGCTTCACTTGTGCAAGAGGTCTCTGGGGCTTGTAACTGGAAGCCACATTGTTGGGTCATGGGGTGTGTGCATTGTCAGATCAACCAGATAATGTCAAATGTCCATCCAAAGTGGTTTGACCAATTTCTGCTCTATTAGGCAGTATTAAGAAATCCCTGTATCCTTGCCAAGGCATGTGAACCTCCTAGGATTGACAGTGTAGATGCCTCGGAACTGACACTTAAACATGCCAACCCCTGTTGCCCTCCTGTAACTGCTACAACTGCAATATCAGCTCCTATGACTACTGCTCCCACTGTTATTGGTATTCACTTATGTCCTCGCCTGTAATGGGGACTCAATAAATCTTTTTTGAATGAATGCCAACCTCAGAGCCATGGTAAGGAGTAACACTGAGAGAAAAAAGAGGCTCAGAGCAGATACTGACTTGCTCAAGGCTGCCCAGTGAGGGGACAGGGACTGGACTCAACCCTATTTGATTCCAGTGTGGGTACAATTTTCCTGTGTCCCACACTCCCACCACTTCAAGATGGTTTTTTTAAAATATTATTTTAACCTCTGTAAAAATTCTGAAAAGTTCAATTCTATCTATAATAATAATAATACTAATAATAATAATAATAAAGTCTTTAACAATTTTGGTGAAGAAGGTGTACTAGCCATGTAGCCTTCTTACTGCCCCTCCCTCTCCCAGCCACAATGCCACAGGAGTTCCTCTAGGAGAAGCCCAGGTGACTTCACAGCCTCAGAGTGTGAAAGCACAAGTCTGCAGCTGTAGTCCTGAGCCAAGGCCCATCTCCCCTGGGCTGCCCAGGCCCACATTTCTCTTCCCACCTGCTCTGTGAGCCATGCTTGCTGCAGCAGCCTCCCTGGGGCAGGCACTGCCTCATCTGACAGGCCATAATTTGGGTCATTACACTCTCCCATGGGCAGTAATGACATTTTTTCTTTTCTAGACACGACTGCTGTGTAGTTGCCTCATGGGAGGGAGGGTCGATTGCTACTGCTCCCTGGCTTCTGGCTCCTGGGGCAGGGCTTGTGCTCACAAGCTGGCTTCTGGGGGCCTCTGTCGAGCTGCCTGTGTTGTGGCTCTTGTCTTCTCTGTACTGAGGAAGGGAAATCTCTCAAAAGGGTTACACTCTGAAAGGCTATGCCTTGGGAATAGTGTGGGAATTGGCAAGGGTCACAGGGAGCGTGCCTTTGTTCAAAAATACCTCTACACTTTTACACACAAAGATGTTTGAGTTTAGAAGTTCAGGGAAAGCTTAAGCTCAGAGAAGCACCCACTTTAGTGACAATTCCTGAAATTAACTGGTTTAGGTCAGTTTCCTTCAAGAAATATCTTTGAATGAACACTGGAAAAGGAGGGAAAACCAGGGAAGAGGCACCTGGGTGGGGCTGCAGGGCAGTCCAAAGGCAGAGGAGGCCATGCCCTTCCTCTACATAGAGGGCCACAGAAGAGAGACAGGCTGGTGACAGATACACTTAATTCTAGCTTTACCTTAGAAGGCTGTCAAATTGTCAGCTTTCCCCAAAGCAGCATTTAGAGAGACGCTGTGGCTAGATGGATTAAACACACCAACCTCGAGGTCAGATAAAATGGGATCCAGTGGTGTTCTGCCAATTACTTCCTTAGGAATGCTGGCAGGATGTCATACTCTCTAAGCTGTTTCCTTGTTTGTCAAATGAGGGAATGCTCTTGGAGTCTTAGGGTCCTTCACATTGTAGTGTTTTATGACTCTGAGGAGGAGCAATATTTCTATTGCTCAGAGTATACTCTGAGCAATATTTCTATTCTATTTCTAAACTGCCAGAGGAGGCGCCAGGCTGCCTGTGGCAGACACTTCTGTCTTCTGAGCCTAGGAGCCCTGAGATGTAGGTGATCCCGGATTTGAGCTCCACTCACTCTAAGCTCCTAACTCAGCACTGGCAGAGGGAGTATCCTAGTCAGTTCAGGCTGCTATAAGAAAAAAAAAAAAGTACCATAGACTGGACACCTATAAACAACAAATTTATTTCTCACCATTCTGGAGGCTGGAAGTCTGAGCTCAGGGTACCAGCATGGCTGGGGTTCTGGTGAGAACCCTCTTTGGTGTCACTGAAGGCTGTCTTTTGGCTGTGTTTTCCTATGGCAGAAGGAGAACCAGAGAACTTGCTGGGGCCTATTTCATATGGGTGCTCATCCCATTCATGAAGGGTCCACTCTCATCACAGATTCACCTCCCCCTTTCTCATCAAAGCACTGCCTCTTTAGCATCACCTTAGGGGCAGGATTTAACATAAGAGTTTTGGAAGGACATCCAGGCCATTGCAAGAGTGACACTTCTGTAAACACCAGGGGTTCAGTTGTTTGCCAGACTGATTTAACCCTCCTTGTAAACCCAGTTTTCAAACTGCCATCAACTTACCTTTTATCAAAAATTTAATTAACAATCTATTTATTTGAATCACTTTAATATTCATAATGAACTGGCCAATTACTATTTTTTTCCTAAATCAATTGGGAAGCAGGAGTGAGGTGCCTTAAAAGGGAATGAGTCCATTTCCTCTTGGTGTGAGACTGGCCCCAAGTGACCACCTCATCTTCTTCATAAACATTTAGCGCCTAAAATGAACACTGTCAGCAGAATCCAGAAATATTATTCTCTTAAAATATGATCTCTTTATCCTCTCTGTGTTTTTGGTTGAAGCCAGAGAGTACAGTGGGTATTTAAATGCCTGTTAAGCTGATGAACACATCAAAAGTTTGAGAAAACACTGGTGGTTTTTGGAGTTCTTCAGGGTTCCATGTGCAGCAGCTCCAATCATGAGCACTGTTGTGGCATTGATGGGGTGCATTCCTAATTCCTGCGGTTCATTAGCAGAAGTACATGGCACTGCATATTGACACAAGGCTGCTCAAGTGGTTGCCATAAGAATTATTCTTATGATAGCTGGAGTCTAAACAAACTCATATTACCTGTGGGGGCTGCTGATCTGCCCTCTACTTCTTCAAGGTGAGCCAGAACTAAGGAACCTCTTGCTGGCAAGCACCAAGGCATCCATCTCTTGAAGACTCCCTCCTAATTTAGAAACCCCACTGGCAGTGGTACTGCCATACAGTTTGCTGAGCACTTGAAGGGTTAAGAAACTCATTACTTGTATCCAAGAGCAGATTATGCTGTTCAACTTTGCTAAATAGCCTTAGTTATTAGGAAGCCACATGTTTGGAAAAGCTGACTGCTGCTTTCCTCTAATTCCTATTCTTTCTCTTTGGAGAAATATAGAGGTCTCCATGGCTACTCTTCAGAAAACTGAAGCCAGCAATCCATGACCCACCCCAGCCCGAGGCTTCCCTTCTCAAAATTGATCAACGAGATGTTGGTTTCAAATCTTCTGCCTTCCTGGGAACCTGAGCAAACTCTATTTGTGTAATTATGATTTTCTACAAATATATCATACTTATATCCATAAAGTACAATAACCAATATCTGATTATGTACCCAGGGCCACCGTAAAGGGGTTCTCCATTCCTGGGCATTATGATATGATGAAGTCATATCATGGGTTGTTGGTCCAGGATCCTTGTATACCTCAAGCATGAGAGGGGATGCCACAGGGAGAAGAGGCAGCTATGGGCCTCTTGTGTCACTCTACACACACACACACACACACACACACACACACACAACGTAGGATAGGGTCATTGGTAAACACTGAACTTGACCCATTTAATTTTTTCACCTTCTGTCCAGTAGAATGCTCTCAGAAAGTGTCCATGTGCCTTGTCAGGGACATTTAGCCAGCAGGAGATAGCATTAAAGTTCTCTGCAGATTTACTGAGGCATGACATTCCTGCTCTTTGGTTCCTACGCTCCACAGTTACAGAAGTTATGAGATTGCTCCCCTCAACAATTATGTTCTGGAGGACAAGGATTTTATGTTTGCCAGCCTTTATTTTGTCTTCAGCTCTAACACGATGCAGGGTAACTTGGGATAAGTCATTTAACCCTGTAAAGTGAGGAGATTGGACAGGGTCACCACCAAGTTCCTTACTTATTTAATGGGAACACTTCCTCTGTAGGATAAGAAAGCAGAGCCTTGCTTACCTGGGGTAGGCATTAGCTGCACCTCACTGAACTATTGGGCCCGTCTGAAGTATTGGTGCCACTGGAGAGAAGCCACTGATGGGTAACTTAATCCCTCCTCGCCCAGGAGTCACCAGCTTATTGGATAGGGGATTTTCCATCCCAGGAATCATCTTAATATCTAAGTACCAGCTCTGAAATTGTGTGGAGGTTAGATATGAGCAAACTGAGCTACTAGAAGATGTCTGGAGCAGAGTTGGAGATCAATCCCACTTCAAGGCTTAGCCATGAACCATCTATGAACTTGTGAAAAGTCACCTGACTCCCAGTTTTAGCTTCCTGGTCATGACCTGAGAATGGAGATTAAATTTTCTTTCATTTGTAGCAGTCTGATTACAAGAATTTCCCTTAGAGTAGTTTTACACCTGTCAGATCTCATGGATACTGGGAAGGCACCTATAGTGCACACAGGATTGTGCCATGGAGAA
>CM053411.1:67106324-67227438 GCA_028644305.1 Xerus rutilus | reverse complement strand
CAATGCTCATCTGCTTTGACAGCTCTTCCTTATTCAGCTCTGTATTCCCCACAATGTTTGACCCAGACACAATAAGTTTTGGAAGATATGACTTAGTGAACGATGTCATGTCTGTTCATCCTTCATCCAGAAAGTTTTCTAGAATTTATACTTAATGAGTGGAAGATTGTTGAAGAACAAGATAGTGCAAACATAGTCTTTACAATGAATTTTACACTTGGATTTTTACCAATTATATAGAGCTTTTACAATGGCAAGCCATTCTTTCAACACCTATTTCACTAGGGTTTCATTGAGAGACATGGTCCTGCCCACAGTTAAATAACATTGGGGATCACATCACATGCCTTGGACATGGAGCTTAATGTCTGTTTCTGTTTCAAAGCCTGATCCACAATTTATCATATCCCTTTGTTCATGTGAAATAAGGCCTGTACGTGTATCTTCTAAATCCAGATAACCTTTAAAGTGCAGATGCTGTTTGAGTTTGCTCATTTATCTTTGGTCACTTTTGTTTGACCTATTTATCTTGATGAGCTTAACTGTGAGCTCACCTTTGATGAAAGCCCAGAGCAACATGAGATCTTAAGAATTAGCAGTCAAGAAGCAAGGGCAGAGGCAGAAGCTCACACTAAGAGATTAAAGAGGTGGGAACCCCCAGAGTAAGCAGAAGGACAAGGGTAAGTGCAGATGATCGGTTGCTCTGAGAGCATGGGGGGGAGGAATAACTACCTAATCCAGGCAGAATCAGGAAACTAGCACAGAAAAGGCAATATCTATGTTAGACCTGAATATCATGTGCAGATGGACAGGCAGAGGTAGGAATGGTTGCCAAAACCCAGAGAGGGCAGAGATGATGGTGGCAGACAAGTTGTTCAGGACAACTGGACCATAAAGTCTAAGGAGAGGAAGTGACCAGTGAAGCTCATGCTGAACTGCTGGATTTAATATGCAGTGCCATGGAGAGTCACTGATGGGTTAGGTAGGCAAGTGCCATGGTCATAGTTTTATTTTAGAAATATCAGTTTGGCTGAAGTGACCAGGTGGGAAGCTATTATAGTTGTCCAGGTGAAAAATAGTGAGGCTGAGCTCAGTCAGGACAGGGAATGAGAAGATTAAGGGACAGATGAAAGGTTTTTAGCAGTAGAAGTTGGTGGTTAATGGTTGTAGGGATTAAGACATCATCAAGTATGACTCATAGTTGGCTGGCTTAAATCACAAAAAAGCCCAGAGTATTTTCATTTCCTGGGAAGAGGAAACCAGGGGGAAAAGAAGTATTTTCATTTCATCTTGTTTTGGTTGGGACTGGAGAATAAAGAGGAAATGTTCCCTTTTACTTGAACTGAGGTATTTGTGGCAGAATATGCAGGAAGTAGCTGTATATTTAGATCTGAGGCTAAAAGTGAGAAAAAGAGATCTAGGAATAGTTCCAAAAACAGACTATGAACATTTACAGGAGAGACCTAGGTCAATGGACTATGGAAGAAAACCTGAGAAAGAGATGTGGAAAGGAGAGGAGAGGGTCCAAGGGAACATGGCAGCAGGGAAGCCAGGGGAGAGCACATTTCAGGATGGACAGAGTACTGCTCCTTATCTTGGGCCATGTTGTTCCTCCTTAATTTTGTGGTTCAGGAGCAGGCACTGAGAGTGATCTGGAGTTCTCTGGGACAATGGCCTGGAAGTATAGGTGTGACATTTTTTGAAATATCTGTGGTTAGCATATTATCACAAACTCAAGGTGCCTGGGCAAATGAAGACATGTCATCTATTGCAATTATTCATTTATTAAAAACAGTTCACAGAGTGCCTATTGTGATTGAGACTCTGCTAATATTTAGTTTGCAATAATAAAAGAAGTCATTGTAGGGGAAGAGGAGGGTTTTTGTTCCAAGTTTCTGGAGGTTGATAGAAATCAATTATATGATTATATAAATCATAGCTGTGGAAAATACTGCATAGGGGAAGTATCAGGTGCCATGTGAATGTGGAACAGGAGAGTTTTAAAGTGATTTAGAGGATCAGAGAAGAACTCAATGAAGAAGGAACATTGAATAACTGAGAATTGATGAATAGATCATTGAGTCTACGTTAACCATTCAAAGAAGAAAGATAGAATTTAGACAGCAGGAGAAGCCTGACTGAAATCATCTGAAGCAAGAGGGAGCCTGGTATGTGGGAAATGGAAGTAGCACTGTGAGGTTGGAGCAGAGAGAGCTGAGACAGAGAGATGTAAAGTGAGCTGCAGCAGAGGGCAGAAACTACACTCAGCAGGACTTGGCAGGGTTTGTCCCCTGGGTTATAATTTGAGAAGGATTTAAGCTGAGGGAGTGCTGTGACCAGACTTGGATAAAAAGAAAACATCACTGTGGCTTCAGGATAAAGAGTAGTTTGAAGGTTAGCATGCACGGATGCAGAGAATCCACTGGTGAAGGGGCTTTGATCACCTAGCTGCCACTCCTATCAAGTGTCTACTAAGGACCGCAAGTGTTGAATGAGCTGTACAGTATGCAGGGCATGTGGGTTGGGCGGGGAAGAGGGAGGAAGAATATCTTTTTGAGGGGCATGTGATCTTTTTGAGATGAAGTTATGGACCCCTTAGAGAAGTGCAGGCTAAAACAATATTTAGACTGAGTGGGATGAGTCAGCAGATTCCAGAGGAAAGGGTCAGTGTAGACTGCAGAAGTAAAGGGAAGGATTTTAAGTGGGTAAATGGGGAGGTGGATCTTTTGCTTGAGTTCCCAGAGGTGGAGAGTATGAATGATGGGACTTCCAGAGAGTTCCATGGTAGGGAGCAAGAACAGCACATACTTGCTTGGAACAGGATGTGAAGGACTCTTTCTTTTGACCACCAGGTATCTACTCCTGCCACACAAAATACTAGAATTGTCAGGAAGACTTATTTATTTATTTAGGAATGTACATCCAGGAGGAAGTCTTTCCGCCTCCTTGTCATTTCTCACCAGAGCAATCAGCTTAGCAAAGCTCCCAATTTTAGGGCTGATCATGTTTCCTTTCTCCATGGAGAAGGACTATTTGCATGTTTTTATGAGTCTTATTACATAGCTTTATGACTTGTACATGTAATAATAGTGAGCCAGACGTTCATGGTATGTGTCTCTAGAGAAGTCATCAGTTGAACATAAAAATGTAAATCCATTTGGAAAAACACAGACCAGTTATTGAAAGTGAAGCCTGCAGAACACGTGTCCCCTGTGATAGATTAGCAAAGGCCCAGTGACACATTCTCAGCTCAGACGGACTCTGCAGACCATCTGGAAACAGACGATGCTTAATAATGCAGAATAATAAAATCAGCTCAATTCTCATTTACAAATGAAATAAATTGGAGAATGAGTGATTACACTGATCTAAAGCGAATGGAAATATTTTCTCCAAATTTGAGGCAGACCTGGGGGTTGGGGGAGAGAGAAAATGGTCAAAGATTCCAGAGCCCATTTTATGAATCCTGGGAAAAACTAGACATTTGAAAATAAGAAAGCACAGATTCTATATGTTTGATTCTCCCTGTAAAATTGACCTGTCGAAACCCTCTATGAATGACTGTAGTTTCTCTGACAAACAGATATCAATATCTAAAAATGCTTCCTGCAATTTCTTTGCACAAAGCAATAAGACAGTTTCAGACCAATAACAGCTCACTAAGTGGTACTCTCTGCTCTGTCACCCCCGCAGCTATAACCAAGGAAATGAAAAGGTAAGAAAGATAAAGCAAAAATCAAGGGTCACCTGCTATGACCCAGTGGGGCTCTTTATTCTGATAGGGCAAACCAGGGCAGCTTTACACTTTTCTCATTTCATCAGTTTCTACTTCTAAACTCTTATAAGTCTTTCACAAGCAATTAAGACCATTATTTGTCTGGCTATTAAACAGAGAACCAAGAACCTGAAAGTTTATGTCACTTATAATTGAGAGGCAATTTAGCTGGAAGGATCGTGGCTGGGAAGCAGAGAAGGGCAGAACTTGGGAGTCCCACATCATAACTGCTGTAGTTGAGGTGCTGGATGAGTTTTAGGGTGTGATGCTCCTCCAGCACTGCTGTGATCATTCTGCAGCAAAACCCAGCAGAGATTTCTGTGCTAGATTAGCAGTTCTCCTGGAGCCAACTCACTGGAATCAGAAGAATTTTATCAGGTACTCAGGAAATTTGTGTAACCTGAGAATCCAGCTCATTCCACTCCTTCTGGGATGAAACGGACAACCATTCTTTCTTATGCACCAGTGAAATATCTAACAGACTTATGCTGGCATGGACTTGTCCCAATTTGGAACAACTCAGGAGGACTGTCCCAACTCCTGAGCTTCCAAGGGAACTGTCTGGGGCTTTTGTGACTGTATCACAGCCTTGTGGTCGATCCAATATCACACATTCATTCATGGTCAGGCTGCACATTCTCTCAACAGGATGCTATGCCATTGCTGGCTCTCAAGAGGTGTGAGAGAGGTCCTCCCAGGCAAAGGTCTACTGTCCTCAGAAGAGCCCCACATGGTGGCATCTTACAACTGCCTCTTAGGACTTGTCCAGGGCGAAAGGTGAACAAGGATGTCTTCAGAAAGAAAGATGTGGAAAGGAGGGTAAAGCCTAGAGAAAGAAAAGTGAGATGAAGAGACTTGTAATTTTAGAAGTCAGAAGTCCTAAATGAATCTCAAAGGACTTAAATCTGGATGTGCTCAGGGCTGCATTACTGCTGGAAGCTCAGATTGCATGTCTTGGCCAGAAGCCCTTCATTCCATCTTCTAAGCCTTCGAGGTCTGTCTGAGTTTTTCTCACACTGCCATTTCTTGGGTTCAGACCTTTTCTTCTGTTTCTCTCTTCCACTTTAAAGGACCCTTATGATTACATTGGGTCCACTAAAATAATCCAAGATAAATGCCTTATTTTAAGGATAATGACTATCAATCTTAATTCCATCTGCAATCGTAATTCCTCTTTGCTGTTTAACAACATATTCACAGATTCTAGGGACTAGGATATTATACATCTTTGTGGGGAGCACTATTCTTCCTACCACAAAGTATGTTCTTAAGTTCCTTTATTCTTCCTAGTACAAGAAAAAGGAAAAATAGGGATGTGAGCCTTTAGAGCTACTTTCTCAGCTTTGGCCACCAGGACTGGCCACTGGCACAACTGTGTACTCTGTATTGTTTAATCTCCTAAAGTGTCCAACAATACTTATAGATAGAGAATGTATCTATAGGTATTGTTGGAAGTTTTCAAAATCTTGATCTTCAAAGTAGACCATCTTCCTGAGTTTCATCTCCTTGACTTGATTAAACTGCCTAATGGATAATTTTCTTGATTATTCTATAACACTGTCTTTCTTTGTTTGGTACTGGGGATTGAACTCAGGGGTACTCGACCACTGAGCCACATCCTCAGCCCTATTTTGTGTTTTATGTAGAGACAGGGTCTCACTGAGTTGCTTAGCACCTCACCCTTGCTGAGGCTGCCTTTGAACTCGCGATTCTCCTGTCTCAGCCTCCCAAAGTGCTGGGATTACAGGCGTGCGCCATCGCGCCCGGCTTAAAACACTGTCTTTATTGAATCTCTCTCTCTCTTCCCTGAGTTGAACAATTGACTATTTTCTTTTCCTTCATAGATCGTCTATAGTGATTCACCAAGTTCTTCTAGAATTCTTAGAGTTTCTGGAGCCCACATCTTCTCTCCTTTCTGACTCCCACGTTGTATTTGCTCTCTTTCCCTGGCCTACTGTATTAACTAACTGTAACCTCTTTCCAGATCTGCCTCTCTCAAATCCCTATTCTTTACACCAATCTTTTACAGATGCTGCCAGAGCAATTGCATATAAACATAGAGTGCTAATTCTGTACTTAAAATATCCAGTGGTTCCCTGTTTCACAAAAATCAGTCGAATTCATTAACCCATAACAACAACATGTATCTTTAAAGTGTCTTTTCATATTTATTTTGCACCACTACCTCTAGTTTTACTCAGGCAATGCTGTCTATGTAATTACTCACATGCGTGTCTTCTTTGGTACATCGGGAGCTTATTAAGGTTAGTGGTGGTGTCTTTCTCATCTCAGTATCCTCCTTATGTCTAATGAGAGCACTCTGCACTCCACAGATGCTAGGGAATATTCAATGAAATGCCAACTTGACGTTTGTATTTTTGCTGTCCCTGCAGAGCAGCTCATAGTGGGAGCAACAACTACCAACTAGACATCAGGACTCAAGTACTGGACCAGCCAGAGCCTCTATGTGTCTTTGGTCTTCTCTGGATATTTTAAGACCTCTCCCTCATGTTGCTCTGGGGTGCAGCTGCTTCCAGTTTGGCCAATACTACTAATACAATCTTATCAGTCTTCTGGTTTTCAGCAACCATTGCCAAGAAATTATTCTCAGGCAACTGTTTTCTATAGCTTATTATTGCCTGTTCCTTAGAGTTGGGCCTCTTGAAAATTTCCTTTTCTTATGCTTTGTTGTTGTTTCTTCTCTTCCTCCTCCTCCTCCTCTCCTCTTCCTCCTCCTTCTCTCCTCCTTCTCCTCCTCCTCCTTTGTTATTTTTTTGCAGTGCTAGGGATTGTATCCATGGCCTTGCATGTGCTAGGCAAGCACTCTACCACTGAGTTATATCCTTAGCCCAAATGCTTTGCTCTTCAAAGAATCACTTGGTACAACTCTCTCCATGTCAGATGATTAAACCATGGGCAAAAGCTAAGGTCAGGTGTGTCCAGGGTATGGTGAAGAAGAAGGTGCCTTGAGTTGGTGGACTGCTTTGACCATGAGTCTCACCACCTCCTCCTTGTTCTTAGGTTCAGTAATAGTTCTAAGATGGAATGACAGCTTATTCTCTCTAAAAGCTATTCTCTTATTGAATTAACTCACTTGGCTTCACCTTTGCAGCTTTAGGTAATATTAACTCACACTTTGACAATGTCAGAGTATGAACATTTATAATAATTAATTTCATTAATTTCAATTTCTTTGCATTACAATTATAAAAAATTCAAATGTATGCCTCATACCTCATACCTACTTCGTAAGACACCCTTAAATTAATTATACTTATGAGAAATGCCTTAACATTTGCACTACTAGTGACCCATTTTCAAAATATATTATGTTTTGTGGCTGATTTTTGTGTGGTCTTAAGATGGTTGTATGAATATGAAAATTGTGTCATCTGTGACAGATTTACATGACAACCTCTAACCATAGACACTTCTAGTGAAGTGCTATGGAAATAGCTTGAGTGGGTGGGGTGGGTGGGCAAGTGACTGCGGAGGGACGGGAATTCCTCAACTTCCCAGGTACAGAGGGTGTATGTATCAATTATATTTCTGTCTTTTGTGGGGCTCATGGTCAAGGCAGGCGCTGTGTCTGGGAAAAGCTCAGCAGTGGAGAAGTGAAGGTTAGAACAGAGGAAGAGATGACAGCTTGAAGACAAAGTGCCATCAGCCAGCAGGATGCTGGTCACCCATCCCCCAGCACCGCTAAGAATGTGCTGCTTCTAGTTTATACTCACAAACAGCACAGAAGTTCATTACGACAAAACAACTGCACCAAACAGCCAACAATTCTCCTGGAAGGAAGGCTTACACTGAAATATGGGCTGTAAATCTTGGGCTTTGAAGATCAAGTGGCAGAGTCTGCAGATCTCCACGCTGCCCCACATTTCTCTTTTTTTTGAAATGCTGACAAATGTTGGGCCATGTTGCTGGTTTACGGTGCGTTCAGGGTCATGCAGGTGATCGGGCACTCTATCTCCACTGTGTCCTTCATCAAAAGACCCAGTCAAGATTTGCCTGTTTTCTGTACAAGAATGAAAGTCCAGAGTTTCAGCCACAGACTAGAACTCTGCCAAAACTCCTCTCATTTGAAGGCTTCCCTGAGCTCAAAGCCCCCACCTGGCTTCCCAGTGATTGCGCGAACTAGTGAAGGTAGGTCCTTAATCTCCTATTGGTAAAAGTGGAAGGAAACTGAATCTTCAGGGACAACTTGCTCATTCTGTGACCTTTCTCTTAGACTCCAAAGATCAGACCAACTTCTTTGACTAACCTATCTGAGTTATTCTTAGCCACCTGGATTTGTCTGAAAAAAAAAAAATCAGGTTTTGCTACATTAATACTTAGAAAACTGTTAGAGGCTTCTTCAGAAAGACAATATACATACATGCCGAAGTTTTAATGTGTTTCCTGACTGAAGAGTTGAACTTAAGCTGGATTCTTAGTATTTCATGAGTCCAAATTCAATTTACTTTTCCTTGCTCCCTGCTAAGAACAGAAGAATATCATGGAGGATATTGTGGTTTGGATATGAGGTGTCTCCAAAAGTTCACGTGTGAAACAATCTAAGTTATTTGGAGGTGAAATGGTTGAATTGTGAGACTTGTAACCTAATCAGTGGATTAATCCATTGATTTAGATTATTAATTGGGCAGTGCTGTAGGTAGGTGGGGAATGACTGGAGGAGGCGCATCACTGGTGACTTTAGAGTTTATATTTTGCTCTGGTGAACAGAGCTCTCTTTCTCTGCTTCCTGATTGTCACGTCCTGAGCTGTTTTCCTCTTCTATGCCTTTGTGATGATGTTCTGCCTCATCTCAGGCCCAGAGCAATGAAGTATGCCATCTATGGACTGAGACTTCTGAAACTGTGAGCCCCAAATAAACTTTTCCTCCTCTAAGTTTTTCTTGTCAGGTCTTTGGGTCACAGCGATGAATAAACTGACGGAAACAAAGGGCCTGCTATGCTTCTAGGATGTCGCGAGGAAACATTTTAGATTTTGTGCTGCCTCTGGGTTAGGAGCATGCAGCACTGAGTATGCTGGCTGGACAGTGATGTTAAAAGTCTTGGTGGCCCTTTGTGAGGCTGTTCTTAGGGGCAGATATTGAATTCCCTCTCTGCTCAACCTTCCATGTTTCTTACTAACAGCTGTCTCTAGTGCTTGAGTAGGAAGGTGGCCACATTTTTCTGGCAGTTTAATGATCCTTCTACAAATGCAGCTGGGAGTCTGTTAGGTGAAAGGCAGTAAACAAATCACCTGATGATGAACGCTGCCCTCCTGACTGGCTGGAACCTTCTCACTTTCAGAGCCGCCTATAGCCTTTAGGGAAGGCAATGAATGGGACCTGCACAGGAAGCTTGAATAATCTCAGTCTATTTACTTACAAATGTGTAAAGGTCTCACGCAGCTCAGGGTGGTTTTGAATAAATATGCTGCTCTCTCAAGATGAGCAGCGTTATAGATCTGGAGACAGAGGCTCACTACTCCCCAGTGCTCAGCTCATACATAAATAAAGGAAGGTCCTGGTGGCACTTTTCTTTTCCTTGAATATGGAGGGAATTTTCCAAGTAATTTGGGCCCAAGCAGTTAGTGGAAAGAGGAGCAGGGAAGGATTTGGAAAAGTTTGTTCTGATTGTTCACTTGTCTGTTTAATGGGTTACAGCTCAGCAAGCCCCTTGTAGTCACTGCTTTGTCCCATGATACCGCTTTGCCTTTTGACACCAATGAATCCACAGAAGCTGGGTCTTCTGTTGTCAACTCAATGTCATCACTTTCTTCTTCCAGAGAAGCAGCTGTGAGTCACTTTGCACAAGCTCCTTTTGCTCCTAGGGTTTTTGGGTAAAAGCTTGCCACTCGCCTGACATTTGGAAGATGGGAGAGAAAGAAGGTGATACCCTACTGAGATGGTGATGGGCAGTTGCATGGGTGTCTAAGTCTCTAGTTTCCAAATTAATGCCCTTGTATTACAAACAGTAGCCTCCAGCTACTATTTTCCTCAAGTCTTTCTAATCATTTATGTCAGATCATGATCAATCATTTAGTAGCCAAATAGTGGAAAGGGCCCTTGACTAAAATTTAGGGTTTTCAGTTGCCTGACAATTACAGCAACTCACTTCCTGTCTCTCATCAGTAAAATAAGAGATTGAACTAGTCACTTTCTAAAGCCCCATTAAACATAAAAAGAAAGCAGAAATCCTTCTAAATGGCATAAAATGTGTCATTTAAATGTCTTGCTATAGTAAACCCTATCAGGGAAAATGTTAGAGCAGTTCAATGCAGAGACCAAGCTTGTTTTCCAAGGCTTTGGAGTCAAGTGCATCACTATGAGAGATTGGGAGGGACTGATGTGAGGAATGGAGGTGCTAATCATTGGCTCCCATGTAGAGAAGCACAAGAAAACCTCCAGGATATAACCCCTATCTTAGTGTGAATCAGGCCAATGTCCTATAGGATCTATATGCTGAAAAATAAAAATAAAGAAAAAGCCATGCTTACTACTTAAAGATAGCCCACCCCTCCCATTTGCAAAGAAGAATGGCCTAGCAGCAGGAGTCACAGTAAAATTACAGTCTTTTGTGCATAGCAGCCACTGGAGTCTTCCTCAACAGGTATTCTCTACCCCTGGAAGAATACTTGACCAAAATAATCTTTGAAGCCTCTTGTAGTCTGACAAAAAGCATGTGGTGTTTAAAACAGAATCAGGAGATGGCTGGAATGGTCAGAAACTTGAGGATCAGGTATGGGACATGGAGCTCATTGTGAGTTCTAAGCCCTTTGGAGGAGTGTCTTTGAGGACATATTCTTTGCTTTGCTCAGGGGTGGCTGCAGTACTTTAAAACCCAGTCTGGACCTTGTGTTTTGTCCTTGGCTACTTTACTCAGGTGTTCTCACTGATCATGAATGCAGTACTCATAAACCCCTGAAAAAATAGCAGAATCTAATTTAAATGGCATCATGATGTTCTCTTCTAAGAACTCAGATGACAGACGGTAAATGGTGAACACTATATTGTTTTTTTCCTTGTAGAGGTGGCTAATGGAATGGTCCATTGTACTTGGACAGATGCAATTACTCAGCACACTTGATTTAATACCTAGAAATTCTCTTTGATCATACAATTTTAAAGAGAAAGAATCCATCAGCTACTTGTTTGCAAATTCCCCATGGGCAGTGGGTACATTCTGATTCTTTGTCTTCCTATAGTTCCCATCTCTGATTTAGACACTACGTGTTTAATGGGCATTTGTAGTTTACATGTTCTAAATGGATTGCTGACAAAATCTGCCAGAGTTACCATTTAATGTCTTCTCTCCCATCCACTAGTGAGTTATTCCAGCTGAAGGCATCAAACACTGCAGAACTGAGGCCCTTTGGAAAGTGTTGATTTTCATGCATAGAGCACAAGGTTTACTAAGAAGAGAAGGGTCCTTCCTATAGGAGAAACTCATCCTTTGAGATCAGGAGGTGTGAACACAGGGGTTTCCACAAGCAAGCTCCATCATTAGTGCCTCCCTTTCAGTACCCAGGTTGAGAGCCTTCTCCCAGCATCCCTAGAGAGAAAAGGAGATAGAGGTATGGCGTTGTTGTAAAGGAACCCTTAGATACAATTGTTCTCCTGCTCTTTCTGTATTGCTCTCCTTAAATCCCAACAAGCTGCTGTCATGTGGGCAGTGAGGAACACTAATGTGGAAAACACACCTGTGCTTCTCTTAAGATTGACCTGGCTTCTCCCCAGGTGGAAGCTTTCCAAAATTAGAATCTCTCATCATGATATTTCTGATGTTGAACTGAATTCAGTGAAAACCAAGGTTGGAACTTTCGATTGTTTTCGAGGTATACACATTTTTAAAAACAAACTTCTCAACCATCACCTTTTATTCATTTTGTGAATACACAAATACAATGGTTGCTTTTTACATGATTCATTATCATTTATTGCAAAATATGTAATTATAAATATTTTAACCTATAAATTGATTGTCGATCAAGTATAAGTGCTGATAAATACTGTTTCCAAAAGATTATTTAAGTTTTCAGAGTAAGATTTGATTCCTAAACATGGTGATATAAACAGATTCTATTTTAGTGAATTCAGGATTACTCACTAATGAAACATGTTTGCATTTCAAAAACCATGTTGGCATCACACAAGAACTATACTTAGTATTAAGGAGTTAAAATCAGCATATACCTCAGCCAGGCGCAGTGATGCATGCCTGTAATCCCAGCACTTTGGAAGGCTGAGCCAGAGCCAGGAGAATCGTGAGTTCAAAGCCAGCCTCAGCACCAGTGAGGCACTAAGCAACTCAGTGAGACCCTGTCTCTAAATAAAACACAAAATAGGGCTGGGGATGTGGCTCAGTGGTTGAGTGCCCCTGAGTTCAATCCCCATTACCAAAAAATAAAAAAATAAAATAAAATAAAATCAGCATATACCTCAATGAGCCAGATGACTACCTTTGATGATAAATATGCAAACAGAGGAAGGTTAGTAATGCTACTGCTGTTTCATGATGGTACCATTCCATTTCCTTTGATTCTTATTATACTGGAGGCATTGGAAAGGCATGGTCTCACAGAAGTTTCTATACCTAACTCTTCTCACTTCAACCAGCTTATTCTTCAGACTTCCCTTTTTATCAAGGTTATATTGATAAAATGTTATCTTACTTATTATCTGTCTCCAAAATTTTAAGTTGTTGTCAGCCGTTGTTCTTTTCATCCAACCAATAAAGTCTTAAGTTCAAATATTAGCATTTGGATATTTAAAAACCATTTAAGATTAGGAAACTGCTTCTTAAGTATAGGAAATATGTTTGGAAACATTATCCTTTTGATATAATAAAATGAGTAAAATAATCCACAAGGCTTTCTGATATGGCAGAGAATTTTTTGTTTATGAAAATAACCTTAAAAGATCACTATTATGATTCTGTATTTTATGGAAGAGAAATTAGGGGCAAAATGAGGTTCACAAATTTGTTGGAGGTTATAAGGCTGACAGAGAGTGAGGTTAAGAGTCCAGGTCTTTCTAACCACTAGTGATTTTACTTTTAGCAATCCTGGGCTGTTCAAAGGATCAAGCTTTGCTGTTGAAGCTTATGAGCATCTTGGTTTTGTTTGATTGTATAAAAGTTCATAATGATAACTTTTCAGCCCTTTCATCTGCCAGTTCTGAATAATATTACAAATAGCTGATGAGTACAGAAGCTGCTTTCTTTGTGGGTGGATCCTGGAGAAAGGCCACTCTTTGGCAGGGGTACACTCCTTGTTACAGTTTAAATATGAAGAATCCCTCAAAGACTCTTATGTTGAAGGCTTGATCCCCAGTGCAGCAATGTTGAGAAGTGGGGCTTTGGAAAGTGATTGGATTATGAGAGCTCTGATCCCATGGGTTATTAGTTTATTGATAACTGGATGGACTCCTGAGAAGTGGTAGACACTATAATGCAGGTGAGGCATGATTGCAGGAAGTAGGTCACTGGGCATGCCCTTGGGAACTATATCTTGTCAATGGCCCCTTCCTCCCTGTCTCTCTCTCTTTCTTTCTGACATGGACTGGGCATTCAAGAAACCCTTTGGCCATGATGTTCTTCTTCACCGCAGGCCCAAAGCAACAGAGCCATCATACCATGGCCTGGAACCTCTGAAACTATAGCCAAATTAAACCTTTCTTCCTTTAAATTGTTTATATCACATATTTTGGTCACAATGATGAAGAATTGACCAACACATTCCTCAGGTTCTCTCTTCCCAGAGGTCTAGATAGGTAGAGTCCACTCTGGCTCTTCCACATTCTTTGCCCTGCATGGCCTTCCATTCAATTCAACCTCAGTAGTATTTATAAGCTGAAGGGGCACAGAGACATTAAGGTGGGAGAGAGAGAGGAAACTGGGGAAGCTAGGTATTCTCTGGCTTTAAACAGGCCTACCTAGTGCTTCTCCCTGACTCAAGGTTGGTGACCCTCAGCAGAGAGGGTGGGTCTGTGATGGGCTTTGAGAGGTGTAGGGAGTTTTAGAGCCTGGTCAGGTAGTAGATCAGTGGGAGCTTTGGTCTGTGAAAGGGCATGGGGCCTGGAGTGGCAAGGCCAAAGTCTGGGTCAGGGGCTGGGCACAGGCTGGTCATGGACTGGGGCAGGAAAAGGGCTGGGTGGAGGTAGGACTGGGATTGGGACAGAACAAGGCTTGGAGATCAGGGAAAATGCAGAGCGCCATAATGAGAGTTCTGTATGTCCTCTCCTTCCTAGAGCTTCCCTGGAGGAGCTTTCACTTATTTCTACCAGGGTCTTCCCTGCAGACACAATCCCAAAGAGCACTTCAAATATTACCACTTAGGAGCCTCTCTATATAGACTTATTTCTACCTGGCCTTTTCTCATACTCAGCAACAGATTAAGTCCCTCTTTTTGGAAGCCAATCTTGCTGGACTTGGAAGGAGTGGTCACCTCTTCCCCATGACATTGACCTACAGACCACTATCTTGTGATCTGATCCTGCACTCAGATCATCTATGCAGAACAGAAAGTCCAGAACAGAAACCTGTCTTGCACTGAATATACATCAAATGTGAAAACAGACAGACAGAATACAAACACAGGCAATTGCCAGGTATCTGTAAAATGTCTCTCACAGACCAAGACATAGTGCTGCAAGCCAGTGCCACACCATAATTCACTGTAAATTGGAATTACCTGTGGGTCTTGTATAGGATTCTGATTCAGTAGGGCTGATTCAATGGGAACCCAAGATCCTGCATTTCTTCCAGTCGATGCCAATACAGAGGATTTCACTTGGACTACAAGACTAGATGATTTTGCACAGGGAGTCCCAAGCCTTTCAACTGAGCTGCCCATAGGCATGGACTCCAACGAGCTATTGGAATGCATCTCTGTTTCTATTGCTGATGGCCATTAGGTTTTCTCTGCTCGAAGAGTCTAGATGGATAGTCTTTCAGTGACCTAATTGTTCTGGTCAAAGAGAAGCTCCTACAAACTCTCACAGCATCTACCTTGCCTACCTCATCTCCCCCAGGGTTCTGAGACTGCTCTCTTGCCCTCCTCCCTGCCTGGAAAAAACCAAGATGTGTTTATCATGCTTCTGGCCTTATTGTGTTTCTATTGCCTGAGGCTGGGCTTTTGAATTTTTCAGCAGGAAAAAAAAACCTGCACTAAGAAATAATTTTCCTGTTGGCGAATTCTATAAAGGTTCAGTGCAACAACAGGTATAGATACTCCAGGTAACAAAGGATACGTGCATCTTCCAATGCTGACCTCATTGCTGGCAGGCGATGGTGATCAGCGACCCTTGATGGCCCTTCCTGCAAGACTCAGGACTCTCTCTTTGGCTATGATTAATTTTATGTCCTGAACTGAAATGACAATCATTTATTATTCTGTTTTACATATGCACCTCCGGGGAGTCCAGCTAAAAGCTCTAATTTTCTAGTTCAATTGCAGCACTGTTCTTTGAGAAGCATTGACTGTGGAGATGCTAAAAGGATGTCAGTTCAGTGAATTATTGAGTTTTAGATAGAATCATATGCTTATATGGATTCAGGTAGCACTTACTGAAACAAGATGCGGGTTTCTCTTTTGCCCTGGGCCTATATACTCATAGGAAGAAGAACAATGAGCTTGGGTGGGAATGACCTATTAGGAAAATCAATGAGGTCAGGCACCCCCACTGCATGCCTGCAGTGTCTGGCTGTCCTTAGGTACAGACACAGTTGTCAATCAGCTCTGAGAGGACTTCGGCTGCTAGTCTTCCCCAAGCTTGTACCCATGGGAATGGAAATCAAAGCAGTTTTTCACTGATTTAAATAGTGTCATTCAAGATCGTGTCCATAAAAGTGTTTTAACAACATGAAATCTCTTAATCTCCTACTTAAAATGATGATGGAGATTTCAGCGCAGCAGTTTGGAGGCCCATCGAATTTCCTGAATGTGTATGAGAATTCAGTGAGCTGGGGAGCTGTTGGGCATCTGGAGCTGTTAGTAGGGTAAGATTAAAATGTTCTTATCTCATTCTAGCCCTTGGGTGGGCTCTGCTTTTACTTCAGCCTGTAAAGGATATCCAGAAATATTTTTCATATGATATGTTTGCCAGATTAATTTATGCTATTTATGTGGGTCTCAGTTTGGGTTATTTATTCTAGTGATAAATAAAATTGTGAACTTTTGACTTCTTGGTAGTTGAGTGAAATTGATGGCAAATCTGGAAAGAAACCAAGGCAGAGCCAGCCTTAAGGAGAAAAGGAACAGAGAGAATACTTGGAGATGAAAAGAAGATGAAACCTTAAGTACCTCCCAAGCCAGGAGTCAAACTGCAGCCAGAAAGAGTGCCAGCCCGGGGAACAAGGGTTTCTGGTGGTGGTGGTGGGGCTACCATTAGCCTGCTCTGGTGACATGAAGATGTACTTTGATTGATGAAAACATGCCTCGTGGAAGTAAGGGCTCTGGGAGGTCACCTCCAGCTAGGCCTTGTGTTTTGCTGTGGACTAAATGTTGGTATCCTCCCCCAAATTATTACATTGAATCCTGCTATGGTTGGATCTTCAGTGTCTCAAAAGGCTCATGGGCTAGAGGTTTGGTGCCCAGCAGGGTGCTTTTGGGCAGTGGTGGGAATTTAAGATGTGGGGCCTACTGGAGATCTCTGGATCACTGGTGAGTACCCTCAAAGGGGATTGTAAGACTCCATTCTCTTCCTCTCTTTCTCTTTTACCTCCTGAGCAGTTTTGCTCTGCCACACTCTCCCATAGTGATGTACCAAAAGCAATGGGGCCAATGATCATGGGCTAAAATCTCTACAGTTGTGAGCCCAAATAATCATTTTTACTATAACAAACACCTCAGATATTTGTTGAAGTAATGGAAAGTTAACACAAATCCTAACCTTCAATGTTATAGTATTAGGGGGTGAGACCTCTGGAAGCCTTTTGGAAGGGTTATAGTACCTTATAAAAGCAGCCCAAAGATTTGACCCACCAGAGGGGAGAGAGAAAGAGAGAGAGAGAGAGAGAGAGAGAGAGAGAGAGAGAGAGAGAGAGAGAGAGAGAGAAAGTTTTTAAATAATAGCCAGGAATCCAGATTCAAGCAGCAGAATGGCTGCCAAAGGGATAGAGAAGACATTAGACAAGACAAGAATTCCCAATGAAAGTTGAAGTAATTTCAACTTTGTTTTGCCTGAGTAGTTCTATACATTTGAAACATTGTGCACCAAGTAATAGTGAATGTCCATTGTTTTAGTTACTGTTCCAAGAATTTTATGAAGTAGCCCTTACAATGAACATACATAATACAATGTAAGTACTGAACAATAGAAAAAACAAGCATTTTGGCTAAGGACACATGCTTGGTGAGTGGGGAAATGAGGGCTTGAACTTTGGCAGCCTGGCTCCTGCACCTGTGTTCCTAACCAGTGTGTCATGCTGCTTCTGTTAGTTTCTGCTGTAACAAATGACAACATAAATGGTGGCTTTAAAGAATGTACATTTATTCTCTTACAGTTCTGGAGGACAGAAGTCTGAAATGGGTTTAATAATAAATCTGTAATTCTAAATAAAGGACTTTCCTGTGTTCTGTGAGTCCTTTTAGTGTACTATCAAATCTGAGGAACACCATGGGAGCTCCTGGATTTGTAGCCTGTTGGTCTGAAGCAACAGCAGCTTACTATGTACAGAGAGCCCTTTAACTTGCGGGGTCTGCACTAACTGCAGTTGGTTAGTGCCAGAACTGAATTGCAGTACACCATTTGAGGTCAGAATATTCCCCATCTTGAGATGCTTAACTTACTCACATCTGCAAACTCTTTTTCGCCATGTAAGGTAACATAGCCACAGATCCTGAGGATTAGAACGTGGGCACATTTGAGGGGTTCATTATTCTGCATACCATCCTGTTTCAAAACATTTACACTTTCTATAGGACCTACTATCTGGTGGGCTGTAGGTAATAGATACCACCAACTCTTAGGAAGGAATGTGAGGTTCTGACGCTGTCACACTGTACAGGAGAAGACAGGAGACCTCCCTCCAGCTCCTCCAAAGAGTTTCTTGGCTTCTCCAGGAATGTCTGACCTGCTTCATTGGCTTCAGTTTTCTCATGTAAAAAATGGGTATAAAAATATGCTGCCTTGCCTGGTGTGGTGGTGCATGCCTATAATCCCAGCACTTTGGGAGGCTGAGACAGGAGAATCGCTAGTTCAAAGCCAGCCTCAGCAATGGTGAGGGGCTAAGACCCTGTCTATAAATAAAACACAAAATAGGGCTGGGGATGTGGCTCAGTGGCCGAGTACCCAGAAAAAAAAAAAAAAAAATATATATATATATATATATTTACATATATATACCTCCTGTCTGCCATTAAACAAAATTATGTAGGAATTTAATGGGATATTTGCAAATGGTTAGAAAGCATATTTTCTTATTTTGTTTTTTAAATTCTGCCAAGTAGTAAGTACAAAAATTGGTTGGACCATTATTAGTCCCAGATTTATTTACTTAACAAATTCACTAGCTCTTTACAAACCCAGAGATTTAATTGTCATGACAACCTTTATTCCATAGAACAATCCCCAACAGATAAGGAAATGGACTCACAGAGAGGTTAAATTGCTGTCCAATGTCACACATCACATAGCTGGTAAGCAGCAGAACCAAGACTGAAACGCAGGGGTCTGGTTCAGACTCCAGGCCTTTACTGGCTTCAGGCTGCCTCTCCAGGCAGCAGCGGGAGGGAGTGGAGAATAATGAGAGTGTGGTCCTGCTCCACCAACCCCTAAACTAGCACCAGAGAATCACTTGGAGGGATCTACAACACTGGGACATCCAGGAGGACACACCAGGAGACCTGAGTGCTCCTCTAGCACCCACTATGGCCATAGCCCCTCCAACAACTATATATCTTGTCAGTTAGGGGGTTGTAACCTCAAATTGCTCAACACTTTTCCATTCGCACCTCACACACACTAAAAGTTGCTAGTACTTTTTTCCTACAAGTCAAATCATATCTTCCCAAGGTCCTTTCACAGCTGTTTTCTGAAGTGACATTTTCTAAATCTTGCAAGATGCTGACTCTAAGATTTTAACTATCCTCTTCTCCCTAGAACTTGAAATACCTATAGAGGAACGGAGAGTCCAAACATTGATAAATATTATTTAGAACTGAGTCTCAATGAGTCTATTTACTAATTATTCAAACTTGGACACCACTCTGAGTTTCAATTTCCTCATGGTCAAAAAGGGTAATGGGCCATTGGGAGGATTAACTGAGGCAGCACATTTAATATTTCTTACACAGAACCCAGCCCTATAGATCACCAACCTCTGCTCTTTGTCTTTCTCCCCTTGCTTCACTGCCCCATCTTCACTCGGGCACTTAATTCTTTTCCGTCCTTTCATTGATTCTCTTCTACACACCCTGGCGCTGCCACTTCCATGTCTTCAGGGGTCATTTGCTCCTTACCCCTCTCCATTCTGGCTCCTTGTCTAGTCATTCTCTGAAACCATGCCTGCGTGGTCACCAGTAACCACCTATTCACCAAAGTTGATGTTTCTCCTTGAACTGGAACCTATTGACCTTTCCAAAACATTGGACATCTGAACAGCACACAACTCTGGTTGTGGACAGTCGACAATCTGCCTGCTTCTTTTGGATTTCTCCTGGTCTTGGAATAGTGTCCTTTCATGCATGGCCTGCTACGCTCCGTACTCCTGACTCTCTTTTTGCTTCTCCACCCCTAAGTCCCTTTTACTGACCTTCTTCCTTCTCTCCATCCCTGAGTATGGCTCTTTCTCCAAGTTCTTTTCTCAGCACTACCCTAGTTTTCCCCATAGCTTTGCCATATCCTGCTCTGTGCCTGTGATTCCACAATCAAATTTAGTATGCCAGTTACCTGTCTTGTGATCTCTAAACCTGTATTCCCAATTACCTCAATACTCATAGTTCTCCTCATGATGGCACCTGGAACATGCCCTGCACCCAGATCATTATCTCCACATTCCTCCCAAAATAGGTGCTTGATTTGATCTTCTTTCCGTTAATGGAATTCACCCCATTCTCTCTTTCAGCAAAGCTCTACTGACCCCTCCTTCTTCCCTCTACAATTCAGAAGAAATTGGCCCTCTTCTGCATTTCCCCAGTGTTTTGCTCATAAATCTAGAGTAATTGACAGGGTAAGTTCCAATTAGTTGTCTGTGGGTCTGTCCCCTTTCTAGCTGGAGTTCCCTGTGGGCAGAGACAGGATATTATCTTGCCAGGGAAAATGAAAGTCGCTCCCTAGCCCTCACCACTCATTTGGATGCTCTTTAATTATTAATCTTTCCATGTGTAGGTTTTATTTCACCAGAGTCTGTAAATTTATAAAAGACAAGACTCACTCTATATGTTTTTGTATGCCTAATAGTATTTACTTATAATAGCAGATATGAAAAAAAGTGTCCAATTGAATAGTTGTAGTTCTCTTACTGAATTGTGTCCCCACCACGAAATTCATATGTTGAAGTCCCAGCCTCCAGTACCTCAGAATGTGACTGCATTAGGAAAAAGGGTCTTCAAGGAGGAAATTAAGGTAAAGATGAGATCTACAAGTGGTTCTTCATCCAATATGGCTGGTTGTCCTTATGAAAAGAGAAGATTAGAATACAGACCACACAGAGACCAAGAGGCCAAACACATGAGGACACAGTGACAAGGGGTGCCAAGGAGAGAGAGGCCTCAGAGGACACGAATCTGCTGACACTCTGATCTTGGATTATCAGCTTCCACAACTGTAAGAAATAAATCTGTTGATCTGTTCTTTGAGTCACCCAGTTTGTGGTTGTCATTTATCTATCTATCTATCTATTTATTTTGTTTTGAGCAACACTAGTAAGCTAATATGTTAGTAAAAGGCCACTTGGCTGTTTTGGGGGTTTGGAACAATGCTTCTCTTGCACTTGACATTTAAAAACAATAGTTTTATTTCTAGAGATGGGTCAAAATCAGACAAAGGATTAAATGAGAAGGATGTCTGCCTACCTAATCTTAAACTGAGGGGAGCTTTATCAGAGGTTATTGTCCCCAAAATCTAATGATTTCTTCTATATATTTCTCCTTTTCCTTCCCCTTCTTCTTATCTATCCTTTTCCATCCTCTCCTCTACTGTCTTTCTCCCCCCCCCCTTCTTCTTCTTCCTCCTTCTCCTCCTCCTCCTCTTTCTCTTTATTTAGCAAAAGTTGATCAGGAATTTGCAATTTAAGTTACAAGACAGTTCATATTGAGTATAAAACAAATTGGAATAGGTAGGAAAATCTTGCAATTTGACAATAAAGGAGATGCCATGTTCAGCTTCTGCCCCAAAGTGGTTATACATATATAACAGGACAGAGACTGGATCATCACTTGGGCTTAAAAAAAGAATTGTCCAGGTGTGTATAGTAAAAATCTTTTGAGCTGCTCTTGCTGTTAACAATCTGGTTTCATATACCCAGATGATTAGATGGCATAGACATCAGAAGGAGGTCAATAAAATTCAAGCTTTAAACTTTGACAATAATTTGAGCTGAATAATGGTTGAATTTCAGAACTGAGTTGTCATGGTGAGAGCCATTGAAGAGGAATAATTATCTTCTAACTCAGTTACTGTCCTGCTGAACTCATAGTGATATCTCTAGCCCCATTTCCAACTCATGCTCAGCAACATTATTTTTTATATTCTTTTATGTGTATATTTGCATCTACAGGCAAATACATATAAAATATACTTAGGTAATTATGCATTCAATGCAGCTGATGGAAAGATGGTACAGTGGTTTAGTCATCTATAAATTACATGTTCTGAGCAAAAATATTAAAGTACTATTCAGTTATTCTCAAGAGCCAGGTGTAGAGAGATGTTAGCAGTAATTATTTTTTCAGTTTAACATATAGGACAATGGAGTTGCTTCCATTATTTTTGTGGAATAAAATTTTCATCTCATTTCTCTTGGGTAACACCATGTATTTCCCTCTTTTTAATCCATAATAATACCATGATGCACATTGTTAATCAAAATTGCACACTGCATAATAATTTGCAATCTTATAAGCTTCTTCCACATATTATCAAATTTAGTTCCAATTATTAAAAGGTCAAAATAAAAAATATAAATTCCAACTAAGAGAAAATTTAGTTGCATCAAAACAGTAAAAAATTAAAAATGCAATGAAACCCACTACTCTGTGTAATTAATATGCACCAATAAAATAAACACATAAACAAATTTTTTAAATCAAAGAAGATAACTTATTTTGTTTGTAATACAATTTAATAATTTTTGAGGAAAATTTCTTGGCTCTTTTGTGTATATATAAAGAATGAAATCTTTCCACCGACAGAACTTTGTTTTTTTAAAATTTTTGGTACTGGGGATTAAACTTAGGGGTACTCGACCTCTGAGCCACATCCCCAGCCTTATTTTGTATTTTATATAGAGACAGGGTCTCACTGAGTTGCTTAGCACCTCGTCATTGCTGAGGCTGGCTTTGAACTCACGATTCTCCTGCCTCAGCCTCCCAAAGTGCTGGGATTACAGGCATGCGCATCGCACCTGACTAAGAGAAGATATTTTAAAATTGATGCTAATAAATGTTGCTTGGTTGACCCTTTTGTGGGTGAGGGAGAAGAAAGAATTAAGGATGACCTCCCGGTTTCTAGATCAGGTGATTAGACCAACAGAGATCCCCATAGTCTACATTGGAAGTTCAGGAGTATGAATAAATATGGGAAGAAAGATGAGTTATATTTGGTGTATGTTAAATGGAGATATCTTTAGGATGTCAATCAGAAACCAGAGGAAGGGAAAAAGATGCTTATAACTATTTTACTTCTGATGTCTATAAAATGAAAGAATAGGGAAAATTAAGAATTAATGATGGGCTGGGGTTGTGGCTCAGTAATAAAGTGTTTGCCTCACATGTATGAGGCAGTAGGTTTGATTCTCAGCACTGCATATAAATAAATGAATAAAATAAAGGTCTTTCAACAATTAAAAAAATTAAAAGAATTAATGAGAGGAATCCCATGCATGATGAATTCTCTCCCCTCCCTTTCTGAAATAAATAGAAAATACAAATTAAAGAAAATCTTTGGCCTGCTATAGAAATAAGGAAAAGATATCAATACATGGCAAGAATTTTAAGGAATTTCAGCTAACTAAAGTTAGGATAGTACAATATTGAATATGTTTAGAAAACTAGTATGTGGGTCCTCTTTGGTAACAAAATGGCAGCAGAAAGTCCCTAAGGTGTTATTTCATATGCCCTGGTGGGGTGGGGTCCAAGGAGCAGGCCCAATTCTCACATTTCAGCATGTCTGCCAGATCAACAGATGTTAATGGCAATGGTATAGCTCTGGGTTTTCTCTCTGGTATTGATGTCCAAACACTGCAGAGGGCAGCCTAGTGCAATATAGAGACAGCACTTAACAAGGAGTCAATGTTCCCTCAGGCCCTGCTCTGTCACCACCACCCTGCTGAGCCAACTTGAGCAGCAACAGATTACAATTTATTTTATATAGAATTTTTCTCCTTAATTTGTTTTAGAGCTTTCTTGAAACTCAGACAACAACGAAAATCTCTGACAGAGGCCAGCTCTACTTGGCTAAAAACTGTTACTATAGTTTGAGCACTTCTGATGCAAAAATCCAAAATCGGAAATTCTCCAAAATCTGAAACTTTTGAGCACTGATATGATACCATCAATGGAAAATCCCACACTTAACCTCATGTGACAAGTTGCTGTCAAAATGCAGGTACACTAAAAATATTGCAGAAGGTCACCTTCAGGCTACTTGTAGAAACTATGTATGAAACACAAATGAATTCTGTGTTTAGAACTGGGTTCAGACCCAAGATGTTATGTATATGCAAATATTCTAAAATCCATAAAGAAGTCCAAAGTTACTGTCTCAAGCATTTTGAATAATCAACGTGTACATATATGCTATTCTGTCTTTCTAAGAGAGACCTATAAATAAATATCACAGATTTAAACAAAACAAAAAAAAAGCCACTCTTGAAAGCTAAAACAATAGCCTCTGATAGAAATATATTTACTGTAATAAGTAGAAAAATGTGTCCCCAGCCAGACTGAAGAGGTCACTGCAACCGTAATGACACCCAGGGAAATACTCAGGAAGACGATGGAGGATTCCATGGAAATGAGAATCAAACTTATCAAATTAAAAACTCAATGGAACCAGAAAATACCAAATTGGACACTGCATTAAATCCAGAGCAAATGTGTGAAATTCTCCAGGAAATCAAAAGAAAAGAGAGAGAGGAAAATGAGATCAATGATGAGAGACTGAAGTAGTGACAAGACTAAGTTTATATATTGTAGCAATCCCGGAGAATATGAACAGGGAGAACAGAAACAATAAGGGGGAAATATGATTGAAGAAAATGATACAGGAAGGATATGAGGCTTAGAATTGTGAGAAAATGTTTTTCAAACAAATGTCATAAAAGAGAATACCAAATACAACCTTGTGGGATTCCCCAATTGCAGAATATACGAGAGAGTGTTGGGATATTCAGGAAATGTTAACAGAGCCACTGGGTATGATGGGCAGGGATGTGGAGTTTAGAGAGCCCAGGCTTCTTCTAAAAACTTTGGAACCACAGAGTAATAGTCTTGGGTCCTTCGGTGATGTATTTAGCACTACATGCCTCATTTCTTCTAACTCTAAAGTGGGCATAACAATTACTACTTCACAAGGGTTTTTAGCTCATACATGACAAATGACCTCTACTCAACAAATGAAAGAAAAACAACTCAACACGAAACAAAAATGAACAACAAATACAACCCCAACAATAGAAACAAGCAAAGGTAAGATGTGAATAATTGCTTTAAATGCATTGGTAATATTTATAATTACTTTATCTTTCTCCTTTGAAAAAGGCTCTTCCTAAAGTAAAATAAAAATTTAAAAACAAAAAGAAAATGACATGGAGTGTAAATTCAGATTGTATAAAAAGGAACCAGGAAAGAAGGCGAATCAGAATAATTTTTACAATGTTAGCTCATACTTCTATTTTTTTTCTGCTGACTTCTTCAGTTATCTTAATAGCGGTGTAAGTATACATTTTAAAAACTTCATGATAACTATTGATTCAAGTAAAATAAGTATTAATACCTTTTAAATCATTAAATAAAGAGTATAACAAAGTAGCTGACAGAATAAAAAATAAAATAGAAATCACGAGGAAGCTGAGACGACTGGGGGTAATGGAAGCTTTAATAATGTAAATGTTAAACCACTCTGTTCAAAAGAAGAACTCTGAGATTGAATTAAATCATAAAAATCTAACAATGTACTGTCTAAACAGAGCACACAAAAATTAAATGACCCCCCCCCCTTGAAAAAATACAAGGATTAACAAAGGTATAATTAGACTCCGTTAGAAAACCCAAATTACTATGAAGTAGCAATATTCAGTAAAGAAAACAAATACCAAAGGTGAAAGCAGCATTGAGTAGGAAAGAGAAAGACATTTTTTACATTGATAAGAGGTTTAAACATAAGTTTCATCTGATAAATGATATAGCATCAAAATATATACAAGAGCTGACATTTTAAAAGATAAATTCATAAAAACCTAGTCACAAGTGGGACTGTACAACATGCTGCCATCTACTAATTCATTCACTAAACACTGAGTTCTAGGCTATGTTCCAGGGACTGCACTGAGCAATGGTTCCCAACCACACTTCCTGGGTCCACAGGAATGACTCCCCTCCCATTGGGCACTAGCATTCCCCCCTGGACTCACTGATCACACGGGGAGACCAGAGGGTGCGCTCTGCTTCAGGTGGCCATGGAAGTGCAGATGAGGCAGCCTTTCTCTACTCCGGGCTACTGTTTGCTATAGAAATCTGATTATAGTAACTGTGTAGAGATGATTTTGTAGTTTTGGTTAAAAATAAAATAAGCTTACCCATCGTTATAGAAATCAAGCATAAACTAATGGATTGCAGGGCAAGACATGTGAATAGCAGACACCATGATATACTCAAATTATACCTTTTTAAATGGCTGAGGTCAAGCTCACTGGTACACAGAATCTTAACTTCTGGGAGCTCAATCCATTAAGTCTCTATGTATGTCTAGATATAGAGGAATCTAGACTTAAGACCAAAGTCACAATGCACTCTTACTCAAGAGAAGGGTGTATAAACTACATGTACATAATTTAGAAGAAAAGAGAATAACTTTTTAAATTACAGTAATTTAAAAAGCATTGTCTGACAAGGCAAATGAAAAATCAATATTATTTGCAGAGGATATTATCCACCTGAAAAACCTAAAATAATCAACTGAAAAAAAAAGTTGACTCATTAGAAACAATAAGAGTTCACAGGGTGGTCAGTTTTAGAGCTATGTGGAAAAATCAGTTTGCTTTTTAATATAGCAAAATAACCAGCAACATGCCACAATAGACATAAACAATAGTCAACTCTATCCAATTGTAAGAAAAACTTGGCATAGAATGTGGGATCCAGTTGAGGTTATCCATAGAAACATACAGAAGAACAAAAAAATTCAGAATGGACAGTAATGATCAATGAAACTGTAAGTTCTCTGCAAAGTGCTAAGTTTGTCATTTAAAAATATTATAAAATGATTTGAAATTTCATCAGAAAAGATAATAATGCAGTAATATGAGAAATAGTCATTAAAAATTTCTGAAAAAGACCAGGAGGAAGACTTGGCTTTGCTAGGAATTAAAATGTTAGTATAAAAATCAGGGTTAGGTTAATAGAAAAATGAGCAAACAGATAAAGAGAACAGGAATGAAAGCTCTCAAAGATATCTAAGTACAGATTTTGTACTTTGAACATAATAAAGGAGGCAGAGGAAATTACCCGGGAAAAGATGAATTGGCAGAAGCCTTGGCAAGACAGGCATTCTCATTATTGGTGAGAATATAGTAGGAACCTGGATTTTGAAAGGGATTTCATTGCTTTTTTTGATTTTGATTTTTTTAGATATTATATCAACATTAAAAATGATTTTCCTTTAACTGCAATTCTTGTTATATATTCACTTTGCAGAAATATATTTTGTGAAAAAAAGATGAGTAGAGAGGGATGAACACAGAATATTCATCACAATTATGTTAAAATTAGGAAAACTTCAAAAATACCCATTAATGGAATTCATAATTAAATAAATTATGGATCAGTCATTACAATATAATCCTAATGCAGGCAGTGAAAATGATCACATGAATCCATATTTGGAATATATGCATACTTATGATAAATCGAACATTACAAAGCTCACTGAACAGCAAGCCTGATATGATACCATTGACAAATAACATAGCTATGTACACTTAACAAGTTACGGACAGACATGCACATACCCTTTCAGCAAGAAGATAATTGATGAATGTTAACTTTCTTTTCTGGGTCCTTTTTCTTTATTTTTGTAAGTTGTTTTTGACAAATAACTGAACATTACTTTTTGCTATTAGAAAAATAATGTGATAATTCTATTTTCACGAAAAAACAAAAACCACATAAACATGGGCCTTAATTAAGAAGTAAATAATGTACTACAGAAACAGAAGGGTTCAAAATAGAAAGCATGCCTGTTTCTTCTCCACCTTACCCAAATGTGATTACAGGTAACAATTCCTTGTTCAGTTTTCAAATGTTTACAGGTGCATCCTGTAATGTTTACAGGTACATCTACAAAAACACATTAACTCTCCCTCCCTGCTTCCCATGAATGGGCATCTTCTGTAACTCTTCACCTTACTCTTTACCCAGTTCATCTCAGTAGTGATTTTTCCCAGTTTGCCCATTTTTATTTTATTTTATTTAGTACTGGGCTTGAACCCAGGGGCATTTGAACACATTTGAGCCCTTTTTGTCTTTTGAGATAGGGTCTCACTAAGTTGCTGAGGCTGTGATCCTCCTGCCTCAGCAACCAATTTAATCAGACACCATAAGTAGCTGCTTAGAGATATTATCTTGAAATTATTGCAATGAGTGTCTAATTCAAGATATTTATGATAAATTTATTATATTTGTTATAAGTTACAAATTTAAATTTGAGATGAAAAATTTATAGTTTTAAAACCTGGTATTTATCTCTAAAATGCTCTATTAAAAATACAACAATATATATACCCTCAGGAAATGTGAGGAGCAAATATCTTTGCCAAAACTCATTATAATAATTAATTTACTTTTGATCAAATTACTGAGTATGAAATAGTATCTTATTTTGATTTTCACTGTTTTAACTGTGTCAAGTTGAATGCATTCATTTCATATTTTTATTGACCATTTGTATTTATCTTCCTATAAATATTTATATCATTTGTTCATTATTGTCTCATTTATCTCATTCATTAATTATCCTGGATTCCTTATATGTTAAGGAAATTCTCTGTTTTGTGATTGATGTACATGAATTAATTTAGTTCATTTTTTTGACCATCTTTTTGCCATTGAGACGTTATAAATTTTTAAAAATTAGTGTTTATTAATATTTTCTCTCCTGGATTCTAAATGTTCTTAAGCTGCCTTAGAAATATTTTTATGGCTGTAGGATTCTACTACATATATACTTTCTTCCAGGACTATGTTGGTTTGTTGATTGATTGACATAAGATGTTATAAAACCTTTAGCATATCTGTCAAGTTACTAAAAGATCCAACTGGTGATTGAATTTGAATCATGTGCAAGCTGTATATTAATTTTGGGAGAATTTATAGCTTTTTGAAAAAAATATTGAGTCTTAGCATATTAAGACATGCCATAAAATTAAATCATATTTCATGTTCCTCAGTAGTTTTAAATTTTGCTTAATATAGATTCAACACATTGTTTGAATTGATTTTAAGAGATTTTATTTTGGGTGGTAGCAATGTAAATTAAACCTTTTCTTCCATTATATCTTCTGATGGTTATATTTCATATATAAGAAAACTTTATTTTACTGTTAACTATAAATTTGTTGAAATGTCTTTTGGTTTTTAATAGGTTTTATCTGAACTGTCTTGAATTTTGTATTATAACAACTATCCATCATTTAAAAATAATGGAAACATTTCTTGATTTCAATCTTACACCATTATTGCTATCTTTTTTCCCTAATTGCATGGGCTTGTTCTTGTTCAATGATAAGTATGGAAATAGTGAACATTTTTGTATTGTCTCTGACATTAAAGATAAGGCTTTTAGAGTTTCCATTAAGCACATTTCTGGCTTTCAATTTTAGATATATATTCTTAAGAAGTGTATGTCTATTCTACTGAATTAATGTTTTACCCCAGGTTACAAGTGAGGTTTGGAACTAAAACTGCAGTGTCTTTGCCTCCAGGTGAGTGAGCTTTCCCAGAAATAGCCATTTGAAAGTGACCTGTTCACTGTATTTCAAATGACTTGTGCATATACTCTTTGGGTCAAAATCTGCCCCCATCTCAGAATGTTCTTGCTCTGATTTTAGCAATCCAGATGGCAGCAAAGGCAATTACATGATAAGAATATAAAAGCTAATCCAGCACTTGTTAAATTAAGAGTGGGAATTAAAACGTTTTAAGGCCCAAGCTTGGGCATTATGCTGATGAACAGAAGATCCATCCTGGAGCTTCTTTCTGCAGAAAATAGCCTTTCGTCTAGGTGACGGCCTCTCACTGCTACAAAGGGTAGTCCATGAACAATTTCAAGGGTAAAAGCATATCCCAAGAATTTTTTTGCAACTTATGAGAGTAAAACTTTTAAAAATGTATAACCATATGTCCAGATTTGAAATCCAGTTTCAGTACGAAGCCATAGTTGTTATTATAATGATAAAACCGGCCAATTTCTGTGTCAGGTCGTGGCTAAATTGAAAGTACATGCAATCCCCCCTGGATGCAATTATTTCTCATGTAACCCTTTTAATAATGCCTGCATTTTGTGCTCAAGTAAGCTGATCAATAGTAGCTCTGGGAGCAAATCTCTTCTATGCCAGTTTCTCCTACATGATTCGTATAGATAAATTAAAACTAAAAGGACATACTAAAGTGTCCTTCCTTCCAGCTCCTGGGGCAGCCACTAGAGAGAGGTGAGTAGGAAATAGAGATTAATACAAACAACCATGGCCCTTAAGGGAGAAACAAACCACATGGAGACAGTGACATACTACTCAAAGAAGGGTCAAACTAGGTCTTTTCACAGGCCATCTTGCAGCTTCGTTGTGGAAGAGTGAGCAGAGGTCTTTGGGTCTCTGATTAAATTAGCAGTAAGTGCCAGGTGCACTTTGCCAGGTTTTCCCTGGGTCCACCCTTCACAGGCCTACAGTGGGGAGCACTGACCTATCAGCACCTTGCTGTGTAGTCACTATCTGCCCAGAGTGAGGGAAGGCTGGGGCTTGTGCAAATTCAGTGTGTGCAAAGGCAGTTGTCTATGGGGAATACCGTACGTACAAAGTGTTCACGATTTCATGGCAACCTACTAAACATGGGGCTAAGTTGAGACATCCTAGTTAACCTTTCCAACAACTGGGAGTGAGTTAAGTCTTGTATGATTGTGGCATAACCCCAAACTACACAAAACAGGTGCAGTACCTAAGTAATCCAGCTGCCACCTCTGTCCCTTCTCCACCGGCTCCTGTCTTGGGAACATCGAAGGAACAGGAGTTTTCAAACAGAGCACACATGCCACTTCTAAAACTCACAAGGCAGGTGAAGGAAGAGTAGTTCTGGCTGGAGCAGGGAAAGGCTTGGTGTTCCTTAGCTGATAAGTCTCTTCCTTGGATTCTCTCCCACAGGAATTTGCACAATTAAATTTTTCAATGAATTAATGAATTTTCCAATAAATTGTTGCAGATTCTATAAATAGGTCAATACATCAAAAAAAATTTACTAGACTTTGTCAAGTTTACCATGAGGGAAAGGAGGTTCCAAAGGGTGAAGCAGTTTGCCAGTGTCCCTCATCTCCATGTGACAAGTTGAAGCTTGAACCTCTGTCCATTTGATTAGCAAGTGTGTGTTTAGTTATGTGTCCTTCATTGTCAATGCATGTGGAATAATGGGGCCGCCCAGTGTTGGGTGAAACTGGGTTGGCTGGTAGTGAGCAATCAAAAGGATGTTTCTCCAGGTCCCCATCTGGGGCTCTGCCTGCATCATGCTGCTGGATGGCTTGTAGATAACAGTTTGCACCTACTCAGAATCATTCTCATTTAAACATTATTAAAGCACTAAACAATTCCTGGATTAGATCTGTGGAATTCTGGTTATTTCTAACAATTCATAAAGACGACAAGAGGTTATTTCTGGGCACCCATAGGGAGGGCATGATTATCAGCTCAGTTCAGCTGTGCATCCTTTACTGTAGTTCTTTCTCTACACCTCAGTCCTGTTAGCCGTGACCTCAAGAGAGTGTGCCTATGTTGCATTGCCAAGGAAGGAGCACAGGGCAGGGAAAGATATGCTAAACCCTTTAAGGAATCTGTTCTAATAGGTACCTGGAATCCTTCACTTAAGGATCTTCCTCTCTGAACCCAGGTCTTCCACAGAAGAGGGTAGGACAGGCCTATCTGAACTCAGATGTTGGTTCATCTCACCCTCATCATTCGCCTGCACAAGTTCTCTTCATCAGGCTGCTCTCATGAAAATGACCTGCTCAGTATGAACTGACTAAAGTCCAGAAACTTCCCTGTGCTAGATCCAAATGTACTTGACACATTTATATATCTTATCATGTTTTCTTCCCTGCTGAGGTGAAGTTGCATTGGGTTCACAGAAGTTGCAGCATCTGACAAAGCATTGCTTTGGGTTCCAGTCTTATACTCAAACAGCTCCCCACCATGTGGAGAAGCAGCAGCCATATCATCCAGAGCAGCTGCTCCCAGAGAGCCCAGCAAACAGAGAAATTCCTACCATTCAAAGTTCTTGTCTATATATGAAAGCTCACACAAACACAAACACATGCTAGCACAAGTAAGTACCTCTGTACACATATGAAGAAATGTGTGAATGGGTACACTTAAGCATATACCTACACATACATATTTACACACATACACACACACACACAAACACACACACAAGCATGCATGTGTGTGTGCACATTCCTTCTGGTGAAACAGGAAAAAAATGTCATTTTCCACACAGGTCACTAGAATTACCTTTCTAGAACACAAATTCAACTATGTGACCTGATGGTATTTAGCAATTCTTCTTTTTTTTTTTTTTTGAGTGTAGCAATGACATTGTAGTTAGGTAAACAAAGTCCTTACTTTTGAAGATATATTTTCAAGTATTTAGTAATAAATCATCATATCTATTAATTTACCTTAAGTACTTATGCAAAGATACACAGATGAAGTAAATAAGGCAAAACATTTTAAACTATTGGTTTTTAAAATTATAATATGCTCTTTGAATTCCTGTATGTTCGAAAATATTTTCTTGTTAAAGATTAAGAAAAAAAAGAACAGTTCTGAATTTGCAGATGTTGCCCTCCTTGCTACTCAAAAGAATGGTCTTTGCACCAGCAGCTTTGGCATCACCTGGGAGCTTGTTAGAAATGCAGAATCTCAGGCCTCATGCTGGAACTACCAGGTAAGAATGTGTTCTAATAAGATTCCTAGATGATTTTCATACACATTTGTTATGGACTGAATGGTTGTATCTCCTTGAATGTGATGGTAATTGGAGATGGAACCTTTCGGAGGTAATTAGGTTTAGAGGAAGTCAAGAGGGTGAGGCATCCATGATAGGATTTAGCATCTTTCTAAGAAGAGGAAGAGATCAGAATCCTCTCTCTTGCTTCATCACATGGGCACCTAGTCAAAGGAACGTGGCCAAGTGCGAGCCAGGAAGACAGACTTCACAGCCAAATAGAATGGGCTGGTGCCTTGACCTTAGACTCCCAAGTTCCTTCAGAACTGTGAGAAATGAATTCCTGTTGTTCAAGCCACATAGTCTGTGATATTGGTGATGGCATCCAGAGTAGACCAATGTATAACTTAAGTTTAAGAACTATCTAGAAAACAAAAGCCAAGCTCCTCTCCAGAGTAGGCAAGGCATCCATGACTACTCTTGCCTACTTTTGCAGCCTGTCCTATCTGGGTTCTATGACAGTGGGCATTTGTATGGAGCCATTGTTTTGCTCCAGGCATGGCACACAGTGCAGTTTGTGCATAGGCTCCTATGCATGGCTGCAATTTTGTCCAAAGAGTTTTCTCTGCCAAACGTCCTTCTCTTTGTGTCCAATTGTCTAGCTCTGAAATTGTTTTTTAAGGAAAAAGCAATCTAAAACTTTTAAATCCATTATCATTGGCCCTTCTAGCAGATTTAGGACTCCCACATTTTCATAATAGCCCTTGCATATAGGTTAACCATTTCATATTACCATAGTCCACTTTCAGTTCTTTCCCTTCCCAGACTGAATTTCATGGACTGGAAAGACCTAAATCTTATTCTTAATGTTTTGCCTACTACCCTGAGCTTTATAGATGTATGTGATAAGTCAACAAATCAATGGACCCATAGCATATACACTTATAAACAGATATAATCACATAAGTGCACAGAGGTATGCAAATATACAGGCACATACCCAACCAGCCTGGTCATACTGTAAGACATGAAAGGGGTCAGTGCATGTTGTCTGCACACAGATCAGAGAGCTAATCCACTGGTCTGAAGCACAGGAGAAGCAGAGCACCTAGGCCCCTGGCTCTTCTCCAGTGGGTCCCAATCTCAGCCACATAGAATTCTCTTAGGAAGTGTTAAACATGCTGATACTGGTGTTCTTCTTGAGACAAAAAAAAAAAAATTCTGCAGAAGTGGACCCCCTAGGCACTTTTATTTTTTATTTTTGTGGTACTGGGAATTGAACTCAGGGGTGCTCAACTACTGAGCCACATCCTCAGTCCTATTTTGTGTTTTTATTTAGAGACAGAGTCTTACTGAGTTGCTTAGTGCCTCGCCATTGCTGAGGATGGCTTTGAACTTGTGATTCTCCTGTCTCAGCTTCCCAAAATGATGGGATTACAGGCATGCACCACTGCACCCAACTTACTTTTAATTTATTTTTATTTTTGATAAAACATTTCAATTCCAATTTGAGAAGGGTTGCTAGTCCCTTCTTATCTGTGGCTTCAATATCATGACCAGTGAGAATAATTTCTACTTTTATGTAACTCATGGAAGTTTACTCCTCATACTAACTTTGGACATTAAGTTTTATACTTGTACTCTGTATGTCTTTTTTTTAATCTGATGCTAAAAGCAAAGTCTTTTTAAAGTCTAAAGTTAGAAGTGTGGCTTCTCTCGTCTGTAGGTCAACAAGGAAACCCTGGCAGGCTGCTTGGTGGTACACATGGACTTTCACCATCATGGGCCTATTGTCTTTAGTGCTCAGAGGTTTAGAGATCATGTTGTGGAACATTTGAATTAAACTTCTTGTCACCTTATTTACCGAACTCTACAAGCATCTTTTGGGAGTATGGCTCCTTCTTTGTCTCCTTTGTCGTCTCAATCTCTTCTACCTGAACTTTGGATTTTAGAGCCTGTCAGGTTTGGATCCTGCCTCACCATTTTATACTGTTTCTGCAAGTGATCTCACCTCAGGTGGGCTTCTATGGCCATCAATTGGTCAATGATTCCCTGCCTCAGTTTCTTAGGGTTGCTTTAGCAAATCACAGCAAACAGTATCACTTAAAACAGCAGAAACATATTCATTTTCTCATGCTCTGGTGGCTTGCAGTCTGAAATCCCAGTTTTCCAGGCTGCCTTCTTTCTGAAACCTCTAGGGAAGGATCCTCCCTTCCTGTTTCAGCCTTTGGTGGCCCAGGAGCTCCAGAGCTTGCAGCTGCAGTGCTTTATCCCTGACTGTCTTATACCGCCTTCTCCTCTCATGTATCTGGGTCTCTGTCTTCTCCTTTCTTTATAAGGCCACCAGTCATGTTGGTTGAAGAGCTCACCCTATTGCAGTCTGACCTCATCTTAATTAACCACATCGGCTAAGACTGTATTTCCAGACGAGGTCACATTCTGAGGTATGAAGAGCTGTACTTCAACATACTTTTGAGGGACACAATTTGACCCCCTAGTGTTTCCAAATCTTCATCTTCTGTTGTTTCTTTGTCTCTGAGCTCTAGTTCACCAACAAGACATCTCCACATGGAGGTCTCACCAGCATCTAAAATGCTACCAAAAAAATAAATAAATAAATAAAAGTAAACTCAAATTCCTTCTCTCCCATCTCTGGCTCTCCTCCATAGTCATCCACTGCACTGAATGGTGTATTACAATCTACCTCAGTGGGCTAACCAGGAATATGTTTGGCATGTTTGGTCTACTCTCTTCTTAAGGCCAATCATTTAGAAACTGAATTCTGAAAAATCCAGCAGCTGAAACATCTCTCAAATACTCTCACTTCTTCCCTCTGAAATCTCCATATTCGCAGTCACCTTTGGCCTCCATCCTGAGCTGCTGCATTAATTCTGTGTCATCTTCCACACCTAGTATTGCCTACCATCCCATTTCCCACAGAATAAGTAGAATGGCCTTTCAAAGCAATAATTTTATTATATCATCCTTAATATTTTCCACTTCCATAGTATAAATTTCAAAATCCCCAGCATGGCTGCAGATGGCCTGACAGAGGCAGAACCCCGTCTCCCACCAGCATGACCTCTCACCCCTCCTCCCCATATTCTCCACGCCTTAGCCATGCAGCCTTCTCCCAGTCCTCTGGAAGTTAACGGTCTTTCAACATCAGGGACTTTATACACAATATTTTTATTGTCTTAAGCATATTCCTTCTGTACCCCTTCTTATCCAGCAAGCCCCTACTCAAATTTTGAATCTCGGATGAAGTTTCATTTTCTTCAAGCAGCTTTCCCTGACTGTTTAGTACAAATCAGAGCCCTGTAAAATGATTTCATGTACTCTCTACTTTCCTTTCATAATATGCACATTGAAATGAAATATATAATTACAGAATTACAATCCATTACTCTCACTGAAATACAAGTTCTAAGAAACATGGAAACAGGAACTGTTTTTCTTTACTGCTGTAGGCCCAGTACCTAGAACATTGTCCAAGAGAGTGAAGACATCTTTGCTAAATGAATAATGAATAATGAATGAATAATGAATAAAAGATAAGGCATGTTTTCGTTTTGCTCAATAATATATCCCCAATGTTTTATGTAGTTCCTTTAATAAGTATTGGTTGAATAAAATGTTGCATTAACCCTTTCTTTACCAACAGAACTGGAATATACACCCCTGAAACACACACAGCCAGAGACAATCATTTCAGAAAGGACACTCTACAAGGAGATTTGCGAATGGCAACAAGAGCCTGCCCTGTATGAATATTCTGAAATTCATATGTCTTTGCTCTTTGTCAAAGTACATGCTCAGCCCCAACAGCAGTGAGGGAGTCATCCTGACAGCTTCTGTCTAGCTGGCACAAGTGACGACAGGTCCTCTGGAGGTCTCCCTTCCTCATGTCAGACCTCTGCAGGAAAAGCAGCGGGCAGGGGTTTTTGGTCAAGGTCCCACGTACCCAGCGTCACACTCTGCCCTTGGAGGACAAGATTTATAATGAATGCTCTTAGGATTATTGGCTATACAGACTTATGCTTTGTTCTCAGGTGCAAATGAAGATTACATGAAAATAGATCTATTAAGTAGTAAAATAGACACAGCTATATGTATTCAGCATTAATGCCATCAGGTCGATAGCTGCTGGATTTTCTCAGTGCAAAATGCTTTTGTGCACATTTTCTTCATTGATTACTAAACAAACCTGTGGAAAGAGTTACTGTTTCCCCTGTTACACACTTATGGAATTAAGACTCCATGCAAGGCAACCAGAATAGTGTCTGGAATACAGTCAGACCTGGATGCATGTAGCAGTACTGGAAATGAAAGCCATGTTTTCTGAGTGCCAGACAATCGTCCTTCCCTCTCCCACTGTCTTCTATGGGGGGATGGGGAGAGTTGGGTACAGTTGGGTGTGGGTGTCACCTGATGCTCTTCATGTGGCCTCCTTCTGAGATGGGACCTTGGTGCCTGCTTCCAGGAGTCCCTCCACATCTGTGCTATTCCTATGGGTACCAGGTAACCATGATGGAACATTCCTTTTGTGTCCAAATACTTTTCCAAGTTCACTATGCCTCGTATCTAGTTGGACCCTTACAACATAAATGTGGGCTTGAATTATTATTGCCTCCTTTATACAGATGAGGAGACTAGGACACAGAGAAATTAAGTGACATTCCCTAGGCTACACAATGGATTTTAGTGACAAGGGTCACACTCAGGCAGTTTGATTCCAGAGCCGGAACACTTAACTATTAAATCACATTGCCTTCCATCCCACGCCTACCCTGGTTTCTTTTTGATAGCATCTCTATGCTTCTACTCACGGTCACCCTCTCATAGGGAAATCTGAGTTTACTTACACTTGGAGTTGTAACTGAAAGTTGGTCTCTTTCTCTGATTATCTTTGTCTCCTTATGATGGGGGAGAAAGCCAAAAAAAAAAAAAAATCCTTTGGTCTAAAAGGAAGGCTTTATAAAAAGTGCCTGTGATGTTCTTGCAGGATATTAGTACTTAGTCACTGGTAGTACTTAGTGGGTGATTATAATAATTATGCAAAGCAAACAAATTAGCTAAGTTAACGTCTCACTAAAGCTCATTCCAATGAGGTGTACAAGAGAAAATGAATTCTTCCACTTATTGTTCAACTGAATGGGAATTCTAAAGGGGAAAGATCATTCTAACAGGGATAATTAAAAGCGACATCACCTAGACATCACATTTAAAGTGTACACACACTCATGCACATGCAACTGCTACTTAAGACCTATGTGCAGAGGTGTGGGTTTGGAGGCTGATTTCAAGGTGGCTTATTTTAAATAAAAGCAATGAAAAAATTGTGATTGAGAACTGCAGCAGCACCTTTAAAACGCTCATATTTCTGAAATAATGAGCTACTTTGCAAGATGACAGATTTAAATGGTGAAGCATACACTTCAAAATACTTGCTGTCTAGGCAAGCTTATGATATTTCTACAAATGGGGTTTTCAGAGTCTGGGGGGAATTGGGAAAGGTATCTTGAGCACTTCTCAATTTTAACAAGCACTTTATACTGCGAAGTTCTTCATAATCACTTTTAATAATTGTTCCTTCCCACAGCTCTGTTATTCCCATTTCATAAATGTGGTAACTGATGCAGATAGAATAAAAGGAATATTTTGGAGCTTCCTAGTCAATATCAGGGATTTAATGATCTCAGCCAGCTGAACACTGTGAGAAATCAGAATTACTGTTTAAGAGTCAATCTAGGGGCTTCTGAAAAGCACTCTGAGGTGGAAGCCTTTGCTGCTTGTGCAGTTCTGGCCAAATCTAGGCTGCAGTATCCCACAGAGATCCAAAGATCTCTGGCGGAAGATCACATGAGGGAGGGGTCAATGCACAGAGCGACCCTGGCTCTAGTCTGCTCTACTAGCTGATGTTTCACCTCTCTCTAGTTTTATATTGTGGAAGAAATCACTCTTTCATTCCTTCATTGTGGAAACTATTTATGAGCATTAACAAAGAATCTATATTAAAATCTGAAACAAAAGATGACTTGGAAATCTGCCTTTGCAATTTGTCACCCAACCCATAGTCTAATCGATCACGCTCAGACTTTTGCACCTGGACTGCTCCAAATCAGATACAATTTGTATGTCAAGCAAGAGGTTAAATTGTCTAGTTATTGACCTTGGTTTTAAAGATGCTACAAACCCTAGAAGATATTTCCCTAAGATCGACTGATCTGTGATCTTACCTGTTGTCTGAAGTTCAGAATGAGCACATCTTCTCTGTGGAAGATTTCTGGACAGGTTCATCCTCTGATCTTCACACTTGGGAATAGGACTATGCAGGCTTCCATTTCACTTGAATGTCTTTTAACACTTATTTGAACATACACTTTTTGTAAGGTCCAGTTCTACTTTCTGGGAAGAGTGTATCTTTTGTAGCTTCTGTTGTTCTGTTGTTTTTTTCCTCTCATGTTTTGACCTTTTTAACCTATGCCATCATGAGTTCATAAAGGATAGGATGCAGTAGATACTTCTCTGAATTCCTTCTAGCCCAGCTCAGAGAAGCACTTTACACAAAAGAAAGGTTTGATAATAGCATCCAACCAACTGAATCTCATTGGGAAAGGTATCAATTACCAATTATCAATGAGATTAGTAAAATCCAGAGCACTGGAATTTACTAATATTTACTAAATTCCTATAAATCAAAGAGAAACATTGCATCTCATTTTCTAAGTTATTCTTCATTTCAAATGTCTTAGCGCTTTCCTTTTCATCTCTAAAACTTTCTTTTTGGCTCCAATTATTACGCGGCATACATTATCCTTCTTTTTTCCTCTTTTTCACTGACCTTCTGCACAGCTTTTAAATTTGCACAGATCTGTGATAAGACAGGGAATTCTGCCACTCCTTGACAGATATTCTGTCATTCTGAGCATTTCATAAAGACAGAAGAGGCAGTAGAAATTAGCAATGTCACCTCCAACGTCAAACTCAGTTAACAATCCTTTCCTATTCATTTTCATACTCCACTTAGCCCAAAGTTCTTACTGTTGTCTTCTTCTTTTTTTTTGAAACTGAAAAACATGCCTGCATTTTCAAGAAATGGTGATAGGAAATGCAGCTGAGGAGAAGCTGTTGTGGAAAATTGTGTTCAAATATGTGGTTTATTAAAGTAATAATATCATGTTGGAGAAAGAGATGTCAGAATAGTTCAGAATAGTTCAGTGCCTAACTATTTACGAACAAAAACCGAAATCACAAAAGTAAGCAATTTACCCCATTTACCTACCAAGTCAATCGGAGACATTGGTCTGTATCTGGGTTGGCGACCTTTGGACAGGTTTCTCTAATCCATTCAATATAAAATCCCTCTGCAAAGAAGCATGTGCTCAAAGAGTGAACCTAGTTTGTTATGCTGCCTCTGGAGATGTATGTATCACAGTGGTTTAGAGCACAAGATTTGGAGTTCGGGGGCTTGGAATTTTCAAAATAAGTCTCATGAAATAACCTTGAACAATTCACATTCTTCCTCTTAGCGTCTGTTCCCTCCTCTATAAAATGAAGATAACGGTAGTATCTACAGGGTTATTGTGAGAATTCAATGAGCTAATAGCTCACAATCTGGCATGCTGTGAGGCTCAAATCAGAGCTCTTACTATTACACATACACCATTTAGAAATAATTGTGAAGCTCACAGATGAGTTCTTTGGCAGAGAGCAATCCAATAGCACATGCTGCCGAATCTCTAAAGTAGCCATTGGTGACCTATTAAACTAGGACATTATCCACTTTCTGGGTTTATTCATTTGCTCTTTCATTGAGGGTCTACACCAGGATTTAGTGGGTGCCTACTCAGGGTACTAGCAATACAGAGGTGATTTAGATGAGGTCTTTGTCCTTGAAATGCTCTCCCAGAAAGTATTTGCATTAGACCGATAAGTGTAACAGAAGTACTTATAAAGTAGCCCATAGAAAGCACTGAGCTCCACCTTTGTAAGGTCAAATGGGATTTACAGAGTCAGAGAGTGCTGCGAACCATTGAACTATATTTGCTCCATTCCCAGGTTTCTATCAGGCTCATGATGACACAACACCAGGAAAATCTGCTCTCTCTTAATATGTGCAAACACATTCAGGAGTGACATATTGTAAAGGTAGGTCATATCTGATTTAACTTGCTTCTGACTTCCTGCTAAGGAGTCATCCTTGCTTTGTTTTTTCTGCCTCCACCTTCCCGAGGGAAGTTTGCTCTGTGAAGGGATGCATACACACTAGACACTCTCCCTAGTGATGCTTCCATTTTAGATGGACAATGAAGGGAGTTTTAGGGAGGGTTTAATTTATGATTTTGCTTCTGAGTGAGCTTGGGTAGAACCTGGAGTAGATGGATAATCATATGATATTTTTACTTATCAGAAGATGAAAAATTGTATGGCCAAGATGAAATGAAAAATGTTTGTGATGGGTAGAGGATGAGGGTCACTAAGAATGTTGTCAGAGTGAGAGCAAGGTTGCACATGACCTCTTTCTTAAACATTTGGGGAAAATGAGACTCTGGAGGCTTGGCTGAGGCCAGCATCAGCTGATACAAGAGTCTAGATAATTGTGTGGCTCAGCACATTCTCCTTCCCTACTGAGTGACCTGTGACCTGCTACCTGTGACCTGTATGATCTGAGAACAGTTCTAGCAACCTTTGAAAACCATCAAAGAAATGGATCCATTTGCTTCTGCCATATTTTGCAATGCTACTTCTCTGGCCAGCTATGTCCCCTGTCCCCAAGCATCACTTGTTTCTCTATTTTTGCTTTAGTACTGGGAGGGACTTTAAGGATGATTTTTTATGAATGTGGATGTCAAGGATTCATGCTAGACCCTGGTACCAATGCTGCTCTCCGCAGCCCGAGTCTTCTGCATTACATTCCTCTTCCACTTCCCCTTATCCAATGTCTGCTTTCAGCCCAGGCCCATCCAGTAGCTAGCAGAGTACTGTGTAACACAAAGCAGTCAATAAATGTTTGTTAGATTAAACAAAAGCCACAATTTGACAATAGACAAAGCAAATAAGCATAATGGGAAAATAATGTTACAGAGTACAGAAGATAAAATGAATCTTAGCAGCAACACCAAATTAACTGAAGCATCTTTTTGATCTGCTCTGCACAATATTAAAGGAAATGAGCTGCGCTATAAAAGGTTAAAGTTTGCTCTTTGCCTCCCTGATTTGTTTGTTTCCCATGTTCCTATGTCTTTGCAAGTTTCTCTTTGCTACATTTTGGAGGCAGTAATCTCTGCAGCTGCAAACTGAGCCTTCATGGATCCACAGTACTTCTTATGGCCTTGATGGATGACTGTTTCCTAAACATGTTTACATTTCCAAAACACTTTGTGCTTTCCCTCCCTTGGGAGTGCCTGGGATATGTAGATAGAGATGGTTCTGTACCCAGCTGACTTCCTCTGCCCTGCCTTAGATGCAGCACAGGAGCCTGCATATGAAAATTAGAATAAGGCTTGCAGAGGCTGCTTTGAGACCAGTGGTTACTAAGGGAAGAGGAATTCAATGAGTTGGAGACTGGGGGTGGGGAGTGGGGGACTGTCAAAATGTGTCTTCTGTGTGGCCCAGTGGGAACTGGTTCTCAAAGACTCCTTGCTCATCAGCTTGCTCTGACATTACCTTAACCTTTGCATCATTTCACCCCTAGGTTCTGAGGGGCTCACACTGGCTCCTTCATCTCCAGAACATGGTTGTCTGGATTCTAGACCTACCTCCTCCTCAAGCCCCTCTATTTCATTTAGCAGAGGGTCCTATCCTTTTTGTGTGTAAGATCTCTCATAGTCATCTATTTCACATCCACGTCACCTGCCCAGGTAAGGCCCCAAAAGATTCACCCATTGCACTGTTTGTTGATGGAATTGCCCTTCCAGCTGCAGATCCACCACCTCTATGAGACAGACAGGCTTTTCCATATGCCTGTCATCTGATCAAGGACCTTCAGTGGCTCCCACTTCCTTTGGAACAGGCCCTCAAGGACTGTTGCTGATTGATGGATTGCTGTGCAAACTATGCATGGTGCCCATGTTTACGAGGCCCCGACACAGCTTTTAATGACCACTCACATTAATCTCTCTCTCCAAAAGGGTCTTTGGAGATATTTAATGTGCAGCCGGTGTCTCTTTTAAGTAGATGAGTATGCATGAGAGGTGGAAGTAACTCCAGAGACACCATTGAGTTTAAACAACACTTTGAATGACATGCCTTCTTTGGGGCTATTTCTCTGAACTTATCAGCTTGCTTGGAAATGAGTCTGCCTTCATTTTTAGCATCACTCCCAAATTTGAATGCTGATGGTGTCTCAGAACACTGCAATGTTCCTTGTGACAGCTAGAGCAAAGTCTAATTATGGAAAGATAAATATGAATTCCAACTTCTTGCTTTCCCCAGGATGTCACAACCCTAAATGCTTGGTGAGTTCAGATTTTTGTGAGTCACTATTATTGTGCAGGGAAAAAAAAAGTTTATATTATTAAATCTACTCTTAGCTGTACAATTTCTTCAGAGACCTAGGGCCCTTCCTGCCTTTACAAATCTAAAGAAATTGGATAAAGAGACAATAACCTGAGCGTTCCTGGAGACATGAGGTAGTTTGATCTATTTTTATGGCAGCCTATTTCTAAGGGCAACACATCTCTGTTTTTTTAATCAAATGGTGTGAATCGAAAGTTGCCACCTGACCTCTGGTGCGGACATCACAGGATGTCAATGGCAGCTGTGAAGAGTGTGAACACCAAAAAGGAGTTGTCTTGGTCTTACTCTGGGAAATAACCTTGACCCTGCACTAAGGAAGCAGACTGCTATCTCAAAAAGCAGAAGGGGCTGCTTTGCATTTGGAATTGCTGCCTTTTGATCTGCTATGCACTGTTGTCTGGGCATTAGGTAAGTCTGAGCCAGGAGGGCTGCTGCACCTTGCTCAGGTCAAGATTAGGGAGGTCCAACTTCTCTCTGCTGTCAAATCTTTATTTATTGAGCCAGTGCCACAGGTAGAAGCTACTGAGAAATGTAAGAAGAATGAGGGTACAGAGGACAATTGAGCTCAGAGAATATCAATTATATTTGTTTCTGAACAGCAGGAATAACCATTAACAAATTTAAAAATCAAAGTCTTATTGACACCTGTATTGTAATTAAGATCACTATTTCTTTATTTAAAGGTGGGACTTCTGAATTTCAAATCTAAAACTCTCCAAGCCTAATTCATTTTGGAGCATATTATATGGACTATAAACATATTTTGTGATTGATTCATTAATTAATTAATCAAGAGGGACACTGGAAATATTCCCTTCCCTCCAAGATTTAGGCCTAGCTGGTGCTTTTGCTGCATCCCCAATACCTTCACCAAGTTTGTGCAAATTCTGGAATTCCTTGTCTGTTCTTCAGTTTCCCCTAGGTGATGAATTCTAAGAGGGCAGGGATTATGTCTGTTTTATCATTGCTCTGGGATGGCATCTGGCAGGTTGTTACATTCACTAACCCTGTTGTGTGGATGAATAATTTTAAGAACTGATACATTGGGCACTTCAGATTTCAGTCAATAATCTTCATTTGCTTAAACTATGTCATTGCGGTGACTCCCTCTGTGAGAGCCTGAGTTTAAATCTTTGTCATTTTACCCATCATCAAGACACAGGGCTCACACAGCTAAGAAACCTCCCCACCTCCCCACTTCTCTCACCCTAAAGGGAAAAGAAGAACCATCAGTCATGGTCATCCCCAAGGATGAGTAGAGGTTAGCTGGGGGAGAGATGGAGTTAGCATTCTGAGTGAGGGATACCACTAAAGACGACAGTGTAGATAGCATAAACAGTTGCGGGGGAAGCTGGCTCAGGATACCAGTTTGAGCACATGCCAATATCTGGGCAATAGACAGATGTATAGCCAGAAACCAGATGGGACAAGTTATACCTCAGGGGAAATCAATCATAGTTATGAGATAATCTCAGATGAGGGTGTTTTTTCCCCTAATGATTTCTAGAAATTGGAAAGAGCCCCTGAAATTTACCTGAAACTACTGGGGAAAGAGATGGAGAGAAAGGACTCTTAATTGATGCTCTCTCTCCAGAAAACCCATGAACAAATAAATCAATGCAGTGTCACATTTACTTAAATATGACCAAAGAAAAGTTCTTGCTCCCTGTTGCTAAGAGATTTAAGAAAAAAGAAAAAGAAAGAAATGAATTTAAGGAAAAATAGAGGAAGTGATTGAGTCTCCAGTTTTAATTATCAGAAACTGATTGGTGACCATCTTTGGAAAGTTTAAATTGAAAAAAAAAATCTCCAAGAAATAAGTGACTGCTTCTGTTGTTAGATGATGAATACTTTAATATTACTTTCATTTACTAACCCACCTGCTCTTTCTGAGCAAATCTTTCATTCATTTCTGTATTATCTGCTAAGGGATGAACAGTGAAGCTTAAATCTATGACCTCCAAATAATTAAGCTTGATATTTCTTTTCATAAGTAGAATCTCTCTGAGCATAAGGTCCTCACTGTTGAGCTTTTTTTTTTCCCCCTTAAGATGAAAAAAGAAGAGAGAAAAGAGCCTGCTGTGGCTCAAATTTTAATTTTTAGACTAGAAGGTTTCCAGAAGCTTCTTAATAGGACTTTGAATTCAAGTTCTTGAGGAGACTCTTTGCGGCCTGCTGGGGTATAGGAAGAAGCTGTTTTTCGCTGGATACCTGAGAGAGAGGGCACCGTGCCTGCTGTGGACAATCTCAGACTTTGAAATAATCACTCATTTTGGTATGACATTCAGCCAGAAATCTAATTTTTAAAACTTCATATTAATAGAAAAAAATCAGTTTCTATGGATTCTGTTCTATCTACATGTGAGGAGAGCTGGGTTTACAGTTGGATTGTTAATTTTTGTGGTGACATAAGGGTATTAAAACATGCTAACAATGTTTGCTCTCTGAAAAAAGCAGTTCTGATACCATGAGTTGTGAAAGGCCTATTTTTGTCTCAGTATTGGGACATGGTTCATCTTCACCACTCCAATCTTCCTTCTTTCTCCCTCCCTCCATCCCTTCTTCCTTCTTTTTGTCTCCCCTGTATCTCCCTTCTCTTTCTTCCTTCTCCTCCCCTCTCTCACTCCTTTATTGAAGGCATTATTTGCATATAATAAAATTCATTGACCTAAAGCATTCAGTTGGGTGAATTTTGACACATACATATACCCATGTGATCAGTACCCCAAATATAACATAGAATATTTGCTTCACTTCAAAAAGATATCTGTGTTCCTTACCAATGCAGAGGTACCCTGTAATCCAATTTCCTTGAACAGGATGTTGTTGCCTGTTCTTTGATTCCATTGAAATACATAGTATGCACCTTTTGTACCTGACTTCTTTCTTTCCATTCAATGCTTTTGAAATTCTCTCATGTTGATTTAGAAGCAGATTGATCATTTCCATTGCTGAATAGTATTCTAAGGTATGAATATACCAGAATGTGTCTACCAGTTCTCTTGTTGAGGAATCTTGGTCCTATTTCCTGTTTTTGACTGTTATGAATAAAACTGTTACAAGTCTATTCATGGACATGTACTACTATTGCTCTACAATGCATAAGTAATATGTTTAATTTGTGCAGAAATTCACCAATAGATCTTTAAAACTGTTGAATTTATTTTATGCCTACAAGTGTGAGAGTTCAGTTGTCCCAGATCTTTACCAATAGATGATATTCTCAGTATATTTGCCTATTTATGTTTATTTGTTATTTTTAACTTTTCCATTTCCATAGCTATAAAGTGGTATATAATTTTTATTTTCATTTATTTATGTTGGAGCTGGGGTTGGAGCCAGAGCTTTGCACATGTAAGGGACATACTGTATCACTGAACAACAACCCTAACTCCAGGAATCTCATTTTTATATTTGCATTTTCCTGATAACCTAATGACATTGAGCATCTTTTCATGTTTATTGAGCATTTGTGTATCTTTAATTTGTGAAGAATCTGTTCAAGTGTTTTGCCCAATTTTTTTGTTGCATTGTGTAACTTTATTGCTGATGTGTAGGAATGCTTTATATATTTGAGAAACAAATTCTTTGCCAGATGCATATAATATGTAATATTTCATCCAACCTAGGGATTGCTTTTTCATTTTCTTACCCATGTCTTTCAAGTAGCAAAGGTTTGGGGAAGGGCAATGGTGAACTGAGATTGAATCAAAACAACAGTAACACAGTGGAATGTTGAAGTAGAAAGCCTGTTGGAAAATACTGGATAGAAATTTAGAGCACTAACAACCAGGGGAAAAATAGAAATATTGGTTTTTAGAATAGAAAAAGAATTAATAAAAGTAATAGACTGTAGCAGCACCAGATTATATAGCAGCTCAGTTAGGGAGGGGAAGCTACCTTTCAGAGTTTTCCAGAAAATTAAAAAAAAAAAAAAAAGAGAACACCACTGTCCAGCTAATTCATCACCTGAGCAGAAAATATACTCAACTACTGTGAAGTTAGCTGGGACAGGAGGGTCCCAGAACTTCCCAGCAGAATTAGCAAGAGTGAGGAAGTACTGCTAGCTTAAAAAGAGTCTTCATTTGTCCCTGTCTTCAATTTTAGGTGAGGATCAAAGCAGATTGACCTCGGTTGTAAAGTGGTGTACTCATAAATCATTTGTAGAAATCTACCTGCACAATGGGCACAGAACCTATCCTGTATATATTTCCTCTCCTTGTAGGTGTGGTTGTGGTCCTCCATGTAGTCCTAGCCTGCTGTCACCAAGGAGCCTGAGTAATAAAATGTCCAAACATTCTCAAAAACAAACAAACAAATAAAAAAAGGTTTGCATTTGAATTTTCCAAATGGGACATTAGAAATCTCTGCAGTTTTCCACTGTGTATCATTTTTCTTTCTATTTTTATTCCTTTTTATCTTCTTCTTATATGTGTTTTTTTTTAAGTGCCCAGGCCCGTGTGTTTAGCTTTTCACTGAATCATAGACACATAAGCCATGGGTCCATCTGAGCACAGAAGTGAGACTGTGGTACAGACTGGGGTGCAACTCTGGGCAACAACAGGGGTTGCATTAGAAACTGTGAAAGAATATGCAAGAACTTTGGAACAACATTAAGAGATCAAACCTAAGGCTCATAGGCATTGAAGAAGGAGCCAGAGATATAGCTAATGGCATTTCTTTAATGAAATACTAGTGAAATACTTAAGAAAAATTTCTGAAGCATCGGCGTGAGATTGACTTCTGAATACTGTGTGGATTTAGAATCCCACATAGAAAAAAAAACAGAAAAGAACCTCTCCATAATTCAAATACCAAAAATACAGGTCTAAGGAAGAATTTTAAATACTAAAGGGAAAAAGGTTACAGATCACATTTAGATGAAACCAAATTGGAATAACATCAGATTTCTCAGCAACAACCCCAAAGTTCATGAGTGTTTGGAATGATGTCTTTCAAGCCCTGAAGGAAAATAACTATCAACCAAGATTGATATATCTAGCAAAGTTATCTTTCAGAATTGTAGAAAAAAATAAAAAACTTTCAAGATGAGCATAAACTAATGGAAATCATGACTACTGTGCCAGCAGTGCAGAAGATACTTAAAGAAACCCTATACAAAGATACAGAAGATAATAACAACAAAGAGAACTCAGAAAAGAATAAATCTAATCAGAAGAGTAGATAAGCAAGTGAGAATTAGGATCAAATATTAGATAAAAATCAAATGGCAGAAATTAATAAATAGCTCTCTATAATAATACTGAATAGTAATGGTCTCAACTCTCCAATTAAAAGACATACACTGATAGATTGGATTAAAAAGCAATACCCAGTTGCATTTTGCCTCTAAGAAACACACATTAGAGGCAAAGATATTCATAGGCTGAAAGCGGAAGATTGGAAAATGATATTCTATGCAAATGGAACCTGAAATCAAGCTTGAGTAGCTACTCTCATACCAACAAAGCAGACTTCAAGCCACAGTGAGAGGGACAGCAAGAATGATACATCTACCAGAAGAAAAGCCCTGGATTAATAAAATTAGAGATAAAAAGGAACTATCACAATAGACATCACTGAAATCCAGAGGATCACTAGAGACTATTTTGAAAACTTAAATAACAGTAAGTTCAAATATCTTTAAGAAATGGATAAGTTTCTGGATACACAGGACCTACCAAAATTGAACCAAGAGGATATATAAAATGTAAGCAGGCCAATAATAAGCAAGGAGACTGAAGAAGTAATAAAAACCTTGCAACAAAGAAAAGCATATGAGCTGATGATTCTAACCTGAATTCTACCAGACCTTTAAAGAAGAATTAATTACAGTGCTCCTCAAATTATTCCATGAAATAGAAAGGGAGGGAACACTTTCAAATTCATTCTATGAAGCTAGTATCATCCTGATATCCAAACCAGGTAAAGGCACATCAAGGAAAAAAATTACAAACCAATATACTGAAGAACACAGATGAAAAAAAATCCTTAATGAAATATTAGCAAATAGATTTCAAAAACACATTACAAAGATTATATATTGTGATCAAATTGGTTTCATTCCAAGGATGCAAGGAACATTTAACACATTTAAATAAATAAACCTAATGCACCACATAAGTAAAATCAAGGACAGAAATCACATGATCATTTCAATAGATGCATAAAAAGCCTTCAATGAAAGTTTCAACTGTTCTTGATTAAAAAAAAAAATCACTGGAGGAATTAGGGATAGAAGGAAACTACCTCAATATCATAAAGGTTGTATGTGACAAACCCAGAGCCAACATCATACTGAGTGGGGAAAACCTTAAAGCATTTTTCTTAAAATCAAGGACAAGAATATCCACTCTCACCTCTCCTATTCAATATAGTATTTGGAATTAGACAAGAAAGAAAATAAAAAAGGTACAAACAGGAAATTAAGAAGTGAAATTAGCACTGTTTGCAAATTACATAGTTTAATAATTAGAAGATCCTAAGAATTTCACCAGACTTCTAAAGTTGACAGAAAAATTCTAGAGCTGATAAATTCAACAAAGTAGCAGGATATAAAACTAATACAAAAGCCTATAGATTTAAAAAATATATACCAATAATGAATTCACTGAGAAAGAAATACAGAGAACAATTCTATTCACAATACCCTCAAAAACAGATACAAAAACAAAACAAAACAAAGCAACAAAACACCCCCAAACAAACAAACAGACACATATGTAGGAATAAATCTAACCAAAGAGGTAAAATATCTCTATAATAAAAATTACTGAGCCCCGAAAAAGAAATAGAAGACACTAGAAAATGCAAAGACCTTCCATATTCATGGGTAGACGGAAGTAATATTATTAAAATGGCAATATTACCAAGCATGATCTACTAATTCAATGCAATCACTATAAAAATATGAATGACACTCTTTAAAAACTCAAAAAAATCAGTCCTAAATTCATATGGAAAAGTAAAAGTCCCAGAAGAGCCAAAGCTGTTGGAAAGAGGAACAATGCTGTAGGCACCATGATACCTAATTTCAAATTATACTACAAAGATATAGTTTATAAAAAGGGGGAGCAGCATTAAAATAGACATCTAGCCAATAAAATAGAATAGAAACCACAGAGACAAACCCACATATATACATAGAATAATCTGATCCTTGACAAAGGACCACTAATATGTTGGAGAAAAGACAGACTTTTAAACAAATGGTTCTGGGAAAACTGGATATCTATATGTAGAAAAAAGAAAAATAGATCCCCATCTTTCATTTTACACAAAAGGTAACTCAAAATAGCTAGTAACTAGACCAGAAAATTTGCAACTTGTAGAAGAAAACACAGAGATTATATTTCAACACAAAAAAGCACAGACATAACCTTCCTCAATAGGATTCCTAAAACTCAGAAAATTATACAAAGAATTAATGGGATGGCATCACATTAAGTACAGCAAAGGAAACCATATCATGGGGAGCACCTACGGAAGGGGAGAAAGACTTTACTAACTACTCTTCTGACTGAACATGATTAATATGCAGAATCTAAAAATAACTCAAAAATTTATCACCAAAAAAGCAAAAAAATTAATAAATGGGTAAATGAACTAAACAGACATATCCCAAAAGAAGTATAAATGACTACCAATTATATGAAAAATGATAACATCTCTAGCTATCAGGGAAATATATCAAAACTACATTGAGATTTCATCTCATTCAACTTAAAATGGTAATTGTCAAGAACATAAATAACATCACCATTTGACCCAGCTATCCCACTCCTTGGTCTATACCCAAAGAAATTAAAATCAGCATACTACAGTGACATAGCCACATCAATGTTTATAGCAGCTCAATTCACAATAGCTAAGCTGTGGAACCAACCTAGATGCCCTGCAACAGAGGAATAGATAAAGAAACTGTGCTACATGTACACAATGGAATATTACTCAGCATTAAAGCAGAATAAAATGATGGCATTTTCAGGAAAATGGATGAAGTTGGAGAATATCATGCTAAGCGAAGTAAGCCAATCCCAAAAAAACCAAAGGCTGAATGTTCTCTCTGGTTAGTGGATGCTAATCCATAATGGGGTTGGTCATGGGGAGAATGGAGGAACTTTGGGCAAAGGGGAAGGGAGGGCAGGGGAGGGGGCATGGGGACAGGAAAATAGTGGAATGAGATGAACATCATTACCCTGGGTACATGTATGACTGCACATGTGGCGCAACTACATCATGTACAAACAGAAAAATGAAAAGCTGTGCTCCATTTGTATACAATGAATTGAAATGCATTCTGCTGTCATATATAACTAATTAGAACAAATTAATAAAATTAATAAAATTTTTTAAAAAGTGAACATAAATAACATGCTGGGTATGTGGAAAGGGGAACACTAATACACTGTGGGATTGTAAATTAGTACAATAATTCTGGAAACAGTATGCATGTTCCTCAAAATACTAATTCAGTTATACCACTCCTCTATTTATCCAAAAAGAATTAAAGTCAGCAAACCGTGGAGATACATGTTTATAGCAGAGCAACACACAGTGAAGTAATGGAACCAGCCTACGTGTACATCAACAGATAAATGGACAAAAAATAAATATGGTATTTATACACAATGAAGTTTTATTCAGCCATAAAGAACAAAATTATGGCATTTGCAGAATGATGTGTTGAATTGGAGAGCATCATGTTAAGCAAAATAAGACAGATTCAGAAAGTCAAATGTTATATGTTTTTTCTCACACGTGGAAGCTAAAGAAAAAAAAGGAAAACAAAGGGGGGGGGTCTCAGAAATCAAAGGGAGATGAGTAGAGGAAAAAGACCAGGAGGTGGGAGGAGGGGAGGAAGGGGGAAATGCTGGAGGATGATATTGGCCAAATTATATTGTTACATTATGTGCATATACGAATTGTAACAATAAGTCCCATCACTATGCGCAACTATAATGCACAACTAAAAATGTAGAAAAAAAGAAAAGAGAAGGGAGACAGGTAGAGTAGAGGAAGGGGATCAGGGTATTGGAGAAGGGGAGGGAAAGGGAGGTACTGGGAAATTCAATTGATCAAATTATGTTATGTACATGTACAAATATGTCATGATGAATGTCACCGCTATGCATGATTATGCACCGATAATTTTTTTAAAGAAGAAATAAGTTTTCATTTTGGTAGAATTCAATATATCAATTGTTTTTTTATGTTTTAAATAACAAATCTTTACTTACTTTGAAGTAGCAAAACTATTCTCCTATGTTTTCTTCTAGAAGTTTTATAAATTTTCTTTTACATGTACACTTATAATCCATTAATTTTTCATTAATTTTTAATTGACATTAAAACTGCACACATTTATGGAGTACCATGAGATGTTTGGGCACACATATACATTGTATAATGTGCAACTCAGGGTACGTATTGGCTAAAACATTTATTATTTATTTGTGGTAAAAATAGTTAAAAATCCTTTCTTCTAACTTTCTTGAAATATATGGTCCATTATTATTATCTCTAGTCATCTAATTGTGCAGTTGAACACTGGAAATTATTTCTCCTAACTATATCTTGGTACACATGGTCTAACTTTCCTCCCTGCATACCCCCAAACTCCTACCAGCCCCTGGTAGCCAGCCTTTGACTTGAGACTTATCATTCTAGTTTGAATTAATTATATATGTATTAATATTACAGTTCTTTGTACTTTTTTCTACTGTGTTCATGTACTGTTAATATCATGAAATCAATTCTTAATTTCTAATATTGGATTTTTATTTCAGCTTTCTCATTTACTTTCCTTGATTTTTTTTTTTTTTTGTATTTTTCATCTCTCCTCTGAGATCCTTGCATCTTTATACATGTAGTCCTACTTTTCCACAGGATTTTGTGACACATTAATCATAGCCATTCTAAACTCCCTGAGTGAAACATTTAGGGGCATCTATGATTTCGTTTTATTGACATCTTCCTCTCTCGACAAGTAAACTCATTTTTAAAAAATTTATATGTCCCATAATTCCATGATTTTATGTGAACAGTTTTGTGTGAAAGAATATTAGAGACAAAGAAAAACATTATTTACTTCTAGAAAAACAATGTGCCTTTTTATCTATGCAGTTAGAATTGTGGTGTTAAAATTAATCATTGTATATGTATATGTGTGTGTGTGTGTATGCGCACTTGACCTTAGTAAAGGAATGGGGATTTTTGCATAGATGAGTTTTTGCTTATCTCTGTGTTTTCCTACCTGTTGCCAGCTTCTTATGTCACTGTAACATTCTCTCTGCCCCCTACTTTCATCCCCAGCTTTCTGTTCCTCAGTGAATGTCTCCATTCTCACACTCTTACAGTGCTTGGTAGTAAGAGACACATGCATTTATAGGGACTATCTCTTGGTTTTGGTCCCATGTCCCCAATTGTGTAGACAGGAGGGTAGACCCCCTAAGGCACCTCAGAATTCTCATTTGTCAAGGGAGTCTCCACACAGCCACAGAAATGATGAGTCTGTCTGCTTTCTCCTGCCTCAGACAATAGTGGATTCTCTTGCCTGCAGGTTCTCTGCCATGGATTAAAATAGTCCTTGTTCCCCTATCTCTAGGAAAGGCTTGCCACTATGAAAATGGTGTTCAATGCATTTTCTTTGTGTCCTCAGTTACCTAAAGAATTAAAGTGAAAACAAACCAAGGTGTTCTGACTTGTCCAGCCTTTCCTTGCTGTTAGGGTCGGAGCGACTGTCCGTTGTGATTGCATCCTGATCAGAACAAAAGTTGATCATTCTGCTCTTCTTGTTGTCTGATTTATATTTCCTACTTATAAAATTGGACTGCTTTTTAATCTTGATTCCTGATAAATATCTGGTAAGGTTGTGATGTTTGTGGGTTTGCTTTCCTCAGAACTCAGCATTGTAATTGGAAGGATCCCATCTTCTTTTGTTCTATTCTTGGACATGAAAAAATGTCCTTGTTGTAATATATTCCCACCAACTAGCACCTTTTGGTACATAGTGATTGGCAGTTAGCTTACTTGAAGCTTGTCTCAGGAATGATTTTTTTTCTAGTATACTCCAGGGACCAGAGCTCTCTTGGACACTGGACCAATTGAGCACAATTAAGAGGTACTTCATCTGATAGCCAATCCCTGCACTGCCAGTTACTCAGAAGTTATAGCTTAGTTTTAACTTTCAGTAAACAAAACAAAAAAAAAAAACCAAAAAAACAAAAAAAATCCCTGCAAATCCCAAACCTGATACATTGGCCCAGATTCTGTAAATAAAGTAAGAACTCCCCACTTCTTGAGAATCTGGTAGAATGCTACTGGTGAATTTGCAGGGTTTGCAGCAGCATGCTTTGTTCCTTGGTCTGAGGAAATTCAACACTGGCAAATTATCTGCACAAAGATGGTAGACATTAAAATGATCTCATAGAAACCCCGTGGCCTCCTTGCTGAACATGAAACTATAGCACATGCATGACTGGGCTGCACAATCTGTCCTCAGAGGGCTTCTACACAATTCAAAGGAACATAGAGGATAGGAGTATATTTCAGTTTGTGTCAGATGGTATGGGAAAAGTATATAAAAAAAGTTTTTGAACAGACATTCAGTGTAGTTACCCTAGAGTAAAAGTATGTTCTTTTTTTCCTTTTGTAAGAATTACTCACTAGCAATAAAGAGCTCACCATTCCTTGTACTTTAATAGCAGGTAGAGATAATAAGCGGCTGGTTTTTAGGAATTCCTCTGGGACCAGCATATGTGGCTGTAATCATATGATGTTGTTTTAGTCAGTTTTTTTATTGTTATGATCAGAAGACCCAACAAGAACAATAAGAGGAGGGAAAGTTTATTTTGGCCCATGGTTTCAGAGGTCTCAATCCATACATGACAGACTTCATGGCTACAGGCTTGAGGTGAGGCAGAACATCATGATGGAAAGACATGGTGTAGGAAAGCAGCTTGGAACTTGGGCATCAGGGAGCAGAGAGAGCTCCCCACACCAGGGACAAAATATAAACCCCAAAGGCACACGCGTAGTGACCTATCTCCTCCAGCCATACCCTACCTGCCTAGAGTTCTGCCTAGTTAATCCATCTCAGTGGATTAATCCACTGATTAGGTTAAAGCTTTCCTAACCTAATCATTCACCTCTGAGCATTCTTGCATTGTCTCACACATGAGCTTTTAGGGATGTCACATGTCCAAACCATAACAGATGTGATCTCTGAAATAAAAGGGATTATACTCTGAGTCAGGAAATTAACACATACAATTAACCAAAAATAACAATCAACATTTTTCCTTATAAATATTTTTATTTTTAAAATTTATTTTAGTTGATAAATAACTGTATATGTATGGGTTAGAATGTGATGTTTTGATCTATGCATGTACTATAGAAAGATTCAATTAAATCAATTAACATTCATCACCTGTCCAATTTATTTTTTTTTGTGTAGTGAGCACATTAAAAATGTATTCTTATAGCAATTTTTAAGTATGTAACACATTATTATTAATTGTGGTCACTGTGAAGTGCATTAGATCTCTAGATTGTTCTTCCAGTCTAACTGAGACTTTGTATCCTTTTTTTTTTAACATCTATATCCTTTCCTCTTCCCTTGTTGGCCACCCCAGCTTCTCTGGGTAATTCTGAGACTGACTTTTTAAAATTCTACATATAAGTGAGAACATGTAGTTTTGTCTTTCTGTGCCTGGCTTATTTTACTTAGCATAATGTTTTGAATGTTTTCCAAAAAATAGTTCAAAGTGTTGAAGGAGCCCAGATGGGAGGTAGACAGAAGGGCGAGGAGGGAAAGGAAATCAGGGGACTGAGGGGACTTCACACAGGCAATGGGGCTCTAATGGGTTCTGAAGTATGAGTGTGGGTTTGGATACAGAGATAACTTTGCATAGTCAGTCATGTCAAAGGGCTGGAACTAGTATGACACTTGATATATTTTCACGTATCTTCTCATAAGGAGTTCCATGGGTCATACAATTACAAAGTGCAGAATTGTGGAGGGAGCCTATTTGTAAGGTCTAAATACAAAATTGTGGCCTTTGGCTTTAGTAATGAACTTTCCTAAACAAATCTATGCACTAACTTCACTGACATAGCTTATGTTTTAACTAAGTCCTAGGACTTAGTTCCTAAATTTCCTAATTTATGAAAATAAATCCTAGAAATACTCCTCCAAGCCAGTTTTATTTTTTAAATTTGTTTATTTTACTTAAGTATACATGATAGCAGAATGCGTTTTGATTCATTGTATACAAATTGAGCGCAGGTTTTCATTTCTCTGGTTATACATGATGTAGAATCACACTATATATGCAGTCATACATGAAGCTAGGGCTTCCACCTTCTTTCATCCCCCCATTTCCCTTTCTTCCCCCTACCCTTTAGAGTTAGTTGCAATCTCATTTCTTTAGAACAGTGGTTATCATCTAGGCATGTCTATCGACACTCTTAGGAGATATAAAAATGCAGATCTCTAGGTTTTATCTCAGCTTTCCTGTGTTGGAGTGATAGTGGTCAATATCAGTTATATATATAAATGAAGCAAGGTGATATATACATACATGCAATTGTATATAATTCTGGTTATGAATCATTGTTCTGTAGCAGAAATTGAAAAACTTGAGCATGCATCAAAATCACTTGGAAGCTTATTAAAATATGCATGGCTGGGCAGCACCCTCCTGAATTTCTGATTCAGTAGGTGCAAGATGGGCCAAAGAATTTGCGTTTCAATCAGATTCCCAGAGGACACTGATGCAATGTGACTGGTCTCAAAACCACACTTCTTAGAGTTGAAAACAATTCAAAGCTATTTGAACCAATAAAAATCATATAACCAAATGACTAATATATAAAGGTTAAAGGTTCCCTAAAGGGAGGGGAGGGAATTGAATTTTGAATAAGGAGTTTAGAGTGGCTATGCTCTCCACCTTGGCTTTTCCATTCATGGGAAGGGCCAAGACTCTTCTCATTCCTTACTAGCTATATACTGGGGTAGCAATGGACTGCATTTCTATTGGTTCCAACCTCTAAAAATACACACTTAACCCTGTCAAGGCAATGAATTAAGAAGAAAGAACTGGAGGCAGCTTCTGTAGCAAGGTTCCTGAAATGGAATGAGCTTTGCTGGCATCTTTGCGATATAGGTCTGCAGTCTCCTTAAGAAGCTTCTCAAGAAACAAAGACTTTCATGCAGGCAGGGACACACTGAGGTCAGGGCAAGGGGATTCGACAAGAAGAAACACCTTACATGACACTGTCCCGTGCTGCCTTATGGAATAATGAAAAGCAGTTTGGTTTTTTTTTTTTTTTTTTTGGCTTGTTTTATTGTTGTCCTTTAAATTCTCTAAAGATAATATTCTACCATATCCTGTACCTACAGAGGGTGTACCCACTGCTCTGCCCTTGGAATGCCACTGCTTGGAGGCACTTTTTTTTTCTTTTGTATATTATCCATTTTATTATGGACAAAAATCACTATTCTTCAAAGGACAACAAAGAAACAGACCTTCCACCATAGGAATTTCCACAAAGTCCCTGGAAAGCAAAGATTTCTAATTCGTGGCCATTGTACATTCTGTCATTTCTTCTCTGAGGCGAGCCATTTAATAGAAGCAGAACAGCCTCATTTTCTCAAGACAATAAGAAGCAAAGAAAAAGAAAACCTAGAATTCAAGCAAATATTGTCCTGAGTCTGAGAGCCTCTTACCTCCGTGCTGCAGGGTGCCCCAGACATATTCTCTCCTTTTGATTCTCAAGAGCTGGGTTTTATGCTGGGTGTAGCTGGCAACAGTCATGCCAGGAAAGCAGAAGAATTTAAGCAGAAAGAGCTTGAGAGCATTATGTATTGGTCTCTGGCAAGGGAACACTTGACTGAACAAGAGCCAGCCAGATGCAGTGTCTCCAAGGTGAATGTGTAATAACTTAGGTGGCAGTAATTTCCTAGGAGACAGGCATAATTATACGCAAACAAATTGCCTGAACAGCCACATATTTATTAAAATGAGATTAAAACTCTCAAGTTTGAGTAAACCTGCAGAGAAACAGCAGTAGCAAAAGCTGTGAGGATTGCAGGCCCCTCTCTAACACCTAACACCAAAGGGCTGATCAAGAGCCAGTGTGGGGCTCTAGCCTGTGGTTAGGCCTTAGAGGCCACAGTGACAGGTCCTTGTTTCCTGGAGATGAGGATTAAAGTAATTGAATCTCAGAATTTAGAACTTGTGTCAGTTAACTAATGCTCCACGAGTCACTCTGAAACTTAGTAGATTTGAAAGACACCATTTATTTAGATAGGATTCAGTTCCCATCTGATCTTGGCCCTTTTATGTATCAATAGTGCAAGTCAGCTAGGCAATGGTGCTTCTGGGGTCCACTGGCTGTTGGATGAGGCATCAGGATGACAGGTAAGTGTCTCCAGGTCTCCAGCAATTGAAGCCAGTCTCGTCCTCATTGCTATTATAGTGTTCCAATAGAGCAAGCAGGCTAGCCTTAGGAAGCCTAGTTCTAAATCAGCACACCATCATTTCTGCTGAGTTTGATTGGCCTAAATAAGATACCAAGCTAGGCCAATCTCAAGGGGAGAGGAAAGGAACTCCACCTCTACATGATGAGAGCAGCTGTAGCTTCACATGACAAGGGGTGCCTGTGGAAGACGGACAGATGACCTTGAGCTTTTTGAAATCTTTAAGACTCTTGGAAAAGACCAGAACATGAACAAATGCTGAGGTGCTTCTGGTGCTGGTGGAAGTAAACATTGAGTATTCAAGGTAAGGATTATCTTAATTCTGTATTTTAGTTCAATTGAATTAAACTTATGTTTATGGAACAAGTTCCATAAGCAAGGTAATACTGTTGTTATGGTTTAGATGTGGTGTCTCCCCAGAAGCTCATGTGTGAGACAATGCACGTTTAGAGGAGGGATGATTGGGCTATATCCTTAACCTAATCAGCGAATCAGTCCCTGATGGGACTAACTGAGTGGTAGCTGGAGGCAGGGCTATGTGGCTGGTGAAAGTGGTTCGTTGGGGCGTGGCTTTGAGGTATACATTTTGTATCTGGAGAGTAGAAACTCTCTCTGCTTTCTGGTCATGATGTGAGTGGCTTCCTTCTGCTTCACTCTTCTGCCATAATGTCTTGCCTCACCTTGAGGCCTGAGGAGTGGAGGTGGTCTTCGTTGGACTAAGACTTCTGAAACCGTGAGCCTTGAAATAAACTTTTCCACATCTACAGTTATTCTGGTTGGGCCTTTCAGTCACAGCAGTGAAAAAGCTGACTAAAACAATTATGTTCAGCACTCTGTGGAGAAAACCAGGTTAAAAAAAAAAACAAGCAAAAACAAAACAAAAAATTTAACAAAAACCCAAAACAAAATAAACTGAAAAGAAAGACATTTTTACTGATTTATAAGAGCCCACACTGTTGTGGGAGAGAGCTACAAATGCTTTCACGGGATCTGCATGCTCACCAATGTTTTACCATAGGAGTATGCAGGAGGATGGGTCTAGATAAAGGCACATTGAAAGGTGTAAGATTATTATTGCTCTAAGAACTGGACAGAGTGGTGGACTTAATGTACCTTCCTGGTTGAGTTGTGCCCAGGAAGCCCAGGGTGGAAGTGTCTCTTTAGGGTGAGGTATTGAAAGCTAGCCAATAGATGTAAATGTGATTCAGCCTGTTAGAGGGTCACAGAGGAATCAGGTGAGCTCAGGTTTTTGATCAATGGACTTAATTTACCAAGTACTTACCTAGTTGGTGGTGAAATGGATGTGAAAAATTGGAGGACAAGAAGCAATAAAACTGGGTAACGGCTGAGATAGAGGCAGAGAAAACGCTACAGAGGGATTTTGGTAGCTGGAAATCAAATAAATACAACTAAGATCCTTACTGAAGTGTAGTTATCAGTGGCCTGGGATTAAGGCATTGAGCCATGATTGCTTATATAGATCTTGGCAAATGTATGCCTACATTTTGTGTTTGTTTCCTGCCTGTCCAAAAACATTTGCTGGTTTATCTCATTCTAAGAAAAACTTTGGCATTCCCATAGGGATCTCTGATAGACTTTTTTTTCCACATTAGTTGCTGGAGTGGTACCAAAGTACATGTGTATGTAGTTTTTCTACCTTTAACAACTACTGATTGGTCAGTTTCATATATCTGAGCCTCATAGATTTATATTATAATAAAATCTACTAAGATGCTAAGAGTATATCCACTCTGGTCTTACTCTTGACATCCCGTGATTCTGTGGTCCTGCTGTGAAATCCAGTTTCTTTATGCTGTAACAGAGTTTGATACCGTGAGCATTTAACTTTTATGATAAGTTCCCCAACTTTGGCTGTGATGGGGTGTCACAGCAGGGGAAGCATGGCCGGAGAAAGAAGCCCCTCCTGGTTCAGTATGAGGAGCAAGGTGGCCTGGTAATGCTATCAGAGTCTCTGGATTTAGATTTCCCCGTTTAAATGATGGCTTTTTACTTTTCTAATTATATAACCAAGGGCAAGTTATTTGGTCTATGTTTCAGATTTTCATCTCTAACATGAGAAAAACAATAATGTATAATTTTGGGGATGATTATTAGAAGTAAGTGGGATGATGCATAGACAAGTCTTAAAACAATATTGGGTACATGGCAAGAATTCAATAAATATCTCAATTAATGGTAATAATAGTATCCATTCCTCCACTCCCTGTCAGCATGTTTTATGCTAAGGGTTTTCACTAAAATTTACTAAAATGCTTACTATGAACCTTGCCTTGTTTTCAAGGTACAAGGATGAGCAATATGCAGCTTTTCTTTACAATGATTTATTAGGGGTAAAAAATATATAAGTGAAACCAATATCAGGAAGATGGGCTATATGCTTTAAGAAGGTTGAGAAAAAATGCTGAGGCAGCACAGAGGAGGGAAAGAGCAAATCTAGCAAGGCTTAGGATTTGGCATTTGACGGGAGGATGTTTAGAATTAGGCAGGCTGTGATGACTTGGGGACAGAGATGGGAATGGGAAGAGAAAAGTCACTTCAATGCTTCTAATTTAAAATGAGGAAATTGGTCCATATAATTTTCGGTTTCATAAGAGCTCTAAAATTCAATTCTATGAAATCATGCTTTCATTCCCTGATGAATGTATGAGAATTCTGTAAATGAGTTGTTGCATCCAAAAATTTTAGCTGCTGGGCATGACGTTTACCCAGTATTCACAGCAAAACAGATTACTAGTGGAAACTTGAATTAGAAAAATGCTGACACATTAGAAAATATAATTTGTACCCAATGACTTGGAAAAAATAAAAAAAAAACACCTAAAACTACCCAGTAATTCTGCAGTTACTAAATGGGGCCTTAATGTTACTTTCGTTTTTTTCATGTTGGCATTTCAAGGTTGCTCTGACAAGGCTCACCTGGGAAGAAGGGCTTTTAGTAAAATGGCAAGACAGTGCTTCCTCTGATGTCTCAATTGAAACCAGTGCTTTCATCTTATTTTGATGCCATAAATTGCATTGCCCTTGTAAGTTAGGGGAGTGGCTTGCCAATTCCATTGTCTATAAGAATTACTTGGGGCCTTTGTAAAACAAATGCAAATTCTGGGAACACTACCTTCCCTGATTTAGTAAGTCTGTGACAAGGGAATGGTGGCTGTCTCTGACACAGGTGCTCTCCAAGATGCACTTGATGAGCTGCTATGTTCCATGCTTCATTTCCACAGTGGCTGGAGCTGCCCCACGAGTGGTGGAAGAGGAGTTCTTGTCAGGGCTTTCCCTAGGCTTCCCCAAATAGGAGTTATTGGAATTCCAATGAAAGAAGCAGCAAATGCCAGGGTGATCAAAGCTTTTATTAAGAAAAGTTACAAATAGATCACTGCAGCTGTCCCTGCAATGAACGGCTCAAAAAGAGATGCTCTACATGTGTAGTTTACAGCCAGGGGTTAGGTGATGGAGTTTATATGGGGAGTTAAGGAATTTGGCTTAGGACTAGGGCTAGTTTCTGTGTGTTTAGCAGCATTGTTCATTTTTTTTAGTGTTTTATGAAACAACCTAAACAAGTGTGTCAGAACCTGGGAATGTTTAAGGCTCTGAAAAAACTTTTTATTTTTTTGGTACTGGAGATTGAACTCAATGGCACTCGATCACTGAGCCACATCCCCAGCCCTATTTTGTGTTTTATGTAGAGACAGGGTCTCACTGAGTTGCTTAGCACCTTGCCATTGCTGAGGCTGGCTTTGAACTTGCGATTCTCCTGTCTCAGCCTCCCAAAGTGCTGGGATTACAGGTGTGCACCACTGTGCCTGGCTTCTGAAAAAACTTGCAGCTTGCTGGGTCATGGAGCAGTCAAGGCACTTTGCATAGAGGGACCTGGGTGACTTTGTCCACTGAGTTAAGAAGAAGGTGGAGTAGATTGTTCAAGGTCACACAGAGTAGCTGATGAACCACAATATGCCAAAGATAATCTGAGAACTGAAACTTTTTGACAAGGTGGACCTTGAAGAAAAGTAAATTTCAGTCACTGATTCAGGAGCCAGATTTGCCCATTGAGAAGCTCCAAGGCCAATGTTTGGCGGTGGCTCCTCACAGTCCTCCTCTCTAGAGCACAGCCCTTAGGCCACTTCTCCTGCACCTCCCAGAGCACCTAAGCCTGCTCCACCAAGCCACCCCCCATCCTTCCCTGAAAACCTTCCCTCTTCTTCAGCTCAAGGGCATCCTGGTTTCTAGAGCTCTTCTCCAAAGGGAGACTGACCTCTCAGAGTGATTAAGGGACATAAAATAAAGCAATGATATCAAAAAGAACCTCAAATTGGTTAGTATTGAAAGATTTGAAATCATACAGCAACCCCCTGCCCCATCACAGTGCACCTTGCTTGCGGAGAGTGGTGACAGAGGATGGGAGAGCAGTGTCTGAGACTGAGGTCTTTGATGACTTCATGGCTGTGGCAAGCCTGGTGCCTGGGAATGTTCTTGTGCAAGAGTGCAGGATGCCTAGCTGCTGTGGTAATAATGCCCTGTGTGAGGAAGCTCTGCGGAAGAGTCTTATCAGCCTCAATTTTGATCTCAGGCACAGAGTTCCTGGAAATAGAGGAACTCTCCTGCTGGACAACCACAATGTTTTACCAACTCTATGACTTCCCAAACTGCCCACTTAACAGTAATTTTAAACAATGGACTTTCTTGAGAGTTACACAAATCTCCTAACATTACACATTGCAACTGCAGATTGCAACTGCAGAAAAGCTACATGAATGTTTCTAGCCCTATAAGTTTCTGAGTACAAAGAATAATGCTTACATAGTCTTTAACCTGATAATGAGACATATATAAATAAGATTGCTGGTGTAACTCTTTAGAACTGCTTCTCCATCAGAGAGCAGCACTCCACCCGAGTGTTGCTATTTATCTTCAAAATAGCTATTTATCTTCAAAATCTGTGTCTGTGAACCTTCATTTTTTCTAAACCTCCATTGCCTCTCACCAGAACCTGGTAGATTGGCAATGCTGGTTGTGGCAATTGGTGGCCCTGCTCTCAATAAAAATGAGAGAAAATAAAATCTAGAAGAAAATTTCCCATCCAGATCCAGTTCGAGGCTTCACAGTGTGATCCAGGACATTGTGTGTATGCAGAAATCCCACCTGGTCAAGAACATGTACCATAATGCAATGTTGCAAAAGATATGTACTTGGCTAGAGAAAAGGGGTCATTGGCTCCAGTGTGAGCCTGGGCTCTGAAGCAAATGCTAAGCTACTTTGGAGACAAAAGATGATAAGGATGACTTTTGTTTCAGAGACATCGCTTTTAATGATAACTCAATTAATTTTAATAGCAGTGCCTACAAATTGCCTTATAAAACACTGTTCAAGGTGCCTTGTAAAACCTACAGTTTAACAGACAATTTAGAATGGCAAGAAGTTTCAAAGCAATGTGCAATGTCATATTGGGGTCTAGAAAGAGCTAGTCTGTCTTGTCCTAGAAGATTTGGGCTGAGGGCCCTACAGGAAAAGATTGATCTTTTTCTTTGCTCAAGCAGATGATTCATGAAGGGATCAGTCAAGGGTTAAACATAGAAAAGCCTAGAAAAGCAAGCAAGAGAAGGAATGGACACCAGAGGGCAGACAGACATTAGAGGGGGCATCATGACCCCTCTCCCCCCAAAAGGAAGATGGGGAAAATTTCTGAGATCTGACTGTATTTGTTGGAAGTTCAGTCAGTACAATTATCCAGCTTTGCTTCTCTGCCATAGCCACTGTTGAGCCATTTAGCACCACCCAGCCACAGAGAAGTTTGAACATGCTATTGATAGGTGAGATACTCTTGGGTCAAAAAATTCCCCCAAATGCCTGTGTAGATACACCCTTTAAAAGAGGTATTTTCAGACCCACAACTCCTGATTGTTCTAGTGACTGTAGTATAAAAATATGAGATAAAATTTATTTCCCACTGCACTAGAAGTATTTTTTACATATTTGGAGGAGATAAAAGATCACTTAAGCTGTCAGGTCTCTTGGAAAGAACACAAGCAACAAGTTCTTTAGGGCAACAAGGGTGGGTGTTTTCCTGGCACAACTCCTGGGGCCCTTGCAACCTCCTTAGACTGTTTCTCCTGGTGGAAAGCAGTACAGAGAGCGACGCTGATCAGATGGTCTGCCTGAAGGAACAAGCGTCACTTGAGGGTGGTGGATACCATATGTTCTTTCATCCAGCCCCACAGAAGGCCCTGAGGATAAGACTCTAGGAGAAGCAATATTGCAGACCAATTTCTGCAAGATGATTTTCCTCTGCACATGTCACTATTCTCTTCTTCACCTATGTCACCTCTGACTTTCCAAGCATTTCCCATCTTTCAAGATCAGCTTGAAGCAGTTTTAGACATTATTCATACTGTCTCTCATTGTCTGAAAATCCTACGGCCGCTGGAGCTGGCATCCTGCAATTAACAATTATATTGTCTATGGTTATATATGATTCTCTGGTGGCTCCAGATGTGAAACCCTGTTTCCTTAATGACACTGTAGCTGTCTCTAGCAAATCAGCATCTGCTCTGCTGAGCTTAGTCAGGGCCAGACACATAGCTCTCAATAATTTGCTCTTTGGTCTTTATCACTCATCCAGGGACCAAGGTTTGTCAGGCAAATCAATCAGGAGACAGAGAGGCAGCATGTTACAGTAAAAGTACCATTGAATGAATGAAAGGGATTATGAGGTCTTGTGCTCCTATTGTTTAACTAGATGAGGACCTTGGATGGGCCACCAAACTCTTCTTTAATTAGAATGTGTCTCATTCTCCATCTCTGTTTTCAAAATTGAAAAATGAAAGGAAGAAATTTACAGAGAAGCAAATCATGATATAGATGGAAGGTGTTGTTTTACCACTCGGCAACATAGACAAAGGGAAGTTGAGATGATCTGACGACACCCTACTTGGAGTGGCATTAAGGAAAGGAGATTTTCTATGTGGAACCTCTAAAGAATCACACATATCTATAGACAATATAATTGTTAACTGTTGGGTGCCAGCTACAGGGGCTGTGGGGTTTTCAGATGATAAAAGACAATGATAAATGATGTCTAAGATCGCTGGTAAGGAGTTTGGAGAGCACTAAGAGAGAACACCTTCATGACAGGCTGCTGTCCTCTGACCACAGAGCTCTCGGGGTTTATTCCCTTCTGCCTGGCTAATGGATCCTTCCTTCTCAGGAATACATGCCTGGTTGAAAGGATGTCTAGTATAAAGAATTCCACTCATCTTTCCATTTTCCTCAAGCATCTTGTTTCCAGGTGCTATGGAGGAGACTGTTGAAATGTAAAACGAAAAGTCAGAAAACTCCCAGAGCCTCCTTCAGGGAAACAGAAAGGGCGCAGAGACCTGCCACTGTGTTGGGGCACTCATCCTGCCAGAAGTAGAGGAAGAAATATATTCACTGTGGGTTCCAACAGCCTCGAGTAGAAAGGCTCAGATCTGGCTTAAGTGCTAAGCTTTCTGAAAGGACCTGTCCTGAAGTCAGCCAGTGGTGTGAGTGGAAGTCAGTGGGGTTACCTTGTTTAGGCCTAAAGACCTTATCCAACGAATGCAAGGTCTGGGCCCATCATGTTGGACTGGGTGGTATGGGAAGTGGGAGGGAGATTCTGAGTGGTCTTTGGAATCCCTTAGATCTCTGTTCATGATTTTGGCATTTTACAAACTGCAGTTAAAAGTTGAAAGATAATCAAGGAGAAAAAGAGGTGGACCGAATATTGATAAATAATGGAATGCAGCTACGCTTGCCCACATGAGGCCACTTGATGTCATTTAGCAGCTGTAGGTTTGAAGTGAAAACTTACTTTCAAAACAGTTATAGGGGCAGAATCTTAGTCTGGCAGAGATGATATTGACCTCTTGGGATTCATTGTAATGAACTTAAGACTAGAGACATTTTGTTTTGTCATCTTAAATGTGGGGCTAATGATTGCCTGGTAATTTCTACCATAGGCAAATCCTGCAAAGAACCAAATGACAAATGTGCAAAGTTTTAACTCATTTGCAAGAGATTGTTAGTTAAATCCAAACACAAATCATGTTTCTTGAGGCTGACACAGAAATACAGGGTTCTGATGACTGTCCTCAAAACAACAGAATTCCAATGCTCTGGTAAATAGCTGGTGATGTGCTCAGTACCATGTGATGCTTAATAAAGTTACATTTTAGGTACTCTGATGATAATGGAAAAGCTATAAAGAAGTAGATGAAGCTCTGTAGGAGAAAAATTCTAAATCTGTGTGGTAGATATGATTAGTGTCTGCTACTCATGAGGAAACTGAAGCACAGAAGATGATGATATTTTACAAGATTATCCTGTGATGGCAACTCCTCTGAGAACCACCCTTTCTGCTTTTGATGTAGTTGGTGTTTACGAACTCAATGCATAAGTCCTGCAATTATCCTGGAAATTCCACCTCTCTTAGTAACCATAAACCATTAGTTAACAAGACATCTGTTTGTAGCTCAGGAAAGTTTATCAGAGTCTTCAGATAAATTATCTGAAATAATAAGAGGGTTAACAATGTGACCAGCACCAAGATCAGTATGCAAAAACTCCTGTGTTCTTATATCCCCAACAATGAAAGGTCATAAAATACAACTTTGTAGTATTACTCCTAATTGCTCACATTAATTCAATGCTTTTTATGTGCTAAGTACACTGCATATATTACTTCATTTTGTGAGCACCACCAGCATATATGTTAGCATATGGATAGGACAAAAATATAGAAGGATAAATACCATCTTATAATGGAATTCTCATGGAGGAGGAATGGTACAGATAAACTATTTCTATACTGTATTAATTAGTTACAAGAAGGGTATATTGCTTTTGTTATTAATAAATTTGTGGAAAATTACAATTTAAAAATACCACTTGTAGAAGCAAAATTACAAGGTTTGTAGGAATAAATTTTAAAAGATGCATGGAAAACCTTTAACTAGGAAATATTAAACCATCCTTAAAATGGCATAAATAAATGTTTCAGTATTTTCAAAACATATCAAATCTTCCAAAATTTACCCACGGATTCAGTGCAATTCCAGTAAAAATTCCAAAAGGGACTCTTGTGCAATGTCACAAGGTCAGTCTAAAATATATATGAAAAAAATAAAAGGTTAACAATAGGCGACACAAGACTGAAGAATGATCTCAGGCATCTGCCCTTGATGTTAATATTGAGAAATTATAAATCTGTAGCAGTGCTATTCAGTAGAAATAAAATGAGAGTTAAAGTTGTAATTTAAAATTTTCTAGTAGCCACATTAAAAAAGTAAAAAAAAAACCCAAAATCCAAGTGATATGAATTTTATAATTTTAAAATTATACTTTTAATAATTAATTTTAATAATTAATACTTTTAATTAATGTCTCAAATATTATTTCAACATGTACTCAATATAAAAATTCGTTTAAAAACATTTTACATGCTTTTTTCATAACTTCTCATATAAACACATAAACAGTGAAGGAAAATTTTAAAAAGATTTTTTCAACCCCACAGTGATCAGAGAAACATAATCTAAGCACAGAAAATACCATTTAAAATCCACTATATGGGGGGCTGGGATTGTGGCTCAGTGGCAGAGCGCTTGCCTTGCATGCGTGAGGCACTGGGTTCGATCCTCAGCACCACATAAAAATAAATAAATAAAGATATTGTGTCCATCTACAACTAAAAAAAAAAATTTAAAAAAATCCACTATATGGGTAAAATTAGATCAATTGTTCTCCATGTGGGACAGCGACAGCTCTTATATACTCTTGGTAAAGGTGTAAAGTGGTGCAACCACACCAGAAAAAAATGTGACATTGTCTTTTAAGTGAATGATGTGTATATTGATTGTATCCTAGTTGTAAACCCTATAAAGAACAGCACACAGCCGGATGCAGTGGCTCAAGCCTGTAATCCCAGCACTTAGGGAGGCTGAGACAGGAGAATCGCGAGTTCAAAGCCAGCCTCAGCAATGGCGAGGTGCTAAGCAACTCAGTGAGACCCTGTCTCTACATAAAAAAAAAACACAAAAATAGGGCTGGGGATGTGGCTCAGTGGTCGAGTACCCCTGAGTTCAATATCCAGTACCAAAAAAATAAGTAAATAAATAAAGAACAGCACACATAGAGAGAGATGTTAGTTAGTACTGATGTTTAAAACACTACTAATGTAGAAATAACACAAATGTTTATTGGGGAGAGAATGAATAAATGAAGTATGTTTGCTAGAAGGGGAAATAAATACATGCATATGCAACACTGATAAACTTTAGTAACAAAATTTTGAATGAAAAAAACAAATTTCTTGAGACAAATAGAGTGGCACTATTTCTGATAAAGCTAAACTTTTTTTGAGGTATATTTACATACTGTGAATTTCACTCTTTCAAGTATACAGTTCAGTGATGCTTAGTATATTTATAGAGTTGTGCAACTGTCCCAGCTATGCAATTGAACAGTATTTCCATCTTCCTTGTGCTGTCTGCTTGAAACCATGACTGAAGTCAGCCCTAAAGTGGTAGCAGGGTAGTTCCCACCAAGGTCTCCCCCAAATTGTTCTGAGGTGGTGCTGGTTGGGATTCCAAAGAGAGAAGTACTGAACACTTGTATGATAAGTTCAATGTTTATTAAGGGTGTTAAGACAGGCGCTGCTGCAGTCCTCATGATGGACAGTTAGAAAAGAGATGTTCGGTCCATCTGATGTCTGTAATGACAGTTTGGGTTACGGAGATCGCAAGGGAGTTTTGGGAACTTGGCTCAGGGTCTGACCTAGTGTCTGCGTCTACCAGCAGATTGATCTTTCATTGTTTCAGGCAGTGACCTATACAAGTTTATCCATGCCAGGGTATATTTCATGTTCTACAGACCAAGCCATAGAGCAGTCAATTGCTCTGTTTCTGGGTCAGGACACAGAAAGTGGGAGAACAAGGAGACCCTACTACCTCCCCAAAGGACATCTAATTATCAATTACTTTCTATTCTTCCCTCTCCATAATCTTATGGACTTCTAATACACTTTATTTTCTCTATGTGTTTACCTCTCTTGTATGTATTTTTTTATGTTTTTGATACTAGAGATTAAACTCAGGAGCACTCAACCACTGAGTCATATCCCCAGCTCTATTTTGTGTGTGTGTGTGTATGTGTGTGTGTGTGTGTGTTTAATGTAGAGACAGGGTCTCACTGAGTTGCTTAGCACCTCGCCTTTCCTGAGGCTGGCTTTGAACTTGCGATTCTCCTGTCTCAGCCTCCCCGAGTGCTGGGATTACAGGCTTGCACCACCGCTCCCAGCTCTTATATGTTTTATTAAATGGCATTTATGATGTGTAGCCTTTTATGTCTGACTTCACTTAACATAATGTTTTTAAGGCTCGTGCATGTTGTAGCAGGTATCAGGATTTTTCTTTCTCATTGCTGAGCTACTGCATAGCTATTCTATATTTTGTTTGTCCAATTTTCAGGTAGAAATTTGAGCTTTTTTGCACCTGAATTCCAAAAGCAATTGGATAATAAAAGTAGCTCCAGCCTCCTTTTCTTTTCACACATTCTCCTTCTCACCCATCCTCAGCACTACCACCAGAATGAGCTCCTAGAACAACACCTTCCCATTTAAAATCTTTCAACAGCGTCTCGCCTCAATTATAAGAGTATAAAACAATATAAAAAATAATTTTAAGTTTTAAGTTTCCCACCTTGATTTACTCTTTATCCAGCCTCACTAGTCATTGCACTGATCAAACTGAACTACAAACTCTTCACAAGCCCAACATTCTTGTTGTGGCCCTGGACTTCGTGAGCACTAGTGCTACCCTCTAGGGTTCCCTCTCTTCCTCCTCATCCTCTCACCTTTAATTCCTCCAACTGAAAAAATTTCTACTACTTTATGAAAATCAGAAATTTACAGTACCTGGTAAAATTCCAGGTACTGTAAATTTTTCTAGGTATTTATTATTTACTATTGTAAATCATTATAATTCTTGTAGCTTACTGTTAATTAATATTTAAATGTTCATAGATATTTACCAATTTACTACATTACAGTTGCTTCTTACATATCTCTTATTCTTTTTGTATTCAATTTTACTCTTACCGAAGTACATCCTTCATTGTTTCTCTCAGTAAGGTGTGGTAGATTTGTTAAATCTGTCTGAAAAAGTCTACTGTACTTTCTTAAGTGATAATCTGGAATGTAATTCCTATGTTAATTGTTTTTCTTTTACTATTTTGATATTATGAATTAATTTTATTTTGACTGCATTTTTCTAAGAATAGTTCTAAGAGTTAATTCTTTATATGCGTTTGTCATTTGGTTGCTCCTCAGATTCTCTGTTTGTCTTTTGAGTTTTACAATTCCATGGCAATGTGTTTACATGTAGGTTTTTTTTTTTAATACATTCTGATTATTTTGGAGCATGATCTTAATCTCAGGATTTACATCTTTTACCAATTCTGAATAATTCTCAAACTTTATCATTTCAAATGTTGAACTTTTGACATTCTTTCTAAAATTTTGGTAGAATATTAAGTGTGCGGTAAATATCTTCTATCATTTATGTTTCTTAAACATTGTTTCATCTTTTTTATCTTGTAATTGGTATCTGTTGAATTTTTATAAAATCCTCAGCTTAAACTTCCAATTTCCCAACTCAATTTTCATTTGTGCCCATCCACTGAAAGTTTAATTTTTCTGAAAAAAAATTGTGTGTAAAATTCCTAGACATTATATCTAAGTTTTATTTTCAAAGCCGCTCTTGTTTTTCCTCTCCCATAAAGGAAAATTTTTATCTTTTTTCTTTTATTCCTAACTTCACTTTGAACATACTGCTTTATGGAGTCTAATTTTTCACTATTTCAAGTCCTCTGGGATCAAATATTCTTGCTTGTCAATATATTTTGTAAGGGAAAGATCATTCCTTGTGTGCTTTGTGATTTCTTTCCTAAATCGTAAGCTTATATTCATAAGCATTGTTTTATTCCCAGCATATCTGGTCCCATAAACCTTTGGTTATAGACACAGTGATACAAAGTTTTTACATTTATTTGGCTTTAAATTTTTTCTTATGTAGTCTAGAAGCTTTATTGGTCTAAAACCAATTTTTAAATTTATTTATTACTCTGGAGATTTAAATTCCATATTGGTAGAGTGAACTTGGGCTTTATAGCTTTACATAACATGGGTTATGTTATCTAATAAAGTCTTTTGGTCTTTCATGCTAGATCTTATAAAATTATTTTGTTGTTGTTGTGTGTATTTTTAAAAAATTGTTCTTATATATTGCTCCTGAGATGTGTTTTCATTCCTGGTGTATCTAATGGGTGCACGCTTGCTAATGTCACCACCAATGAGACATCTCAGTTGCACCATCCTTACCTCATGCACATACAGTCTGTCCCTGTGCATGTTACATAACCCAGCCTCACAACTCCTGCAAAAAATATGCTACCCAGTGTTTGGGGGTTGCTAAGATTTTGGCTTGTTAGCTTTAACATTCTTCTTTAAGCTTCCTCTTTTTATGCTAGAAAGGGAATTTCCTTTCATTCCATTGAGTTCAAATATAAATTACATTATAAAATAAGTCTAATCAAACCAGCATTTTTCTAAGTATAAGCAGAGCTCTCATCTGTTGGCTGAGCCCACCATATTCCCAGAAGTTCAAGTCCCAGGTCAGTTGACATTTTAAAAAACCAACATTTTATTTAAAAAAAATTAAAAGATTCAAGGTGAAAGACTTCTGTTTTCTATCTGAATTACTACTAAAGTAACTCACAACAGGGTAAATTAAGACTGACAGTAAACCTATTGTGAAATCTAGAAGGAATTTCTACTATTAAGTTGATTGAACTAGATTGAAAAGTGTAATTGATGGTCCATTTTCCAAGCTCATGAGAAATATACTCACTCCAATATAGTTAGAGAATCTCTCCCTCCCTCATGTACTCTCTGCCTTCTTGATTATAAGTACAAACTCTCTCCTAACTAAAACTCTCTCCAGTACATAGCAGCTTTTTTTTTTTTCTGAAGATATTGTGTTGATCAGCTTTCTTTCCCTGTTACAAAACACTTGAGTAAAGCAACTTAAAAAAAAAAGTTGTTTTGGCTTATGTTTTCAGAGGTTTTTGTCCATAGTCAGCTGGTTTCATAGTTTCTGGGCCTGTGAGAAGACAGAGCATGATGATAAGGGCAGGATGGAATAAAGTCACTCATCTTATAGCACAGGAAGGCAGAGAGAGAGAAAGAAAGAGAGCAAGCACACAATAGGGGCTGGGCACAAGATATGCCTTTGCAGGGCATGACTCCAGTGATCTATATCCTCCAACTAGGCCCCACTTCCTACAGTTTCCACCACCTTCCAATAGTCCATTCATGTATAAATGGATTCATCTATTGATGAAATCAAAACACTGCTGATCCAATCACTTCTCAAAATCCCACCTTTGAACTTCGCTGACTTGAAGACCAAGCATTCAACACACGAACCGTTGCAGAACATTTCCTATCCAAACCATAACAGACATCCAGGGAGTTATTCTCTCTTACCCCACTTTCCTTCTACATTCCAACTCCATCTCTAAACAAAACCTGTGTTATTTCTCTTTTAACATTTAGCAAAATCCTGTAATTATCAAAATACAACTATATGACATATGGGTAGAGAAAGGCTCAGAGTGGCCTCCTGAATTATGGGAGTCAAAACTTTCCAGAAAATCATGTAGGACTGAGTCAGGTAAAACACCAATAGCAGTTCATTTTAGGGAATTTTGTTTGCTATGTATTGCATCTATCTGTGTGTGTGTGTGTATATATATATGTGTATATATATATGTATACATATATATATACACACACACACATAGATGTATATGTATCTGTATGTGTGTGTATATATATAACTTTTCCATTGAACTTTTGGTGGACATCTAGATTTCTTTCATATATGACTTTTGTGAATAGTGCTTCAGTGAACATGAGAGTGTGTATCTCTTTCATACTGATTTCTTTTCCTTTGGATATATGCCCTTAGGTGGTATTGCTGGATGATAAAGTTGTTCTATTTTTAATTCTTTGAGGAATCTCTCCTCTGTTTTCCATAATGGCTGCACCAATTTATGTTCCCACCATCCATGCAAAAGGATTTCTTTTTCTAGTTGTATGATTCTTGTATTCTTTTTTTTAAAATATTTTTTTAGCTGTAGATGGACATAATGTCTTTATTTTATTGCTTTGTATGTGGTGCTGAGGATCGAACCCAGGGCCTCATGCATGCGAGGCAAGCGCTCTACCGCTGAGCTACAATCCCAACCCCTGATTCTTGTATTCTTAATGTGCAAAGTGCCAAAAGTAATAGTTCATGGAAATTAAAGATTTTAAACAAAATACTTTTTTATCCTTCTAATCTACAGACACTTCTTGTAAGTACTATCTGGGTGAAGGAATAGATCAGTGCCCGCTACCCTGAAGCCCGCAGCCCCTTCAGAAGCAGTACTTCCTCCTTACCTCTTCTCTTTAACTATGTAAACCTGCATCACTAAATCATGTAGTCCAATTTTATCTGTTGTTTTGTTTTATATAAATTATAATCATACTGTGCATATTCTTTTGAATCTTTATTCTTTCATTCAACCATTATGTTCATGAGATCTGTTCGTGCCACTTATGTGTTTCTTTAATTTTCGTTGCTATTTGGGGTTCCTTTTAATGAGAACAACATAATTTATGTATACATTGATTCTTCTTGGTTTTTGGATATTATAAATAATATTGCTATAAAACTGCTGCATAGTGTCTTTGATGAACATAAGCTGGTTTTATGCTTAGAAACAAAATTGTAAAATGACAGGCCAGCATAGGCCTAGCCTTCATAGACAGTGTCAAGTTTTTCTAGTTTGTTAAAATGAAATTCCCATCATCTGTGTGTAAAGGCTCCATCTGCTCTACATGATAACCAATGCTTGGCATTATCAGCAATTTGCATTTTAGCAAATGCAGTATCTGTAAATGGCAATCGCATTGTAGTTCTGCGTACCTTTGATGACTAAAATTTGAACATAATTTAATAACTTTATTAGCCATTTGGTTTCTTTAATGGAGAATCATTTCATAAATTTTAACTATCTTTCTTGACTTCTTGATATTTGGAAATCTTCAGGTATTTTGAATAAAAGTCCTTTGTTTATATATTATGTCAAATATCTTTTTTGACTTTTTTGATAATTTTTAAGGAACAAATATTTTAGTTTTAATACAGTCACATTAATTAATCTTTATGGTTATCACATTTTTGTTTTAAGAATCCACCTTATATCCAAATTTAAAAAGATATTCTTTGTATATTGATTTCAGAAAGCTTTATTGTTTTTCCTTTCAAATTTAGGTTAAGAGCTACCTGAACTTGGTATTTTTTACATGTTTTGAAGCAAAGTTCTCATTTTATTTTTAAGAATTTCCTTAGGGTTTATCCAATTATTCCAGAGATGTCTACTGAAAATCTATCCCTTCTCTCAAGTTCTAAACTTTTGTCCTGGTAGGAACCAAGCATTCATATATGGATAGATCACTAGTCCCTTTTTGTCTCTCCCATTCCTCATTTTTTCTCATTATCAAAGCTCTATAATATGATATTATAACTAGAAAGCAGATTACCCCACCCTATTCTTCATTTTTAAATAAATCTTGACTACTTTTATTTTTTAAGATTTCCATAGAAATTGTAGAACCCACTTATCAAGTTACACAGTGGGACATTGTGTTGGATTTTGAATGGTAATACATTAAACATAGATTTATTGGGGAATAATTTGCAACTTTAAATATGGAATCTCTCAATCCATCAATGTGTATCTCTTTTGTTTAACTCTGAGTTCATGTTAAGTGTTATTATTTGTATTTAGAAATTTTCACATTTGTCATAGAATTTTTATTTGCTCTTCCATAGTTTAGTGATATTATATGTAGTATTTTGGATAACTTCACCTTTAGTTATTGTTGATTTATTGAATTAAAATGATTTTGCATATTGATTTTGTTGACAGAAATGTTGGTAAACTCACTTAGCAATTCTAATCAAACCAATCATCTGTGGATCTTGATGGATTTGTTTCTTCCTTTCTGGTCCTTTGCATTACATTTCTGTTTCTTACCGTCTGTCCTGGTCAGGACCCCTAGTATGATGCAGAATAAAAGTAGTGAATACTTGTCTTGTTTCTCAGCTTACTGCAAGCTCTTTATGCATATGCTTTATCTGCCTTTCTGAAATCCCACTCAGCATTGCTCACCTCACTCTGCTTTGGCCTGGTGTTTCCTTGCTATCTATTCAGCTCTTTCCTGAACTTAAGATGAGTTTTAAAGAATTGTATAGGGGAATGTTGAAAGGGCATTTTACCCTGATCTGAAATATGAGTATCCTTGCATTGAGAAAAATGACAAAAGATGTTTTGTTTAAATATGAAAACGCTACTTGGGAAAAATATAATAGGTAGTAACAGAGTAAGTGTGACAGAACAAAATTTCCTTATAACAAAGTCCTGAGGATTGGCTGGCTCTTAACTGTAGCTGAACCACAGGAGCAGATGCCCTGCTGTGGCTAATTTTTCTCTTCTACCTTCCACCATGCACAGAATTGGAGGTCAGGAGACCTAGGTGTTAACTGTTGGCTCTGACTTTGGACATGACACTGACACTTTCTGGAATTTCTAGGTCATTTCTTCTCCCTTTATTTTGCTGTTTCTATTTCGTATCATGGCATTGGATTAGTTTCTCCTGGGACATACTCCATCTGAAGTCCTCCCAGCCTCAGCTCCCACCTTCCATTCAGTACCATTCCCTGTGATTTTCCATTAGGTCATGCTCATCTTATCCAGCTTTTAAATGTCTCAAGAAGTCATTTGGTATCCATATATTAATAAATAGCCACAGTTGTTTTTAGTTTTCAGGAGCTCAGAGAGCAGCCTGGGAATATTGCAGCCATTCATTTGCAAACGATTTGAGAAATACTTCATCATGCTTTATTGTGTTTCGTGTGATATAAACACACCTCTCAATTGAATTATGCTGTGTATTCAAGTGGGAGGTTAAATTACACTGCAGACAGAAAGAGAAAAGTACAGTTATTTTAAATAGAGTTGAGGAAGAGGCAGAAAAGTAGTTCGGGGTTTCATGTCATAAATAAGAACATATAGATACAAAACCCTGTGCCAAATCCTTTAGCTTCATAGCTCATACATCCTATTTGAAAACTGAAAACAGGCTTCTCCCCAGTAACAATGTAGACTCTCTCTTAGTTACCGGTTGCTATGTTAACTAATATGAGTAGACCTCACAATTTTTGATTTGTAGTGTTATTATTGGGAACAGGAATAGCTCTTTAGAATTTCTAAGGAGACAAAGAGATAAAAATTGAAGATAACATAGAATGGATCCCAAACAAGATAAGAGATGGTTTATTAGAGCAGAATACTGTCCCATTATGTTTGAGGGGGAGACAGTGTGTTGTCATGCCTCTATCTATTGTGAAGAGGAGACGTGCTCTCTCTGAGGTGGTATACAAGAGCATTTAACAACCTGGGTGTTAGAAGGAGGCTACCTGGTTCCCGGGTCAGGCTTCAATTCTTAGCAGCTGAAATGCAAGGGCCAACAGTGGCCAACGCAACTTTGAAAAAGAAGAATGAAGTTAGAGGACTATCACTAACTGACAAATAGGTTATTAGACAAAATCAATTCCAGAAATGCCACTGATTTTGATAAAAGCATAAAAGCATGTCAGTAAAGAAGGGTAGCCTTCTCAACAAGACAGGAAATAGTGCTACAGCCCTAAATATACACATGTATAACAAATCAAGAGATTTGTTCCTGATATGCTACACAAAAATCTACTAAAACTGGAGAATAGACATAATTATAAACCAGAAAACTATAAAACTTTTAGAGATAAACACAGGAAAAATCAGCAAACCCTGATAATTTCCTTCTTGGATATCATACCAAATGTACAACCCATCAAAGAGAAATTTTTAATAAATTGCACTTCATCAAAATTTAAAACCTATTTTGAAAGACACTGTTAAAATGAAAAGACAAGCTATATGTTGGGAAAGATAATTTTGCAAATCATAAATCCAATAAAGGACTTTTATTGAGAATATAAAACTCAGTGAAACAATATAATAAAAAATAGACAAGATTTTAAGAGTCATTTCAACAAAGAAGTGAAGGTATGCAGATGCTGAATAGACCCATCACTATTAATTAGGAAAAAGAAAATTAAAGCTACATTGAGATATCACTAATCACCCACTAGAATGACTCTCATAAAAGATATAGATAATATAGAGTTTTAGCAAGGGTGTAGAGGAACCGGAACTCTCATGCACTCTTTTTTTTTTTTTTTTTCTTGAAAAGAGAGGTTCAAAGTCTTTATTTCCAGGACCACCCAACGCCAACCCATGCATTGACTGGACAGGCTCTAGGTGGTCATCTCCTAAACTAAACACTGTTGCTTCCCCCTTAGCATTGAACCCTGTCTCATTGATCCTCTCTGAAAATCACATGGAGATGTAGAAGGTACACATGTAGGGCATTTGTTCATAGGGAAGCCACAATTTTTGTGTCCCTTGTCACAATAACCCCATATTCCTGTTGGGTGTGTTGTAAACAGAGAAGCATTCTTCAGGCCCCTTGCTCTGAGCACACCCCATCTCATGCACTCTTAATGAGAACGTATGCTGCTACAACCACGGAGCAAGGCAGTTTATCGCTTTCCTAAAAAGTTACTATAACACTGTGCATATGATCCAGCCTCTCCACTCCTGGGTGTTTGCCCAAGACAAATGTAAGCAGTATCCCTGCAATGACTTACCCAACAACATTCACAGTGTCTTTATTTATAGTAGCCCTGAACTGGAAAGAGCCCGATTAGCCATTAACAAGTGAATGAACAAGTAATTTGTGGTGTACCTACACAATGGAGTACTACTCAGAAGTGAAGGGAATGAATTATTGATATACCCAAGAAGATGGATGACTTTAAAATATGTTGAGGAAAAGAAGTCAGATAAAAAAGTACCTATTGTAAATTCCTCCCATAGAAAATCCTACAAAATGCAAAGTAGTAATAAAAACTGATGTAGCTAATCTATAGAGTATTTAGCATTGTGCCTGGAAATAATTGAGATATTAACATTTTTTGTTACTATGAAATTACTAAGAGAATTCTTAGTAATTCTATTCTTATCTGTGAGAAGAATAGAAAGGGTGTTTTCTAAAACAGGTAGAGATTGAGGGCAGATTTTCCTCCCTCTTATGAGATAAATAATGTTCCCCAAAATCCACAGGTTGAAATCTTTACCCCCAGTACCTCAAATTGTGACTGTATCAGAGGAAGGGCCATTAAAGAGGTAGTTAATGTTAAAATGAGGCCATTTGCATGGGTCCCATATGACTCATGTCTTTATAAGAAGAGGAGATTATGATACACAGACACCAGAGACCCCGTCAGGACACAAATGAAATGTGGTCATCTGCAGGCCAAGGACAGAGGCCTCCAAAGAAACCAACCCTGCTGGCACTTAATCCTGAGCATCCAGACTCCAGTACTGTGGGAAAATGGACTTCTGTGGTTTAAGCCACCCCATCTGCAGTAATTTGTTATGGCAACCCCAGGCCAACTCATTCTTACCCCAGCAGAAGGTCTCCAGAAGGTGCACTTCCCTGTCTGCTAGGGTGACCACTTTCCCAGCATGCTGTTCTCTGTGGAGTACCTGTAATTTTGCACAGAGCTGCAGTGGGCTGTCACTCATCTCAGAGCACATTGGAATGACAAGCCTTTCAGCACCATCACCCAACTGGGCGCAGACCCAGAGGCACCTTTGTTAGCCATGGTGAGGGTACCTGCTGGGTCCGCAGCCACTGTGCCGGGGGGCTCCGTACTCGGTGCTCCCGCAGCTCAGTACCATTCATTGTCAGGTGTGGCAGAGCCCCAGCTTCATACAATCAAGTGCTCTGTGCAGCGAAACATCAAAAAAGAAGGAAACAAATGAAACTCACAGATTACTTCACTCATGGGGATTTTCTTTCCTAGTTCATTTATGGCACTTTTCATCTGAAAATTTTATCATGAAATGTAGAAGCTTAAATATCTTCAATGGAATTACTGTACATTTTCTAAGACTCTGGTGTTCTTTGCTCTCTCCCTTAAGATACCATGTCCTCATTTATTTCCATGCCTTTTAAACTTTTCTTTCTATATAACAAGCCCCTTGAACACCTCTTAGGATTTTTTTTTTGATCATAAACTCGATTTTTCATTCTTTGAATGCTTGTTCTCTCCAACCCTCATATTAAACTTCCTGCAGTGTGAATCCATGAGTGATCTGTCAAACAGAAGCACAGAAATTCCTTGGAGACAGAGATGTGGTTTTATATCTCACGCATAGCCTTCTGGGCACTAAGTGTTCTAAATAAATCCCCATAATGGCTTCCTCCGTGTCTAAAACATTCTCCTTCCATAGGACTCAACAAGTTTTCACATAACTCAAACTAATTGTGAAACAGTTATTCACTCGTTTATTCATGGGGTGCACATTAGTTGATGGGGTTACAAAGCTGAATCAGAATCATCGCTCTAAAAGGGTTTTAATCTAATGGAGGGATTCAAAAATGTAAATATGTGTAAGAAAATGTTGTAAATGTGGATGGGGTTAGAAGTACAGAGAATGCCAGGAAAGAAGGAGCAGGGGTGAGGAGGGATTTTTAGAGGAGATGACCCTAAAATAGAGACTTGAAGGACAGGGCTTTTAAAGGAGACATGTCCTCAACTCTTGACATGCTCTGTCACACACCAGATTTATAATTGGCCCACCTCTAGTTGTTGATGCCCAGAGATGGGAAGGGCACAGGCCTTCTCTTTAAGAAACACAGAGTCTAGGTAGGCACATATATGGTATGGTAGCTTTGAACACTTTTAAAATATCTCTTCCTTATAAACATGCATTGAATCATGAAGATTTGATAGAGACATTTGACTTTTGAAAAGTGCTAAACTGAGTAAAATATGTGAGAACTTATTTGTCATTTTTCCCTTGAAGTTATACCATGTGACAATTTTTTTAGCCAGCTTCCTGAAATACATTCTGGCCTTCACTAAAAAAGGAATGTCAATTCTCTTGGGACACTGGCAGTGTAGAAAAGTAATGCTTTGAAAGCAGCCAGTTCTTGACCTCCAACTTTGTCACAGAAGTCGCTTCTGATATAAAATATTTCTGTGACCTTTCCTCTGTTTAATTATCAAATCCTTGAATATGCATATTTGTAGCACAGCACTTAGCCTTTACTTATATTTGGGTCTTGTATTGTTTGCTGTTTTTCATTAGGTTACCCCCAAATAAGGTAACTTCCTGGAGAACAGTAAACATATGTATCCCCTAAATGACTTCTACACTGAGTGGCAAAATGCATGGTGCCCAGCTCTTTGCCACCAATTTTCTGGTGGATTGTTGCTTTCAGGGGAGGAGAGAGTCCTTACTTGGAAGAAAGATGACATATTAAATAGATGCCCACCACAAAGTGCTTTGGTACCCATAATCTCCATGCAAGGGATTCTAAGTTAGAAAAGTTGTGGACTTTGAAAGTGAAGAGGTATTGAATTTAGAGTTTAAAAATTACATTTGCATAAAGAAAAGTGAACTTCCAGAATTACTGACCACCACACCTCCTTCAATGATGGTGTTCCTTTAAGGTGGGTAATGTCACCTGTCACTCAAAGTTTGCTGATGCTTTGTTGCCATACTTACAATAAATTACTCTCCCTGTCCTTTACTTTTGGTCCAGCAGAGAAGCAAAAACAGGCCTCAGCTAGGATTCTGGTGCTTGTTTTCTAGAACTGGCACATGGTTCACATAGAACTACCATATCCTTCTTACCTATTTACAAAAATGGATATTCATTTTCTAGCTGAGTACTGCACAGATCACCAATTTCAATATCCTTACTAATGAAGCTCTCTGTGTTGCTTTGATTGCCATCCGAATGTGAGCAGCTAATTAGATTGATTGTCTATTTGATGCCTGCTGATTAGCTTATGAAAGCCCTCTGCATTCCTGACTTTGTGGAAAAATGCCCCTGACTTTATGATTACTGATTGATGCTCACATTTCTGATTGCTGTGTGAATAGACACTTAATAGCTCTGTCACCTTGACAAGGGTTTTGGTATTCATCTGATGAGGAAAACAGAGCAGGGTGCTCTGTTTATCAATGTCTGCCAAACATTGAAAGTTCTTTAGAGTGTGAAGACCGCTATCAGCGACATCTGAGGCCTCATGAGGAGGCCAAGTAAATAACGTCATGTGGTTACCAATTGGAGTGTGGAGGAGGTGAAGGGCGGGCTGGCCTGGCAGGTGGCCCTGAAGAGCTGCTCCTCCCCAAGACTAGGCTTGTGATTGGAAATACTCTGTGTGGCCTTGGAGTCTCTGAGATGACTGTTTCAAAAGTGAATATGTGGAGTACAGTTGTGGCCTCTGGTTTTTCACTGAAAAACCTAGGAAGACACCAAAAATTACTAAAATACTGAGAATTAGTACTGACAGTTGACTTATTTGCTGGAATGTAGAATTGTCCCACTCTGTGACGTATAGAATGCATAAAACTGGGTTGGAAAATGGAAACCCTGATTCAACTCAACAATGACTGCTTAAAGTAGGTAAAAACAAAAACAACAACAAACGCACTTTGTCTCTCCACTCTTTGTACCTGAATAGTTAAGATGTGTGTCAAACAAACAGGGCATTCTCCCCTCTATTAGGTGGGAGTTTCTTCTTGAAATGGGTCTCATGTCCCACTCTTTGCCTTGCTCTCTGCATCCAAGCAGAGAATGTGACATTCGGGCTTACAGTTGCCCTCTGGTACAAAGATCTGAAAACACTACTTCCAGCTAGCAAGTGTTTCTAGACCCAAGGGAAGAGGGGACACACGCACTGATTACCTGAAAGAGATGGATTGGTGGAGAGAAGAGTGTGAGGTCAACATTACGGGGAAAGTAGAAAGACAAGACCAATGTGATTTCCTTCTCCTTTTCTAAAGGCTGATGCTGGGGATGCCTCATTGTCAAGGTATTGAATATAGTCAGGAAATACCAAGCACCAGTGAGGATCAGACTCATGCAAAAGCTCAGGCATACAAGCTGATCTGATGTGAGGTAATGGTCAAGAACTTTAGAAAGCCATCTGGCATTTCCTGGTAACCTTGAACAGCTCCTCCCTGGTTACCTCCTTCATACCCCAGGCACCAGCGTGGCTCAGAGACTCTTGTAGCAATCAGCAGTGAGAAGGCACAGGTGAGCAGGTTGTATCTGAAGGTGCTGAGAGAGATTCAAAATAGGATCTTGTGCAAATTTGTCATTCACTGGTCACTGATTATAATGCAGTCAAATTAATTTGTCATCTGTTTTAGGATTAACATGTTCTGTATTTTATCTGACGTGGTCTCACCTCCCTGAAATCATAACGATGATCTTAGGGATTCTCTTCTAAGCATTTTAAAATTTTGTATTTTATGTTTATGTTTTTTGTCCATCTTGTATTGTTTATCTGTGTCTGACAGAAGCAGGAATTCAATTGTTTTTTTCTTTCTCTTTCTATAAGAATATACAATTTCTTAGCAAAATTAATTGAAAAATTTATCCTTTCCTAGTTAAATGTCAATGATAGCTCTTTAATATACTCTCTTTTCATAAGTTTGTATGTTGTTTCTGGGGTCTCTGTTGAGAATTTGATCAGAATTTCAATGAAAAACTATTGATCAATTTGGATAGAATCTTTATACCATTTTCTTTTCCTATTCATGTATATGTTAGGTATTTCTATCCATGTGAACCTCTTAATTGTTTGGATTACATTTAATAATTCTTCATGTAAAGAATTTATACAGTTTTTGTTACATTTATTTCTAAGCACATTGTATTTTTCTATTTTAAAAGTAGATCTTTTTAAAATTTGTATTTTATATCTATTGCTAATTTATAAAAATGCATGGGTTTTATATAGTTTTCTTGCATCAAATACATAATTAATTAATATTCTCTTTTAATATCAATCATTTATCTACATCTTCTTTGAGGTTTTTTATAGATAACAAACCCTTATACTTTTAGTTTCTTCTTTCTTACTGCAGTATCACTATTCTTTTGAGAAGAAAGGCAGCATTTGGGTATTCCTGTTTTTTTTTTCCCTACATGTTAAAGGGAATGTCTCAATGATTCACTGTTAAGAATTATGTCTATTCAAAGATTCATGTAGCTATTCTTTATCAGAATATGGAAGTTTTCTTTTATTCATAGTTTTCTAAGAGTTTTTTTTTCTTCATGAAGAATGGTGGTTAAATTTTTCTGAATATATCTTCTGCAACTATTGAGATAATCATATAACAAGTTTTCTTCTTTAATATGGTTATGTGATAATCACATTAAGAGTTTTTAAAAATTATATTTCCAGATGATCCTAAATTGATCATGATACATTATAGTTTTAAAATCTATTGCTGAATTTGACATGTATGTGTGTATGTATCTTTTAAAAGAATTTGTATCTAATTATGTGAATGAGATTGTCATACATTTTCTGTCTTGTGATATCTTTTGTCTGGTTTAGATGTCAGGTTCTATTACCCTCATAAAAAGAGTTGAGGAGTAATCTTATAACAGGGACTTAGAGGCTGCTTTTGCTAAAAGCACTGAAGCTTCCTTTGGGCCCACAGATTCTGATGTGCACCTAAAAGCAGGATAAAAGCCTGACGTCTTTGCCTTCATTTCTTTATCTGTCTCCTCTATCACCTTGCACTGCAGGTCAGATTCCTGCTCAGCTCTGCATGTGACATGTTAGTCAGTTGATAATCAGCCAGACCATGGTTTAGCCAAGGCTACTTATTATGCATTGATCTTGTCCACTGCCTCGATAGTTTCCCTATAAAACCTAAAGCTCGTGTCAGTACCCACAAAGATAGGGCTGAGGATAGGTGTCCTTTGTCTTCCTGATTCATTACTTTTTTTGATTGATATATGTGTTTGGGGCAAGTAGTGGGACATCTGGGACTCCCTGAAATTAGTCGTCCTCACATGGTTGAGAACTTGAGTAAAAATCTTTTTGTGTTCTTTGAAAATGTATAAAGATATGAAAGAATCTTTTTTGCTCATCTGTTTTTGAAATTTTTGTTGTAACTTGTCTTTAGGCCCATGGAGTCTGATGACTTATTTGTGAGAAAATATATATTTATTTGATTGAATTTTATGTTTACAAATAAGTTAAAATTTCAATTTCTTCTTAGGTAAGATTCATCTTTTCCTTAAATATCTCAGTTTTACTTAAGTTTTCAATTTTTTTGGTACATAGATTTTGTAATAGACTATTATCTATTAAAATATCTTGTATCCATAATTCGAATTCTAATATGATGCATGGGTCATCTCTCCTTTTGTTCAATCATCATTTTTTTCCAAGGGTTTATAAATTGCATTGTTCCAAAGGACTTTAATTTTCTTCTTCTTCTTTGTTTTTTTTAGTTATACATAGACATAATGTCTTTGTTTATTTATTTATTTTTTATGTGGTGCTGAGGATCAAACCTAGTGCCTCACATGTGCGAGGCAAGCGCTCTACCACTGAGCTACAAACCTAGCCCCTAAGACTTTAGTTTTCAATGTGATAAACCTTGGTCTCTTATAGACATTGAGTGTAGATTTCACACATGTGCATTTATTTTTACCATATTATTTTAGTGTGTTTTATCTGTTGCCTCTCTCTCTTTGCTCTCTCCTTTCATGAGTTTTTCAGATTAATTTATTTTCCTTTATAGTGTCTTCTTTTGCCTCCATTAATTTGGCATTGGTAATCTTTTCATATTTTTTATGTTATCAACACATTTTTTGATGTTGGCACTGTAACAGATTACCACAACTTTAGTGACTTGAAACAACAGAAATTTATCAACTTAACATTTCTGGAGGTTAGGAGTCCAAAATGAGCTTCCATGGGCTAAAATCAGGTTGTCAGTAGTGCCGTGTTCACTTCTGGAGGAGTTGGAAAGTGTTCTTTCTCACCTTTTCTTACTTCAAAGGCAGCCTGCCTCTGACTACTCCTTGGCTCCACTAACAGCTTCAAACACAGCAGCAGCTGCAAGGGCCTTCCTCATGCTAGGTCACTCTGACACCAACTCTTCTATCTCCTCCACAATCAAGGATGCTTTGATTACATTGTGTCCATCTATATAATCCAGAATTATCAACCTATATTAAGGTTAGCTGATTAGCAAACCTAAACCAATTTTCTACCTCTATTTCCTTTTACCCTGTCATGCAACATTTTCACAGATTAGAACAAGATTAGAACACGGTCATCTTTAGAAGGCTTCTGCTCACAACCATTACCTCAGAAATTTCTGTCTGCATATTTACTTACCAAATCTAATGCTAGTGTCAATCCTCCTCCCAAACTAGACAAGGTTGAAACTAGGAAAATTTTATCCATGCCCTTTTATATAAAATTATCACTCAATATTTTAGTTTTATCTTAATATTTTCCCCTACACTCTAATTGGTAGTCATTGTTAAATTTTTCCTAAAGACAATGATCATTTAGATAAGTCTAAATAGAATTTGGTATTTATGGTTCACAATTCCTTCTTGCATCTTTGGTCTTTCTTCTGGAATCAAGCTCTTCCCTCTCCCTAGTTTTCTCTTTAATGTGTTCCATTAGTGAGGGTTTGTTGTCAGTGACCTCCCTCAACTATTTGTCTGAAAACATTTTAATTCAGCCACTTTGTTGGGTAGTATTGTTATATGTATGTCTAGAATGAAAGTTATTTTCACACAGCAATTATGACTTCCTTTTCTTGCTGTTGAAAGATTGGTGTCAGTCTCATTGTCTTTTCTCTAAAAGTTTATATATATATGTATATATATATGTTTTTGATCTGCTTATTTTGTCTATTAATAATTTCTACAGATTTATTCAGGAGTGTCTTGATTCTACCTGATACTGATTTCACATTCTTTATTCTGTTTGGAATTTGTTGATTTTCTAGAATTTAAGGATCATTGTCTTTTATCTGCTCATAATCATAGCCTTTCTGGTTTATTTCTATTTTTTTCTGCTGGCTTTATTTGTGTAAGAGTTGTTTTTATACTTCATTATTGTTTGTTCTTAAAAGCTCATATTTGACAAAGAAATGTCTGTTTGATTTTTTTTTTTTTTTAAACTTTCTTGGAGCCCCAATCAACCCAGAACGAGGTGGGCAGAGTTTTCTACACTCATGTAATTCAGGGTTCTGGTTTAGGTCTCTGAATTAATTTCCTTCCTTTCTTATTGCTTTACACATTTATAACCATGATTTATGTATCAAGTCTGTTTAGGGGAGGAATTTTTGTTATCATTGTACCTTTTTCACTTATTGAGAGTGTTGCCCTTGGTGGTCTCAGGGTCATTATGACTCCCTAATCCAAGCTCCCTCTGAATCCTGGGGTACCACACCACCCCTACTTTCTTTAAATTTGATATGGTACATTAACACTGTGAATCTATCATAAATATGTGTGCAAAAGAAATGAAAACAGAGACATGGACAAATATTTATATACCAATGCTCATGGAAGCATTAGTCACAACAGCTAAAAGATAGAAATAACCCAAGAATCTATCAATGGGTGAATAGATATATAAAATGTGGTACATACAAACAAATACAATATGATTTAGCCCTAAAAGAGGAATGACGTTCTGATGTATGCTACAATATTATTGAACCTAGAAAACATCATGCTGAGTAAGATAAGCTGGTCATAAAAGACAATTACTATGACTCCACTTATATGAAATATTCAAGATAAGCAAATCTTGGAGAAGGATAGTATATTAGGGGTTATCAGGGATTGGGAAAGCAGGAAATGTGGGGTTAATTGCTTAATGGGTAAAGAATTTCTGTTTGGGGTAATGGAAGAGATTCAGAAGTACTGAGGATAGTTGCGCAACAGGGTGGATGCGATTAATGCCACTGAATTGTACAATTGCAATGCTTAAATGACACATTTTCTATGTATTTTGATCACAATTTTAACAAAAGTCAAATGAGCTGCATCTTGGCCCCTATTTATTAGCTGAGGCTCTCTAAGCATTTTCTGACCCCAGTGTTCACTCACCTATAATTCTCAGCATTTAAGGCTTTTGATTTTTGCTCTTTGTTTACCTCTGCTTTAACCATATTTAAAAAAATCATTTTAGTTTTTCTGATTTATCCAGTATTGAAGTGCTCAGCTAAACATTTTTAGAAAAAGTATTTATTTGGAAAAAATTTACAAAGCAGAAAGCACATGCATGATGGCCGGGAGCAAGGGAGGGAGGAATCTGTTGCTTGCACCAGGAGCACAAGCCCCAGTGTTGGGTGGGTTTGCCCAGCCATGTCATTCCATCCTGCCCGGCAGCTCAGCTCTGCCTAACACTTGTGCCTGGTCAGAGGATTCAAGAAGATGATAGCTATACTTAAAACCCACTTGTCTACAGCTGCTTGCTGATTATTCTGGCCATTCAGGGGGAGCTTCAAAATCTGTTCTTTTGTTCCACTCTTGTGCTCAGTAATTATATTTGCTTGCACAAAAAGGCTGAGTGAAGGCTAAGTCAAAGATTTGTGTGGTGCAAGATGTCTGAGACTGTTTTCCACCCCTAAACAGAAGATGAGGATTAATTCCTTTATTTCTCAAGAAAAGCAGTGTGGATCCATTGGCATGCTGCTAGCAAAAGTTCCTTGATCAAATACATTTTTCACAATGTACAGACTGCCAACTGTTGTTACAGCACTCTGAAAAGCACATTTTCTTGACTTTAGTGTCAGTTTGTGTTGACTTTGAATTCAGAGGGGAGAAAAGCCATTAACCTCTAGAAATTATAGAAAAATGGTGTAGCTGTATGGTATGGCAAAGTAATGGATAAACAATTATATGCAAATGAATGCAGATACTAGAGGTCTCAGAGTGCAGACTCTAACTTCTCCAATGATTCCCTGGCCATAATCTTGTTAATAGCAGAGCACATGTTGAGTCCTGGCTGGCCTCTTAGCACTTCAGAGGGTATGTAGGGGATTACCAAATCAGCCCAAACTATGGCTTTTTTCATTTGTGTTCCTAGGAATAGCCAGTGTATGAGAGTCCAAGGTATTTTAAAACAGACTGATTACATGCATTGATTGATGATTGGATTCAGAATAATTTTCTTTCCTGGGATGAGAAAAAGTGACGTTATATTGACCCTGTTCATTCAATCAAAATGATAATGCAACATAAAGCATACCTGCTTGCAGAAGCAGCAAGCCAGGGGAAAGTCAAAATTATGGGGGGGTCTGCCTCTAAGTTATATTTATGAATACGATTGATTGACATCACCTATCACCCCTCCCCAACACATATGCATCCTCATCTTATTATAGATAAACAAGGCCCTGGGATTGCAGAAATGGTTTCACTCCATATTTCATTGGGAAGATAATTACTACTATTCTTTATTTGTGGTTAATGTGCCATTCTGTGTAAAAGAGGAAAAAATGATTAAATGTAATATATTATCAGAAGCACTCAGAGCCTATACTTGGTAAAGAAAGTTGATTACTCAAAATATCTGTCAAGAGAGTTTTGTGTTCTCTAGATCACTTGAAATGCCTCTCTCATTATGGCATGTGTCATTTTATTCCATTTCCTTCATGCTTTACTAGTTGCTCCAAGATCGCCTTTTTGGCCTTTCCCCTCCATGGATTTAGTCCTGCTATGTTCTCTCTGAATATACACTCCCAAAGCAGTTATGGATCTATGAGGCTTTTCTCCATCTGTTTCTACCACCTGGCCTTAAAAATACATGTTCATTTGTGTGGTGGAGGTGAGAAGACTTACAACAGGGTTGCGTGGAGATGGGGTGAAGACAGAATTCAAGAAATGTGAGGCAGAGCAGAAATGAAAACTAAACAATATAATACAAAAATATTACTTTTTCTGCTTTTATAAAGTCAGCCCTTCTTCAGGGAAATCATGACTCATCCTATTTACCTGGTTGGACACTTTGGATGATTTATCTCAGCAGGTTTCTACTCAAAGAACATCTGTTACTTTTTCAAGATTTCTATAATGAAGCAAGCATTCAGTTGCAATTCCATTAAAAAAAAAACAACTTGACAATTATTAAAACCACAAACTTAGATCTCCCTCACTTCCCATTTATTTTGGAAATGCAACTGAGAAGAAACATTTTTGCTCACATGTGTTTTCTCATTTAATATGTCTTTTACCAAGAGAGGAGCGGGTATTCACAAGCATCAAATATTTGCCTTAGGTCTATAACTGGTACTTAGTACAGAAGGACTTGTAGAAGAGACTGAGCTTTGTTACATCTGAATCCTCAGATTCATACAATGCTTGCCACCTATCAGGTTCTCAGGGAATAATACAAACCTACGTTCTAGTCTCCTGTATTCTTTCAGGAAGAGGTAAAATGCTCTTTGAATATTTGGGAGCATCTCATGGAACTCTTATTTGCATGGTTTCAAATCATGTTGATTGGATTTGCACATGCTGATTTGTCTTTTTATATGGGACTTAAATTCTAGTGTTGTCCATATTCTTTTACAAGTTTACCTCTTTGCCTTTGTGCAAGGCCCTATCCGGGTACCTCAGTATGAATCCATCAAAATGTGCTGATGATGGGATTTGAGGACAAGAGCTGTTTCTTATTTATTTTAGTAGGTTTACAAATCAATGAAATTTATTGAATTTATAAAGCTGTGTAACTGTCACCATAATCCACTTATAGAATTTTTATCACTCCTGCAACTTTTCTTGAGCTCCTCTGTAGTCAGTCCGTCTCCACTGCAACCCCAAATACCCTCTGCTAGAGGCATTCACTGACCTGCTTTCTGTGTCTATAAATTTTTTTCCTGGACATTTCATATAAATGAAATCATCCAGTATTTAGTCTTTATTGTCTGACTTCTTTCTCTTAGTGTACTGTTTTTGAGGTTCATAAATATTGTAGCATGAATCAATATTTCATTCCTTTATATAGCCAGATAGTTTATTGTATGGATATATATACCACATTTTGTTATATGATCCATTTTCCATTTGATAAATATTTGGTTTGTTCAGTTTTGGGCTATTATAAAAATGTTTTTATGGGTATTTATGTTTAAATCATTTGTGGGCATATTTTCATTTCTCATGGGTAGATTACTAAGATTGGAATTGCTGGGTCATATAGTCAGTCTGTATTTTTCTTTCTAAGAAGCTGTCAAATTGTGTTCCAAAGAGGCTGCACCACTTTGCATTTCTACCAGCAGTGCATGCTGGTTCTGTTCTCTCTACAACCTTGTCAAAATTTAGTGTGCACAGACTTTTGGATTATAATCATTCTTGTAGGATGTCAATGTAGCTCCCAGTGGGTTTGATGTCATTTCCTTAATGATTTGTTTAGCAGCTTTTCATGTGGTCATTTGTATGCCTTTGGCAAAGCCATTTGTATGTCTTCCTTGAGATATACAAGTTTTGTCAATTTTAAATTTGTCATTTGTGTTCTTATTTTTGAATTATCATATACATTGTATCATGTCATACTAAGTACTTATGTTGATATTACATTACACATTATACATTATGTGTTATAATATATATCATAGGTAAAAGTCCTTTATGAGGTATGTTTTCCAGATATTTTTTCCTCATGAATCCTCATCTTTTTACTTTCTTAATAGCATCTTTTGAAGTGTAAATGCTCTTGTATTTTCATTTTATCACATTTTTTATGATTTGAGCTTTTACTATTATATCTAAGAAATCTTTGCTTAACCCAAGGACTTGAAATTTTACTCTTATGTTTTCTTTGAGTTTTTTAGCTTTGGCTTTTACATGTAAATCAATAATTTATTTTGAGTTCATTTTTGTGAATGATGTTATGTAGGCATTTAATTCATATTCTTGCATGTGGATATCTAATTACAGTATAGTAGTAGTAGTTGTTGGGACAACAATTAAATATCCTTTGTCAAAAACAATTAACTGAGCTGGGCACGGTGGCGCAAGCCTGTAATCCCAGCACTTAGGGAGGCCGAGAAAGGAGAATCGTGAGTTCAAAGCCAGCCTCAGCAATGGCGAGGTGTTAAGCAACTCAGTGAGACCCTGTCTCTACATAAGACACAAAATAGGGCTGGGGATGTGGCTCAGTGGTCGAGTGCCCTGAGTTCAATCTCCAGTACCAAAAAACAAACAAACAAACAAAAAAACAAAAACAATTAACTGGCCAGGGCATGCCTGTAATCCCAGCCGCTTGGGAGGCTGGGGCAGGAGGATCACTAGTTCGAAGCCATCCTCAGCAAGAGCGAGGCACTGAGCAACTCAGTGAGACCCTGTCTCTAAATAAAACATAAAATAGGGCTGGGGATGTGGCTCAGTGTTTGAGTGTCCCTGGTACAAAAACCAAACCAGAACAAAACAAAACAAAAAAACAAAAAGAAAACAACCAGAAATATAAGGCTTTATTTCTGGAGTCTTGCTTCAACTCCAGTGATCTGTGTGTTTGTCCTTATGTTAATACCACATTCCTTTCTATACTGTTATTTTTTTGGTAAATTTTGAAATGTGATGACGTATGTCCACCAAATTTGTTCCTTCGCAAAATTGTTTTTGCTATAATAATTTTTCATTTTTATATAAATTTGGCTTACCATTTTCTACCAAAAATCTGGGTGACATTTTGACAAATATAGCATTAAATCTATAGATCAGCTCAGGGAAAATTGCCTCTTAACAATATTGAGTCTTCTAACAGATGAGCATGGAATTTTTACTCATTCACTTAAATTCAATTTAGATCATGGTATTTAGTATACAACCCTTGAACACTTTGTGTTAAATTTATTCCTTAGCATATTTTTCTTTTTTGTAGTACCTTGAGTAGAATGATTTTCTGGATTTTATTTTCTGATCACTGACTGATGCATTGCTACTATATCGTGTTATTTCTTCAGATCTGAATTCTTTTAATTTAGCTCCCTATTCTATTTCCTTTCCCTTTATTTTATCTCCTTCTCCTTTTCCTCCCCTCCTGGTCCTTCTTTGCTCTCCTGTATTGGTTACAGTACGAGTGCAGTTTTGAATAGAAATGGAGAGAGCAGACCACATCATCCTTGGATTGTTCCTACTCTTCTGGGGTCAAGTATCCAGTCCTTTACCATTAAGTATGATTTGAGATGTAGGTTGTTTTGCATTGGTGTTAGGTTAAAGAGGATCCTAGTTTTTCCTAGTGTTTAATAACATTTTATTACAAAAGGATGATATATATTCTCAATGAGCTTATTCTGCATCTATGAGGATGATCATATGTATTTTTTCTCTGTTTCATTAATATGGATGGTCTATTATTGCACTTCATTTCAGATGTTTAATGAGCCTTATATTCTTGGTATAAATTCCACTTGATCATTGTGAATATTCCTTATTTTTGTTGCTGAATTTGATTTGCTGATATTTCATTAAAGATTTTTGAATCTGTACTCATCATGGATACTGATCAGTAAGATTCTCTTTCTGATAAGAGATTTTTATAAGGTTTTGGTGTCAGCAAAATACGGGTCTCATGCAATGACTTGTAAAGTGCTCACGTCTATTATATTTTCTAGAACTTATAAAACAATAGCATTATTCTGCGGAGTTTGGTATGATTCACCAGTGAAACTACTTGAGCCAAGATTTTTTATGTGACAATATTTATAATTGCTAACTCAATTTTCTTACTTGTGAGTTTTTCATATTCTATTTTTCTTTCTTCTGGATCAGTCATGGAAAGGTGTGCCTTTCTAGAAATTTGTTCATGTAACTCTAACTTGCTTACTTCCAAATTTTGAAATATAGTTTGCTAATATTTATTTTTAATTCCTTTAAATTTCTGTAGAAAAGCTGATAATGTCACCTTTTTATTACTAATTTTGATAATTTATCACTTTTGTTTCATTAGTCATTTTTCCTAAGAGTTTAAAATTTTTGCTGAAGGTTTGGAAGAATAAACTCTTGGTTTGGTTGATATTTTTCTTTGTATTTATATTTGCTATTACATTGATTTACTCTGTTTTATTATTTTTTAGTTTGTACTGATTTTAGTGTGCTCTCACTTTTATAACTCAAGATGGAAACAGATTATCGACTGTGACCTTTCATTTTCCTTTCTGCTATAAACATGTAAAATTACAGATTTCCTTCTAACTACATTAACGGTACTGCATAAAATCAGATATGCTATGTGTTCATAATTTCACTTGTTCAAATTATCTTCTGATTTCTCATTCAACTCATGGAATATGAAGTGTGTTGTTTAATGTTCAAATATCGTATTTGTCTGAGATTTGCTTCTGTTCTTGGTTTCCAGTATAAATTTGAGGGGTCAGAGAACATTCTTGTATACTATGAAATATTTCAATATATTGAGAATTATTTTATGACCCAGAATTTAATTTTATTTGAATAATGTTCCATGTGCGCTTGAAAAATGTACATTCTGCAGACTTTGGTTGAAGTGGTTTATTTTATTTTATTTTTTTAAAGATATGAGTATTTCTCACCATGTTTTTTTTTTATTTGTTTTATTTAGGCTTACATGTTAGTGCAAATTGATTCATTGTACATAGATAGAGGATAACATATCAATTCTCTAGTTGTAAGTTGTATAGAATCACAACATATATGCAGTCATACATAAAGTTAGGGTTATTATGACCATCATATTCCAATGTTGGGTCAAGCAAGGTGTTTGACAGTTATTCAAGTTTTAATGCCTTTGCCAATTTGCTTTCTAGGGTGCTTTTTTATTCAATTTTTGATAATTTGCATGTTTAAATAGTATTAAATTCTCTATTATTTTAATTCTATTAGTTTTTACTTCATGTATTTGTGACTTTCTTGTTAAGTGTATGAGCATTAATAGTTTTTATATCTTTTTGATATATTGATATTTTAATCTTATGAAATGTTTCTCTGATGCTAGTAATATTTCTTGTCTTAAAATCTGTTTTGTGTGAAAATAATACAGTCAACAGCTCTTTTCTGGTTATTATTTTCATAATATACATTTTATCTTCCCTTATTTTAATGTCAACATATTTATATGTCTTTGAATCTAAAGAGTTCCTCTTGTAGTTAGCATTTAGGGGCTTGCTTTTTCCTTAGCCTGACATTCTTTCCTATGAGTGAGGTTGTGTAGATCATTCAAATTTAATGTAACTGCTGTTGTTTGGTTTTACCTCTGTTTTGATACTTATTTATCCTTCTTAGTTTTTGTTCCCCTTTTCCTCCTTTACTATCTTTTAAGTCAATCTTTTACAACCATCATTTCAATTCCTTGACTGATATTTTTTACTATCTAGTTTTAGTATTTTCATAGCAGTTGTTCTCAGAATTAAAATATGTATCTTAACATATTCTCATATATTTTTCAGAATAGTTCCAATTTACTTATAGTAAAATATATTTCCACTATATTTCCTTTTTGTCTCTACCTTGGTTAACACAGGTTGACCATCCCTAATCTAATATCATATCTTTTTTTTTTCTTTATTTGGTACCAGGGATTGAACTCAGGGGTACTCAACCACTGAGCCACATCCCCAGCCCTATTTTGTGTTTCATGTAGAGACAGGGTCTCACTGAGTTGCTTAGCACCTCACCATTGCTGAGGCTGGCTTTGAACTTGCGATTGTCTCAGCTTCCAAAGTGCTGGGATTACAGAGGTGTGCCACCACACCAGTCTCCAATCTAATATTTTAAATCACAAATTCTTCAAAATTCAGAACTTCCTGAGCATTGACAATGTACCACAAGTGGAAAATTTCACATCATGGATCTTTCTCATGCTCATAATTACTAAAATTATTACGTAAAATCACCTTCAGGATATGCAGGATATGCATATTAGGGATATATAAACAGTGAATTTCCTATTTAAACTTGGGTCCTCTCCTCAAGATATCTCATTATGTACATTCAGATATTCCAAAATTTAAAAATATTCCAAATCCAAAACACTTCTAACTCTAAGCATTTGTGATAAGGGTACACAAGCTATCTTGTTATATATGTTACATCTAGAAGTTAATTTAAGTTACTAATACACAAAACGTATACTTTTCACCTTGGATAATCTTGTGTCTTTTAAAGTTTAAAAGAAAAATGATGAAAATAATATTTATAGACTCTTATTTACCCAAGGATTTACAATTTTCAATGTTCTGTTTCTTCTTTGGATTAAAGCTATCGCCTTGTACTACTTTCTCAGCTTAAATTTCCTTCAGTTATTATGCTGTCATGTCTAGCAACAATGGGTTTTTTCAGTCTTTGCTTTCCTGAGACTTAAAAAACTGCATTCGCCGGGCGCTGTGGCACACGCCTTTAATCCCAGCACTTAGGGAGGCTGAGACAGGAGAATCGCGAGTTCAAAGCCAGCCTCAGCAACAGTAAGGCGCTAAGCAACTCAGTGAGACCCTGTCTCTACATAAAACACAAAATAGGGCTGGGGATGTGGCTCAGTGGTAGAGTGCCCCTGAGTTCAATCCCCAGTACCAAAAAAAAAAAAAAAGAAAAGAAAAGAAAAACAATAACAACATCAAAAACTGCATTTATATTTGAAAGATAGTTGCTGAATGTAAAATGTTTGTTTGACTTTTATATTTAATATCATTTTTTTTCTTTTTTTTGGGGGGGATGGGGTACTGAGTATTGAACTCAGGGGCACTCAACCACTGAGCCACATCCTTAGCCCTTTTTTAAAATATTTCATTTAGAGACAGGGTCTCACTGAACTGCTTAGTGCCTCACTTTTGCTGAGGCTGGCTTTGAATTTGTGATCCTTCTGCCTCAGCCTCCGGAGTTGCTGGGATTACAGGTGTGTGCCAACATGCCTGGCACACTTAATTCCACTTTTAATATGTGATTCCAATGCCTTCTATTTGTTATTGTTTTGAGTGATAAGTCAGCTATTTATCACACTGTTCTTCCCTTGGATGTGATAAGTTTTCATTTTTCTTTTTTTATTGCTGTTCTCAAGATTTTTCTTTGTCTTCATTCAATAATTTGAAGATGATTTGTCTGAGTCCAACTATGTTTATCCTACTTGAGTTTTGTTGAGATTAGATTTTTGGATTATGATTTTAATTAAATTTTATGATATTTTTGGCCACTATTCTGTCAAATTGTAAAGCTTTTCTCTCTCTTTGCTCCTTCTGGTGTTCTCTTTACACATCTGTTGATTTGCTTCATGTGGTCTCATAGGTCTCCAGGGTTCTGCTTACTTTTCTTCATCTTATTTTTCCCTCTATTCTATTTTACTTTATCTTAATGATCTTAATTAATCTTAAGAGGATAATTTTTGCTGATCTGTATTCAATTTCTCTCATTCTCTTATGTCAAATAAATGAAGTCTCACTAGGAAATTTTTAATTTCAGTTATTACTACTTTTACATCCAGAGTTTCCATTTTTAAAATAACCTATTTTTGCTGACATCATCTATTTATGGTTGCCATGCTTTTCTTTAATTCTTTAAACATCATTTCCTAATGTCCTTTGAATAAACTTATCATAGTTGCTTTAACATCCACAGTCTGGGGAAATTCAGAGAAATTTCCTATTGGCATTTTTTGTCTTAAAAACGGGTCATACATTGTTTTCTTTGCATATTCCACAGTATTTTGTTGAATGCTGAACACTTTAGATGCTATATTAAATCCAGGTTCTGAGACATTACTTCCTCTGTGTTGATTTGGTTATTTTTATTTACTCATATACTAATAAATACTTTTAATTCCTAAGTTTGGATTTATAGGGATTTACCTATGTCCTCATAATTGGAGATTTCAGAAGGTTGTGCTCAAATATCTATAAATTTTCCATCCTTTGCCAATGGGTCTTGTGTATCTACATTTATAGTTTAGACTAACTTCAACTCTTCCGTATTTAAATTTTCTGGTAACTTCCATCATGTCTTTTCTGGGCATGTACTCAGGTTCCATCAGCTAGGGATATATCAGTAGCTTTAGTCTACTCTAGCTGCTAACATTCCCAGGTAGTTTGTGAATCCGTTAATATCTCTAAGCATAACCACAAACGTGTAGATGTACTAGCCTTCAGTTTTTGGTTTCTATCAATATCACCACATTAACTGACTGTACTCTAAATCAAGTGAGTCTCTGCACCCCCAGCACTGGCAGCTGATTTTCACAGCTGGCTTTATCCTCATTGAACTCTCACATTTGGGGAAGCAGGGATGAGATCAGTCCCAGACAAGAACATCACACAAACCCACTGTTCATTCTTATAGCTTGGTCATTTCGGTAAATGCTTCAGAATTTTGGGTCAACTTATAGAGTGCTGAAGTCATTTTTTGGATACTTTTGTACACCTCCATAGTCACTTATGGGGAGAAGACTTACTAGCCTATTATTCTGAGCCTATCATGTTGAGTTTTTATTCATTTTTGTTTTCTTAGTGCCACTGGCCCATAGTAGACTCCTAAATTTTATTTAATTAATAAATGAACTATGGGAATAAGAGAGGGAGTGTTATCTCATGCAGCTCAGGGATTCCCAAATATAAGTTGATGGCTTTGCTATGTTTTTGTAAGAGTACAAGAGACATAATCTGGAGATAATTGGTCTTCAAGTCAAAATGATTAACTAACAAGATGAATGGTCTCTAGAGATAAGGAGGAACAAGTTGTATACACATGCCAATTTCTGCCAGGTTTTAGACACATCTACAGATCTCATGTTTCTTAAGACAGACTCCAGCTGTTATCCAAAGTAAGAGAATCATGGCTAATGATTTAGCCGCATTTCCATTTAGATTTCAGCTCTCAGTGCTGGTTGTTGAATGGATAAGGATTACTAATTCAGAATATTTATAGCATTCCTCGACTCTGTTATTCCATACCAGGAATTCAAATCCAACCAGACCATTTTAATATACTCATGTCATGTCTGTAAACAAGAAAGCATGTTAATTTGTCCCATAAAAGGTCAGATAGAAGAAATAAAATAGTTGCTTTCTAGTTTATGTTATTCATATTGCCTATTTAAATTTTATAGAACTTTATCCAAAATAAAAATGCTTAAGGTTTGCAAGAAAGCATCTAACAGAAACTTGAGTTGCCAATTTCAGAAGCTATCACTAAAATTGTCTGCATAGCCATTTGACCATAGTTATCCTTCTCACATCTCCAGCTTCAGAGAGTTATATAAAATCAAACCATTAACTGTGATTCATTTAAATCACAAGATAGTAAGGTCCTGCTTTCTTTCCAAACTCTTTAAACCTTTGGTTTTAAGCTGACTCCGGATATCTTCACCCTTATTTAACCCCTATCCCTACATACATATGTATTAATTTTCTTAGTATAAGTATTCGTGGATAAGATTACTTTATATTCAAGTCTCAGTTCTGTATAAACAACTGATAGACGTGGCTTCCAAGACCCATCACCAGAGGCAATGAGTCAGTAGCAGGCTTGACATCTTCAGATACCACTGTTGTAGTGAGAGTGTCCCTGTCGAGAGTCTTCCTCAGACAGATATTGGAAAAGACTCATGTTGTGGCTGATTGTCAACCATTTGGTTGAATGGCTACATGATCAATCTTATCAGTCAATGAAAATACTTTGGTATCCAGCTGGATATGGAACTTTTGCTGTTTCCTCATTTGGATAGGTCTACTGGGACTATGACAAAAATCACAGATCTTTTGTTATTTTATTTTTGAAAAGTAGATTTAATAGCCCAAGGAAATAGATCCTGCTATTCACTGTTAGAGATTACTACTGAAGGTGTCCTTGAAGTTCCCTGCTCCTGGCCCTTTGGTTCTGTATTCGTCATGGTAATTCCTATCATGCATATTATTTGTGTCAATAAACTCCTGGCAATGAACTAATTTAGCATGGGGTATATCTTATTAGTCTTTGAATCTCTTGTGCCTCTCACGATGTATGAAACACAGTAGACTCTTGGATGTTTACTGACTTAATGAAAGAACAAAGGGAGGAACAAAAGCAAGAGCGTGTGTACCTTCACACTGAGGTCATAATAATGCTCAGACACTTGCTGGAGTGAAAGGACTGATAAATTTCACTTTTGGGATAAAACAAAATTTTTTAAGTATATGATTTTTAAGTATAAGCCTTGTTTGGGGGATGAATTCTATGATTCCAGAGTTCACCTTCTTGCCTTCCTAAGCTCATGGTAAACAATTAAGGATCTTGAAAAACCTTGGGAACAAATAGTTTGAAAATGGAAACTGTAGCAAAAACACAGATAGAAGTATAGAAGAATGGTTGTAATGTGGGCAGATTTTATTTAGGTATTTATTCTAAAGTTCATTTCATATATAAGCAAAGATACCTTCTTTCTGCAAAGGTTCTTCATTTTTGGCCCATGGTATTATGCATCCCCACTGCATTTTAGAGGAATTATTTCTTGAACATTAATTATGTGCCAGGTCCAGTGCTACATGCTAGGAGTACAAACAGGACACATCCTGATTCCTCTCCACAAAGGCCCGAGAGTCTAATTGGAGAAGAGCCAAGGTTATAAATACATACAAGCAAAAATTTAAAAAAAAAAAACATCACAGTGCTATGTTTGGATGAGTTTAGAGGTAGTGCTCCAAGGGAGGATGTGGTCAATTGCACAGCCAGCCTCAAGGTCAAGAGAGGCTTGGCAAAGGAGGTAACCTTAGAGGGAAGCATAGATGATAAATAAGTGTGGTTGGGGAGAAGAAGGGAAGAGCACAGTGAGTTCAGACAGGATAATGTGAGAGCCCAGGAGGCATGTGCAAGTGGAGAAAGCAGCTGTGGGTTTCACTGCAATGAGATCTGTACCATCAGGTGCTGTCAGGTGGAAATGGCAGGGTAAGTAGCATATTTGATAGCAACCAAGATAAGGCTCCCTTGCAAATTGAACTTGAAACAAGCTAGATATAAATACAGATCTATTAAGGCAAAGCACTTCATGTGTCAGTATCTATTAACTGCTTGATGCTGAGATGTATTTGTGCTGAGTGGCAGGAGCTGGTGGGCCTGCCAGTCCCAGTAGGGGATAAGACCAAGAGAGGTTTTTCCCAAAGAGAAGTATTTGCTTACAAGAACACACAACCCCTGTTGTATTACAATGTGATTATACTTCAGGCTCTTCTAAGAGATAAATTTGTCTGTGATGGAAATCAGCCTTGCACAATGCAAGGCTGAGGGCCCATTGGCAGCATGCAAGATCAAGATCAAACTCTCTTTTAACTTATATCAGATAAGGGATAAACATTGGATTTTGTGATATTTTTGACTGATAATCATATTGTTCCATTAAGAACAATCTTGGGAAATTATCTGAATGCATTTACTTAAATGACAAGAATGGATGATGAATTATATCTCCATACCTGTTCTTGAAAAAGCAGGGGTGGGGGGGGTGGTTCCTGTAGTTAGACATTGGGGATTGGTCTTCAGTCTCTATTTTTACAATTATATTATTTCCGCATCTTAAATTAGTAAAGTGGAACTGATAGTTTTCCCAGGTTCCATGAGAGCAAGCATATCACACTGTTGGGAATCTAGAATTTTCTCTCTGTTTTGTCTGTGTCACCTGCAAGAAACTGTAATATAAACATTCCTCACTGTGATGAAAATGCACATTTCTAGGCAGAGTGATATCTGATTCAGTAACGTGTGTGTCCAGTGTGCCCCCCTGAAAGGACAAACACATGCGTTCCTCTCACATTCCACTCACCGTCTGACCCCTCTTTTATTCTCAGTCTCTCCTTACCACCTGCATAGGGCCCTGTGGCTTCCAGCCCAGATTTACGAGATAATAGCCTTTTCTGTTGCTGCAGGGATAAAGGTGCAACAATGAAACTTTTGAGTCCAATAACATTTTTAAACATTTTTTGTTTTGTTTTCCAATATTGTTTATGAACTTCTACATTACTGAGTTTCACAAAATCCTGTGGCTCTTTTGGCAATAACCAATTATAAATTGTCCTAGGGTTAAATTTGATTGAAGTAGAACCATGTCTGAATGTCCAATGCCATTTTAGATTTCAGCAAAATTAATAATGTTGCTTTATCCATGGATGTGCTTTGGAGAGTTTAATTGTACTGATTGAACCAAAGTTGGCAATATTGTATTCTGCAATTCACATATACTCCAAGCAACACCAGTATGGAGATAAAAATAGCATTTCAGTAACAGTTAAAGCAACAGTTGCACATTTACCAGTCCTTCCTCTCATTTACCCCTAACAGTTCTGGGAGACCCCAGAATCTCCTATGTGACCCACAGACCAGCTATTGTTCTAAGCAACCTCAACCAAATTAGCTATTTTTCTCCTCTTAAGCTCTGGCTTGTTCTAACAATATCTGCTATTTCAATATCCTGTCTTATTGTCCCCATTAAAACATTTCAAATGTTCTAGAACTGTTAATATCTTTCATCCAGGTCACATCATCCAGTTTCTTCTTGCCCTTGAAAGCAAGCTAAATATAATTACTCAGTTCATGAGCTACGCTTTCAGATTAAAAATATTGTCACAGTTTATATCATTAAGGTTTCTAGTAAGAGGATCACTAGCTGTTAGTTGTAAATCTTTTTCCTTTTCAAATTTTGCATAAAATAGAATAGAAGCAAATCTCTTCCAGTCATTAGCTTTCACTATCCATTGGGGGAATTGAGGAAAGCAGGAGAAACATTCATGGTTTGACAAAATTGCATAATTTACCCATCTAGTGAAATATCCTCTCTGGGTCACACTAAAATACTCCACCTTGTCAATTAGCAGAAGCATCTTCTCCAGTAAATAGATCCATCTCTCCGTACTGCTTCATTGTGTAGAAAAATCATCTCCCCAAAGTGGGAGCTGTTAGTTCAACATGTTACAGGAATCTGTAGTTTTGCCTTGGCTGCATGGTTTCGATTTCTAAAACTATTTAGAAGCTATTTTATAAAGACTATTCCCTCTGGAATAACTGATTTCTTAGAAAGTATGTGGCAGATGAGACAGTTTGGCAAACATTTATGTAACAGAAGTTCCAGTTGGGTTAGAACTGAACTTTTGTTAAGAAGAGTTGGTGATACCTCCTAGTATCAATTGCCTAGTGTGATTTATATGGGGTTGAGGCACCTACTGGGAAACTAACTCGAACAATAATGGAGGTCAGGCATGTGTGGAAAGCTGGAGGATGGGAGGACTCAGTGGGAACCAAAATGCAAAGAGAAGGTGACTTGTCTGCACAGAGTGAATTTATCATAATAGAAGATGAAGTCTGACTCACTGATCAAGATTCTGTAAGAGGGCATAGGAGTGACAGGAGAGAGGCAGTTCCATTTATGAGGTGTTGGCTGGCGAAAATAACTTTATCTGGAACATATCAAGTGACCCTCGCTGGTTCTATCATTTCTGTTCCTATCAATAGTTATGTATACAGACAATATTTTTTGAAACACAACTAGAAATACAAATGCATATTTACACACTTATTTGTGTCACAGATTAGAACCTCAATCCATGTATGGGAGCAGCATAATTACATCCACATATAAGTATTTGCATATGAAAGTCCTTGATTTGCATGGACAATTATAAGTACTCCTTTTTTCACTGATGCAAATGAAGAAACACCTTTGGAAAATTGGCCTCATAATTTCTAATCATATATCATTGAGGGTTGTATGCTGTTTTAGGAATGGAATCGGCATCATTTCAAGAATATGAAGTCATTTAGGCAGATTTTCTCTGGGAGAAGTGCTTGATAGAATAATTTTTCTTCCTAATAATAATAATGCTTAAAATTTGAGCATTCAGTCGTCCAAAGCAGAAAAGGATAAAGAACTGACTTGGTGGTTTCTGGGAAAGCATAAAATCATATACTTGACTTCACTCAACTGTCATACGGAGAATTTTATAAATGTTTCATTACAAGCAATCAGAGGATCATTTGTTTATTAGCTTTGCAGCTCAGAGGATTGAAATTTCTGAAAAGAAAAAAGTCATCGATACAATTGAAAAGGGTCAAAGCTCTTGGTTTAGAAGCAAAGGGCCATGCTAGGCATTTCTGGTATATTTCCCAGTTTGCTATCTCTTCAAATAATTTTCAATAAGAGTTAAATATTTCCTGAGGGATGTGACATTGGCATTAGGAGTTAAGCAGTTGCTAAGAAGTCCACCATCTCTCAAAAGACTGATTTTTAACATGATCTTTAATGTTGACTTTGTGTCCGAAGTGCTTGGTCTGTATTGGGGTATTTCTACTCAGTTCTCAGTTATTTAAATATGTGAAATTATTTCTTGTCATGAGCATGATCAGGAAGAGAAAATTTTCAGTTCTATCATTTATGTACTTTCAGTAATTACACTTCATTTATTGGGTCATGAGAAATGACATTTTGTTTCTAAGTGAATAGAGTTATAATGAATTCACCTCAGATGGTTAAATCTTAAGCCTATAACTCAGGTGATTCTGCCCTCATAAAATCAGTTGGTAAGAAGTCTTACCCCACCACTGCTTATCTAAGAATATAGTCATCTGGAGCACATCAAACAGATGCCTCTTAGAAGGTGGCCAACTTTTCTGTTCAAAGGGAGGATGAAAAATAGATCTTTTTAGATTCATTGGAAGATTATGAACACAGACACATGACCACAGTTCAGGGACTTGGGATCCAGGTGAGATGTATTCCCACATAGATGGCCAAGTTATCTTTTCTCACTTCTTGTAAGGCCCACATGAATTTGTCTCTGAGGATTATGAACTTCATTCTCCCTGTGTTTCATTTGTGTATTTCTGTATGTGTGTGTGTGTGTGTGTGTGAACATGTATATGTGTGTATTACAAATGAAAAGCTCAACTTTTATGGAAGTAATTTGTGAAATATTAGGGAGTTTTCTTAGCACAATAATAATACAAGATATTTTTATATCTTGATTTCTCTTGTGTTTATAGTTTATAAGCCCATATAACAGTCCTTACTTTATAAATAAGAAAACTGAGACAGAGAGAGTTTAAATGATTTGTTCAAGAAGGTAACACCAGTTATTGGAAGAACCAGGGCTGAGTCCTGCCTCGAGGACTCCTAATTTGGTGCTCATTCTAATAGTAAGAAGCTGGCATCGTCCTTTCTTATAAATTCAATTACAATTAGCATAGCTTTGAACAAAATGTGGATCCTGAATCAATACCTGTTAGATTACTGGATATTTCTTCCTTAGCACAAAATGTGCCCAAAGGAAGTATATTTATGGATGTCAGTTATCAGCTCAAATGTAAAAATTTGAAAAATGATGAAAGACTAAATGCATAACAAGAAGTACTTCCATATAAGAGTCTGTGTTCATTGACATAGTAGAGTTTGAGCCTCTCTTCTGCCCTGCTAATTTCTTCAAGGGGCATTTCCATTTGCAAACCTACCACTCAGCCCTGTCCCTCTCCAGCACATGCTTGTTCTACCCGTCTGGTCTCCTCCAGACCCACATCTATCATTCCACTGTGTTGTACAGATTTGCTGTTGTTTCCTATGTGTGTCTTTTGTCCCCACAACTAGATTATGGGTACGTGGAGTGAAGGGATGATCCCTGAGTTCCTTTGCTTTCCTCAAGGCCAATTTGGTACTTAAAACATGCCTTTTGGATAAATATTAAAATCTAACTAGATTGTATGTTATGTTCATCAGTCATCTGGAGGCCTACTGTAACAAAGTTGAGGCTCTATCATTTAGGAGAGAAGAGAGGAATAGAAATGGAGCAGTAATTAGGATGAAGTGGGTGAAAAGTGAGATCTTAAAGATACTCAATAACTGAAATAATAGTAAGTGAAAAGAGCTTTTAGGGCATCTTCTCATGCTTCTTATTACAACAGATTGCAAGCTTTATGAAGACATTCATGAAGCTTAGCACAAAGCATGCCAAAGAACACACACTAATTAATGCTTTCCCATCTAATTCATAGAAGAATTAAAAGAACATTTGCAGACTTAAAAGAACAATTCCTCCATCTCTACTTCCTCTTTGAGTCATCAAAATTTACAATTTGGCTGAGCAGCTGCCTCTCTCCCTGACACAAGTAGAGTTTGGTGAGGGAGAAAACAGTGGACAGTATAGAGGACAAATCATGCCCAGTAGAAGGAATGACCTGCGAGATTAGCTGTCCATCATTCTTCAAATGTCAAGGAGACCTTGGCTGGTTCTTGGGAGCTGAGAAAAACATGCTCTTAGGGGTGTGGACAGGGACACTTGAAACAAGTAACAGGTTTTCTAACAGGTAAACAAGTTCCCTTCAAGGCTTAGGCGTCCAAGGACAGTCATAGGGCCAGAATATGGACTCCATACTTACTCTGGACTTTGCTAAAGCTTTGGAGTGTATCTAGTGGAGGATATATTAAAAAACAAACAAAAAAACAAAAAAAAACAAAGCAAGGAAATCTATTTAAAAATAGAGTAAAGGGAAAACAAATGGTACATATTTACCCATTTAATAAACACTGGGTGTTTTTCCGGCACTAAAACCTTAAGAGAATTCCCTTTCCCATAGATGGATGTCTGGAATCCATATTGACTCCTCCTGTGAGCGCTTATGTCCTTTAATGTAGCATTGTGAGAGAAGGCATGGTGATTGTTTCACATGCTAACGAAGAGTTGCCATCACCTGCCTGGGCTCTGACTGGTCATGTGGGGCCAATCACTGGGATTTGCATAGAGGATCATCAGATCTGATGCCCTGATGATCCCACATCATCTCCTACTTTAGGGACATGTTAATAATGCCTCTGCACACAGAATCTGGGTTTCAGAAGATAAGAATTCAGACTTAACGTTACGCAGGATGTTCAAAAATCACATCAGAGAGAATAATTTGACATAGGATAAATAAATAATACATTTGCTAGTTAGCCTGCAAATAAATGATGACTCCTGAAAACTGTACCTATTCAAATCCTATCTTTATGAGCAAAATTGGGCCTGCCATACAGGCAGAGCTGCTTCCCATTTCTAACCTCAATATTCCTGCCTTGGCACAGGTATTCCTTTTTCATTAGAGCTTTTCAACCAGAAAAGCTAATATCTGAATATATTATTCTACATATTTACTTCAAACTTAACAGGACTGGAGCTCAGAGAAGTGGTTTACATGAATGGAATACTAACAGGGGTGTGACAGCAAGGGAAAGAAAGAAGCAGCCCTAAGATGGAAAGTGACAGTGTCACCCTGGATAGAACTTGTGGAAAAGGCACAGTGAGATTCTTAGATAGTAAAGCTGGGCAGAGGAAAAGACCAGCTTTAAGAAAGATTAGAAAATACTTGATATTTTCTCCAATTTTTACCAAACAGTAAACATGTAAGGTAAAAAGAAACAAACAAAAAAAGACAAAGTGAGGGTTATTAGTAGACATGAAAATTTGTTAATGGATTCTTATACTCTGGATTTTCTAAGAAGGGTACAACTCAAAACTTGCAAAAATGAAAACAGAACTTTTGTTGAATTTTATTATTTTTAAAATATTTTTTAGTTGTCAATGGACCATTATTTTATTTATTTATATGTGGTGCTGAGAATCGAACCCAGTGCCTCACACATGCTGGGCAAGCACTCTACCACTGAGCTATAACCCCAACCCCAAATTTTATTATTTTAAAGTAAATAATGTATTGATTTTATTAAAAATTTAAACAAATGCCTAAAAGCATCAAATTGTACATAATTATGGAGCACTATGCGATGTTTATATACATGAGAAAATTAATTTTGGCTATTTATGAGAAAATGTGAAATCATTGATAAGATATCTGAATCTACATTCACTGATTTTTCTTTGCTTGTTAGTAACCTACCGTAGAATAGATGAATGTGAGGTTGGGGAATGGCTGGAGGACCAGAATTGGTGATTTTTATAATTTTCTTGCTATGCTTTTGAATTATGGTTTTTATAGTGCATGCCTATATGAGATTCCAGATATTCATTTACATTGTATCATACCACCTAAGTTGCTAATTCCTTAGGAGGGATCATGGTTTTTTATTTTTTTAAAATTTTTTTCTGATTTCATATATTTAAAAAAAAATTCTGTCCTACAGCCATCTAGCAAATTGTTAGCCACATTGAAGCATATACATATATACACAAGACAAAGGGATAAATGCTCAATTAAAGAGAGGGCTAATTGGAGCTGGATGGTGGGCATTCCCTGCAGTGCTGCCCCTAGACACACAGAACTACTTATGGCAAAGGACGCTTTCCTGTGAGCACAGAGAACGCAAGGGCTTCTTAGTATTGCCAACATCTAGCATGAAACCTATCACAGTGTGGTGCCCCAAAAATTGTCCAAATAATGAGACTTTTGTGTGCGTGTGTGTGTGTGAGGGATTCTATTTAAGATACAGATCAGCTTTGTAACCCGTGTTCCAGCAGCCTTGTCACCTTGCATTCTCTCAAGGGAATGAGAGGTCTTAAGATGGAACTAGAATTTGATACAGGAAATTGGGTCAAATAAGCTCAGAAGCTAAGTGTAACAGGAAAGATTGTCTGTTTCCCCTGAGTTGAGGAGCGAAAAGGTGTCCTGAGATGAACTGGGCAAATGATGGGTGAGGGTCAGTTATATGGAGAGGTTGGGATAGAAACAGAAGTAGTGACTTGATAATGGCACAGATCCAAGACTTGGGAGCCATGGCAGAAGTGGGTGATAATTTGTGGAGCTATATTAGTCTCCAACAGCAACAAGAACTGCAGACTCCATGAAGATGTTGAAAGGGACAGAATACAATCAATCAAAGGAAGGAAGAAGACACGCAGCAGGCACACATGTGAGTGTATCAACCTTTCCACCGTGAATTGCTGTCCTGAGTGCTGTCCCTCTGGAGAGCCCCTGGACTCCTTTTTTCCCTTCCTTAGGTTTCTGCTCATTTGTCATTTCCGTGATGAGGTTTTCCCTGACCACCATATTCAACACATAGCAGTCCTCATCCCAATCCTTTTGCATAACCCATTCTGTTTACCTTGCTTTTCTCCATAGTATGTATTACAATAAATACCACTTATTTACTTGTGCTTTTATGTTCTGTCTCTTTCAAGCAATGTAAGGTCCATAAGGGTAAAATTGTAATCTTTGTTCTCTCCTGCCTCGCTAGTGCCTAGAGCAGTGCTCAGGACTGAGCAGGCAGTTGAATGAATGAATGAACGAAGGCACATTCCCCGGGGTAAATGCACTGAGAACTGGGGAGAGCAGAATTATCGATTGAAAACAAATTCTTGTTTGTTGGATAATCAGATTCTCCTCACCGGCGTCTATGTGTCATCTGTAATATTGCATTGAGTGAGGAGAGGTTAGGAGCAGGAATAACAGTGTATTTCCCCAGGGAAGGAGTTGGACTAGCTCATTTCTTTGAATTTCTTCTGGTTCATCATCCTAAGATTTTGTGAATCTAAGAGTTTATGATCTAAATGTTCTATTTTCTTCCACAGTGTACCCTCTGCTTTCAAATCAAGTGAATATCTCTATTTTATATAAAATCTAGAGAAGATGAACCTTTCTAGTGGCTACACACACACACACACACACACACATTCAAAGTTACAACAAAAAGCAATAGCTTTTTGACCTCATTAGTCTACTCATTATCCTATATTGGCAAATTGGCTTATATATGTACCTGAACTAAGATGAAATACTTTCAAAGCAGTCTTACGGATGTACTGTCTTTTTTTCCCCTACCCATTATTTAAAGGAATTGACCAAATACAGTAGACAATTCCTGGGCTGTTATTTAGAAAAAAAGCTTTGTGCTTGAATCAATATGATATTTAGCTTTGTAGGTATTGAAAATCATTCTACTGTTGTCACTAATTGCTTTGGTATTCTGTAAAAGTACAAAGTGTCAGCTATTTATTAATAAATCTGTTTTTCTAGTAGGGGGTGCATCTTTACTGTTTATCATGTACCAGCAGTGAAAAAATACTGGAGCTCTGAATAGAACATGTAATGAAAGACTCTGTCAGCATGTGGCATATCTGTTGATTAAAAAGTAGGTAACAGAATGTGCCAGAAGGACAACATGCATACAATTCTTCTAAAGCCCTTGTTGCCAATGATCACTCTTATAAGGATTAAAAGCTGTCACATACAATCATTTATCAAGTTATTGTGAAATGGGGAAATATAGAATTAAGAAGAGATTTCTGATGGCTTGTCACAGTCAGTCACTGGGCCAGGCTTGCATAGCATTCATGAGATTAACTAGATAAAGAACACTCATTTGATTTTCTAGTACAACTAACTCAAGAGAGGGGGTTATGTAAGACAGATCTCTCATCTCTTTTATTCAGCAGTGAGTGACACAGAAAGCAGAGCTTTGTCTTCATCTTTCAATAGGAATTTTCTAGAGACACGGACCACCACTCCAAACCATTCTGGAAAACAAGATTGTCTTCTCAGACAAGAATGAATAATGGAAAGATGTACTTCTCCGTCACCTCCAAGTCATCACATTCTCAAATGTGGTGCTGTATATAGATGCCTCTGAAACACAATTTGGGAAACATTGAGGAAATCTTTCAGTTCCTAGAGATAATTATTACTATCTCATCCCAGTTTCTGTCCTCATCATTATCATGTCTGCCAGTCCTAGTGAAAAATGTCTGCATATTACTTTCTCTCTGATCCTATTTAAGGTGTGTTTAAGGATTTGTTTAAAGACTGAAACCAAGAAATGAGCTGTATCAGGATAATAAGTATGTAGACTAGGCTCTGAAGACTCAGGACCTAAACATGCTTGTGGAGACTGCAGTTAGTCCAGACCAAAAAAGAACTCTCCTCTCTGACAAAGAAAAGAAAAATCTAAAGCTTTCAAGACACAGGAATCGAATGCCTAATCCTGTGTGCCAAGGAAAGGGGGAGGAATACAGAATGACTTCTGTTCTTAGCAGGATGCATGTATATAAATAAATAACTGCATGCATGCAATATGCCAGTTAAGGAATACATTCTATTGCTTAGAGTATGTAGAGAAATTGCTGACAGTGGGCTTGAGGTAAGAGCTTGGTAAAGATATATGGAGAAAGTGACTTCAGAGAAAGACATGTAGAAAGACACATCATTACATAGACCAGGCAGTTTGCAATATTACCAAAGGAATGTGGAAAGAGGAAAATGCCTGACACCATGCCTACCACTTCTCCTGCCATGGCTACAACCCCTTCCACACCTGCAACCTGCTTTATCTGTTTTCTTCATTCTGTTTCTGTAGCAGCTTTCATTGGTATAGTCATATAGACCCTACAAATTTTTCTACATATTTCCTTATTTGATCTTCTGGCTACCCTCTCTGGCATGCAGGTATAGCAAAGGTGAGCTAGCACTACAGAAAATTATTTAATTGATGATTTTCTCAATTTTCTCTAAGAAAGTACATAGAAAGCACCATTCTACATGCATAGGAAATAAGTTATCTATTGCACGCCATGGTGCCTAGGGCATTAAGACTTAATTCTCTAGTTAAGAAGAGCCAAGATAAATGTTCATCAAACATATTCCCTTTTTGTACTGACCACAAAGATGGACTGCATTTTCCAGTTTTCCTAGAAGGGAGATGGGACCAAGGGACTAAGTTCTACTCAGTAGAACACATGTAGACTTGGCAAGTGCCCCTTCTCAACCTGGCTGATATAATTCTTCCTGAATGCTTCTCTATATTCTTTCTGTATCCACTGGCTAAAATGGGAGAACTCTGAAGATATAGAAAAACATGGAATCACAAGGCAGAAGGATCCTGAATCCTCGAATTATAGCATCAAAATTCACCTGCCAAACATCATCAATGAACTGTTATTCAAGCATTAAGCCATTGGATTTGGGGAATTATTTCTTAAAGTGATTGACCCATCTTTGTTAACATAGTGGTTAATGTGGTTTTCACAGGTTTTCAACTAAAGAAAAAATTATTCATAGAAATTTGACCAAGACAAAATGGCTAATAGATAATGGAAATGTCACTTGAACTCAGATTATTTAATTCTAGAGCCTCTACTCTTACTACCTGACCTGTACAAAGGGTAGTGGATTGACTCCTTGCCAAATAAAATATCTCAAAAACTCTGATACCCTTTATTACCTAGAGAAGGAGTGAATTCAATCAGCTAGATGTACACTGGTTTTGAGGACAAAGTCCTATAATTATGTTCCCTTTATAAGATAGCTGAATATTTGCTCTTCTCATTATGGCTAGGGGGTTGGTATGACTCCTACTTTCTCTGAGTCAAGGACACAGAAGGCCCATTTTCCTGTTTCTTCAAGAACTTTGCTATTCAAAGCATGCTCTACAGACTAGCAGAATGCCTATGCCTAGGTAGAATCCTAGGTCTTACTCTAGAGGTACTGAACCAAAAACTGCATCTTAACAGTATCTCCAGGTAAAACAGGTTAAATTTTGAGGCATTATGGTCAGTAGTACCAATAATATACATTGAGATTGCTTTTCTGAACTAGAGTACCCACAGTACCTATTGTTTTCCAACCAGGATCCTATTCATCTCAGTAAGTCTCCATGCATTCTCCTAACTTGACTGCAGTCTACCTGGCTGCACCTATGTTAACTCATAATGAACCTGGCTTTAGCTATTCTTCACATGACCTAGCTATCCCTCACTGAGAATCTGGGGCCTCAAGCAGGCATCAGCTCTTGTAAAACAGATGCACACTTTAGAAGAAACATTCAGGTGCTGCATAGTCATTAACACTTCAGTTTATAAGAGTGTCACATTAGCCTGAGGTACTGAATGGGAATCTACTGGAAATCTGGCTAGTAGGTTACAATGTAAGTCCATATTAAAGGCAAAGATCATGGCATAAAAGATATCCTGAAAGGGCCTATCTTACTGAGTACATATTTCCATTCATTTTGGAGTTAATTAGAATTTGATAAACCTTTTCCACTATATACCTTGTTTATTTGCTTCTCCTTTTATGGCATTGTAAAAATAAAGGTAATAATATCACTACTTTGCTTTTAAAATGAGGATATCATTGCTCTTAACTGAAATACTCCAAATATAATAGGAATAGGTCATAGCATCATTTTCTTATCCTCTGCATTTTTATTTTTAATTTTTTGCTACTTACTTATCTGGTTCTGAGAAACAGCCAAGAGCAGAAGGTCAGAGCCTTGCACCTGATCTCTTCATCTCAGTAAGCCTCCATGCATTCTCCTAACTTGACTACAGTCTCTGAACTGGGTGGCCCAAATATTTTGGTGTGTCAAATTTATAGTCTTTGGATATGCAATTAAATTGCTTAAAATAATTCTGTCCTCTGATTTATAGGGCTCTTGAGCATTTGACACATTGTTCTCCAACTGCAGACAAAAAGGGGTTTTGGGTGAAATTGTGGATGAGCCGTCTCTGGAGTGTGGTGGAAAAGGTGTGTGGGCTCTGATGGCTGGGTTTCAATTCTGGTTCCAACCTTACTTGTTCTTTGAGCTTCAAGAAATTGCTTAATATGCCTACATATGAGTTTCTTTATCTGAAAATATGAAGTTAGGTAAATAAGACATGGAGAGTATTAGGAACAAGACAGACAGTAGTACTTGTTCTCCAGGGAAAACCAGCCCTCGCCTCTCAACTACACCACTGTTGTCCTCAGCAGGTGTGAGTAGAGAGGAACGAGGATAAACTTGTCCTTATCTTTGACTAAAATACTTCCCTTCATTTCCTAACTGAAAAGCATACTTTGTGGTCATTTGCAACAACCATCTTTGATGGCAGTGGTGCCATACACAGATACCCTGGGAGTTCAGAGGACACATGAGAACAATGGATATGGAAATTAAAATAGTCATTGCCTAACTCATCTTGGTGAGTATTGTCCTTGCTGATAAACTAACTCTCTTAAGACTTTCAGTCTGACTTTCCCCATGGTCACAATTATACATGGCCTCAGCATTCTTGAGTCGACTCAAGACATGAGAACAAATATTGTCTCTGAGTGCCTCTATCAGTCTGACTTTGGGGGTTCTGATTTGAGAGGAAGCTTTATTACAGTGATCAGTATTAGTGTGATAAGGAGCAACAGCTTAGTTGTCAACTATCATGGTTCCGATGCCTCTTAAGACTTTAAGTGTCTTGTGTGATTCTGATATTCCATCTCACATTTCCCTCTTCTGGGTTGTCCAATCATTCTTTAATGATACCAAAGTATAACACACCGGGTGTTGTGTCCTCTTCAGATCTTTTCAGAACTGATTTAATACCATTTTATGGGTTTGTGCAATTCATCCAAACCCTTAAATCATTTTTTTTCTTTCCTCAGTTTAAAGCCTTTCAATTCTATATCTCCACTGATAAGGCTTAACACTATAACAGCTTAGGACATTCTTGCTCCTAGACATGTGAGGGGAAATAGTTGTCATATCTTTGCCAGTGTTTATCATGAGATTTTTTTTCAGGGACCTCACCAAGTACTAAAACAATCAACATAATCAAATTCTATTTTCATATTTGGAAAATGCCTTTGAACAGGAAATAACAGTTGTAGCCAAGTTAACTGTGACTTGTTTCCCATGTATTTTTAGCAGCATTATTTTCAGAATACCCAAAACCACACATTGAACATATTACTTTTCTTCAAACACAAATATTGAAAAAACAAACAAAAATGTTTCTATTATTCATTGCTTATAAAACAAGTCAAATGTTTTATATTTTATTAAAAGTTACTGTCATTCCTAGTCTACTCCATTTCTACAAACTCAATTTTTTCATTCAGTATGACTGCTTCCATAGTTTTTGACTTTCTAAGTACATCAGTCATAATTAATTTTTCCCTTTAACATTCTGATCATTGTTGCATAATTATTTTGACATCTCCTATATTCTCTGTTTTTTGAGCATGATATTATGCCATATTCATTATGGTAACCTTTACTATCAATAGTGCAATGTCTTGTGTATACTAGATACTTATTAAATATTTTACGAGCATTTGGTATGTGTACAAGTGGAAAAGCCTCAAATATAGACTAGCAGCTCTAGATTTTATATAGTTCTGGTTCTGTTTCTAAAAATATGCTTTTGGGTATATGTAGCAGACAGACTCTTAAGGTAGCCCTAGGATCTATAATTCCTGAAATTTGCCCCCTTAAATCTCCTCCATTAGAGGGGACTGTGGATTAGTCAATATAATTCATCAAGGTGACAAGATGCAGAAATCAAAAAGAGAATGGAACTAACATTTTTATTAATTACCTTTAAGTGCAGCCCTGGAGGCACATAATGAAATTGTGTTCAACACCTCTGCCCCTCAAACTAAGGAGACTCTACAGTTTCTCAGTATTTATTCCAAGAGTATTCCACATTCTTTAGACAAAAGAGTCTTCTCTCCTAGTATAGATCTTACTTTATTTCCTTTCTTCTAAAAGTTTCTTTCTAGTTTATAAGCTTTCATTTGTTTAAAAATCAGTAATGAAGCAATTCCCTATCTTCTCTCTAGTATGTCTAATACAGATTCTGTTAATCATAAGTTTATATAGGGCCCTTAAACATCACTCTTAGCTATCTCCATTCCCTCAGAGATCTACATCTAACCTAGTCTCAATAGATGGGAATCTCTGCTTTCTGGAAAGTCTTCAGTCTAAACAGTCTCACCATTTTCTGGGGGAAACATATCAGCAATTAAGTATTCTTGGTACCAAAAATCCTTTATACTTCCTTACTCTCCTTAAAGCTCCTCTCCTCCTATACTGTGGATAATAACCGAGCATTACTCTCTGTAAAAATAACCTTTCAGTGTGTTGTACATAGTCTTTTTTTTAAAGTGACAAGATGTATGTAATTAAGTGATTGCAGCACAGAACATTGTAGTGCTCTTCTTCTCAGGGTTTCTTTCTCCTTTGTTGACTTGGAGGAAGCCAGAGTCCATGGTAGGAACGTTACAGTAAGGAATGGTAAATGATCTCTAGGAACTGAGCCTGGCTTCCAACCAAAAGACCTTAGGAAATAGAAACCCAAAGTCCTGCAAACACACTGAACTGACTTCTTCCAACATTTAATGGATTTCAAAGTGGGTGCTTCCTTAGTTCAACCTCAGATGGGACTGAGCCCCAGCAGACATTGCAGTTGCAGCCTTATAAGACCCTAAGAAGGGGCCTCAGATGAACTATGCCTAGAATATTGACTCAGAAACTATGAGAAAACCATGTAGGTTGCTTTATGCTTCTAAGTTTGTAGAAATATTGTTGCACACAATAGAAAACTAATATAGGAAGTAACTCATGGAATAATGGTCTTCATTATTGTAAAATGCAAACAGAAATATCTATCCTCCTTGAACATTGAGATTTTTAACAAGAGCTAAAATGAGAAGACAGCAAGGCATAAGACCACTTAAAAATGCTAAAACACTACAGAGCATTGTATTTTAAGAGAAATACCTTAAAAATGCTCCCAAAAAAGGACATGAAAATATCACCCCTATTTTATATCAATGGGAGCTCTTCTGATTATTTTACAGAAAAAGAATCTTGAACCTCAGAAAGGTCAAGTAACTAGTACAAGACAACAAAAATTATAAAAATGGCAGTAAGATTTAAACCTATAATATTGAATTTGAAATACCAGGCATTTTACATTAATTGCTACTAAAATGGTCAAAAACAATGGCTGTGTCTGTCTCATTTGGGGAGTGAACTGGGCAGATTCAGCATTTTAAAGTAGCAGAAATATTCCAATTTTTAGGGTTAATAAAGCAAACTCATTCCCAAAACAACCTCACAAATGTTACCCTTTAAGAAGTTTGAAATCAACAACAGAGCTTACCCAGTGTTTCCTATATGCTGGGCCATCTTCTGAGCACATAACATATATTATTTCAATTAACAAGAAATGGAAAGCAAAACCTTTGATTGGTAGTCTTTTACAATAAAATTGTGGCTTTCCTTGGCCTTGGAAAGTGACTGAAACAAACCTGAAATCCTCATTTCTGTTCTTTATGCAAACAGCTGATGAAGTCATTTAATGTAAACTGAATAATCATCGAAGGATAGATAGGCTTGTGTAGATGGTGCTGGCCACAAATACTGGTAACCTCCAAGTCCTGCAGGTCTATGATTAAAAGCAAGGATATTTGGAGCAGTTTGCATTACTTACTCTTCCACAGGTGACAATCCAATATCTGTTAGGTCATTCTATCAGTAAGTGGACTCAGAATGCCGGGGAAACCAGGAACAGCCCCTACACCTTTGCTTGTTCTAGATATCTAATTGATCAGTCAATTAGGAGGGCTGGTGCATGAATTCATTCCTCCTTAGCAGTAAGGAAAGTATTAGTTCAGAGTCTAGTGTGGTTCTCTACCTAGAACAACTTACCTGCAGCCACATCTGGTGTCAGGGATGCTGTGCCCTAGAATTAATCCATCCTCTAAACAGTAATTTTATAATAAGCCTCTGGATGTATCAGAACCTAGGTTCAGTCAAACTTGTCCCAATATTTTTAGAGTCTCTTATTATAGAAAATTGCAAACATGCACAAAAGTAGGGTTTCTAATTTAATAAAACTCCATATATCCACTTCTAGTATCAATGATTTTATCATTTATAGCTAATTGTTTTTTCTATACCTTACTCATTTTTACCTTACTCCTGATTCTTTTGAAATAAATCTCAGATATATTATTTTATTCATAAATATTTCAGTATGATGCCTAAAAGATAATTATTTAAATACTATTGGTACACATATGAAATAAACAATAATTCTAGCCAGTGTTAAATTTTTATCAAGTGTCTATTGATCTAGCCATTTTTCTGTCATTCATCTTCATTGGTAAAATCAGGTTTCAAATAAGGAATATACATTGAATTAGGCAGACACATCTCTAAGGTCTATTCTAAGTTCCATCTCCCTATCTTTTTTTTCCCTTGCTATTTATTTGTTGAAAAAACAAGATAGTTTTTCTTTTAACTTTTACCACAGATTTTGTTCCTTGCATTTCCTCAGTTCCTTTCATTTCCTGTAAATTAAATCAGAGTTACATAGTTGATCAGCTTTGGTTCTAAGCTTTAAGCAAGAACATTTCTGAGGTAGAACTATTTATTCTGCTAGTAGGCCCATGACTGCTTGCCTTTTTTGGTTTTGATGTTAGCAACTAATGATATTGACATCTAGGTCCCTTATTTCATTATGGTATATTACATGTGATATGATGATATTCTAGCTTTTTCCATTCTTTCTATGCAGTAAAGTATTTCCTGTAAGGAGAAACTTGACTTCATCAACTCCTTATTTGCCTCAAGATGCATTTCTTTTGGGAAAGTCAAGAGAGATACCTGATTTTTCCCCTTTTATTTACCAGTATTCCATATAACAATTAGGTTTCTGAGCAACCTTCAAATATGACCTTTGTATCAAGTTGAATTTCCATAGATTTAAACATATTTGAAATGTTTCTATCTGTTGCCATTTTTATCCTCAGTGATGCTCGCTTTTTCTTATTTCCTTTCTCAGATATTTTTAAGTTTCTTGGTTCATTTCCTCCTTTTTAGTTCACTATAGGTATCAAGAAGTTACGTGAACCCAACCGTACTCAGATAGCTTTTGCTTCTAATGGCTCACCTGGTCCAGTGACACCTGGAAGAAGAGAGACTCAAGTGTAAACTCTGTTCCATGTCAGTTATGGGTACACTGACGTTCTGTAGGCAGTCAGATATGTGAGTCTGGAGTTCAAAGATGCAGAGCTTGGACATAAAGGCTCAGAAATGGCTTCCCCATAAACCTCAAAGACAATGAGGTTTCCCAGAGAGACTGAAGAAATAAAAAGAAGCTCACAGCCCTGTATCACAAGAACATGTAAAGAATGGGCAGAAAAAAATGAAATAAGGTAATATGCAAAGAGGGCTAAGAGGGCTAAGAGGGCACAAGGCAATTAGCACACTGTGATGTACATTCCCTAGAGATGGGAAAGGAAGTATCTAGAGGACATACACGGATGAAGGCCTATCCTTTGAGTTTATTTCTTAAGAGGCAATTCATTAGATGAGTAGAGTAGCTCAAGCTGTTCAGATAATATCCTAAAAGCATAGCTGATAATAGGCCAAGTGAGGATCCAAATTCTCATTGTCAGACTCCAAATACTTATTGGCCGCTGTGCAATAATGACCAATCAACAGCATTGTTTCCATGGCAAATTGCCATCTGCATGGTCTCTGGAGTTCTAATTCATTATATCATGTCCTGGCTTGATGGAATTCAGAGTCTACTTGGAAGTCTCTGATAGCTGCTATACTGATCTGAAATCTCCACACTCCTGGCCTCATGTAAAATGATAGGAAGGAAACCATATTTTCTGCATCTTCTGGCATTTACATCCTCTGCTCTGAGGTAGAATTCCTCAATCACAGCTGCCTTAGGACCAATTAGTAGCTGTGTGTGATGGAGGAAAGCAGGGCAAGCCCCAGCACAAGGACGTTCAGCTGTGTGCTTTCATGTGTAGTTAGTATTTCTTGGCCAAGAACTAACAAAACTTTTTCCCAGTACTTAGCCATCATTTTAAACAGTTCATAGGTGAATGGACCTTCTGATGAAAATCAGAGTTCTGTGCAGAACACTGGCCTTGATAGAAGGCTTGGTCAGTTCCAGGCTCCCCAGCTTTGATCCTACAGTGGCTACCTAGATCTAGAACAGGAAGGAGGAAGCAGCTCTAATTCCCAAACAGGCTTCTATCAGAGTCAGAACTCTACACACTTTGCCTTGATCACTTGTCTCCATCCCTCTGCCCAAATTCCTCTTCCAAAAGGATTTCTCATTTGTGAAACTTCTCTCCTCGATTCTTACATTATGCTCTTCTTTCAGATCATCTTTCCTTTCCAATTCCTGCTCCCTTGCCCATCCATCCATCCTGTTTCTGGTTCACTTACTCATCTGGTAAGCAGTGTCTTTTCTCATGTTGTCCCTTCCCATGGAGATGTCCTGTCCTTCCTGCTTTCTGGAGAACTCCTACCTGCCCAACTCTACTGCTCTCATGACATGAACCAAATGACCTTCTCTGTTCTCTGCAGGCACTTTTTTCATAACTCTACCATGACACGTCACCTTGACATTACCTGTGTCAGGGAAAGGGACTATGAGCTTCCCACTTGTGGCTCCTTCTCCCTCTGTGGATTTAGGTGTCCTTATTTTGAATGTTTGTAACCCTGAGCATTTGTAGAGCTCAGTAGATACTAGAATGAGCGATTTCATATTAAACATCCTTGCCTTGTGCATTTTGAGCTGCACTCTGCAACAGGAGGGCCAGGTATTTACGTGGCCTACAGAATGTCTAGATTGGAGCTGCCACATGAACATTTAGTAAACTTTCAAGGAGGAGGAGATGCTTATGAAGATCCCACATGTGTCATATTTACCTAAAAAGTACACAAATCAGAGCTGAAAGGCAATTTTTTTAATTGGTGGGGGGTGTTGGGGATTGAACCCATGGCTTTGTACAAGCACACTACCACTGAACTACATCCTCAGTCCTTTATATTTTATTTTGAGACAAACTCTCACTGTGTTGCGGAGGCTAATCTTGAACATGTGATCCTCTGATCTTAGTCTCCTGAGTGGCTGGGATTACAGGTGTGCCACTGTGCCTGGCTATGGCAACTGCTTTCTAATGGGGCTGTGGGAATGTGCTGAATCTGTTCCTTGATGAAAACTAAACAGCAAATTCCTCTCTGGGTTTGGATTAGGTTCAAGGTTGTCAAATGATAAACAGATAATGAAAAGGGATCCTACCACAGTGAGTTCCCAGAGGCCTGTCCCATGAGGCCTCCCAGAATCGAGAGGAAGGGATAATGATGACTCACTTTTCCAAAGGAGGCTTTTTCTGCTCTGTGAGAGAGTTCAGATGCACATTTAGCCTTAGACTTCCCAGATATGAAGAGAGACGTTCAGCAACAAGTCATTGTGTCTCAAATAATTTTACCACCACCAACAGAGACACACAAAAAAATGACCATCTATTTATATTTCTAAGAATTATTCTTTCTCATTGTGTTCACGAAATGTGGTTTCTTGAATGTCTGGAAGAAATGTCATCCCTAAATATTTAATACTATTGGGTTTCCAACTTGAAAAGAAGAAAAAATTGGAAGAAAAAGAGAATACTTTCTGTGGCAATTCTTTGAATTTTTGATGTCTGCTTCCTTTTCTGAGGACAGTGAGTGCTTCTTAACAAATTAATCTGGCTGCTATGTATGAAGCTTTCTAGTGAGCCTTTGCTATTTTTATTACTGGGATCCCTTTATAAATCCTGTGGGCTCAGTTGTATGAAATTTGTGGGGATTTGCTTGGTACGTGTTTGACATTGGCTTGTCTTTGTTTCTTTCTCTAGCTCTACCCTGAAAATACCCCTCACCCCCTTTAAAGGGCAAGGACCAGTTTTAATAACCCTGAGTTACGCCTCTATTGATTATTCCAAGTGTATATTTACAATATCAGACTAGGCACTGGGGATATTAAGATCACACCTCTTAAAAATCACAAATCAGACAAGGTGACTTTCTGGTGTGTATTTCGTGATAATAGATAAACATGAATGTTACCCTCTGTGATTTTTCTCTAAATTGAACTTACTGTATAATTTTCATGGCTTTGTTTTAAAATTTAATGCTTTC